>CP099842.1:6487337-7087337 GCA_030062745.1 Capitulum mitella
TGCTAATCGGTGCCTGGCCGTTGCGACATCTTCCTCGTTCCCCTTACTTTACTGTCGCCGTCTCCGTCCACGAAGCCCTGGTTCTCGAGGCCCTCCTCTTCGAATACCCTGCGGCGATTGGAGGTGCCAACGTCGGTTTCGTCTTTGGCGCGCCGCTTGTGTCGTTTCCAGCAGAAGCAGCACAGCCAGATGAGGAAGACTAGCAGAAAGACGATGACGAGGACGACGGCAATGATCCAATATGGGCGTGCCTCACTTTTGGCCGGCTTGAGGTATTCTGAAAATGATGCAGGTGACTTCGTCGGTATCCGTCCCACCTTGTGCAGATGACAATTTGCTTTCGGACCTGGTGCAGATGACAATTTTATTGGACTGAAAGAGACTCGTCGTCGTGCAGCGTTGCGTGATACCCCTTGGAAAAGTGTGCGTCACGCTTTCAAAGAAACAGGATAAGTGGAATGTTGGAAAGTAGAATGCTCTTTCTCGGTTCAAAATACGTTGCAAAATCTGCCATGCCAGTGCGCGAATGTGAGAATCTCTGGAATCTACGCGGAATCTGTACGTCCGTAACCGTAAAAGTCCGTAATTTTACGACACAGACATCGTGGACAAACAGTTCCACACTCCATCGTTCTTTACCATTTTGCTCCACTTTTGGATCAACCTGAAGACAACAGATTGAGGCATCTTCCTGACAGCAGGTGCGAGGCCAGACTCCAACAGCCCCACACCAGAGCGTCAGGACGAACGCTCAGAACGCCCACACTGAACACAACCGTCCAAGATTCGGGCACATGCACCCGCCGCCCGTCAATCGACAGCGCCTCACCTTCCGTGAGCTCCACCACGTGGCCCATGCGGACCGACATCTCCTTGTCGTCGATGGCGCGTTCGACCACGGCCACGGCGTCCCTGGCGAGCACCGGCCGGCCGCGCCGCCAGGCCGTGTACAGCAGCCGGGTCCGGTTGCCCTCCACGCTGAAGTTGTGCACGTACACCTGGACGGGCGCGGCGCCGTCCTGGGACCGCCGGCGGCGCCGCGCCGCGGCCGCGCTCGTCTGGAAGCCCAGAAGACCGAGTGCCTCAGCCCGCCGCAGCAGGAGAGTGCGCTGCCGCTTCGGTGGAGGTGGCGCCGTCTGCAGGCCCGGCTGCTCGGCCGGCTGAGGGCGCTTTAGCGGGCCGCCCGGCCGCCTGCCCGGCAGCCGCCGACGGGGCGGGACTCCAGGACGACCCCTCTGGGGAGGCCGACCTGACAGGCCGCCCAGCAGGCTGCCGCGGGGCTGCCGGGGGGCCGCCCGCCGGCCGCGCCGCCGCCGGTACTGTTCGTAAGCGTCGCTGAAGGCGCGGCTCAGGCGGCGCTCCACGTCGCGGACGAACTCGGCGTCCAGCTGGTCGGGCGCGTACTTGAGCACGGTGACGATCCAGTACTCGGGCTCCGGCACTGACCGCTTGAACGTGTCGTTGCCGATCTGGGCGCCGGGCAGGCCGGCGGCGGCGCCCGGCGTGGCGACGGTGGCGCCGCCGCCGGTGGTGGCGCTACTGTCGGCCCGGCACGGTGGGCAGGCGGCGCCACCGTCGGCCGAGTGCGGAGAGGCGGAGGCGGCCTGGTCGATGCTGGAGGTGGAAGCGGTTGCGTCTTCCGTGGTCGGGGAGCTCGGGGTGGTCTGGTCGACGATGGCGCCAGTGACGGTGATACCCGCGGAGTCGTCCTGGGACTGTGAGGCTTCAGCAGGAGCGGTTTGCGAGTCTGGGGACGGCGTTGTGGACCCGATACTGGGGATGGCTGGTGTCTGAGCCGCAGTGTTGTCGCCAGAGCCCTCTCCTTGTTGAGTTGCTGTTGTCGTGACGGCAGTGACACTTCCGGGCGAAAAAGTCGCACGATCGTCCGAAGGTTTTGTTGAGGCCTCTGAATGAAACGTAGACGGAGAAGGGGGTGTAAAAGGAAACGGATAAGAGGATGGAAGCGGAGATGGGGATGGAGGCGGACTCACGGAGCTGACCAGTGACGGCTTCGAATTCCTTACGAGCTGCACGTCCAGGGTCGTCCTCTCCAGTGCCGGCGAGGAGGTGGCGCCCCCTGCCCTGCCGGCGCCGGGCGCCAGGTCCTCCGGCTGGACTGTGATCGTGTCGAACAGGTCCGTCAGCACGCTCCGCGACGCCCCGGCGGTGGACGGCGGCGGAGTCCGAGTCCCAGCCCCTCTCGTGCCCGGCGCCGTCACCGCTCCGCCCCCAGCCGTGACGCCGTCACCGGTCCCGGCTCCGCTCGTGACGCCGACATCGAGCGGCGGCGGCACCGGTGATGTCGGCGGGTCTGCGGCACCCGCCGCAGCCGTCAGGCCGGCGGGCGCCGTCACGGTGCCGGCGGCGGCCGGCGCCGGCTCGGTGCGGTCAGCCGGCACGGTACCGGCGGCCGGCGCTGTCGTGCCGTCCGGCTCTGATGAGTCGGGACGGACCGAGGCCGCCGGCATTTCCGGCCCGCCCGAGGCCACCTCTGGGAGCGGCGTCACGTCGCTGGGCAGCGGCGTCACGTCACCACTGTCGCTGCTGCCCACCGTCGCTCCGTCAGCTCCGTCAGGTGACTCGGCAGTCGCCGACTCCGTACCGACGTCACCAGGGGGCCGAGCGGTGACGCGGCCGTCCTCTCCTGTTGACGTCGCGTCCCCGAGGTCGTCCTGCCCTGCTGGGGTCACGACCCCGTGGCCGTCCTCTCCTGATGACGTCACGGTCTCGAGGCCGTCCTGTCCTGCTGACGTCACGCCCTCGAGGCCGGGCGCGCCGGAAGGGAGCTCGGTCGTTTCTCGTGTGGATGACGGGCGGGGCGCCGCGGTCCGGTCCTGCGCCGTCACTTCCGTCGTCCCCGCTGAACTGTCGTCCCTGGCCAGCTGATCACGGAAACCGCCGGTGGGCACGGTCTGAGTCACGGTGATGAAGGATGAGTCCGGGGAACCGCTGGTCTCCTCGCTGTAGCTCAGAGTGGAGCTCGTACTTGCAAAGGAGTCTTCAAAAGTGGTTTCGTAGTCTTCACTGAAGTTTTCTGCAGGGGAAGACCCGTATCCGCCACTAAAGCTGGGCTCGGTACTTGATCCATATCCGTCACTGAAGGCCACACCGTATCCTTCACTAAAACTGGGCCCAGTAGCAGATCCGTACCCATCACTGAAACCGGGACCAGTAGGAGATTCGTACTCATCACTAAAACTGGACTCAGTAGGAGATCCGTACCCATCACTGAAACCGGGTTCAGTGGTAAGTCCGTACTCATCACTGAAACCGAGTTCAGTGGCAGATCCGTACCCATCACTGAAATCGGCCCCAGTAGTAGGTCCGTACCCATCACTAAAACCGGGCTCAGTGGTAGATCCGTACGTATCACTGAAACTGGGCTCAGTGGTAGGTCTGTACCCATCACTGAAACCGAATCCAGTAGTAGATCCGTTCCCGTCACTAAAATCAGTCGCAGTGGTAGATCCGTACCCGTCACTAGAACCGGGCTCGGTGCTGGATCCGAATCCTTCGCTGGAGCCGGATTCCGTATTCGAGCCATATGCTTCAGTGAATCCCGACTCGGTACTAGATGCATAGCCCCCACTGCCGTAGTCAGACGAGATTTCGTCTCCCTCGGTGAAATCTGGCATGGAACTGGTAGATCCATAATCTCCACTGAAGCCTGACTCAATACTGGAATCGAACCCCTTGACGTAGCTTCCTTCGGTGCTTGATGTGAACCCCTCATCGCTATCGGCCGCGGTGCTGAACGTAAAAGCTGTGCTGCTCTCTGTCGTGCTGCTGGTCTCAGAAGGAGTCGTGACACCCGTCTCGACGAAACCGCCCGTGACGGCTGAAGAAGGGGGCGTGGTTGCGCGGCTGCTGTACGGATCCGTTCCACTTGGAGACGTTCCAGGCTCAGTTGTTACGGTATCGTCAGCTGACTCCGTGAAGCCACTGACATCGTCTGTTGAGACACTGAATCCCGTGACGCCTCCACCTGTGGCAGTGTTTCCCGCGACACTGTCACCCGTAACGCTGTCTGCCGAGGAAACGCTGACTTCTGAGACAATGTCGTCTGTAACGCTGCCACCTGTAACACCGCCACCTGTAACACTGCCACTTGTGACAGTGTCCCCAGAAACGCTGCCGCCTGCTGTACTGTCTGCCGTGGCACTGTTTCCTGCTGTGTTGTTATCTGTGCTGCTGTCTTCTGTGATAACGTCTCCTGTGCCACCGTCTTCCGTGACATCGTCTCCTATGGCACCATATCCTGTGATTCCATCTCCTGTTGTAATGTCTTCTGTGACGTCATCTTTTGGAGCACCGTCTATCGTGACGCCGTCTCCTGTTGTAACATTGTCTGTGTCATCGTCTCCTGTTGTAACGTTGTCTGCGACACCGTGTCCTGTAACACCGCCCTTAGCGAAACTGTCTTCTGTAGCACCAGCTTCCGTGGAACCGTCTCCTGTGACACCATCCTCCGTAATGCCGTGTTCTGTGACGCTGGCCCTCGTGGCACCGTCTCCGGCGGCAACATCTCCGCCATCAGTCGTCACGCCGGCTCCAGACAAACTATCTCCAGTAGCATCATCTTCCTTCGCAGCATCAGTCGTGACGCCACCACGGGAGTCGGGACCTGCAGCACCGTTCACGTGATCCCCTGTCACGCCCTCCTCAGTGGCACCGCCCCCCGTGACGCCCTCCCGGCCGCCAGCGCTGGCTGTCATGCCGGGACGGTCTGTGACGCCGCCGGCCATGACGTCGTGCTCGGCGGTGCCGCCGCCGGCCGCGGTTCCATATTCAGTGGAGACGTTGGCGCCGCCCGGCGTAGTACTCTCCATCGACAAAGCGGGCTGTCCGCCGGCCGAATCGATGCCGGCGGTCGCCGGTCCGTTGGACGTCGCGCGGCCGGACGTCGGCTCCGGCGTTACCCCGTCGTCCGCCGGCCGCCCGTCCGGCCTGCCCCTCTCGGAGGAGCCGCCGCCGGCCGGCCCCGGGGTCGTCCCGCCGGGCGCGCCCGGCGAGGCGGCAGCTCGATCAGGGACCGGCGGAGAGGGGTCTCTGCTGAGAGTCCGAGCCGCCGCCCTGGGCCGGGCCGGCCGTCGAGTTGTCCAGAATCTGGCTGTCTCCGGACGGAGTCGGGCCGCCTGCTGACGGGTTGGCGCCCGGTTCGGCGGCGGACTGAGCGGGCTCGGTGGACGGAGTCGGGCCGCCTGCTGACGGGCTGGCGCCCGGTTCGGCGGCAGACTGAGAAGGCTCGGTGGACGGAGTCGGGCCGCCTGCTGACGGGCTGGCGGCCGGTTCGGCGGCGGACTGAGCGGGCTCGGTGGGCGGCCCGCCCCCGCTATCCCGGCCGGCTGAAGTCGGCGTGGCCGTGTCCGAGTTCGACGCCCTGCCCCGGCCCGTGGCGGCCGGCGGGCCATCGGAGGGGTTAGCGGTGGTCCCTCCGCTCACTGGAGCTCGAGTCCCCGGCGGCGGCGCTGTGCGGCTCGACGGTCGCCGTGACCGCCGCCGTCCGGCTGGGACGCACGGTGCTCGGCGCCGCCGTGCGACTCAGGTAGTCAGAACAGCGCGGCCGGGACGCGCCGCCGCCGCCGCCGCCGCCGTGCGACGCCGTCGGCGGCTCGACGCTGGCCGACGGGCCCGGGTACTCGAGCGAGCTCCGGACCAGATCCCAGTCGATGTCCCGTCCTCCGCCGGCGCCGACAGAGGCGTCGGGACCGTCGGAGCTCGACGGCCGCGGCGGCGCCGTCCGCGCCGGGCCCGGCCTGCCCACCACCGGCGTGGTGACCACCTGACTCGTCACCAGCACCGTGCTGGGCACCACCATGGTGCGCGTCACGGTGGTGGTCAGCAGCCAGAGGGCGCCGTCGCCGGCCCACTCCTCCAGCGCCCGGTCACCGGACGGCATCCACAGGAAGAACTCCTCCATGGCGTGGCGCGGCGCGGCGGCCGGCGGCTCCGGCGGCTCCGGCGGCTCCGACCGCTCCCGCCGCTCCCGCCGCTCCGCCGCTCCGGCGCCGGCTCCTCCACGGACACCATCGAGCTGAAGAGGACCGGCGGCGCCGGCGAGGGGCGTGGCGGGGCGCCTGGCCCGGTGGCAGTACCTGCTGGCGACACAGGAACGTTACGGCTCACTGTATAATCGAGGGAAGCACTAGTTCGAGACGCAGTGAAATTGACTCGTCGGGAATTGTGCCGCGCTTGTTATAGGATCACTGCAATTGAAAACAACACAGAGGCGTTGCTCTGTGGCAGATAAGAACTGTAAAACACTCGAAACATGTTCTAGAAGAAAAGCAGAGAAAATGGTCTGTAAAAAAACGGACGAGCAATGTATTATGGTTGTTTAGAAGCCAAGCATTCTGAGAATTTGTTTATCTTTTTCATGAAATGAGCTGATGCAGCTCGCCGCAGCATAATATTCCGTCGGTCACGCAACTAACAGCTGAGAACCCCGGAAAAGAGCTGATCTGGTCTTACGGCTCCAGTAATTACTGTCATCAATGCACGCGATCCTCACTTTCTCAGCCGAAGGTCCCGAATCCGTCGCACACAGGCGTGAGTAACCTGTGCTGTCACACGCACATGCACGCGCGCATGCGCGTGTACTTGTAAACATGCACGCGAACTTGCTTCCACACTTAAAAGCAAAGACTTAAATGTCAAGAAAACGACTGTAGACTGAAGAAATCGTCATCTACGTAATAACAGAATGGTCTTGTAAAGACACTGTGGTCGCCGTGACAACTTTTTCCCACAGTAAGCTTACCTAGCCGCAACGACATTTTCCCACAGTAAGCTTACATAAATCATGCACGGACGCCGTATCAACTTTTCCCCCGTTAGCTTACCTCAGTCATGCAACCGGTGAACCCTGAGGGGTTTAATCATTGTGTTCTCAAAAAAAGAAAAAACAGTGTTTTCCAAGCTGTCTTTCGAAAGCCATGCTTGCACGTGCGTGTAGCAGTCAGGGGCAGGTAGCAAAGCTGCCCCTCTAACTTGTCGGTGGCCCTGCCAATTTCGAATAATTTCGAAATTAACTCTACAGCGTTGCATGGAAGGAAACTGGTGACAAAATGACTCTGGCCCAGCCAACTTTGAAAACGTTCCGACACCGAAGTACCTGCATCAACGTTCGTTTGATCTGCTGATTCCGCTCACACATCGGTTCGCTCCGTCGGGTAACTGCACGCCACGGCTTAATGATTGATGACCATCATCATCATCAAGCCCTGGCTTCAAAACAACGTCACGGTGCCAGCCAATCTCCGAGCGGGATCTAATTGGACGCGCGATCAAATCCTCACGAGATTGGAGCCGAAAATAGGCCGAACGTTCGATATTTACCGGGAACAAACTGTCGTCTCAGATCAGTGAGAAACTATATATCTATTTATCTAATGAAATCCAGGTTTGATTTCCGCAGCCAAGGAAAAATATTTTCGTTGGACAGAGAGCAGAGAGCATGACCTTGTGGGGGCGTGTTTAAAAACAGTATCAGATGTTCGTTTCCATTACTCCATCTCATTTCCATTTCATTTCATTAGCTGAAAACCGTCCATGAGGCTGTTTTGTCTCTTGTCCTAACAGGTATCTCCCCATCTCGTCGATATATGACTAGGATCTCGGCTGTGATTAAGTAAATGGACCCAACGATCGGAGACAGGTTCGAGTCGTTTCGGCGTTGGGTATTTGTGCCCTGGCCGCGGTCGAAAAAACAGCCGTTACCAGGAACTGCAGGATTTGGTACGGGGCTCAGAGGCTACATAGCGGGCTTCGTGAAGCACGGGCTCGGATTCGAAATGTCCTCCTAGTGAATGATTTGGATCAAATGCATATACAAACTATATGTTTAAATGCATGTATATACGTATAAATGTATGTCGAATGTATACGCAAAAAACAAAAAAGTCGCCACCGCATGAAAAGTTAAATTTTTATGGGGTTAAAGTGACATTTTTATGGAGTTCTTCTCGTGCGACTCCAGTGCGATTAGTGGTAAGTTCCGCAGACATTTTTGGGGCTAATCCCTTGCTCCCATTCGGTGACGCCCATTATCGCAACATTAGTTCCAGTTCGTTCCCCAACGTCCTTGAGTCTCACCTCGAGTAATGCCCTCCTACCAGTTTCGCTAAATCTGGAGATGTTTTAGAAACCAGTTATAAATTACGTCCTTAATTTGTTATACAAACTTTCGTGAATAGGTGGTCGAACGAAAAGGGAGCATGTCGTCTAAAAGTACTGCAAAAAACGCAAAATTTCGGGTCTGCGTGCCTCATTAATTTACTGGTGAATTTCATGTCTAAGTTGGAAAACAATGGACGTACCAATATTTATCTTCCTCGTTCCACAAAAAGGAAAAAATACATAACGCAGAGGTTTAGTTTGCTTAAATTTCCTGCTGCATTAGTTCGCTGCGTGAGGCGGTTCTGTACTGTAGAAAACAGTGTATCTATTCCTTTATTTTCAACGATACAATTAAGCTGGCAAATCCCAGAATCATTCATAGACTCAGTGCGTTTGCCGCCAGGTCTGATTCGACTCCAAAGAGCCCAACTTTCTTCACAACTCCCGTCTGGGATCAGCGACCTCCCGACATTTCCAGCCACTGCAAATCAACAAGTTTTGTTCAACGTCAACAGTGACGCATCGCCAACCATTCATAGTGCGCGATCCAACAGCAAAAAAAACTGCACGCAATCCTTACAAGCAGTGCACGGTTGCAACAGCAGCGTTGCTCACACTCCCACCCTGCCGCAGCAACTCACCGCGACACGACGCCACCAATGCGGCCAGCAGGATCCACTTGACAGCCCGCATCGCTGCCGGCGGGCATGGTCTCAAGCCAGCGGAACCAGCCCTGGGGGCATGAGAGGTCAATTCACGTGGCCGCCGGCGCCGGAGACAGGCTAACACTCGTGCCCCTGTCTCCCGCGAACTCGCCGGCCGGCACGCCGCCCCGCCGGGCGCGTCTGACCATTGATCGGCCCGTTGCTATGGAAATAAACAGGTCACAAACTCGACACAGAGTCACGTGTGCCCGCACCAGGTGAAAAGGAGTGATAGCTGGACTGGGAAAGCCCAGGCAGTGATTAACCGCGATTTGTAGAGTGCACGAGCTGAGCCGAGATGCAGAGATTGTGCACCACACAGGTAATGATGGCTAATTTCGACTGGCATTCCAACAATGCTGCCTGGCCGCTTTGTTTTAACCCCACACCAGGCTTCATTTTTCATTGATTATTACAAACGAAGAAGCAAAACATGAAAAGTTCAGTGCTGCAGTACATTACCTCCACGTATGGCTGGCGTCGACATCGCTCGGCAGCCGTTCTGCTTTGTGATCAACTGGCGTATGGCTCTGTTGTTCGTTTCCACCGCTCGCTGCTGCCGTTTTCTTCTATTGGTCTCTTCCATTCTTTCCTACCACCACACCCTCCATCACAGCCACCTTCCAGGTCTCTCGCCGTACCCCGTCTGCCTCCTCTGCCGACCTCTGACCCGGGTGACCGACACCACGTGACCGACCGCCGCGGCCGGGTCAGCGGCGTCGCTGCCGCCTGGCGCCGCCCGAGCGCTGTGGTCTCTCCCCAGCTCGCTGTTGGCGGCGGCGGGCGCCGTGACGCACCTGTGTGCATCACACTGCACACCCCTAATCCGGCCGGAGGGCGGGTCGCGCCAGGCCCAAGGCCGCGCCCCGGGCCACCCCACCGCGGAAACGACACAATGCGGCCGGCCAGAGGGCGGCGCCAGCGACCCGGCCAGCCGGAGGCGGTCTCTTGTCCCAGGGGCGCGTCCGGGCACCGCAAATGGAATGTCGAAGCGGGTATAGTGTCGTTCTGAAGACTCCCAGGACGGGCAGCGAGGGAGCGCCAGGCTGCCTGAACGGCCGCCTGACTCCGCCCCTGCGCATGATGCCGCCGAACGGGCGAGCCCGCCTCAATTAGAGTGTGCACTATTTAGACAGGAATGGGACCGTTAGAGTGTGACCACTGTCCGAGCCCGGCTCCCGCTGGACAACGGAAGTTCGCCACGGCTGTGCGCGGGCGGCCGTGAGTTCGCGATTGCGCGGCAGCGAGCGTGAGTCCGCCGTTGTGCGTGAGTTACGCAGTCGAGTTCAGTCACCGTCCCACCATAAACAGGTGGCGATCCGTGAACGCCGTCTTTGTTTAGGCTCAGAACTGCGGCAGATTCTGCCATCAGTGCCTAATGACGGTGATGACGCAGAGCGATTGCCGGCTTGACCTGTGCGTCCTAATGGCAAATTATCCTGACGTTTTGAACTTCATGAAACACCAGAATCTTGGATGACAGAAAATGTAACGTTTTCTTCGAGTATGTTCCACCGCCATTCAATCAAGGGATGCTTCATCCTCTGACCTGATACGGGCATCCTCCGGGACGCCGGCTTACAAACCCGGGACAATCAGTGGGACAATAGCTCCTCCGTGGTATGGGTGTGGGCCGTGCATCTGGGCATGATCGCGTCTGGTTTGACGTCTCCCTGCCGTACATAACTGCGGCACGCCAGAAAAAAAAAATCCACATTGGCATAAATGCCATGAATCATGAGGTGTATGGGTCATGTGGGGCTACATAAAGCACAGGAAGCGTAATGGCTAAAATCGACAGTTTCCTCCGCTATGATAAGCACCACGCAATGCAAAAACGAGAAGCTTCCAGAGTTAGTAATGCGGACTTTGTCACGGTCCGCATTTTAAATATATGTTGCGTTTGTTATCAACCATGAAATCGTTCCACCAAACAAACAGCACTGGGTTTTGGCTATCCGGAATATCTCGGGTTAAAACACGTGTACGATGACACGTTGACACCGCTCAACATAACACAGCGTGTAAACACAACTCCGGGTAGCTGCTTCTCTTGTTTATGCTGGATTTCACACGACTCTCCAGTTGTTAGATATATCTCGATCTCTAAATGAGTCTATAAAATCTCTGTCTCTACACTAAACGAGTCCGAGCGATACAGCGAGGAGACGACTGTACCTTATTAACGTCGATACGTAACGCAAATAGACTCTCGAACCAAATGAGGTCGTTGCCCTCTTGCCCGCGTTAAGCCTGATGTGCAGCCTCAAAGCCGTCTTTGTCCACGAGAATTATGTGCCACCTAAACCTTTCTTCTTGATCGCAGGGCTCTGAAGTGCTTCGAACAGAGTGAAAGACCCAGTTATGACCGTGATCGATTGTGACACAGATCGTGATCTGTAGCTCAGCTGGTAGAGCGCTGGTCTCCCCGACCTGGCAAGACTGGTTCAAGTCGTCCGGCGCTCGACATTTGGCCCGAGGGTCAGCTGGCAACTGGCCAGCATAGGGTCACGCTGACTATCACACAGTCGTGTCGCGCCCTTCGCGGCACGCTAAATTTTCGCCACAGAATCAGTTGTTACCAGACATTGCGTGATCGCATATATAGGTCGAAATCTGTGCCTCAAGCTCTGCTTGGCACCGGCTCCGATCCCTAACATCACCCTGTCAAACCATCCGTATAAAATTAAAAAAGACGTAGCTAAAAGATCAACTTCATTTGGTCTGAGGAGTCGCCTGCACACTTCCCTGACTGGCCTCGTTGTAACCTCATTCGTCTCTACCCGTGCGTGCCACTCTACCTGGGCAGATCGTCTGAGGCGCCCTCAGTCCACCGCCCGGTGCGCGGACGTGCCGTTTCTGGCCGACGACTGAGATTGGGATGTTTCTAACCCTCGAGGCATGATGCTCAATCTCAACGTAGAGAAACGACACACAGCCATTGAATTCGTCCCGATTTTTATCAGATGAAGCTGAGATGGTTTTATATGATGAGCCAAGATGTGATACATTTATTGTTTCCTCGATACAACGGTTCGATTGGAGACAAATACAAAAACGCTTCGATGACTAACTCCGGAAGCTTATTGTTTTCGCCTATGTAAGGCTAGTGCATATCGTACCCAAAGATACTGTCGAGTTTAGCGACTGCAGCTCATGTGCCTTCTGCAGCGCCAGATGCTTTCTGTAGACTTACTTCCACAATCAAAAGCCTCATACAAGCGAGAAAGACCTGCCACAATGCCATTTGTGTCTGGGCACACTGCCTTATCGGGGTACTGTCACGCCATGTCTGCGTGGGAAATCTTCGCAACAAAAGGCCTCGAGAGACGAGTCTAATCACAGGTACGCTGACATATGACTGAGATGTCAATTTGAGCGCGCACATCCCCAGCTAAAGATCAGTCTATCGACGTGAGGTCAACTGAGTCCCCCGAAAAGGTTCCTGTACCTATTCCACGGGTGAATTTAACCAACAGAGTCGTAAACAAAAACAAACACTGTTGAATGCGACAGATGTGAAGTTGTTCAGCGTAACTACACGAAGCTGGTCACTGGAACCTCGCCCCGGTTTCCCTAGAGCCTGTACTCGCGCCTGACAGGAGTGAACCGGGACACCGGGTCCCGCCTGCCTGCTCACGCCACTCAGGTCCTGGCCGGGGTCAGTCACAACTGCTCAGCCCCGACCGAGTCCCAGCGTCGAGGACGTCTGAACGCGGCGTTTCGCGGTGACAGCAGCCACCGGGTCCAGGTCAGCCGTCGACAGGGCCGAGGCCGCAGAAAGATGGATCCAGCCGATGGAAAGGGAGTAGGTTTTTGTTTGGCTTTGTACTGCGTTTTTCTCTCCTCGATGCCCTTCGTACCGCAACTCAAATCGATTCGATTAAGGTCAGTAGAATGTTAACCGAATAAATAGACAACAGCACAAACGTGAGAGAGGAAAAGAAAATATGGTGGCTGCGTTCCGTATCTGCCTTAAAACAAGGCGAAGTTCCACAAGTATTGACGAGATGGGGAGAGAAAAAGTATCTTTTGAACTCCTCGCCTTTTTAACTCTTGCCTGTAATCGACTCATCACTAGACTAATGCGAAAAACATGTTATTAGTCTGAAACGAATTGTCAAGACCCTGGCATTTTCTCGCGTGGCATTTCATTCATATTGCAATCAAAGGGCGGTTGTAATCCATTAGGCTCTGGAGCGCTGCGCATTCCGCCCCTCCTCCGCCGCTCCTTGAACACTTAAATTTAGCAGTAACACTATGGTGTTGCCTAAAAAGAAATGGGATAAAAATGACCTGCAACCCCCTAAATCGGAACACTTCGCAATATCATTAATTCTCGATCATTAAATTACAATATTTCCCTCGCTACATTGTCATTTGTCAACAGACTACAAGCGTTCCACTTCTTTTCATGGTAATCGAAGATATTTGTACGCAAACTTTGAACTTATCCTCTTTTAACACATTAAAACAGACTGGTATATGTTATGAACTAATCTGTTTTAACATCTTTAAGGGGGAATTGTTTCGAAGTTTGCGTATAGATATCTCCTACTCCTTTGAAAAGAAAGACCCGTGTTCTTTTCTGACAAATGACACTGTAAAGAGAAAAATATTGAAACTGAACAGCCAATGTTTATCAGTGCTGCAGAGCGGACGGATTTAGGAAGTTGCAGGCCATTTTTATTCCTTTTCTTTATAGTCAACTCTAGATTCATATGTTTTCGCCGGAAATGGCAGGTGGTGGTGATTGGCGACAAATAAAAGTCCCGTAGCCTTCGCCGCGTGCGGAGGAATCTGTTTGTTTCTCAACTCCCTTTTAAAACGTGATAAATGTTGTTTTAACGTTGAAAAATGAAGGATTGATGATGAGTTCTGAGGAAATAATGTTGGCATCCTTGAATTACTTGGCGTGAGCAGGTATTTTATTCACGTAAAGATTATCTTGATTGTAAAATCTTAGATTCCTGTTGAACTTAATTTTTGGGGGACTTGCAATCGTCAGAAGTAAGGAACAGATTCAAATGACAACGTATATCCCGCACTCCTCAATGCATTTCGAACCTTTTAGACTGTCGATATAAAAAGCATTAAAGCTAAGATACATTTCATATACTCACATGCCATACAAACTCGACTATTGACAAAGGACGAGGACTAGTACCGTGGAGCCATGGCTACTGAAGATACACTAGTAGTGTTGGAGCTTTGGAGTATCAGGATGTATATTATGATGGAGCGAAACAAAGCTGAGTGAAGCGAGACATGCGCTTTTAAGTGGTCTCCCTGCCAGTTCAGCCGTTATACGGTGTCAACCCGAGGCTTCCGCAATACGGGCTATTGCGGTCCCTGCGTACGTCCTTTTCTTATGCGATTTATTTCATTATTTGTTCGTCCATTTCCTCCGGAATCATCGAGCAATGTGGGCGGAATCCGAAAAGAATTTGTGTCTGAGGATAGACTAGACTGGATCGATTTACATCAAAGCGAACGTTATTCACGAGTCTGTTTTAGCATGTTTAGATGGGAATTGATTCAGAGCTTGCGTATAAATGTCTTCGACTCCTAAGAAGAGGAATGGGACGTTTGTTCTTTGTTGACAAGTGACAAGACAACGAGAAAAACATTGTAATTTAGCATTACACGTGTGGAAACTTGAGGGAACGTCAGACCGTTTCTGGTGACACGCGTCATTCTCAGGGCCTCCACGTCTGCCTGTGCAGGAGTCTCCACAACACAGATGTCTGATATCAATCCTTCCTTCCCCTGCTGCATTAGTAGCAAATGAAAGCTGGTAAAGCACGGATTGAACGAGCTGGGATGTTTGCCATGATGCCTCACGAATGGTGTTTTACCATGAACGGCTAACTTCGGATTGAGCATGCACGCCAATATGCCCGCACTATGCATTTTTGCGTAACTTATGATGCCATACTTAGATTTTTAGGACTCCCGCTGGGCACACTAGGGCCAATCGGTCATCACTCCTGACCAGCAGTCGTACCGCCAGTTTAAAACTAGGAGACACCTAGCGGTCAAGACCCCAAACATCAACGCAACTCTGCTCAACAGGTGCCGCTAACGACTGAAGCCCATTCGCCGAGCTCCTTTGTTCGTCGTCCGTGCTGGGTTCGGGCATCCCAGACGTGGCGTCCGCTCCGGGCGGCCAATATATGATCCTGCGGCCGGCCGGCCCGGGGCGGCGCGACGACGCCAGTGCGCGGCCCCACGCACCCGGGGCCACGCGGACGACGCTGGCCGACCGGCGGCGCGGCGTGGCGCAACGGGGAAGTGGCGCCGACCGGCCCGGTGAGCGGCAGCGCCGGCGGCGTGATGAAACGAAGAAAGGCGGCGGCCGCGCCGCTCTCCACCGGCGGGGGCTTCCGGGGCCTTGCGCCGGCCGCCCCGGCCGGGGGTGCCGGGTTTCGTCCCGGCCGGTCTGGAGCGGGGCTTCCCGCCAGCCGCACCGGGCTCCGGGCTGAAACCACTTGAGCGGGATTCACAGCGCGGCGAGGCTCGACGCTTTGATCGCGCCGGGAGCGTGGGCACCGCCAGAGGCGAGGGGACGCGAGAGGCACGCTGCCGCTCCTTCAACTTTCGCAGAGTCTGATGTTGTTGGGACACTGCTCGGATAGAAACGGCGAACAATGGTCCACTTCTCCTCCCTGAAGCCATCGCTGGATTATAAGAGCCACGTGACAGTAAGTTTCATTTCCCTGGGGACAGCAGTTCTCTCCGTTTTTTGTCTCTGGTTCGTGAAAGCCGCAGCACAGGAAACGTGGAGGAGTGTCGGAAAGGGTTGGCCCTCTCCGAACATGGCAAAAATGGCCCTCACCGACACGACGCTACATGGAGGAAAACGAAAGAAAACCTGTTGCCTCTTTAGTGTTTGGAAAGTACTTGAAATGCAGCCTCTAGGCGGAACGCCCAGTGTTGTTTCGCATGGTGTAAACAGTCCTTGATCCATTTGCAGACAGCCATGCTGGATTGCATCCTGGCCTACATTTACCGAGAAGGCTGCCCCATGAACCCGGTCTGGCCTTCGCCGTGCCAGCGAAGTTCTGCTGGATGCCGTGAACCCAGGGACCGCGGGCCCGCCACGGCCGCAGTGACCTGCTAAACACAGCCGTCCGCGCGCTATGAGAGCGGCTCGGAGTCGGCTCAGCGCTATGAGAGCGGCTCGGAGTCGGCTCAGCGCGATGAGAGCGGCTCGGAGTCAGGCCCGCCGCCTGCGGCGCTGGCGTCCCTGCCCATGCCGCTGAGCATTGGTGACATCAGTTCGCCGCCGTGCGCCTTCCCTTCCTCCCGGGGGAATCTGCCGGGCGACATCCCTACTCCCGGAGAAGAGGCGCCTTCCGCTCCTCCCGGAGAAGTCAGTCAGGCGCCTTCCGCTCCTCCCGGGGAGTCAGCCGAGCGACATCCCCTCCTCCCGAGGGAGTCTGCCAGGCGCCGTCCCCTCCTCCCGGGGGAGCCGGCCGGCGCTGCGTCGACGCACAGCGGGCCGTCTGTGGCAACGGCCGGCCAAAAACTGCCGGCGGCCTTCTTACGCGGCGCTCCGTTGCCACACCGTTTGCGTCACGGGCCCGCGTACGTGCGGGCGGGCCGGCGAAAAAGCGGCCGGCCGCTGGCGGAAGGCGCGGAGAAAGGACCGCCGAGAGGAGCGCCTCGACGCGCAGCGTCCGGCCCGGTTTCTCCGGCTCGCCCGCCGCTCGTCCGCGGCTCGTCCGCCGCTCGTCCGCCCTCCGTCGGCCGTTAGTCGACCGTTTGCGCGCCGCGCGGCGGTTCTGCTGTATTGATCGTCAGCAGGCGTGACCCGCGCCACCGCCTCCCCCGGGACACAGGTGGCGGCGCCTGCACCGACGGCGCGGCTCGGTGGCGGGGACAGGTGTAAAGAGAACGCCCCCCCCCCCCCCAGCGCCCCGCCGCAGTCTTTCCGTTCCGGTGGGCGGCGGCGCCCTGGGCCGAGTCGGTGCCGGATGAAGGGGAGAGGGGGCTGAGGTGTGGCGTGACGGGGGGGGGGGGGGTGACTGGCTCTCTCCCGAAGCTAGCGAGCGGGCGCTGGCGTTCCTGATAGCTGGCCGCCGCTGTTGGCGATTGCTGTTTACAGTCGTACAGCCCGAGTCCTCTGCCGAATTTTCCACTGATAACAGCGGGCGCTGGCAACACTGGACTCTGGATAAATTTCTGTAGGTGCCCAGCGGCGCTGTCAAACGTGCTTTTCAAGAATTCAACCCAAAACCGTGAAATTCGCTCGAGCTTTCGATGCGGCGGATCCAAATGCCATATACTTCTGAGCCATCGAACGGCATATGTGAGTCCTCAGCAGAGTAGACGACCTCAACTGTGGGATGCTGGCGCACCCAAAAACTAAAAGAATTCCGCCACCGGCCGGGAGGTGGAGCGCTGGTAGCGCCGATGCCGCTGGCCGGCCGTCGTTCGTTCGCCGTTGTCGAGGACGGGGACGGGCGTGGCCTCTCCTGCCCACGACTGCCGAGTGCTGAGTCAGCGCGCCGAGACCCGCGACGCCCGCCCTGTCACGCATGTGCGGAAAATTGGTCCTGATCACCGCCGCTGTGGCACACTTGCTATTAAGTCACTGCTGCAGTTGCGGCTGGGCCGAGCCGAACCTCAGCAAGCGAGTGTTTTGAGTGTCCTGGCAAGTAATCCTCTCGAACTGTGGATCTCTCCGCACAGCTGAATTTGGATGCGGATGCTTTGTTGCTGTTCCAGAAGGTCTCGGACCCTGGAGACTCACGGGTTTGCATTTCAGGAGCTCTATCTTTTCATCATCCGAGTGGTGATGCGTGTGCATGCGGCACGACGCCAAATTTAGACCCGAAATTATGAGTATCGGAGCAACTTAAAACGTTTTCAGGACAGACCTGTGAACATAACGCTGAAAAAATGTAACCTCGATTGTTATTCTGGACCGGTATGTTGGCGTTCTCCTGGGTCATTGCAACCATCGTTCAGCTGTTCAGCAAGCCTGGCTGTGAAATTTCGATAGCGCGAGAAACTACTGGGGAGAGCGACCGGAAGGAAAAACGAAAGGGTTTGCCAAGTGGGGTCCGAAGGTGGATCTGGCTCTTGACCGACTGGAGGCCTGCGCAGAAAGGCCCATTTCGAGATATACTCGCTGATTCGGCCCAGTCTTCCCAGAAAAACAAAGTCACATGGCATTCCATGTTTGTCAGTCGCGACTTTGGATCGTGCCATGTTTCGTGATGTTAAAAGGCCTTCAAAAATCCGCCAAAAGTTGAACAGGTCGTTTTTCTTTCTCTAGCACACGACAAACGTTAAAGCCCGTAACAAAGGTGCGGACTTGGACCAACTTCGATACCGAATCTGCCCTCGGTCGCCCAAGATAATGCTATCTAAGGCTCGACAGCAGACCGTCAAGCACTCCCAACTTCCCAGCGTCGGGTGCGCACCTGACAAAAATTCTCAGCCTTGATTGTGTGACTGGCGCAGGTGGGTCTGGCTGATACCAAGGGGGGGGGGGCTCAGCCCAAGTGCGGATCGTCCCGGACCGTCACGCGCTCGCTCGCGTCACGAGACGATTTCGCCGTGATGGTGAAATGGGGCGGGGATGCATCCGGGTAGAGCGCACGTGTTGGCAGCGCCCGTCGCGGCTTTTAAATCGTCCTTTTAGAGCGCGACCAAGGGCAAACAGGTCCGAGTCCCTCCTGTCCCCCCCCCGTGGCCCCCGCCCTGCAGTTACAATCATGGAGCTGCACTGCGAAACCGGTCCAGCTTTATGCGGCCTGCTACGCCCCAGCACTGAAGCACGCAACGCCGGCACCGCTTTCACGACCTCGAGTGGGAGGACTGGTCCCGACGCCAGCTGACGGTCCGCAGGGCGCGCCGCCAGCTGACGGCGTGAATAGTCCTGCTTCAAAACGAAAAGCTACCTTCAGGGTAAATATGGTAGCCCAAATCCACTGAAATATTCACAACTGGATGATCTTAATTGATCCGGCAGGGTTTCGGACTAACCCAGTCATTTTCACAACGTGGCGTTCCGGCCCAGTTGGCTGGCTGAGCTCCCTGGCTTCAAACATGCAAATGTCGTTCCCGCCCTAACTGGCGTAAAATGCCGGCCGCCAGAAGTGAGTTAGTAGTCGGTGGCGCACGCCAGTGAAAACATGGCTTCCGCCAGGTACCTGGGATCCCAAAGGTCCCAAAGCCAGCTGGCTGGGGTCAGGGTTGTCGATCAATGTTCCTTTGAGAGGGCTCTGCCCCCTCCCCATTGTTGATTTGAGCCCCTCAAATGCCGATATAGGTCCCCCAAATATTTTCTGCCCATTTTAAAGGGAAATGGTCAATAATAACGAAAAGAACGGTCGCAATAGATAAGAGATAGACAGATAGTATAGAATAAAGCATAAAGTGATGTATCTAGCTGTCGTTTATCTTGTATATATATATATATATATATATGTGTGTGTGTGTGTGTGTGTGTGTGTGTGTGTGTGTGTGTGTGTGTGTGTGTGTGTGTGTGTGTGTGTGTGTGTGTGTGTGTGTGTGTGTGTGTGTGTGTGTGTGTGTGTGTGTGTGTGTGTGTGTGTGTGTGTGTGTGTGTGTGTGTGTGTGTGTGTGTGTGTGTGTGTGTGTGTGTGGTGTGTGTGTGTGTGTGTGTGTGTGTGTGTGTGTGTGTGTGTGTGTGTGTGTGTGTGTGTGTGTGTGTGTGTGGGTGTGTGTGTGTGTGTGTGTGTGTGTGTGTGTGTGTGTGTGTGTGTGTGTGTGTGTGTGTGTGTGTGTGTGTGTGTGTGTGTGTGTGTGTGTGTGTGTGTGTGTGTGTGTGTGTGTGTGTGTGTGTGTGTGTGTGTGTGTGTGTGTGTGTGTGTGTGTGTGTGTGTGTGTGTGTGTGTGTGTGTGTGTGTGTGTGTGTGTGTGTGTGTGTGTGTGTGTGTGATATGCATTTTTTATTTGGTAAATAATAGCAAAAACTTATAAATTTCCGTTCCCAGTCATTTACAAAAATCGACACCCTTTGCTAGGGTCCAAAAGTTCCTTGTCGTCAGCTGACTGTGGCCCCAGGGTTATCAGCCGCCAGCTGACCGTGGTCAAAGAGGCCCAGCTTTGATATGATACAGACGCCAGACATCGAGTAAACTCGGGCAGGCAGGCACGTGGCAGACTCGGATATTTCTCAGTTTCTGCCATTTGATTATTTTAAAATTCATCTATCTCAGCATTCCGGTGCCCAACTGCGCATCTGAGGGCCAAAAGGAGTCGCAGTCAAAAGCCTGAGTCCAACGAGGCAGCACGTATTACGCATGTCTGGAACACGCAAGTCCCTGAAGCTCATTCCACCAACCGATGCAGTGCCTGACTGATTCTTAGCCATCTCCCGTACCTCCTTATCCCCCCAGGCGCTACTGCTCTCCCGTCGGGGGACATTTCAGCTCCTGCAGATCACTGTGGTTCTCTCTGACGAACGTCTGCAGTCAGCGGACCCCCGCAGTCGCCTCTAAATCTTTCCAACGGCCGACCGGTGGCCGGCTGTGGCTGATAGGTGGCTGCCGGCACGGTTGAGTAATGGCGACCGTGTTTGAACCGGTCGTCGTCTGCAGTAGCCAGCTGACTGCGGCTGATCTAGGGGCACTGGCCAGTTAAACAGGCCTGCTCAAGATGCAGAGGTCGCATGAGTGCCGGGGGTCTGCTGAGAAGGCGGTGGTCTGCTGGGCTTTGCACAAAGCAGCGGTCAGTTATAGAGAATGTCCCAACTATCACATGTTTTGGACCGAGATAACCAAGCTGTAGGTTGTATCCTAAGAAGCCAGTCTCCATTATACGTGATGTCTCAAGATTCTGCAACTTCGACTTCGCAGAGGGGCGCGGGAACTCCTCCACAGTTGGGGGGAGAGGGGGCAAAGAAGCACTTTGGGTCAATTCTCTCCATTTCAAAAGCTGGGGGGGGGGGGCGCTGCCCCTTGCTTCCACCTCCGACTTCTCGTGTCCTTACCTTCGTAGGTTCAAGACGATTTCCCACGGTTTTCCTGTTCGGTTCCAACGGTGCGTCCTATTAGGCCGTGTCCTATTTACAGCTGTATGATGACGTCACGAGCGCAAGCCAGCGAGCTCTTGCGTTCATTGACTTGCGTATTGTGTCATATTGGTGCACGACTTCAAAATTTAATTGCATTTTCTCGTTTCTATAAACGTTTCGGAAAAATGATTACTAAAAACTAAAAACTGTATTTTCAGACCAACCAAGTCGATTTTTGAGAAGCCGAACAAAGTGGAACATTCCACTGAAGCCAGGCTCCTTTCAAGCCGGCAGTCAGTTGAGCGCGGGTTTTCACAAGGCAGTGGATAAGACACGGCGACAAGTCTCCGAATCCCCGAAGTGCAAGAAGCCCGTTTCCTTTCAAGACGGTTCAGATTAGACGTTTTGTAGCGGATATGCACTGTTCTCTGTCAGCGGAACTCGGGAACGTTGAGACCGTGAGTGGGCAGACGGGCAGTGGGCAGTGGGCAGACGCCGTGCCATCAGTTGGGCGCAGCCAGTCGTGAACAGACGGTGTGCACCATCTGGTCTGATGCGCTCCGGCCGGATCGGATTCATCAGCTGTTGCCGCTCGGCTGTGACCATTGATCAGCCCGAGAACAGCGGGTGGGCGAGACGGCGGGACGAAGTGACGCTGAGAGCCCGCCAGTCTGAATGAGAGTCCGCCAGTCTGACTGAGAGTCCGCCAGTCTGACTGAGAGCCGCCAGTCTGACTGAGAGCCCGCCAGTCTGACTGAGAGCCGCCAGTCTGACTGACAGCCCACCAGTCTGACTGGCGAGCTGATCTATCTGACCAGGTGGCCAGTCTGACCGCCAGTCTGACTGGAAGCCCGCCAGACTGACTGAGAGCCGGCCAGTCTGACTGAGAGCCCGCCAGTCTGACTGGGAGCCCGTCTGTCTGACTGGGAACTAGAAGTCCGCTAATCTGGCTGGAAGTCCGCCAGTCTGACTGTGAGCGCCAGTCTGACTGGAAGCCCGCTAGTCTAACTGGAAATCCGATAGTGTCTGTTCAATAGTCAGGGGCCCAGGACCGGGCTTGTACTGCGCTGGTTGGAGGCGACTCGTTGGACGGGTCAGGTTGGTCTGAAGAATGAGCTGGACTCAGACGTCGTTGTCATGTATCACTTCACTGACATGGCCGACGTGACTCAGTCATGTCTAACATCACTGACTCAGATGGAGACGATTCGCTGAGCGGGCCAGACCGAACTGCAGACTGAGCTGGACCGAAACAGAGGCGTTTCGCTGAGCGAGTCAGAGCGATCGGAAGGCAGCCGAACTGCTTCAGACAGAGGCGGCTCGCCGAGCGATTTAGATCGGACTGAAGACTGAGCCGGACTGAGTCGGACGGAGACGGCTCGGGTCGGGGACGTCTGTCGGCCGGACCGGACGGCCGCCTTCCGCGAACTCGATCATGCAGCCGGTCGCCGGTTCCGAGAAGCGGCTTATCGGCGCGTCGGGTGCAAGCGGCGGCGCGGCGCATTTTCAGTCGGCCGGCCGGCTCGCCCTGCACGAAACGTGAGGCCCCGGGGAGCGCCGCGCGGCGCCCTGCACGGCTGCGGGCCGATCCGCGGCGGCGTGTCGGACCCTACCGGCAGATACATATGAATCAGATGGCTGAGCTCGGTGGATTATAAGCCTGTTAGGTCTAAAAGGATATGGCGCTAATGTTTTACTTTATTTGTGGTGTCCCCGCTCACGATCTTCCGTTAGGTTTCTGACTAGCACAGCTGCATTGGTAATTTTAATTTTTCAGTTTCAGCATCGTTGGATGCATGTGCATCGCTTGATTAAAGAAAAATATCGGACGACAGAGTCATATTAATGCTTGCATCATGAGGCAATATGCAGAGCGATGACACAGTTAACAAGGAACGTATGAATGTATTACAAGTTGACCATATTTGGGCAAGTAATTAAGCTAACCGCTACAGGTTCTGCACCATGAGGTAACGCCCATGTTCACCGTGAATCCAGGCCAATGCGCACGATGAAGGCGGGCCTCGGCGTCAACTTACCGAGGTTGCGAAAGACCTGTTACCGTGCCGGCCAGCTGGTCGCACATGAAAACACACCGAGACAAGGGCTGCCCTGCGAACGTGACTGTCTTTTGGTGCGGCAGGCTTGCTCCCGATTGCGCAATGTATGACAACCTTTCTGCGTTCGTTCTCACATCTCTCGTTTTCTCTCACGCTGACTGCACCGTGAGTGCAGTTGACTCACCTGCTATATCGCCGGAGCCCGGCCTTTTCTTTCCTTTATGTTTATCCCAGCATAGCTCTGAGCCGTACGTCTCCAATCATCCTTTCGAGCGCAGCGTCTTCGTTAGGTACCGATTTCAGCCGGTGCGCATGCTTTTTACCGCGCCGAAAGTGGGACCCGCGCCGTTTTTGTGCCGATCAACGAGCCAAACCGTCTCGATTTGGTGTCGGCCGTCGGCGGGGGGCCGCGTGGCCAGATGCCCTCCGAGCGGCGGCCCGGCAGCGCCGCCCGGCCGTCGTCTGGCATTCACACTCGGGCCAGGAGACAGCGGCTGCAGCCAGCTGACCTGCCGGTGTTGGGGAGACGGTGCACGCTGTTGACGCCGGACCGAGGCGTCGCCGGCTCCGCCGCAGACGGTCGAGCGGCGGCGTGTTGCAGTCTGTTCGCGGCGGTCGGATGAACCCGGCGCCGTCGTACCTGTCGCATTCGGCGAACAATGAAAGCGGCGTTGCGAAAGCGACGCGGGACTGGCTGCCGCATCGACATCGTGGTGGTGCAACCACTCTATTCCCGTGGAGCTGACCCACGCAATGTGACGTTATTTAAGTGGACATTGTGGATGGTGTTGAGTCATATTGCTGCAGGTCTCTGGACGAATGAAAAGAATGTAAATGACAACAAGAACCAGGTACATGTTTCAAGCCGAACTTCAACGTTCGAATTCATTAGTCACGATATAAATGGCCTACAGCCGTGCAAAAACTGGACGGTGGGTCTACGTGCACGGTAGGCGTCTGAAGGCTTCGTCTGTGGATTTGCCGCTGGGACGGCGGTCGGGCACCGTTGTCTTGTATTGTTGGATGGTCTTGTTCGTACTGCCGAACAGCCACCGCGGCTGGCGATCTGCGAGGGATGGAGGAGGTCCGGACCCCTCCCCTCCCCCCACGTATTCCGAGGATTTAACATTAGGTGTATAGTTATGATTGGAATAAAACGGTCTGAAATTCTGTGTGGACCCCTCCCTCTCACAATTTTTGCAGATCTTAAGTTATGTTATCCACCCATCCTTACAATCACCCCTAAGAATGAATATCCAATTTTACTTTTATTTCAATGGAATGGCGAATTATATATTTTATTTGAGTAAAATGGAATATTGCATAATTTGTTTTCATAAAATGGCAAATTATTTATGGATCGAGAAAAATCTGTAAAGCTCTTTAATCTCCTTGGTTTGGTCGTATATTAAATGGTTTGCATCGCATGCGATCTCTCAGAAAAAGAAACGTATTACAGTCTGCAGGTTACGACAGCTCCACACAAAATGCGCTCGTCGAACAACCACCAAGCCTGGTCATCAATACTGAAACTCAATGTCGTCGTCCGTACATGATTGGATCCAGCCGACGAGAACCGATAAAGGCGGATCGTCTCTCCGGCCCTGCACGCTCCCGAATCGGTCGAGTAATGAGGCCTCCCTTTATGAGCTCCAGCATCATAACCCGCTCTGATGCGGTGCTTTAATAAAGTTCGTTGCCGAGCACCCGTCCCGGAGCGCTCCGGGCAGCTCTCTCCGGACCGCGTTCGGAGAAAAGCCGGAAGCGGCGGCGCCTCCGAAGCTCGGGCGTCGGCGTCGACGGAGCGCGTGGGGTCGCTGCCAGCGCCGCAGCTCGCCTCACCACGTCAGCTCGGCCCGCTGCTCGGCGCCGGCCGGACTCGGCCCGTCCGAGGCTCGGCGGAAACGGCGTCGGCGGCGGCTGACGTCCGGCGCCCGGTCTGACCGGCCGGCGGCCGCCGTGACGTCACGTCGCCACCGGGCCGGACATGGACCGCTTCCCTCGCCGGAAACGGCTGTCGGACGCGCACGGGGCCCGGCGCCCTCCTGGAGACCCGACCCAAACACGCCGCGGGCGTCGCCGGCCCGCCCGGCCGGCGCTCGCCTGAACGCTGGCGAAGCAGTGTTGCCACCGCTGGCTTCGTTTCATCGGAAACGTGATAGGCAAGACGCTGGTCTGACAGTTAGTCTGTTCGTTCCTCCTTCTCGGCAAGAATGGTGAACGTCACGAGGAAGGGAAACCATCTGCTTGGGCCGATTTGGGAACGCAGCTGGTGAAGTGATCGGGGATAAGTTGGCAAGTCCGGTTGAAGTCATCACGGATGTAGAAACCGAAATTGGACCGGATGCTTGACAGTTGCTGGCGCAAATCGGCCTATGCAGCGCCGCAGAACGAAGGTTAAAAACTGGACACAAGCACGCGTAAGCTGCTCTACCCCCTCCCCCCGCCTATCCTTTCCACACAGGCACGTCCCTACGCCTTTGCACAACACCTAATAAAGCACTGGCATACTGATGGCATCACTGCAATGTTGTCATCGGCGAAGGTCAACGAGGGATCAGACACCATTCAGGCCAGTTGCCGCGGAATTCGGTTCCAGGGGCCCGCACCAACCCACCGTCCTACCGGCGCCGGCCAAGGGCAAACCCGGCCCGCGGCAGCCCGTTCCTGGAAGCCGGAGTCAACAGCGCGACGAACGCCGCTCGGTAAACTCGGGCCATTTCACGCGAGCGCCGGTTCCGCGAACGGCTTCCTCGGTCTCCGACCGCGGCTTTCGGCGGCGCGCACGCCGCGGCGTGTTTCCCGTGCTCTGGCGTGTCAACCGCTTCGCGGAACCGGCCGCCGCGACGCACCGGCGCACAAACCGCGCGCCGCCGCCGCCGCCAGCGTCGCTGACGTCACGCCGCGCCCGTGACGTCAGCGGCGGGCGGGTGCGGCGCGCGGGCGCGGGCGGCCGCCGCGCGGCGCCAGCTCTCCCAGAACGCGCTGTCGTTTCCCGCTTCCTGGTCGACGCAGGCGACGCTCCAAGGTGGCGGTGGGCGGGGAGGTCGCGCCGGCAGCAGGAAGCGGCGGCGACGCGGCGCCGGCGGTCTGCTGGGCCGGGAGCGGGCTGTTCGGGCCGGCCGGAGTGTGGCCAGGGCAGGTGCCGGAGTGGTCCGTCACGGACGACGCCGGCCTCAAACAGGTCTGATGGGCACGGCCAAACGGCTGCCTTCCCGATGGGCTCCGATGGATGACAGTAGACGGGACACATGCTTCCTGGACTGGCCTGCGGTCGACGGGCACTGATCTCGATATCACCTGACAGGCGAGATTCGGCCACCGCCATCCTGCGGTTCACAGAGCGTCGCCCGGAGGCCGTAACGTAAGCCAACAACCGGACGGACATAAAACACTGCCCAGAGCTTGTGCTCGTTCAATGGTATGCAGAACTGGGAGTGTACGAAAACTTGTTTTTGAATGCGAACAGAATGCTGCGTCAACCTTCAAATCAGACATCGGGTTTTCAGACTTTCAAGTAATGCATAGAGAGCCCTTCATACGATTTTCATGGAATTAGCTCCATAATTCCGTTAAGCCGACCATCGAAGGACGAGAAGTTTTATTTCCGAGTTCCTGCGTTGCTGTGCCGTCTTATGGCGCCTGTCCGAGACGGCGCCGAGGTATGCTGACGGCCTACAGCGATCCGCGCTGCCCGACATTACATGGCGGACACGGGCGGTGCGCGTGGGCTGCCGCCTCGAAACGACTTCTCACGGCCCGCCGCAGGTGGCCCCGCCGGAGACAATAGCCGATTGTCCGCCCGAAAGAAGCCCACGTGCCCGCGGCGGCGTCCGAATGGGACCATCCTGCGCCGCGTTACGAGCTCGACTCTGATCCGGGCCGCTGTGCAGAACCACTGAGTGCACAGTGCATGCAGCGCCGGAGTCGCTGTCTGTGCCACTTTCTGGTGCGCGCCGCGGCCGGTTTCCGCCTCGCGCAGGTGCCCTATCGCCGTGGTCCACTTGGCGCCGCGCTCTCTCGCGCTCTGCGGCTCGACGCGGTCCGCCTCGGAGGCGACCGGCGCCGGCGGCTGGTTCGCGGCACACCAGCGGCCGGTGTCACGTCCTGGTGCAGGCGGCACTGTCGGTACTGGCACTGGTACTGCCGGGACCGGTACCAGGCGGCACCGCCGGCTCTGTGCCGGGGACCCGCTGCCGTCGGTCGGCTGCCGCGCCGCTCTGCCTCCTCTGCCGCCACCGTCCTTCTCCGTCACCATCATCTTCTGCGATCCATTCTCGGGTCGCCTTCGCTGCCTCCGCGGCTGTGTCCCCCTGTGCCGCTGCTCTTCCTCGGCAGCTCTGTCACTTACCCCTTTCCCCGCCCTCATCTTCCCTGTCTTGCCCCGTCTCTCTGCCGGGCTCTCTTCCGCCCCTCCCCGCCGCTCTGTCCCGCTCCGTCGCTCTGCCCGGCTCATTCTCTCTGCCCCTCTCCGTCGCTCTGCCCGCTCCACCGCTCTGTCCCGCTCCGTCGCTCTGCCCGGCTCATTCTCTCTGCCCCTCTCCGTCGCTCTGCCCCGCTCCACCGCTCTGTCCCTCTCCGGCGCTCTGTCCGTCGAGCGACGGTGCGCTGCGGCGCGATGACCCGGCCTGGTTTCCGGGTCCGGGCGGCGCGGTCGGCGCACGGCGGCGCGCCGCCCGGGCCGGTCTACACCCGGAAAAGAGCGGCCGCCGGCCGGCCGACCCGCTGACCTTCGGCGACCCGGCGCACCACGCACAGGCAGACCGACATACACACACACACACACACAGAAACTTACAGGCAGGCAGGCAGGCAGTCAGACAGACAGACAGACAGACAGACAGACAGACAGGCAGATGGACAGACAGACAGACAGGCAGACAGATGGACGGACAGATAGACAATCAGACGGACAGGCATAAAAATAGGCAGACAGGCGAGTCAAGGAAGCATGCCCACAGACAGAAAAACGATTGACGAATGTGACAATGTAGCAGACAAACAGACAAGTGGAGAAACAGGCAGGCGGATGGAGGGGCAGACAGGACAACGAATGGGCACCCACAGATAGACGGACAGTCGGAGAAACGGCAAAGTAGATCGAGGGATAGACACAAGGCAAGCCAGCTGAAGGCGACAAAAAGGGACGAATATAGTGTCTTTCAGTCAGAAAGGTGAACAGACAGAAAAGCCAGGAAATGGGGGGCGATTAGGGAGAGGGACGCAAAGAGTGGGCAGATTGTTCTGGCGGATCGCGACAACACAGACGGGCAGTCGTAAAGGCAAATGGGTAGAACGATAAGCAAGAGGTAAAAATCGGGCCAAACGGACGACCAGCAGAGGAAGCAGAAATGAGGATGGACTGGCCGATAGGCCAACAGACTTGCTGTTGCTGATGAGGTAACAGAAACATGTCTGACAAATGAAAAACGCGCAGACCAAGTTTGGCCTCCGATTGGTAAACATCCAAGACGATGAATAAACATGTCGTTGGTTTCAAAAGAAGGCTACCAAGACGGGACAAACATGTTTGCTTTGATACCGGGGCACAGCCCTCTAGAAGAGCACGTTAAAGTCATCGCTTCAGCTTAATTCTGGCACCGTTTCTTTCCATTTTTTCCAAGCCAGCGTTGAGCTGGATCATCTGGCATTGCGGCTTCGCCCGGCTAATTAACGTAAACATCAATAAGAAAAACGACGAGCAATGGTCGCGCAAAAAAGACGGTCGAAACTCACAGCCGTGTAACAAATCACATCACACGGACGGTTACCACAACCAGGAAGAGGAAGTAGGGAAGGCTTGGAGCGCGCGGCACGCCTCGACCTCGCCGCTCTGGGGCTCGGGAGCTGCTCGCCGGAGAGGGAGTTTGTGCCTGTCGCTGTCAGGGAGGAGGGTTTCCGCCCAAGAATCGCCAGGACAGCTGTGATTTGTCTCCAAGACGAGTCGGCTGCGTAGCAGGCGCTGCGACGTTTCAAGCCGCCAGGGACAGCAGCAGATCGGTGCACTCTGAGTCGTGGTGGCCGCCGCGCTGATAGTGAGCTTTGCCCCGGCTCACGAAAACATCGCTGTTCGCCGATACGAACGAACTTCGAATACGAACTTCCCGCTGAGCAGACGAAAGAATCCGATCTTTAAACACTTCAGCGGAACCGGCGGCGGTGTATACGACGCCGCTCGGGCTGTACGTCGCAGCTGGTGGTCTGCTCCCCGTCAGCCCGCGAGTTTATCTTTCTCGAGCGGGCGCGTCACGTGGCTGTCGTCCCACCGTACTTGCCGTACCCAGTGCGCACCGTGTTTGCCCTCGGGTTTGTTGCTATCTCGGCCCAGGGCAAGCCTGCGACTGTATCAGCCTGATGTCTTGGGCTTTCCAGATTCAGCAGCCCCTCCCAGTCCGCCCAACGTCGGCATAACAGAGCTGCACGAGGCGTGCCCCCCCCCCGCTCGCCCCTCCCCAAACCATCCCCAGCCGACGGCTGGAAATACCACGCCCCGAGGTCGAGATTTGTTTAAGGCCCTCGGGCGGCGCTGGCGAGGCCAGGCCGGCCTCCGGCGCCGCGGTCCGCCGGGAGTGGTGAGCACTCGGCAGTCCGCAGCTCGGCGGCAGCTCGGCCGCAGCTCAGGCCGCCCCGTCGCGGGTCGCGCCGGGATGGCAGCGTCGGCCATTGCCGTCGGGTGAAACTGCACCGTCGTCGCCTGGGGCGATGACTGGAAAGAGCCGCCGCGAAATCGTTGTATATATGCCCGCAGCTGTTTTGGGTACGTGTGTCAGCACAGCTAGGTCTCCAATGCGACGTCACTTACAACTCTGCCGAATATACCGTTGAGGATTTTTTTCCGGTTAGCCACCGGCCTCAAAACAGTCAAAATATGTCATCACGAAATGGGAAAATAACTCGTGCCAAATCCATGGAGCGTGCTCGGAATGTACACGCCTCAAATAGATGCCAAATGGGCATTATGTTAAGAGTCGCGACTGATTAATGTTGCTGGAATCAGTCGATCTGTGCTACAGTGCAGACATACAACTGTCCGCCCACGGACTTCAGTTATACACCTAAAATTTTATGAGTGCGACACTTTGTCATGAACAGTCACTGACGTTTTTCCAGACCTCGTATAACATCATGTCTTACGTATTCAGAGCTACCAATTGTTTTCGACATACAAAATATTCTTGTTTATCATAACCGCCCTTCGTGGCTCCGCATCCCTCATTCTCCAACCACAGCGTCGTCTATGCGCCCGAGCGTTTGGGACACTCGACCTCAGCGCGAGCCGCGCGTCGGCCGGGCCTCCGGCAGGACGGTCCGTCGGCGGCGGCGGCGGCCGACGAACCGGGCCCTGCACAATCAGCCGCCGAACAATACCGACTGTGGAGCGGTGGAACCAAGCCGGCCATTGTCGGCCGCCACGCCAGGGAACGCTTCCAGCCGGCCGAAAACTGACAATGTCCGAGTGAAGCGTAATGCGTGCGCGCTGGCGTGGTTCGCCGGGCCGCGATTGTCACGTGTCTTCACACCCTCGTAACCCTACACAACTAAGGTAACTGCCGCCCATTGCGCTGTCCGGTCCGTTGACAAAATGACGCTCTGTGGCTTCTTGGTTACACGGACGCGCGTTGGCTCCGTCCAGTCTCCGTCCTCTTCTCCGGAAAAACCGACTTGGATGCGGTTTCTTGTTTTTTTTTTGCCTTGAAAAAAGGATCGCAGTAGCTCCATGAAAGGAAATGAACAGAGTTTTGTGCCGATTTCGACGATTTTTCGCAGTGAGCATGGTCACAAAAAACTCTTTGTCCACTTTTACGAGCCAAACACTAATCAGCCCTTTCACCGGACAGGCTTCGTGCCGATTCATTTCGCACGCAACTGGACATTGGACCAAGACGGCGCCAGCTTTCATGAGTATCTGAGGCAGACACCCGACGTCATCCTTCGCCGGAGCGCATGCCACGCTCGCCGTCTTCAACAACTTCGAGCCGACGCAGTCGCCAAACCAGCGGGTGGTCCGACTCACTTGATCAGCTCGCCGAGAGCGGCGGCATGCAGGCAATGACGGAATGCCCCTCGGATGCCGGAGGAGTCTGCCATTCTGTTGCGAGACGTACCTCTCCACGCGCGGGAGCCAGAGAACGATTGCGAAGTGAACTGGCGACCCATGGTTGAATTCCTCAGGAGGTCCCATGCGTCTTCTTCGCCAGCCGCCCAGGTCAGAGTCTTTCGTTGCTCAAGGAATGAAGCAAGATTCATCAGTGGAACCGGGGTCGAAATGATCCATTCTAACTGACAGCCGGCCACACCAGCCGACGATTCAAAGAATCTCCCTTGGTATGCTGGGTCATCGACTCCTCGTCGATTATTTCCCAATGAGAGTCCGCATAAGCAAAAGTTCTGGCGCTAGATGACCTCAGAAGTGATCTCACATCGATATGTACAGAAACATTAGTCAGCGTCGCAGCATCTTGGGACAAATATAAACAGACAGTTCTCCTGTCAGTCTTCTCCTTGATTCGCTCATCTTAGGGCTGGCCACAGTGAGAACCTTGCGACATCGTGTCAAAGCATATTCGAAATCAGAAACTCGCGAGAAGCACTGGGACCACTCATGGATATATATATATATATATATATAGTGGGATTTTTCGCGAAGTGATGCAACAGTCAACAAACGCATTAACATTCTGTTATAAGAATCTAGAGGCGCTATAACATTTATTACAGTTACGATTATTTAACAGTTTTCCATTAGCGCTCAGCTTGTTTGACATCTGGGCTTCTTGACTCCCGCCCATGTGACCCGCAGTTTCACGGCTGAGTTCCCGGGCATGTTTTCATACATGCAATTCCAAATAAATCATGTTTGTTTCCAGACGGGGGTGAGGTCACTGACCGCGGCAGCTGCCATCCGCGACGCCGCTGCTGCAGTGGTCCAGCCTGCCTGCAGACCACTGGCAATCAGGCCCAGACCGCATGGGTGTAACCTCTGCCGGGACTCTGGGGGACAGGACCCCCGCAGTCTTCCGGAAGTGGTGTTTTGTCCCCCTAATTTTTAAGAAATCAAAAAATAGGTATTTTCCATTGGCGACACAATTTCTTGAGCTATGAAACGTAACAAAACGAATTTTAGCCGTAGTTCGTCATGCAAGGTCCGAAATGGCCTCACCCCACCTTATCTGTTCTTGGTGGATTGCAGTCAGCACCCCCGCCCAATTTCTGAACTGTGGCTAAACCCATGCCAGACCGGCCTAACAGACCACTGATCATCCGATCCAGGCCAGCCTGACAGACTCTCCGTGGACAGGTCCAGACCTGCCTGACAGATTCTCGGTGATCAGGTCCAGATCGGCCTGACAGACTCTCGTTGATGAAGTCAAAACCTGCCTGACAGACTCTCGGTGATGAGATCCAGATCCATGCCTGGCAGACTGCCTGGCAGATGAGCCTGACAGACTCTCGGTGGTCAGGTTCAGACCTGCCTGACAGATTATCGGTGAACAGGTCCAGACCGGCCTGACAGACTCTCGGCGGACAGATCCAGATCTACGTGACAGATTCTCGGTGAACAGGCCCGCACCGGCCCCACAGACCACTGACCATCAGGTCCAGACCTGCCTGACAGACTCTCAGTGGACAGGTCTGATAGAGCCGCGGAGATCACGGAAGCTGCCTCATTTGCCTGGGACCCGAGGGACCGTGCACCGGCCGGGCCGCTGTCGGCGGCTCGTTAACATCGCAGCCGAGCCCGTGCACTGCACGATTTGCATCGCGACCGCGGCTCCTAGTCTCAGCCGAACAGAGGCGCCGCGCGCGCCCATGACTTATGCATGACTTGGCTTTAGCCGTCGACTCGGACCAGTTGTGCAATCAAGCCGGGCCGTCGCGCCGCGGGCCTGAAGGGGCGCCGCGCTCTGGAAATGTACTGGCTTTGTGCAGGAGGCTCGGAGGGCGGGGGCTGTCGTCAGGGCGCCCGCCGCCGCCGCCGGCCGGCCGGTGTCGCCTTTCCGGGGCTGGGGCGTACCCCGAGCGTGCCTGGACAGGCACGGCGGCTGCACTGACGCGGGCGGCGGCCCAGTGGCCGCGGTGACCCGGCTGATGCAAAGAGGCTGAACAACAACCCTCCCTCCGACATCCCCGCCAGCAGGGAGGAGCATCTGCCCGAGCTGGCGGCGGTCTCGGGTGCAGCGCGGAGCTCTGGTGTCGGCTCGCCGGCTTCGGATTCCAGCCTGGCCCCCGGCGCTCAGAGCTGTGCCCGGAGCGCCAGTCCAGCCCACCGAAGGACACTGAACACCGGAGGACGCGCCGCCATAGGCAGCCTCGTGCTCGCTCGTCCTTCGGTGCCAGGCGGAAGTTTCACGCCCGCGCTTGAAGGGCCTCCCTCGCGAGGTGGTGGTTTTCAGGCAACTTCCTAGATACGATGCAAAGTCGGTCCGTTGGTTTCAACATTTTCTGGACTGGCGTACACTTCTGACTTCTCGCAAGCATTCTTCTGTGGCTGAAGACCATTCACTATTAAGCAGGACCTTACTTTTTCTCATAGCAGTAATGATGGCAAATAGCGTTTGCATTTGGAAGCGAAGCTATCAAACCACACGCGATCACTGGCATTTGCATGGATCCCATGCCGCTAGTTGACCATTTGACATTGCTGACATGAAACAAAGAGGCCCATGACTAAGACGTCCATCATTTGTAATTCCCTCCAACGGCTCTGCAGCGGTGGTACAGGCCAAGTGTCGCGTGCCGCGATGACGTTTCACTGTCAGCAGTCGGAGAAAACATGGGACGACGCTGGCACGTCTCGCATGCTTTCTTCAATTATTCGTGCCCGGTTGATCTAGTTAGCAATGCTCCAGACCGGTAAAGCTGTTGTCGACGAGGAACGTGCCCGGCATTACTGAAAAGCTGAGCCACGGCACGTGGCTGAAGACTGGCTTGCCTCGTTTCTGGACATTAGTCACTCGTCATCTCCGAAGAAAGCTATCAGTCCTGTCGAGTGGCATTGCTTTGTGCAGGAAGTGAAAGAGCAAAGGCGAGAAACGCAACTGAGCCCACATTCTACTTCCGGGAAAGATCGTCGCGTTCAGGAATGACTGATTGTCGTGGAGGCAATGGTGTTCTTTTACGCGTTTTAAGTCATCTGTGACCATTCCCAAAGCCCATCATGATCCAACATAATTCTAACACTGACGTCTTTTGACGGCCTCAGCCCCAGCATTGTTCCAGCGTCGTTTGACGATTTCCAACACCATAAATTGAAAACAACAAAGGCGTCCTATAGCGGGAGACCGCCGTCGCCGGCCGGACCTTCCCACGGCAGCGCCTTTCGCGCCATTGCCCGGCCGACGGCCAGGGAACACCTGACTCATTAGAGCCGTCGTCGGCGGCGGCGGCGGCGCAGTCGGCCTCCCCGCGCTCGATGCGCTCACAAAGGAGCCCCGGCCGCGCGCTCCGGCCGGGTCCGGCGACGCCGCCGACCCGTCGAGCGTGGCCGGCGGCGGCGCGTCGCCTGCGACGCGGAAACGGCTCGCGTTTCGCCGCGCCGCGCCGCGCCGGGTCTGCCGGGTCGGTCCGCCGCCCGCGACGGCCTCGGCCTGACTCCGGGCTCACGCTGCCGACACGTGAGCCGCCGGCCTCGCGTGTGTTTATGGATGGCTTCTAGGCAAAGTTACTGAGGGGAGCTGCGCAAAAACGGTGAAAGCCTCTGGGAAGGTTCGAGCCATTTGGGCATTTTCCACGCACCATAAATGGAGCAGTGTTGCTAAGGGTTCTACGGATTGTCTCAGCTTGAACGTCGACAGCTGCGCAACATTATTATCGCGATTCCCATACGGTTGCCTGATGCGTTACATAGCTGACCTCAAATCCGCTCTAACCCATGAATCCGTAGAAACGTCTACGACTTCTGGCAGTCGCTGTGGTGCATTTCTTTCTTTCTCCGCCAGCACTGTCAGGGGACAAGCATTCAAGCAGTCAGATAGAGAAGATGCGCCGTATTTTTCAGGCTTCTGTTCCCACTTCTGTGATCTGTGCGGTCCAATTCGCGGGCGTGTCTCTACACAGCTGCAAAAAGCGACATCACCGAGTACTGCCGAGCAACGACGGCGCCTACTCCACTGCATATGACTGTCGCTGGCTCGGGCTGGGGCCCCGTGACGTCACGTGGCGCCCACGTGACTCGGCGGTTGGGGCCGGACACGCCGGTCGTGCCACCTGCCGCCCGACTTATCGACCGCCCCCCCCCCCACACAGACTAGATCGTCGGCCGGGTGCATCAGGCGCTGCGTGGGACAGCAGCAAACATGGCGCCCGGCATGGCTGGCGAGTGCGTCAGTAGCGGCGCCCACGCCGCGGCGCGTCGGGGCGTGCGTGGGGCGGCCGCGGCGCTGGCTGTGGCGTCCCCCCCCGCGCTGCGACGCGCCCGCAGAGGCGACGCCGGATTCCAGCGGCGTCACCTGCCGGGCGGCCGATCAGCGGCCGCCGACCGCAGCCCCAGCCCGAGGTGGCCGGGCAGCGGCGGACCGCGGACCTGGCGCGGCCCGAGTAGCCGACCGCTCCCAGGCGCCGGTCCCGGCCTTCCGAGGGAAGGTAAACCGGCAGCTAACCCGCGGACGTGCCGCCCAACGAACTTTCCTGGAGAATTCCCTCACACCACCAAAAACAAAAAACAAAAGAACAAAAACGCGAAAAGCCACTTGGATCGGTACTCGGCTTTCCGCGACCCGAACGCTTGTAGTTCCAACACGGGGGAAAGCGAGACGAACACGCTCCGGGCCGGAGCACTGACGTCAGGTCACCGAGCCGCGGCCTGGCGGGTCGGAACCCCTGGCGGGCCGTTCACCCGCCGCGGCGCTGCGGGCTCGCTCCGCATAACGAGCGCCGGAGCGGGGCGCTGCTTGCGGAACGCGGCGCGTTGCGAGAGCGCCGCGCCGCCGGGCCGTGGAACGGGAGCGGACGCTCTCTGCCCCCTCCCCTCCCCTCCCCGTACCACCGCCCGCAGCGCCCGGCCGGCGCCCGCTGCACGCCGTCGCATGGGTGGTGGCCCAATCCGGAGCGGCGGCGAGAGCGGGTTAGGTGAAAGGCCGGGCGGGTTTCGGCAGCGGAGAGCGCCGCTCTTCCGGCCATCGGCTGGCGGCGGCAAACACTACCGGGTCTCTCCCCCCCTCTCTCTCTCCCCCTCCCTTCCTCTTTCTCTCCGATCTCTCTCTTCCTCTTTCCTCTCTCTTTATCTCCGATCTCCTCTCTCTCCCCCCCCCCTCTCTCTCTCTCTTTCTCTCTCTCCCCCTCCCTTCCTCTTTTTCTTCGATCTCTCTTTTCCCCTTACCCTCTCTCTTCCTCTCCGATCCCCCTCTTTCTCTTTCTCTCTCTCTCTCTCCCTCTCTGATCTCTGCCGTCACAATCTTGCGACTGCGTCTGAGACCGCAGTCCTGGCCCGGGCCACGCACGACTGGCGCACGATCAAATATGGTGCGTATCACGCCCCGACTGTTCCAAAACCCGCCTCCTCGCGGGAGCCGTTCGATTTAGGTGCGTACCCGTGTACCCGGTGCAGACGATGGTCGTGGTGCTAGACCGTCCGGACCGGAGCCCGCCGTTCCTCGGCAGCTGATCGCGGCCAGGGCCCGTGTGATGACGTTCCTGCGATAATTCGCCCGGCGGTTTTCCGCTGGGAACTCTGCACATACCGGCGGCCGTTTGGGGAAGAGCGCTCCCATTGTCCGGCGGAAAGCTCTCAGCCAATTCACTGTAACGGCTGTGCGATGCAGTGCGCGCCACTCGGTATTGCGCAGCGGGCAATGTTTTGCAACGCGACGCACTAGTACATATGCGTCACCTCCGGCGAGAATGACGCAAGTGCGTAGAAACTGGCACTTTATCGTGGGCTGCAAGCCGCACTGTGTATTTCCTGGAAACCCGCCTGCAGTCGTCAGGTGTAGGGTGTTATCTGCGTTCCGGTCAAGGGTGTGGTCGGGAGGGACGGATTTAGGAGTCAAGCGACTCCAGCACCCCGTACCTAACAACGTCGAGGCCCTTAGAGCAAACAACCGCATGCGCTTCGGCTGACACTCGTGAAGCAACCGTCTAAACCAAAGGACGGTCCGAAATGCGACTGAAATATACAATGGTGTTGCACTCTATGGTGTTTGAGCTACTCTTTGAACCACACAGTCCACCGTAGGAATAATGGAAGAGATTCTCGCTAAGGACAGTCGGGCGGAACAGAAGTGGTGGCACCTGGGATTCGGACAGCTGATAACTGCTGTGGCTCCGATCCTTCAAGCCAAGGGCCAATGTATTCCGTGGTATCCTATCAAATACTGGGGAAGCGCAGAATCCCTCAGTGTGCATTCCAGGTCAGCCCCTAGGAGGCACTTTCGACGGCGTGGAGGAAGTACCACGAAATGACGCCAGCTCAGCCTGAGCCGGTCTGGGCTCAGGACTTTAACAGTTGCCGAACCCTCTTTACACGCCGTTACCGCACCGCTGACTTCACGACCGCCGGTTCCATCAGCGTTGTCCATTACAGCCATCGAACCCGGAGAAGAAGAAACCATTAAATTGAGATCAGGGCGTTTCGACGCCAGAAGATTGGCTGGACGAGCCGAGAAATGGTTCAAGACGGCCGCTCTGCCATCCCTTCTCTCCTCACCACGCTCAAGCCTCGTACCTACCCAGCGTCTCACCCACGGCCCGGCGGCCTGACGCACAGCCTCGTCGGCCGCGGCGGCGTCGCCACGCAGCGCCCACCGCCGGCGACGACCGCCCGTCGAGCGGCAGCGCCACGCGGCCGCCCCAACTGCGCAGTACGGCGGCGGCATCCCAGCACGGGCCTCCCGGCCGGGAAGGAGCGGACCCAGCCGGCCGCCGCCGCAGCCCAGATACGGCGGCGGCGGCGGCGCGGCGGAGCCGCTCGGGACGACGTCTCGTCCGTCAGCGGGGAGGGGTCGGACGCGCGATGACGCATTCGCCGCGGCGGGCGTCCTTTCCGCGGCATTTGCGGCGTCCGGCGCCCCCTGCGTCGGCCCGTCGCGCGCCCGTGAAGGCGGCCCCGGGCGGCGCGGCGCGGTAAATCGGTCCTGTCTGGAGCCCTGGCCGACGTGCGTCGCAGCGTCGGCCGCGTCCCGGCCGGCAGGGAGGGCCCATGGCGCCCGACACAAAGGAGCGACCGCGGCGCCGCGGCCGGCGACGGCACCAGATCTCGGCATGCGCTGAATGGCCGGGCGAAACTCGTGGCGCAGTCTGCCACGGCTGGCAGTCGGTCGGGCCTGACCACTTCCCTGCACTGGCGACTTGCCGTCATTGGCGACTTGCCTGCACTGGCGCTTTGCCAGCACCGGTGATTTGTCTGCGCTGACGATTTGTCTGCGCTCGCCACTTGCCGGAACCGGCCAACGTCGCGGCATGACTGGAATGAAAATCTCGTTGCGCATACAGGGGTCTGGTATTACCCAAGAGACGCCAGAAACGGGCATATGAGCCTTTCCAATGCACCACCACCCACGAGGCCGGAGCTGAGGGCCATTGTCTACGCATTCGACCCGTCTGTACAGGCCAATGCCATCAAGATACGCGGCATCAGCCGTCATTCCTCGAGACATGTGGCATGCGCGTGCCAGCCGAGCCCTACTGTGATACGAGTTGCGGGGACAACTGCCTTTCGCCGTGGCTAAGCGGTTGCCGCTGGTTGTGCAACAGGCATCGTTCAGCTATCAGCGCGATTTTTCCTCTCGGATTAGATTTTCAGGTCAAGCACTGGGCGATGATAGAACCAGCTCGCGCCGCTGAGCCGGCGGGTGCCGGTAGGTTTCGGCCCTGCCCGCGTCCTAGATTTTCCCGCTGTCGCGGCGGGCGCTCCGCGAGCGGGCCGGCCTGTCGCTAAGCCATGAGAGGCCAGAGACCGTGCCTCGCTGCCCCCCCCCCCCCCACCGCCCCCGGGCGAGCGACGACTCCTCCGTCGACGGTTCACCGGCGGAGGGTTGGTACCCGCAGCTGGTGACCTGCTGGCGGCCGCCGCCTCGGCAGGAGCGGGTCGTCCGCCGGTCGGCGCGGCCCGCCGCCGTCAGCCCGGCTACCTGCCGCCGTGCCGGCGTGTTTACACGGGTTGCGACAGCGCGGCCTGTCGTGCGGGCCCCGACCTTTCACGTGTGAGAGCGTTCGTGGCGACGCTGCGGCGGCGGCGGCCGCGGCGCGGCCGAGGCCGGCGTCGGTCGAGCGCCGCCCGGCCGCCTGCCGAGCACAGGAGCGCGCCCAGGCAGGCTGAGCCGGAGCTTCCCGTGCCCTCTGTCCCGAGCCCCGGCGGCAGCTGCGACCTGCGGCGGCGCTCGGCTGTCGCCAAGGGCCGGGGTCGGGGAGCGCCGGGAGCGGACGCTCTCTCTGACTCAGCCCAGAGGTCTCAGTCGTCACCCTCGCCCTCCCTGGCCGCGCCTCCGGGGAATCAGCGCAGAGAGAGGCCACGTGGGCGGCGGAGGCGGTGACTCGGGATGGGCTGTCGTCGCCGATAACGCCGCTCCGCCAGCGCCCGGGGCAAACCACTCCATTGACCCGGGGCAAGCAAACCTCCGTGCGCCATCAGACAGGTGTCGGCCGCATCCAAGCGTCAGAATATTCGTCAGAAACCTCATGAGGGGTTTGTCGGAGAAACCGTTTTCGGCCTCCCGGATTCGGCGCTCCCGCGTGAAACAGCGTAGTGAGCACGCCACCCTGGTTCCGGAGCTGGCCGGCGAGAGCGTTGCTCGTAACCTGTGCGTTAAAAGATAACGCCGGTCCACAGTCAACATACCACCGGCTCCACCAGTCCACAGTCAACGTACCACAGGCTCCACCAGTCCAAAGGCAGTGTTGAAAGGTTGCGTCGGTCCACACCCCGCGAATCACGAGGATCTGCCAGTCCCCAGTCCGTGTGCACGGGACTCGGCAGTCCGGCGTCGGTGTCTGACGTGGCTATTGACAGTCCGTGTGTCACGGGACTCTGGGGACATGGTTACCGACACAGTTCGTGTGTCACGGGACTCTGGGGACATGGTTATCGACACAGTCCGTGTGTCGTGGGACTCTGGGGACATGGTTATCGACACAGTCCGCGTGCCACGGGTCTCGGCAGTCCGGCGTCGGTGTCTGACGTGGTTATCGACTCCAGTCGGCGGTCCTCAGTGCGTTCGTCTGTCGCCGATAGCGACGATCGACGCTTCCATGCATCAGCTTCGAGTGGTTCAATAATTTACAGTCTATCAGCCCAGCTGACATTTCCAGTCATCCTCTCTGTAGCTCATTATCAAATAAAACATCTATGAAAACAGATTGCGCCATCAATATGACGCCTAGCCTTTATTTCGGAGTTATTGCATTTTCATATTTCCTCTTTCAAACAAGCCGTGAATAGATCAACGTCGCTGAGTACAGTGGTGACACTGTTCTCACCACCAGCATGTCATCAGCTTCAGCTCTGGTCAGCATGACGCAAGGTCTGAAGGGGACTGATTCACCGGACATATGTTGATATGGTCTACATTCTGACGACATTTATCAGAAAACGGTGGAAGAACATTTCACAGTAGAGTACAGTAGACATCCCATGAGTAGACATCCCATGGGCGATATCAACGTTTCTTATGCGTTTCCGTCTGAATGTCAGAACTAAGCGTCATGCGCAGCGGAAGACAAGACGAACATTACAAGACTGCAGAAAAACTGAATTTCCTCAGAATATATGCTCATGGATCGCTTCTGTAAGTAAAAATTTTTAAGCTGACGGACACCCAGTGCTCCTGGCATGCTGAAGCCATAGTCTGCTGAAAAGAAAGCACAAATCCAAGGCTTATGTGCGGTACAATGCACTGAAGAGCGCGGGTTATCATGCACCTTCCTGCGGCCTACATCCGCAAGCATCACGACCTAGGCTTCTGACGACCCACATCCTTCTAGGAGCCTGGCAGAAGCACGCCCACGGAACAGGAGGGGGAACTGTGCATTCCATCGGGTCATCGTTTCCAGGCCTATTGGCGCCGTCGCAACACTGCAGTTACCCCGCAGACGCAGTCCTCCCTCCCGTGGGCATCGCCTGCCGTCGCCCCGGCGGCCTGCGGGCACCTCTCGTCGGGCGCGATGGGACGCCGTGAGGCCGGCGGAAATCGACTTCCGCCGGCAAATGGGAGCTCTGGAGAGACGGCGCAGGCGGCCATTTCCGAACCGTGCTTCACACCCGCAGCAGGTGCGCCCGGCGGCTGCGACCGAGACGGCTACGTCCGGGAGTCGACCACTCGCAGGCGAAGGCTTCTTGGGCAGACCCTGGGCCCGAGCGCTCGCCTTTCAGGAAAACAAAAAGAAACGCGGCGCTCCTGCATAGTTGGAAAACCGCCAGAATGTATCAGGAAAGCTCGCTTTTGACCAGCCTTTAAGGTCACAGGCTGCCCATAAGGATATCAGGATATCAGGAGGCAGCAATCAAATAACAATGGCGTTTCGGGAAAAAATGGTGCGTTTATGGCACAACAACGTGCATGTCAAGCCACAGTACACGAGGACCTGCAAACTAACCGAGCGGTAGTGGTGAAACGAATGAAAAAATGTTTTTGCTGGGGCCGCATTGTCTGCTAAGCCTTTCGTGAACATCACTTCACCGCTGTTCATCAATGTCCATGTTGCCAACGTCCATCTCTCGATGCAGGCACTACATCTGGGACGATTTTTGTGGCAAGTTCTTCGAACAGCATTCTCCAGGAGGCATAGTCCGGTCGTTTGTGTGTTTTCTACCGATTGTGTGCTGATCATTTCAGCTCTGTCGTGACTTGTGTGCGAAGTTTTTTTCGTGCACCCGCCGCATCCGGTTTAGCGTAGCAAAAACCTTGAGCCAGAAGGCCCAGGAAAAGTGAATGACTAGCGACGGGTGCGTCTTTAAAAATTGCGTTTCGAATGTGGTAACGCAGGGACATAAACGGATGGTGTCACGGGACGTAGCACATTTAAGACTTGTCATTCCTTTCTTCTGGGTGTCTGATGAAACGTAGTCGAGACGACTGCAAACGATTATGAGATAATGTGTTGCATGTTTATGGTTTCCCATGGAGCAGACTCGATAAAAAACAAAGATAGTAACTGAAGAGGAAAATACCTGTCGTGGCATAAATATGGCGCTAAGAACCTTCGTCGTGCTGAATGGAAAACTCGCGTATGGCGTAGTGATGGATCGGTGCAATACTCATGTGCAATCTCTTACTTTCACGAGTGCTGAAGGCCACATGTTCACCCCCTATGGTCGGTGACCAGCCGGTGTAAGTCACGAGCACAGTGGCCGACAAGGCTGCTTCGAAATTAACTGGGCCTAAAATACTCGGGCACCTACTATGTTTTAAGGATTTTAGAGATACCTTATACTAGGAAAGGTACCTACTACGTTTTAGAAATAGTATCACGCATTCGACAGCATGGCTTTTCAATGCACCCGCACAGGCGCCAAGAGAATCTGAACAGGTCACTCACTCTGTCGCAGAAAGAGGAAAACTGGAAGTCGTTGGAAAGAGGCGAGCCTCTAGGCCTTGTCTACCGAAGGTTTGGAGGACTGGTGCGCTGCAGGAAAGCGAAACGGCCTCTGGCGTTCCTGCGTTCACAATTCGCGTTCACGTTCCGTCAGTCAATGCGTAAGTCTGACCGTCAGTCCGTCCGCGGTTTCTGCTGTCAGTCCGACAGTCAGTTCGCCCGTCAGTCTGCAAGTCAGCTCATTTGGTCGGCAGCCGGCACCGCTTCGGTCCGCGAGTCCTGTCAGTCTACCCCAACAGACGGGTGCCCCATCAGTCCGCCAATCCGTCGGTGCTTCAGTCCCGCCAGTCGACCCCAACAGACAAACACCTCGTCAGTCGGCCGTCGGTCCGTCAGTCCCACCAGCCCGCTCCGCCGACAGAACACCTCGTCAGTCGGCCCGTCCATCAGGCCGGCCGGCCGGCGCCGGAGCTCCGTTAGGCCGACCCGGCGGCCGGCCGGAGCGGTGGTGTAACCAGACCTTGAGCCGGCTCGGAGCGCGCCCGGCCGCGCGCGGGGCTCCGGCCGGGCCCAGCACCAGCAAGGTCAGCGTCTGGCAGGAGTAAGCCGCCGCTCTGGCGCCGCGGTCGGCCCCGCCGGAGCCGCCGGCAGCTGGCCGAGGGCTGCAGGCCGCGAGGCAAGTTGCAGGGGTGGGCTTCGTCATCTGCGGCCTGTGACAGGTGTGGCTGACTTGAGAGCTGTGCGGCAGTTTGGGGCTGAACATATGGAATCTGCCGAAGCCAGCGTGCAGAGCGAGATGCCATTGAAGACGCGTCTTGCCGTGCCGACTCGGCTTGACATCTCCGTCCCAACAGAGAAATGCACTCTGAACGCCGCCATGCCTTCGCGTCTCGACCTCCGACCCGATCCTGGCCTTACCAGCGTCCGACGCCTGTTGAACAACCCGCGCTCCCGAACGGCTCACGATTTACGGCAGCTTCGCAATTTTCCCTGTCTGCACGGCTCCGTAAGTCCCACTATGGCCGTCGCCGATAGGATCGCGGCGGCCAGATAAGGCCTGTCCTTCCTCGGAGCGGCGCGGTGAAAGCCGGCAGCGGCCGTCTCCGGCCGCAGCGGGCCCCATGGCCGGCCGCCGCGCCCGCCGCCCACCGCCGGCAGCCCGTTAAAGGCCGGCCGGGCGGCGGTGTCGGCTGCAGCGCCGGCCGGTCGAGCCGGTCCCGCCGCCGGACACCGCCCGGCCGTCTCGTGCCGGCCCGCACTGACGCCCGCGCCCGGCCAACGGTGCAGGACGGCCTGCGTGCTGTGGCAACCTGGTCACGCCCGAGAGTGGGGGTCGGCCATCCGACCTCATTACGGGGCGCGAGAGGTGCACACGTCCCCTGGAATGGGCGGTGATGGTGCGGTCAGCCTTCGGTGGTGATGGTGGCGCGGCCTCTTGCATCTGTAGTGAGGGAGAGCGTACGACGGCGCCTGGTTGGATGTTCGATGTCCCTGTTATCAGAGGATACATGTGCCTGCAAGTTGGTATTGACGGTACGAGTGGCTCTCCTTGTCTCGATGGCGCCGGAAAATACGGTCATCACTCTCAGCAGCAGAACAACGCGTTTGTGTATCAGGCGCGACGGCTTGGATGACGACACATCTCAGAAGTAGGGGGTGAACACGGTCGCCAACATGGTACACGGTCTGCAGAAAAGAAGTGTTGGCAAAGACGGCATGTCGTTGATCGATTATTGGGTCATGTCGATTCGGTGGTGATTTTTGATATACGACTGTGCTGCCATACGGCGCCCACGCCGCCTTCCGTCAGTATCGATTGTGCGCAGTCTACCGCCGCATCGTTCAAAAAGGCGTGGGCCGCCCGTCTCAGCGGCAGCTCTATAAACATTGCTTTCTGTCTCAGAAATGATGCCATGGCTGTCGCCTCAGCGATGATGATAGTCTAGGCCTCCGCCTCTAGCAGGGAAGACTCCCTCCCGCAGAGACCAGCTAAAGCTCCCTCTCCCTCTCGCATTCAGGGCCTCTCTCGGGGCCCTGAATCGGGCCGGGCAGTAGTCACTATATCAGTCATCTGTCTGGGCAGTGGACAAACCCAGAACCCTCGATACAAAGGCGCGTCCAAGGACGGGGGAGGGGAGGGGGAGGGCACGGTCTCCTTGGAGGAGAAAAAAATCAGAAGAGGAGCCGTTCTCCCATCATTGTTTCATTATCACTCCAATCATCAATGTCAATGGTTTCGTGGTTTCATATCTCCTTTGCTCTTCTGGCCCCCTCCTCCTCAGACAAGCCCGAACTCCGGACGCGACCCTGCCCCGGCAGCGGAGCTCCCGAACTGAGCCGAAATCAGTACATCAGTCCTCTCTCTCGGCGGTGCCCGTGCCCCGTACACGCCGGTGGTGGTAACCGACCGACCCGGGCCGGCCGACCGGCCGACCGACTGGCGACGCTGCACCGTTGCGGCGGCCCGGCCCAGCTGCACCGTTATCGGCGGCCGTGTACTGCCGGCCGCCGGCCGGCCCGCCGAGCCTGCGGCTCCCAGGGCGACGCCCGACCGGCAGTCTCTGGCCCGAGCCTGCCTCCGGGCCTCTGGTCCAGAGCGGCCGGCAGCCTCTGGTCCGGGCCTGCCTCCGGGCCTCTGGTCCAGAGCATCCGCAGACTCTGGTCCGGGCCTTCCTCCGGGCCTTTGGTCCACAGCGAGCGTCGCCTCTGGTCCGGGCCTTCCTCCGGGCCTCTGGTCCACAGCGAGCGCAGCCTTTGGTCCGGCGCCGCCTCTGACACAGAGTGACCGCAGAAGCTCTCTGTCCATGCGTCTCGCTCGAGAGCAGTCACATTTTTTATTTTTCTGAGAGAGAAGCCGAAGAGCACCGGATTTCTTTCTGTCTAGTATCTCTGTACCTCGGTTCCAAGCTACCACAGAGGCATTCTGTCTCTAGCAGATCTCAGTTTCCAGTACCACTCAGTTCCTGGCAACCACGGAGATCCTCTTTCTCTGAGTCTTGTCCTCCATCCCTCATGTAAGTTACCATTTAATCCCCATTTTCCAGCTGAAGGTCGTTGCAGGCCTATTTCATCATGCTCCGCCTTCTCTGCGCAGGCACATAGCCAGGATTCTCCTCGGGGATGTCAAATTTTGTCATATGCCACTGGCGTATGACAAAAGTTATACGAAAAGGCAGCAACTTTGTGCAACTGATCTCATGCTTAACGCGCAGGAAAACATATGTTTGCCTTTGTAACGTGTGTATGATCACTTTCCCGTACTCCTATAAAATCGCTAAATTTCTAGTGGAGACCGCTTGGCTCGGGAGGGAGAGGCACAGCCCATGCCCCCTCCTAGTTACATTCCTGTCTCTGCGTCGGATGCTGTCACCAGCTACGGGAGCAGAGCCTTCACGGAGATTCCCTCAGCCCCCGGACCCACTCGGCACATGCTGACGTTCCCTGAACGCCTGAGCTCAGCCCAGCACGAGTGGGCGGCCTCCGGATCCGCGGTGACGCTATCTGTCGCTGTGCCGGCGACGGCGGCCGGCCCGTCCGTCGCCAGCGCCGCTGTATTGCGACACCGCGGGCCGCCGCCGGCCGCGCCGGCCCCGTCGGCCCCGCTCGCGTGCGTGCCGGGACCGGACCATTACCGTGGCGTCGCGTCTTTGCCCACCGCACGCACTCGCGGCCAATGAGCGGCGAGCACGCCAGCGGCGGGCAATGAGGCCGCGGCGTACTTGCCGGCGCATTAGCGGGATCGAAGGCCTTTCAGCCGGCGGACGGGCCGCTCGTCGGGCGGCTTCGGCCGGCCGCCTGCGCCGCGTCCGTCAGCCCGGCCTGGAAGCCACTGACGGAGCTGCGTACTCCGGCATCGGATCATGTCCGTAACTGGGAGCGGAGCGGCCCTGATGTGGCCTGAACAGGAAGCAAACGACATTTTGCGGCATGCTGAAGGCAGAAGAAGAGCGTCCGACTCGATACTCTGCAGCAGCATGGCATGGCAGCCTTGACTTGACATGGGTGGAATGCACCGACGCGTCATTGTGGTGTGTCATGCATTTTGTGACCCGCCATATTGGTTGCCACGGAGTTGATATGGACTGAACACCAAGCAGGCCATTGGACAGGTAGAACGGTAGGCTTGGGTTTACCATCGTCGGATAACATGAATCCTGTGATGCTGCGCGGGACGAAATGTCTGATGGACTACCACCTTTACAGAATTTCTAGACGCCTGGTTGGCTGAAGTATTTTTTCTATCCGCGCACAATTCCGTGCATGTAAGGACATCGCGACTAGATTTCATCAAGATATCTTGAGGTAGACAACGACACCGTCATTCTGAGTGACGATAAACCAGGAGATAAGCTCAGTCGACACCAGCTCTAGGGGCGGGAGCGCGATATGACTCGGTTGCGACAGGACGTGACTCATTCTTGTGAAATCCAAAGACCAGTTCAGACCGCGCCGGCAGTGGCGTAGTGGCTGCACCAGTGGCACTGGTTACCGGCGGTTCGCCATTGGCCCAGCGATTTCCACAGTCGAGTGGAGCGGCCGGCGCTCCCGTTCGTCAGCGAAGGACCGCAACGGTAGAGTGCTGGTGATGACGGGGAAGACTCAACCTACTCAGCCCCTCCTCCCTCCCCCCGCCCCCCACACCGGCCGGTCGTGACGGCTCGGCGCCAGGGAGAGCCGTGTCACAGGCAGCTGGCGGCCTCAGAGAGAGGGCGCCTCCCGCTCCCCGGCCACACCGTCCGAAAACTCGCGGAAACTAGAAAGCTGAAAATTGACCGTTAATGTCGCCTGTTCATGAGCCAAACCTGAAAACGAGCATAAATTGAGCTTTTCTCTAAAAAGAGGAGAAAAGTTGCGCCCACGACGCGGTATGAAGCATGTCAAAACCTGTGGCGAGCATAGCATTCGTTAAATATCACTCCTGTTAGCTTGTTAAGCAATGCACGAGAGCCTCTGACCCGCAGAATTCTATCGTCATCAAAAGGGTATTGCGAGCTCATCTATCACACAGGATAAGCGGATGGGCAGTGGGGTAATCGTGCTGGCCTAGCCATCAAACGTGCTCTAATAATCTGCAACAAATGAAGCAAGCACCATGAGCTAATCAGGCGCAGTTGCTCAACCGCTTTGTGACTTCATGGGCCACGTGGTCACAGACTGTGCCAAGCGCCGGTTCGGGACAACATCCCAGCCTGGCTTTTATAGACCGGTATCAGTGGCGGACCAGGCCGAGCACATTCAGGTCAGGCAAACTGTTTTGTTGAGACGGGAAAGTGGTGGTGGTGGCACTTGAAGACTTCACGAAAGTCATCAAATGCTCCGAAAATTCGATATTTTGTTTTTAGGAGCGATTTTTTACTTTTCTAGTACAATGATATGCAAATACTGGGCGACTTGAAAAGTACAAGCTTTTCCCGGAATGCGAGTTCAACGGCCCCGTGTCCGGGATTTCGGGGGCGGATCCCTGTTGCCTCCGCTCCCCGGACCCGTGCCCGGCCGGCGCCGGACCGGCGCGCCGCGTCAGCGCCGCTCTGGACCGAATACAGTGCCGCCCTACAAACCCGGGCGGTCGTCAGCGCCGCCGCCGGCTCGACTCGCGGCCTGCTGGTGCTGGCGGCCGCCGAGCCGCGAGGCAGCGGCAGCTGCCGTGGGACGGCTGCCCCGTCGAAGGGGGACCGGGCGGCGCGCTGTCACGGTCCGGCGTTTGCGGACGGTGCTGCGTGTCGCGCCGGCCTGGCCGCCGCGGTGAACGGTCGCGTGCTGGCCGCCGGCACATGGACCACACGTCCGCTCGCCGGCGAGCCGGACCGGGCGGCACAAAGCCGTTTCCTGGCGGGCGGTACCAAGTGGTACACGGTCATGCGTCAGAGAGCGGTATGGGCGGTGGCTGTTCAAGGGTCGTTGAGCGGTGCTGGACCTGAACAGGCACAGGCAGTGGTACTGAGCGAGGCAGAGCGGTTCTGAGCGTCACCGAACGGTACTGACTGGTGTCCAGCGGCACTCAATAACGTGTACGGTACTGAATAGCGTTGACTGATATTGTGCGGTACCCTGAACTGCGGCAATGGGTGGTAAAGAGCAACTCTGGTCGGTACTGAGCGACACTAGACGATATTCTCGGTGGCACGAGGACGGTATTGAGTGATACTCGACGGTACCGAGCGGCACTGAACGATACTGAACGGTGTTCGGCGGCGTGCGGCGGGCGGGGCGAGTGACCCGGTGCCGGCGTCACGGTTCGGGCGGCCGTCCGGCGGTCGGCGGCCGCGCCGTCTGTGCGGCCCCGTGTTGTAATCAGGTCACACGCACGGAGCGAGGCCGCGTCTACGGCCGCCCGCCGCCGCCGCCGCCGCCGCCGCCCGGATGAAAGCCGCGGCCCGCTCCCAGCGCCCGCAGCCGGCCGCCGCCGCCCGCAGCCGCGACAAAGACGCGGCGCGGCCCGCTCCCATCAGCGGGAGACGGCTTCCACCGCCCGAAGCCGGCTCCCAGCGCCCAGAGCCGGCTCCCACTGTCATCAACCGGCTCCTGTCAAAGCCGCGGCGCCGTCCCTCGGACGTCCGATTGTTCGGGCCGGCTCCTGACAGAGCCGCGGCGTCGTCGTCTCGACGCCCGGAGCCAGCTCCCGCCGGCGGGAGCCGCCCGCAGCCGGCTCCCACCGCACGGAGCAGGCTCCCACCAGCGAGAGCCGGCTGCCGGCAGAGCGCGAACAGAGGGGCGCGTCTGCAGCGCCGGACCGCGGGCGCCCAGCGGCCGGTCCGTCGGCCGCCGGCGCGCCGCCGCTGGCCGGCTGCAGCGGCGGCCCGGATTTACGACGACGGCCGGCGGCGGCGGCGTCCGGTCGGCCCGGTCCGGCCCGCGGCCATCACTCGGCCGCCCGGCCGGCCGGGGGACGCCTGCTGGGACGCGCCGGGCGCGCCGCCCGTCCCGCTCCGCGCTGCACGGACGCCCCGTCTGCAGGCGTTAACGGCGTGACGGGCGGGTTTATGTTCATTGGTCGCAATGGACGAGTTTGATGTCCGCTGGGGTGGAACGCTCGGTTAAGTGCGGGCGATAGAGAGATATGGGGAGGGAGAGAGCGGAGGCACGACAGGTGGAGATAAAAGAGATGGAGAGGGAGAGAGAAAGGGAGGGATGGAGAGAGGGCCGGGAGGAAGGGACAAAGAGACGTAGCGAAGAGAATAAAGAATTAAAGGGAAACGGGACCAGAATGGAGAATGAAGAAGGAAATGAGGAAGACGCGCCACCATGAAAGCCGATGAATGATATGGGCATGATCGAGTTCTGGAAAGGAGTTTCCTCCAAATCCAAGCATGCTCAAGTTTATTGGCTCTGGAATCTTCCGCGCGAATGGGCATCAACGTGCATGACTGCCATGAAGTCATATGTCCGGTACACGGCTTCAGGATGCGGCCATCCAGCATTGTTTCAAATCGAGGCCAAAAAGTCTTTCCGACTAGTTCTGCACCCTCCCGCGGCCGCCACGCACGAACGATACATTCAGATCGCTATCGGCGACACCGCCTGATCGAAAAACAACGCGTCCGCTGGGCGCCGAGGTCGTTCTCTGCTGGCTGCACTCCGCCATTTTTGCCTTTTTTGGCGGGAGCGCGACTGACACCATGGCACCTGCGCTTCGCCGAATGTCAGTGACCGCGGCGCGAGCGACCGGTGCGGCCGGTCAGTGGTGCTGCGCTGCTGGCTGTGTCGCAGCCGCCGCCCGAGGCTCGGGTTAGGCGCCGGTCACCCAGCCGGCGCCGACTGCCTGCACGCGGCGGGGCCACGGGCTGCCGCGTGAACCTGTGGTGGAAACCCTGACCCGCTTGTTTCTGACCGACGAGAAGTTCTTGAGTCTGCATGTGTGTGACTGCGTAGAGACCAAGTACTTGCAGGCATTCATGGATTGTCTTATGGCAAGGTGGATCATAGCAACGGTCCGCATATTGAGGATAAGCCCAGAGCACAGAATCATTTGTTTCGCTGTGTGCAACAAACCAACGTGCACAAACCGACCAGGCTACCTTCCTTTATGCCATACCCCCTGTCCTGTTCGTCCTCGCGGCGTCCTGTCGTGTACAAGCGCATGCTACAGCCAAAAGCACCAAGCACACCACACACGTCAAAAGAGGTCACGCCAGGCGATGGGAGTGGTGCCAGCCCGCTGACCCCGTGACGGGAGCCCGCTCGAAGGCCGACGGCCATCCCTATGTGTGTCAGCCTCGCTTTGATCAGCTGCGCGCCTCCCCGGGCCCGCTGCGGCCTCTGACACCCATCACGGCGGCCTGCCGCAGCCGCCTGACTCAGCCGGGCTGCATGGACGTCCTCGGGCAGCTGACGTCGGCCGGCCGTCCGTCTGCACGAGGCTGGCCCTCTGCAGGCGGCTGGCGCTTGCTGGACCGGCCCCGGCCCCGGCGGCCGTCAGGCCTGGTCGACGTCTGATGATGGGCTGGAACGGCGGCGGGCCAGGTCACACGTGACGGTCAGTGGCAGGTGTCAGGCTGGACGGGGCAGCGGCGGCCGACACAGCCGGTTGGCCGCCAAGGGGCACCATGTGATAGAGCTCAGACGCCACAATACACTCTGGCACAACTCAGAAACCATAGCACTCTATGGCGGAACACAGAGCTTCGTGACAGACTGCAGAAAGCGTAGCGCGCTGCGGTGTGTGTAAAAAAATAAATGAATAAAATATTGCTTCAAAAATCAGAAAACAAAGCACCTTTCATGACAACTCAAAGACAACAATACAGATTGGCAGACTCCACAAACCTATCGCAGAGCACAAAGAACACGATAACCTGTGACAGAGAACAGGAACTGTAGTTCTCTGCGGTACGACTCGGAACCACGACACCCCATTACAGAGCTGACCCACCCAGCTGACTCAGTATGTTTGACCTTACCCTGTGACAAACCTTCGAGAATACAACACCCACTGGCAGAGCTCAGAAAACACGGTACCCGCTGACGAGGGCATCCATCCATCAAAAGCCAGAGAACACGGTGCCCCCGGACACCGGACAGACAGCGGACGGACAGCGCCTCTGGTCCCTGGTTAAAGGTCACTCGTAGCGCTCTGCTAACGCAGCGCTCCGGCGACAGGACGAGCTGACCAGGTACAAAGCGCCGCCCGAGCAGCACCCGTGACGGCCGGGCCTGTCTGTGACGCTAGCCGTGAGCGCGCGTCACGGTCAGCGCGCCAGTCTAACCGGCCTCAGGTGTCGCGCTGGCTGGGCTGTTTTTGTGTCGGCTCCTCGTCTGTTAATCATGCTGCGTGAGCGCTCCTGTCGCTGGCCATGTCCGCGTAACACGCCGACCAGGTTCGTGTGACGCCGGCCAGGGTTGTGTGATTCGGCGGCTGAGCCCACGCGCCTCTCTGAAACCACCGTCCGCTCCCCCCCCCCCCCCACTGACAGATTTCTCCATCACGGAGGCGTCTCGTGCAGGGAGGCGCCGACGGGCTCGGCCCTGCGCGATGCATGGCGCCGGCCGTTCGGTGAGCCAGTCGGCTCCGCCGCCGTACGAAGATGTCCCTGACCTGGAAATCACGGACGTCGCTGCATTCGCGAGGGGGTCATTATGTCTGGCGTGACGCCGGCGGTGTTTATCTGTGCCATCTGCACGGGCCTGTGTGCATGTACCGGGGAACGTAGGGCCCCCTGCCCGTCTCGTCATGGTGGGGTGGGTGGCCGCCGTCCGTGGCCAGCGACGTCGTAAGTACGTGAGCTGGTTTGTTCTGCGCCGCTCCCATGCTCGTGGAAAATTCCCATCGAGCCCCTTCACTGCAGTGTTAATGACTGTTTATGTCCAGAACGGCAGACGTGTTCTTGATCAGGTCCCAGCCTCTTGCGGAATACATATTTTTTTGCGTTCCGGTATGACAATGCAGTCGAAACGTGACACGTGAAACGACATCAGAGCAAGCCATGCAGTCCCCAAAAAGCTTGTCTTACTGGTACTAAAACTGACAAGGACGAGAGATGGAAAATTCTTGCCGTCAGCACCGCTGATCATCGGCTGAAGCCGCGATGATGCGCTGGTATTCCGGCTCAGTTCAGAGATCGCGCACCATTGAAGGACAAAGACAGTGTCGAAAGGACTCGAACTTCCACATCGCTTTTCTGTTTTACTGCCTTTGTCTGAAGCTTGCTGGGGTTCAAACACTTGTTTTCATTGCTACTCAGTGATAAAGAGTACTCTGTCATAAATAAAAAACGGCATTTATGTCTTGTCCAGTTGTCCTGTTGCCCGCATTTTTCTCGACAACGGCTTCATGAAGTGCCGTGGAATTTTGCATACACCTCCATTCATATCCCGGCCGGGTTTTGAAACGTGCTGGTACCAATTCTTCGCGACGTGCTCGCCGAGTGACCTGATCTTTGCACCTGTGCCATTTTTTACTCCGTTTGGTCCAGTGGTAAACGTTTCGGCGGGACCGATTGCCCGGTTGTCCACGCTTTTCTCAACAATGGCTCGATGTGGTCACATGAAGTTTTGCATGCACATTCGTTCGTATATCGATCGGGTTTTGAAGCATTTTTTGTGGCGATCAGTCGCACCGTCGCTTCAGAGCGAGGTCATACCTGCACCCATATCGCCGTCTTTCTCGTCTTTGTGGCTTCGACCGATCAGCATGACTGGAAAATCCCCGAAAGATATTTTGCTGTCTGCAATATCATCGTCATTGTTTTAGCATGCCACTGTTTTTATTAGGCTCCTCCACCGAAGGGAAACGGGATAACGCATTCGTTTGGCTGCTGCTGCAGTGTATGGGTGCTGGTCTATCAATCTTGTGAGCTTTTGGTTCATCGTGCGTGGCTAAGATAACCATAATTGTCTAAACCATTAAATATTTATAGCGGGTGTAAATAATTATCTACAAATTAACCAGGTGCCATTAAATATTCTTATGACTCGTGTAGCATGTCTTATCGGTACAGCAGAACAAACATGTGGTTCGAGCTGCGGAAAGGGCTAAAAAGTGGTCATTAAAACAGGACTAACCATGGAGTAATACGACTTGGAAAATACCAAAATTTAAAAACTTGGAACAGTACCAAAATTTAAAAACGGAAAGGCAGCAAGGTTTTCATGGAACCAGGAAAGATTTAAAATGACAAAAATTAAATCATGGAAGAATCTAATTAAGCCAAAAAACGAAAGGACCAAAACGAGAATGGAAAGCAAACCAGTAATGAGGCACCATCACTGTCTTCGGTACATCAAGAAAATGGCTTGCTCTATGTGAACGACAGTGCGTCAGTTGCTGTCGAATGTCTCTAAAAAGGATCGCTGAATCTGTACTTGTCACGGAACGGTTAAGTATTTCCCCTTTTATTCCAGACGCGGCCAGATTCGGGAGTGTTCATGAAAAGGGTTCGTTACCGCCCAAAAACTCATGTGTATTCCCCTTAGCTCAAACCAGGAATGCTTTTAAACAAATGCGAAGATTGGCCTACTGATAAAGTGAATGCAAATCTATTGCAGCGAAACACCTAAACGGACAAAACTACTTCCGAAAGTGGACTGAAAGGAACTTAGTCAACGGTCGAAGGGCAAAAGAAGGGCTGAGACGATTCACCCCTTTTGGAGACTGTAGAACGTCAATTCAAACTGAGATTCGAGGCGTGACGCAATGTGAAATAAGGAGTCAACAAGGCGAATCGTAAACAACGAGAAAAATGGAGACAAAATGACGCAAGCAGGAAGGAAAGAAAAGCATGGTTTAAATGCAAGTTTGAAGTACGTTTTTTATAAATCTGACCCAAGCCTTTCTGCAGTGGACGGCGTTTGAAAAAAAACACTCGGGTCTGCTGGTATGGATCCAAGCTGAAGGCGAACGGAAAAAATAGTGAGCAGAAGAAACGAAAAATGAGAAAGTCAGCCTCGGAGCGAGTCCTGATTTCCACCGTACGTCCGCATCCTCTCCCTGACTGCCAAGGGCCGGCGCAGTGACCGTAAGAGGGACCACCTCCGAAAGACCGAGGCGATCGCGAGCGAGCGTAAGCCAGCCGGCCTTTTACGCATTTTTTGATGAAGAGAACGGGTGACCCGTAAAGCCGGTTGTGGGTCAGAGCGCGACCGCGAGAACATGGCGGGGACAATCCGGACAGAGGTCGGCTGTCCCGGCTAATTCATCATAAATAAAGAAAAATAAAACAGAATGAGATGAAAAATAGACCTGAAGGCTTAGGTCGGGGGCAACAGAGAAGCATAGGTAGCTCAGGTGTTTATGTAACATTTCCCGACTGTTCGGCGAGCTACTTTTCTATCATGCTTCTGTTTCAAAGACCGTCCGCAAAGGAGCAAAAAATCGTGGAATGGGGCAAAGCTAAGGGTTTACAGGGTATCATTACTACACCAATATCAAAACGTGTCTCGCCCGGTATCTCTCTTGGCCGCGCCGGCACGTTAGGTTTTAATGGAGCGAAGCCACATGCCGATGAAGGGACTTCGTCGCTCCCAGAAATCTCCGGTCGTGTGGCGCTCTTTCATCTGTCAGTGTCCTTATCTGGCATCAGATTCCGGAAAGATTATTGCGGTGCTGACGGAAATATGTGACTCTCATTGGTCTTTAGCCCTGGACGAACGCGGAGATGGGTGATGCGGTATTCTGACGACGATGGCGACTGCCTTCTTCTGCGTTTTCCTTATTAAACAGAACCACACATGAAAGAGAACATCGCTAGAGCTTCCCATCCCCCTCCCCATCCCAAAGGTGGTAATGAAATATGGCCAGCTGCTCGCGACCAAAAACGTCCTCTTACGTGCACACCAACTTCGCATCGGCACTCCTCAAGATGTCGTCTCTCCCAGGCGTCTCTAGCTTTAGGTGTGCGGGGACGAAAATGTATTAATAAGAGCATCGAAATACTGCATATCTGTGAGGGCCGTTCTGACGAACATGGCCCCTGAGATGTGGCGAAGTGATACTATTTTACTTCATTCCTCTCTCTCTCTCTCGCCCACCGGCCTCAGGCAGATCGCAGTACCACAAACGGGCGGCACCAAGCGTCTCGCACACACAGCCACGGAGGGTCAGGGCTCGGGCCGACGGCCGCGACGCACGGCTCTCGTCCCGCTCCCACGGGCGGGCCGGCAGATTCACGGGCGCGCCGGAAGGACCGGTGCTGGCCGCGCCCACCATTATCCCCTGCGGCAGTGAGGCCGCACCCTCTCGGCTGGTGGCGCCCGCCCGGCGCCCCCGGCGCGCCCGCCGGCGAGGCGAGCGACGGTTCCCGCTCCGGCCTCGCGTCGGCCGCCGGCACCGTCTAAACTGGCGTCGGCGCCGTCGGCCGTCGAGGACGGCGGGCTGTCTTACCACCGCAAACGACCATGGCCGGCGAGGCCGCCGGCGCTCTCATTCAGTCTCGTCAGCGGCAGTCGGCAGCTTCGTGGGCCTTTGCCGACGGCCATGGAGTTTGAAGACTTTCACGATAAACGCCTCAAGCACGGGACGCCGAAGAGAGGCGTTTGTTTCCGGCAACTGAATTTACGCTGAACGTGTCCTGGTGTAGCATGTGGATAATGCTCAATTGCCGCTGGTGTCAACATGTTTGAGGGGAATGTTCCACTTTAACATCAGCTTTGAACCGAGATAGCAAGATGGCAGCCTGGCCTGAGTACCGAATCTTGCATGTGCATGGTCTCAAAAGACTATATTAACGGAGGTTTTAGTCCGACTTCCCGCGGCTTCCTGTATGTGCTGTTCGGTTATATCCTATTCACAGCTGCTGCGTGACGTCATGAACGTGCACAAACCAATACACAATTGCGCTCATTGTCCTCCACAGGTTGCGTTGCATCATATCGGCGGATAACGACAGAATACGGTTTAGTTTTATTACATTTTCTGATGCTTCTAAACATTTTCAGACAACTGAGAGTGAAAACGTGATGACGACATTTTCAAGCCCACTTGTGTAAAGTTGAAAAGATAGAACTGACGAAGACCCAAGTGGAGAAATGGCATTAACCCACCCCTCCCCCAATGGGGATCAACCGCCCCCCCCCCCCCCAGTTGAGCGTGGTTGGCGCCGACTGGCAGTTGGCGCGGGTTAACTACCATTCAAGCGCGTAATGTTGGATAAGGAGCTTGAGCTCCACCAAAGACGAAAGAGGAACATCTGGCCCCCCACCCCCGTATTTATGGTCGAAACAAAGGACGTTCCAAGGAGAGGAATGCCCTAAATTGTCGCTGTTTTGTTCTGAGTTGACACGTTGTAGAGACCTTGACGGAGAGGTAGAACATTATGTGGCCCCTCTCAGAATCAGGAACGTCCCCGGGAAAGGGAAGAAGCAAAACCCCCATACAAGCCTTCAACCGAAAAACTACGGAAAACATCTCCAAAACACATCATTGTTTTTTGGGGGGATTGCATTGAGTTTCCAACAGGTCGTCGACTTCACGCGACTTTCTAGCGAAAAGCCTTCACACGTGCCAACTTTTAACTTGTCCTGCCGGATGTGAATGTGCCCGTTCTATCGTGGCATTCACAAGCACCATTTCGTTTGTTAAATAACACCTAGCCTGAGGGAGGTACCTAGCCTGAGCTGGAGATCCGTACAGGAGCGTAGCCAAGGGGGACCAAGGGACCATGACCTGCCCCTTGGGCTGAAACTTTGACGTTTCTTTGCGCAGCTAAAGTGAAAATAAACAAGCGATTTTTAGTTTTGAACAGGGTGAAGTTTGTCATGGTTCTCTCCCTGACGAAAACCTGGCTACGTCCATGGGTCCATAAAGGCTCCAGTTTCATGGCGCTCGTAGGCCTGTTTCCATGGCGTGAGGCTACCGCTCATGTAATGAAATTCGAGAATTATATAAAATATCTTCAAACTGCATTATAATAGTGCTTATTCATGGCTTTTATCGTTTGTCTCACAGTAAGACTACCAATCTACTTTCCATTCGCGAATAACAAGGCAATGTTCCTGAAACTTCAGTCCAGGTCTCAGCTGTGAAAATAAATCTGAACCCGCGCTTTGCAAATATTGCTCTTAATATTTCCTTCTGATAGCAAAACAAATGTACACGTTTCTTCGGTCTTGTTCCCTATCCTGTTCTCATCAAACTCAGGACGTGAAAATAAAATTATTATGCTGCATGCCGGTTACGGAACATGATGCCGGTTAGGTACGTCTCCATGGACAAAGTCGTGCATGTCCTGTCTTACGATTACAGTATAGTTTCGTCAAACCATGTGCAAAATATGTGGCATGTTCCTACGGAGAATTTGACATATGAACAGGCAAGAATTTAATGCACCGACTTCGGCAGATGAAAGCTAACCCGAGTTGGCTTTTCGTTCATTCGAATGGGGTTATGAATCACCAAAAGTATGACGAAACCGAAGGACTGTCGCTAAGTTAATGTGAGGCAAATATACACATCTCTCTCCATATGTATTTATACTATATATATATATATATATATATATATATATGCATTTATGATATATATATATATATATATATATATATATATGCCCGTGGACGTCATTGCATGCAACCCCTGGTAAACGTTATCGATGGTGTGGCTCTCACGTGACAAGGACTTTGCCCTCTCAGCAGGCCAGGGTCACAGGTGATAAGCCGTAAGCTTTCAGACGGGTATGCTCTAAGCTCACAAGGTAAGACTGTCGTTTTGGAGGTCCATAAATCATGCTATACTGAGGCGTATCTCCGCATTGATTGCTTGATAAGTAGCATCAAGCACCGTCCCATTTCACGTGCATTGCTTCATTGTGTTTACTTTATTGTGTATCTTTATATTTCTTTATATATCGCTCAGTAGTACATCATCCATAAACTGCAGCTTTGCGGTCTGTCGCTAAAGGAATCAACCCTCCTGTATTGCTGACTGTAGGGCTTTTTCTTTTGAAGGCCAGTAAGTATTGCAAATTAAAAAAGTGTTGCGCATTAAGGTAAACCTTAGGTGCGTCGTAACACTAGAACCTGCGTAGAATCTCCTGTGACTTAGTAACTGTGCACATACTCCCCAAAGATGTCATAACAGCGTCATATGACACGCAAACGGCAAGGTACAAAAAACGACTCCTCCTCCGAGAGCAAGGTGGTAATAAATACTTTTAACAAAACTCAACAAGGATGTTGTAAATCACTTCATTTTATTTCATTCAGGCAGTTCAGTATCAGTATATTTTTTAGTATCAGTATATATATATATATATATATATATATATATATATATATATATATATATATATATCAGTATCATTTTTTATTATCAGTATATTTATTATCAGTATCATTTACTTATTTTATTATCAGTATATATTTTTATATATCAGTATCAGTATATTCAGTATCAGTATATCAGTATATTTTCGGTGTTCAGCATGAACCGTGGACTACCATTTAGGCTCGTCTGTCTACACAGAACTTAAACATATGCGTCGGTATGTTTCCAGGTCGCTAAACTGTACAGAGTAGAAAACTACATGAAAGCATAAAAGTCAGCTGTCGCTAAGAGATTTCGAGAATTTTTTGCTATCCTATGCACACGGCTGAAAAATTCCGATAATCATTGTGGGAGTCTGCAAGAAATTTCGCACCGTTTCTCTCTAGTCATTGCCATAGGCCTAACGTGAAATTTCGCAGCATGGGGGAGGGGGTCCCGACCTTCCAGTCCCCAGCGTCTCCAGTCATGCTTGCGTCATCACTAACGTCAAGAGTTTAACAACCGAATTCATAGCTCTTTTGTGGTTTCCTATTACTACACTTCACTGTTCTTCCCTCTCCGGACAGAAAAAGTCCAAGGGGCATAAAATATGTAGACAAAAATCGCGTTTTCGCATGAGCCTTATGGTACTTTTACCGCGTTTGGTCTGTCACAACGCTTCTCAGCATAGCATGGGAAATGGAATTCGGGTTCGCAAAACATGCGTTGAGGTATTTGAACTATCTGTAATACGAACTCCTCGTTTACATGTGGGACATCGTTTACGCTTTCTAGTAATGAACATGTAAAATTATGCAGCTGGGCTCCCATGTGACGTTTGGGTCTGGGAAGTTTTGAGCGCAAAGGTCGGCTACCACAGTCTGTCACAGTCAGTCAGTCTCATCAAATTAAAACCGTGACAGCGCAATAGTTTTGATTACACAGTTCTTATGAATGCTTCCAACTTTCAATAAAGCTTTGCTTTAGCGGTAATTTCCGCCGACTTCCCGACATGTCGCGTCCGTTCCAGCTGAGCAATAAGAAGAAAAGCCATAGAGCATGTGCGATGTACCAAGACTTTACTCATTTTATATCTTTTATTATTTCACTATTTGACATAATTTTCTTAAGCTCGACCTTTGAAATTTCTTATCCTTTGACTGCTCCCTCTTTGGAGTCAGCTGAAAGAGCTCGTGATAGTGTTGGGAGTCCAGCAACATCTGATGTGTTGAAGGCGGTCAGCCATCTCGCTCTCCAATCAGCATCAGGACCGAACGAGAGAAACCGGCCACGCTGGCACCAGCTGCAGACGAGCGTCCGACGCCGCCCCGGAGCCTGGTCGAACGAATCGTGTCCATCTTGTCGCCGCCGAAGCCCGCTGCCCGAAATGGAGAGACACCGAGGTGCCAACCACCCGGAGGTGGCGTCCAGCGCGTCCCTGCCTAGCGTGGTGCCTAATAGCCCCCCCCCCCCCCCACCTCTCCGGTCCGGAGTAGTGTTAAATATTCGCCTGTTTGGTGTCGCGTTCGGCACGTCCCGCCTGGAGATGAGCACACCCGTGTCCTGCTCCCCATCAGCGCGTGGGATGACCCTTGTGCAGCGGCTCAGTCATTGAAGGATTTAAAGCGTTGTTGGTGTAATGACCTGACGGTACATGATGCCGGTTAGGTACGTCCCCATGGGCAAGTCGTGCATGTCATGTCTTACGATAACGATATAATCTCGTCAAACCATTTGCAAAATCTTTGGCATGTACCTACGAAGGATTTGACATACGAACAGGCAAGAATTTAATGCACCGATTACGGCAGATGAAATTGGCTTTTTCATAAACCCGAGTTGGCTTTTTATTCATTCAAAGCGGGTTATGAATCCCCAAAGGTATGACGAAACCGAAGGACTGTCGCTACGTTAATGTGAAGCAAATATGCATATCTCTCCCCATCACTGCCCAGAAACAGTAATGTGGTGGTATGCACCAGAAGACGCTGTAATGAGCCGACTCATCTGTTTGTTGATAATATATCTACAACGTCTACTATATTTACTTCGCAAAAGTTTAACTTTTTGCCATTCATTCTCTCTTCAAAAGTCCGCCGTCGCTCCGAGATAGCTATTCACAGTGGTGCAGAGAGAACACGGTGACAAGACTTTACGCCCCACCCGATAATCCTGCGACGAGCGAAAGGAGCATGTGACGTGGGCCCCTCCGGTACGATGAGCGCAAAAGGACAGCCGCGTCCGCCTTCCATTTCCACAGCAGCAGCACTTTCCTTCCTTATAGCCTGAACGACGCCGTGGGGTTCTGCCCAGGGAAACGTGTCGAAAATCGAAACGCAGAAAACAAATATGGCGCCGATAAAAAATGCGACATGCAACCCAAGTATTATTCGCTATTTTGTTCAGTGCTTTGGGTAGAGCTAACACTGGCCAAAAAGTCATCATAAAACGTATCCCCCACTTCCGATGTGCGGTACATTTATCGGCTGTGCACCTCGTGGCGGCGTCACGCGTAAATGACATGAACTGTGTTTGCCCAGTTTTCGTGAGTGAACGAAATCAACTGTTGGAGGGCGGAACGTCGGAACACCTGATCTGCTACATTCCACCATACAGAAATATTTAGATGACGGGGAAGATTAGCGCGTTTCACTCTTTGCTTACACCAGGGCTGCAGGAGCTGTGGTATCAATGCATAAGCCCCTTTGTGGCACAGGCATAATTACACTGAAGATATCATGGAGGGAAATGATGGGAAATAAGCGACTAGTCATTAAAAACTAATTACGTTTCATACATATAGCTCAGGGATTTACTTGCGGCAATCATCGGCAGTGTTGAAAGTCCTGTTCAAAACGGTGTGAACACGTCACTTCACGGGGAAGACCTTCATGGTCATATCACGTCATATTTCCGCAGATGTGTGCAATGTGCTGAACACTCGACATGAAGTTGAGTACTTAACCAATTTAGCAGAGGAAAGCTTGTATCAAGGTTCTTTAATTTTTCGGTCTCAAACTCATTCTATGCAGCGGGGTTTACCCCAGCCGAACGTGACTGTTGAATCTGTGCGTAATGTGATGGCTATGTAGATGGCCAATGATTATAAAAAAGTATTTAACGCGCTTAGATTTGTAGACGTTTAGATTAGACGTTCCACAACGGTAACTAATGCCAGTATCGTCATCATATGAATGTTCGACTCGCTAGGTTCTTTCCGCTTAGATCACATACGAAAAGTCTGCCCATCAACTCTAGTACCGAACAATGAGCCTGATGACTGCGACTCCTGATGATCTCTTCTTATTGGCGACTTTTACACGAGCACGGAAGGTGCATCCGATTGGCTCGCTTTCGATGGGGAAACCACGGCGTTCTAATCCGCTGTCGTGCCATCTGACCGTCAGATTTTCCATCTTGGCGTGGATATCACCACTGAACAGTGAAAAGCGACTGTCAGCCGCGCACGAAGGTCCTGCGCGTTTCACCACCAGGTGGAGAAAAAGTCCTTCAACCGGTGGAGTAAATGACTCTTACGTCATGCCGTGTCCGAAGAGCAGGCTAGGACCTAGGGCAAGTAGATGTCCTTTTCCCATTGCAGAAACCCATTTTCAAGAATCTTCTCTTCCTCATAATAATGGATCGCAGCAGTTGATACCTCATAGAAAATTAATACGACAGGATCAACCCTGATTATCAGTTCCACAACATTCTCTAGCGGTTCGACTGGAAAAATCCGTAGCCTACACAAGTCAACGAACTTCCTTGATGCCATTCGTACCTCAACCTACATGATTAACAACCAAGCTATCACTTGCAGAATTAGCATATATTTCTGTACAAAACATCTACGACACGGCGGACTCATCGAGGCAAATAAAATACAAATTTGGAAAGCGTCTTGCAGGTGTGTGCTGCGCCCTCTTCAGCACGCGCACACGCCACAGCCAACGAGAGGGTTATTATATGTACAGAGTTCTAGCACGACAGTTAAAACACCGGCACGTCCAAACCACGCGAGTGAACTTGATAAATCAACAAATTGACCCAGCAGGCAGGAGAGAGAACTAGCGTGGCAGAACGAATCACAGGCTATGCTCGACTTATTTGTACCTTTAACCCTCGGGTGACTTCAAACCCCCGTCGTCGCATTAAGTACCATTGAATTTATACATAAAATGCGCAAGAATACCATCCGCATCATCTGTCAACCATTTTGCAATGACTGTGCAAAGAATCGACCGAAGCCGATTTGTACTTGCGGTTTTTTTCATCAGGCTGAAACGTTGGAAGTTAATGAATGAATAGGCTAGTTTGAGTGATGGCCTCTGGGTGATGCCGATGAGAACAAACGTCAACTGGAACTGATTCGTCTGGGGATCACTAACGACCTGAAATGACCTCCGCAGAACGGATCAGTAGCAGTCCACACTCCAGCCGTCATGACTGATGAAGATGAACACGAGCACCGATGACTCCACCCCGGCGCCATTGCGTCGATATTTCAGAGAATTCCACATATCACATACGCCATGTGTTACAAAGCAGCTCGCCTTTGGCCACGCTTCATTATTTGCACAAAATAAATTGTCAACAATAATCGAAACAGATTTGAACTTGGCTGGCCTGCACCATGTCGATCAACAACGAGGAAGCCGTCGCCACGGCAACAACGGCATCAGAGACCGAACGCCAGTCCTCGAAAAAAGAGGCAACAACGACACGGGGGAGAAGTCCTCGGATGCTACACCCCAGAACCTGTCCAGGACGAAGGAGCACGGACATTTATCACTTAGAAGTTGACTATTCCACCATCTTTTTCTAACTTTTACTATTTTTTTGGTTCCGCTTTCTTCATGCCCTGGTTTCGGTGGGGGTTCAGGGAGATGGGGACGAGATGACAGCTGCTTCGTTCACATGGAATGACCCAGGGGCACATCAGCTCAAACATGCCCTGATGCTCGAGCATCACTAGCACCGCTGATAATAACCACTTTGCTGAGATCATATCACACTATGGCTGGCAGGATGGGAGGCGAGACGGCAGATCTTTAGCTGAAGACACAGGCCGAAGCTGGCTCGGTCGTCCAGCCGCCGAAGCCGCCAGGTCCGGAGCGCGTACGGTCCTTCGTGGTCTCCGGACGAGCCCGCTCGTCCAGCAGCACACAGACGGAGCCGTTCTCGCCGATCCGGTACGACACCTCATGAGGATCAACCCAGAGGGTCAGTTCGCTTGGAAACAGCGAGCGCAGAAAAACCGCATCCAGGCCGCAGCTGACTCCCGCCATCGCCACTAGCGGATCCATTTGACCGTTGATCCGGATGCACCGGTATCCCGAGCCCTTGAACGGTTTCTCCGGAAACCAGTGGTTTTGGTAGTGATTCCTCATCACTACCGCCAAAGTGTCCCGGAAAACTAACAGGCTTTCTTCGTTCAAGCTACTCGGATTGTTAATCCGGAGCAGATTCACAATGAAGTCCGACGCAGCAATTACTTCAGACTTCATGGCCTGATGTTCCACGAACGGGAGCTGAAGAAACGACAGCACTGATCAGTAACTGAATCCAAGCAACAACCACTTCGTCCACAACTGAATCCAGTCCACACTCAAAACATTCTCAATACCTGCCTTCAAACAAGTCACTGACATCGGCAAATGAATCTCAGGAACAAATCAATAACTGAATCCAAGCAACAGTAGCGTATTTCAAGACTGTGTGCACAATGATTTCTGAGTCGAGCTCGCTCACAAATCACAGTTATTAATTAAGATGAGATTGCCCATGACAATCAAGTCCACAGAAATCCCGCCAAAGAATATTTTCATTCAAGCCAAGCGAAGCCCTACTTCAATGAGACAAAGAATGGCTGCTCGCGTGAAGCACAACAGCCTGGCTCTTCGCAGCGAACACTTCTTAGATACGAAGACACTTACGTATTCGGTCCTAAATTTGGTTGCTCCTTTCCACGCTGATTCTTGTGGCTGGCAAACGCTCAGTTTTCTCGCATTCGTGCTCTATGTACACAGCCTTTGTCACAGTGGACGGTAACAGCACGCCCCAGTCACACCCCCACACGCTAGTCCCTCTCGCACTGCGCTGACTTTCCACGCTCCGAAAAGGTCTATCAGGCCGACCGACTGACGTCAGAGGCGTGGAGCCCGCCAGCCAATTGGCGGCCAGCGAGCTCGGCTGGCGAGGTTTCACGTGTGGGGGATAATCGCAGCGGGGTCGTCTACTCAGCTCTTGTCAGCAGCACAAGCGCGAGGCGGTCTGCAACTCTACCTTTGGCATGGATCGGGCATTGAGCCGGAGCAAACCTCAGGTCTCACGATGTCAGTTTACAGAAGTTTGGAAGACGATCATAAACTGCTCACTATTAAACAAGAAATGCTCGTTTTAATCACTTCTTTTATGGAGCAAAGGCAGTTAAAACATTGTTTTAAACAGATCTGAAAAATGTCAGACTGGTACTTGCCCTTGTTGTTACCGAACCTGCCAATGTGTCTCAGTTCATCATATGGTTTTGACACGCCCGGAATTCGGTATCGCATGCAGAAATTGAAAATGCTCTTCAAATTATCTGCGGAAATGCAGCGAAAACAAAATGTGACTTATGTTTTTGTGAAGCAGAAAAATAATATTTTATGTGATTCACGGGACTGATATATAAGGCCCTAATCATTTTCGAATGGAAAAAAATTTACTGGGACGGGAAGGGAATGAAAATAGGAATAGAATACAGAAGAACGCTAGAACATCAAGGAGAAAAATGGAAGAGACAACAACGATTTTTCCCATTAGGCTAACGCAAAATTTCCCCAAAAGTGGGGGACATGCCCTCCTACCCAGTCTTCTGTTCCTTCGTTCCCACGCCTACGGGATATTGCGTCTAAATGATAACAGCCGTATGATATACATACAAAAGGATTTTGATAATGACCTCAAACAACATCTAAATAAAACTATCAAATTTAACAAGACCCTATGTTTGAAAATGTATCAGTTATGACTCTGAATTTTGAGACTTCTGCAGAAATTATTTCGCATTACGTGGCTGCAGGATTCTTTCTAGGATTGATGAAAGTAGCACCTGGAGTACCTTTCAACGCCGACGCTCAAGATTTTCAAAAATTAAAAAGGTGAAAGGCGACCCAAAATATGCAGTGATTTGGCGCCTTGCACATTTCCGTAGAGGGACCTGTAACACCGGTTTTGAACTGAGATAATCAGTTTATAGTTATTGACCTTGGATATCGATTTGCATTGTCTCACACACATTGTCTCAAATTGCTACATTAACGGAGTGTCTAGACGACTTTCCGCGAATTTTCCCGTGTTCTGTTCAGGGGCGCAGCCAAGATTTTCTTTGGGGGGGGGTGGAGCTCAGTGTGAATTGGAATCATACGAAAACCGCCTGCCGGGAAAACGATGTGCAATGGTTTTCACAAAAAAACGTGGACCTAAGGGGAAGGTTCCCCCTTTGGCTGCGCATTTGGTCCCATTCATCCGTGACATACTGTCAGTCATATGACCACATGACCGAGCGCAAGCCAATGAACGTCAGCAGAATAGTCGTACTGGGTTGCCACAATAAATGAAGTTAAAATTTATCTTTTTTACTACGAAAATTTTTATATGCTGAGAAAAATATCCTAACACATGAGTACCAACGTGACCAGCAACATTTTCCGGACCAAGTGAATATATTTGATATTCGACCAGAGAACAGCATTGCCGTCATGGGAAATGCCCATTCCTTCCATTCTCTCAGATAATGCTTCACTTTTAGCATTTCCTTTGAAATGAGGCCGCCAATTTTAGACTTTGGTCTTAGCAACCAATGTCTCATATACACTACATCTAAAAAATCCGTATTTACGGAACTTAAACCAAGACCATGGGAGCATCCGAAAACCTGAGAAGGAGGCAAATAAGTTTTCCCCATAAGGCTAGTGTTAAATTTTCAAAAATAGGGGCAATGGATCCCCGTTCTTTGCTTATGATTCAACCCCCGCCCGTGTAGGGACTTCTGCATTACGCGGACGTATAAGAAGGCGGGGGGTGGTACGACCCCCAGCCATTTCCACACCGTGCGTTCCAGAGCGTCGCGGAAAAAAAACAGCATGTTGCGCGTGATGAGGTCACGCGACTGGAGTCTGTTTTAGGGTTTCAAGTCAACGAATGGCCTTCCAGATGGGGTCAAAGGTCAAAAATTGCCAGACAGTGGTACTTTTTCGAGTTTAATGGCAAATGAACACCAAAGAATAAATGGTGATAAAGTGAAATGGATATCATAGTGTTCGACAACCAGTTATGAGTCCATCTGTACGCCACATGATTGTATTTTACTCATGGAGTCCGATCCAGATCACGCTAGGTCAATCCCTGTTAAGCGGCGTCGTCTGCTTAAATGCGTTCTCGGAGCTGCGGAAACGTATTCTGTGGATAATAATAGATGCTGAGGTCAAATGTAGCATATCAGTTAACACCCACAATTGTCAAATAACAAATGAAGGTCATCTTAGGTCATCCAAAGTCATATTAGGTCATCCAAGACTATCTGAAGCCAGCGACTTAGAATGACGTCGGATTAACCAAAAATCGCAACTTAGATGCCTTAAAACCGTTTTTCGAGTTCACATCTAGCACAGAATCTAATTTTAGGCATGCCATGGCAGGGGCGCAGCCAGCATTTTCTTACCGGGGGGGAGGGGGGCCGGAGCTCAGTGTCAACCGAAATCATACGAAACCGCCTGCTGGGAAGACGATGTGCAAAGGCTTTCACAACAAAATGAGGGCTTAAGGGGGAAGGGACGGGCCCCCGGGCCCCCTTGGCTGCGCCTGTGTGCCGTGGTATTGTAAACTCATCACCCCGTGGCTGAAGCTGCTCCGCTCGTCGAAGCAAGGCAGGCTTTCGCTACATTGCGCCCCCTTTTGATGAAATAAAAGATGAATTGCACCAAATTTATATAACTCAATTCCTTTAACTTCAAGCAATCCGAAAATACAGGTTATTTGCGATACTTATTTCCTGTCGCATTTCCAAAGATAAAAAGTAACGTGTTTTCCATCGTAGCTCATGACCTCAGTTTACACCCTCGGTAATTCCGGCATTGAGCATAAACCTATTGAATATTTGTGTAGTCTTATGGACATACAATTTGGAGCCAATTGAAATATATTTTATTGTATTTGTGCACTCCAACCGTCCTATAGTGATACAGAACTGAGACCGTTGTACACCGGCCGCGAAAACGGCTGACATGGTTCCCTTTACGACGTCACAGCTCGTAACCATAGCAATGAACAAGAATTTTTTTCACCGTAAGATGCAGAAAAGATGAAGGCACACCAAGTTTCAGATCGATCAAACAAACCGTTCGGAAGTTATCCTCGGAAAACCTCAGTGGGTTGCAACAAACTCCCCCTTCATATGGGCAAGGGTTAAACGATTTCATGCAAGTTTCCACTGCGTCCTATCCAGCCGTGTCCTATTTCAGCTGCTGCGTGACTTCACGAGCAGTCGTCAGGCAATGAACGTTTGAAGAAGGCCCGCATTATGTCATACCCCCTCATATACTACAGAATATAGTTTTTCCTTCAATATCTTCTTTTTTATTGTTCCATGTATGTGTAGGAAAATGGATGCTGAAAAGACATCGACATGCTTTCAGACCAAACAGCTTCAGCATATTTACGGATTTCATCCGAATGGTTCCTGGGATAAGCTCTGGGATCGGTGTCACTACTGGTCAGATATCAATACATGGACTCCAGTCTATACACCAGATATTCATGAACAGCCGACCGAGATGGACCCTTTCAAGACCACAATAGCACAATCCACGGACTCCTAATTCAGGCTTCTGTAGTGCAAAACCTCACCGCTCTGCGGGCGTCCTGATCTGCCAGCAGCATCCGATGTCAGGCTCTTCTGCTGGTTTGGAGACTTTCATGAATCGGGTTCCAGTTTCTTGGAGGCTAAGTTTTGAGGCCTTAGAAAACTGACGTCACTTAACTGACTTTTCCGTTCAGAAGGGAAGTTTGGTTAAGCCCACACTTGTCTGGCTTCTCTGGTTCAGGCAAACAGGCTAAGGGCCCGCGGAAAAAAGATGACGAAACGTTTATTTCTGTATCACGTCAAAGGTCAATGCTAATTCTGAGGAAAAGAGGGGGACGGAATGATTGTCCCTCCCCATTCCTACGCTTGCGGGTTCAGAGTCAAGAGAGGGCATTCTGTCCCAGCATGTGAAACGCTACAGAAACATATCCATGTTCTTCAGTTTTAGAAATCTGCCACTGATCACAGATCGGTTGTTGAGTTCTTCGGCTACGGTTCCCGGTCGTCGCATCCGCTCGCATTGAAAGCCCCGTTTCAGTCACTGTTTCCCAACTGGTGGAGATTGAACACAGAAGCCATGAAATGACGAGACGAACTACGCCAAACACTTCGCTGTAGCCGCTCCGTGCTGACAGCAGTGATGTGACTTTCTGCCGCTCACATAAATGAAGCGGCTTCCGTGCTGCAACTGGTCTATTGCTGGTCGCGGTTGATAAATGCAGAGAGAGCTGATCCATGATCGGTAGCTCAGTCGGTAGAGCGGTAGCGGTACCCGACCTGGCAACACGGGTTCGAGCCGCCCCGGCGTTCGATAATCGGCCCGCGGGTCAGCTGGCAACTGGCCAGCATAGGGTTACGCTGGCTACCACACTGACGTGACGCATCCTTGACGGCACGTTCAACTTTCGCCACCACATCAACTATTACCTGGACTTGCGCGATCGGGTGTAGAAGTTGAATTCCATGCAACAAGTTCCTCTCAGCACGGTTCCTCCGATCCCTAACGTCAACCTATCAAGCCATTCGGATCAGATTTACACACACACACACACACACACACACACACACACACACACACACACATATATATATATATATATATATATATATATATATATATATATATATATATATATATAGAGAGAGAGAGAGAGAGAGAGAGAGAGAGAGGGAGAGAGAGAGGGAGCATGTGTATGCTGTTTTCTGCCTTCTCGCGTACTAGGCGCTAAGGCTGTCGAAAGTCACTAGTCAAGGAATATTTTGTGCGTAGGTCCAACCGACCATTCGCTGGTTCCTCCTCGATCTCCGTAGGCTCCGTAAACAATGGGAGGATGCGATTTTCTTCTCAGAGTAAGGTTTTCATTGCAATGATCGTGACCGTCCCAGACATCGAAATATTTTTTATATATGACGTCACTGATCACCGCCAGGTTTTCAGCTCTAATGTATGCCTTCTTCACTGGCTGATTTGGGGAAGGGGCATCGGGACCATGGCCCCTTTCGTTGGGAAAAAGGGCCTGCATGTCTTGCCTTTCACTTTCTTTGGATGGAGAAGTGCATTTTTTTATTTTGCTTTCGAAAAATCTTGTTTTTGAAATACGTGTGAACTTGCAAAAATGACGACATAAAGTGGCCGACATCCAGGGAGAAACTAGCCTTTCGGGGTAGGTCAGGTTACACAGACTGAGATTTAGACTCCTTTTAGCACATTATCTGGCTGCGCCTTTGTCCTTCTTAGAAATCCGTTGAAAATCCGTTTTTATGTTTGTTTCCTTCCTACCTTGCTTCAATACTTAATCTGTTGAGAAGTTGCCGAGGTTGTGGTGTGCATGGTTTTTAAACATGTTTTGCGATAAGCTCATACCGTTGTTTCGGAGGCACAACATTTATGGCCGTCTCAGATTCCTGCAATGTTCTTAAAGTCACGTTTTTGTAACCATAATGTAAAGGTAAAGGCGGAGGACATTGACATTGCTGAGAACAGCACCTCGAAATTAATGCAACAAACCGAATATGAGTGGCCCACAAAAAGTAGTCAACTGTAATTGCTGTATTTGAAACGACGCCACATGTGAGACGCAGGGACACGCGAAATCAAACCAGATGGCATTGATGATTACTTCAGCAAGACCTCGTTTGCCTATCATGCTCAAAAACGATAAGCATAAGGCAATGGGTGAAGCTACTGAATGTCACGCCTTCTGTCGGACCTACAGTAATGAACTCATTCGCAAAGAACAAACTTCATTACGCATCATCAGCCTTTATTTGTATCGCAGCCGCCTAACGCCGTGGCTTCACCCGGAGGTGCACCGCTTTCGCAGTTTGATGGCCAGCCTCGGGCTCAGAAGCGACGGGCGCCAGGAATTCGGGACAGCTGTGGGCAGGATGTGAAGGGGAGGGGAGGGCAGGCGCCTCCACAACTGCGCACCGCACCGCCCGCAACTGCGCAAAAAGAGCTGGGCAGGGTGGGTACGTGGCGACCACGGAGCGCGGGGAAGGCTGTCGCAAACGAGAGCGGCCGGAGTGTGGGATGCCCTTTTACATGAGCGCAAGTCACATGCGTTCGGTGAGGATAACGCTCACGTCATGCAAGAGAAGTGCTCTGAATCGCGGAGGTGATCAGTTGCTCCAAAGCGGACTTCTGAATAGATATGACGCAGAGCAGTAAAAGGAACCGTGAACGAAGTCCTCACAACGGAACGAAAAGACATGTTACCGCCGTAACTGTCACCTCTACGAAAGGAAATCCAGGAATAGTAATATAATAAAGGAGACCACGAATAAAGCAAGGAAAAGGAGACCGCGACTGTCACGATTTGCGAATACGTGTTGTTTATGTACATCTTATTTGTCCGTTCAGCATACACCAGAAAGGCACCGGATCCCGAAGGTTCCCGGAGCTCTGTGGTTAGTTGCGAGCCGTGGTTGCAAAACGTCCACGTCTCAATACGGCCCTTGGATGACCAGTTATTTTCATCTGCACGTAGAGTTTCAAGGTATTTTTTTCTGTGTTAGCTTGTAATAGAAAATCGCGTTGGAACAGAAAAAGAGAAAGGATTCGTTTTTGGATGTTTTCAGCAAAAATCGGCAGCCCGAAACCAAATCATTCACATCGTTCAGTCTTCTGAGAAGCTTCTTGTCTGGTTCAAGAATTCCTGAACATTTGAGGGATCATCGAAAAAATCGAACGACCATCAGTCAGGCATGCGGGACCGTCACAATGCTCCTCGAGATCTGAGGGATCCTCACAAAGTCCAAAAACCTTCTGGATTAAAGTTTTTCTGGATACCTGAGGGGCCATACAAAGCGCCGGGTTTAGTGTCAAGGATATCCAAGGGCTCTGCAAAATAACTGAGGGGTCTCATGAGCTCTGTGGGGTATGTAAAACCCTGAGTGATATGATACTAACTCGAGGGGTCCCGGAAAATCAGATAACTCTAAAAAACCCAGGGGTGTCTTTTCAACTTCATGCTACAGCGGGTCTCTAGAATGATTCCTGAGGATAATCGGGATCAGAAATTGCCCTGAAGATAAGAGAAGCATTCTAAGGAATTTTTAGAGGCCCACAGACCGTAGTCTGTGGGGCATTTTGTGAACGTCTGAGGGGTTCTTATGAAGCCATGAAGTGTTCCTTAGGAGCTCTGAGGGTCCTGATCCACGTGATATGGATGCCCGAGGGATCCTCCGCCCTGAAGGATTTTTTGGGGAGCTCAAAAAGGGTTTTAGTACGGCCGTGCCCGGGAACCTTCCCTTCGGCGACATTATAGGGACTCATAAAATACAACGTCCTTTACAAACAGCAGGCAGCTCTGCTGCATGAACGCAGGCAGCACCAAAAACCGAGAATTACAAGTCAAAGTGATTTGATGAAATACTCCATGACAACGGCTGAAAGTAAACAGACCGGCGTTTAACTGCAAGCCAAGTACCAGCTTAACATATACGTCGTAGGTAACACAAAAAGGGCAGAACTTGCCAAAACGAGTAGACTTGACTGTCCGCAGCGACGTGCTCAAATTCACAGACATGTTATCGAAGAATCGCGCGAGTTGGGGTGACCTCGCTCGTCGCGCCGTTTGCACCTGGCGGCTGAGAGCTGCTTTGCGCCAATCCGCCGGAATGGATCCTCGCGGGGTGGTGGTTGGCCTTCGGCGTCGCAGTTCCCGGTACCCAGTCCGTCCTTGGTGCTCCGAGGCCTGTCCAATGGTGTTCGATCCCGCCCAAAGTCGCGATATGCACCGGCGAGCTGTGTCGGGCGTCCGTGATGACATGCCAAGGGTTTTCCGTTCACTGGTATTTGGAGACCAATCTGCTAGTAGTTTGGTGCTTGAATGACACAACTTTCTTTCCTTTGCCGAAAAGTTGGAGGTCGTCCAAGACCTCCTTCACGCTGAAGGGTCCGGGATGGGGCCATAGGGCCGTGGCCCTTCCTTTTATTGGAAAACCCGTGGCCAGCATGTCTGCGGAGCCTCCAACATCCGACGGAGATAACAGGAATTTCATTTTCGAAATGCAAATTTGTTTACATAAACGCTAATGTTTTAAAATGACGAAACAAAGTGACCGAAATCCGAGGAGTAACCAGCATATCGGAATAAGTTACGTTTCATGGATGCTGACCTGTCCCCCCCCCAAACACACATCTAGCATTGTTTGCATCAGCCAATGCTCGTTTGACCCGTTTCATTGCGTTTGGTCGCGTTCCCAATGATATTTAAAGGGAGTGGCGAAGCTGCTGGAGATAGTCATTTTCTGAGCGCAGCATTCGGTGCCGGGCTAAAGACCGCGCATTGCAGTTTTCGTGATTCTGTCCTATTGTCTAGTTCCAAGAGTTTTATCGTGATAACGAAAAACCGTATATACAAATCAGCAGTAGCACATAGGGCAACATCCTCCATCCAGCATCAGCACAACATCCCCGACGTTGGTGGGCACGCCGCCTTTCCGCCGTTGTGACCTGCTGCACCCATGAAGGGTTTGTCCGAGAAATACCAGACACCCAAGCATGCTTCCATGGCGAAAGGCGGATTCCATATATTTTCAGAACGCACTTGCAAGAATGTGACTAAATGCACTGAGGGTCGTTCGCTTACAATCGTGGATTCCATCACTGAGAGAACCTCTTCTACGGTCCTAGTCGAGTTAAAAAAACTTTTGGTGGTGCTCGTCAGCGTCCTGGGGGTGCTGATGCGTCAACAGATATAAATATAAATATATATAGAGACATACCTGTATATATATATATATATACTCGGTTAGTACTATGGTCATGAGTCAACTTGCCAAGACATGGTCATCGCTCCTTTATAATCTAGTTCTTACCTAACGAACCAGTAGCAACTTCTCGCTAAACTTTTGAAAAATGATGGAAAACATACCACGAATAAAACTCCAAAACCATTCCTGGTGTACATGACTACCGAAAACTGCCACCATACGACCATGGAATACATTCTCTTCACGTCCTCGGCAGCCTCGCCCCAACGCCCCACCACGGCAACCCGCACACACGGACTGTCCTCAAACGGCTGAGGAGACGACCCAGCTCCAGGAGCAGCCTCCAATGATGTCAGCTGTCGTGACGTCACTCACCGCTTGTTTTGGATATGGTTGGTGGGTATCGCTGCCCACCCCGTTTCAGGGAATTGGTGGGGAAATGAGGGTGAAGACAGGGACCTAGTCAGGGGGCATGGGAGTCATGCCCCCTCCGAGCCAAGCAGTCTACACTGTACATGCAGCGATTTTGGACGAATGTGAAATAGATAGAAATAGATGTTGCATAGAAATAGATGTTGCAAAAGCAAACATGACATGTATTACTGTGGATTAGATATGAGGTCATTTACATAAAATTGCTACTTTTTCCTATAAATCTCGTCATATGCCAGTGGTTACAAACATTAACATCGCCTCTTTAATTCCTGAACTGAAGCACACGGAGTTCATGCACCGCCAGTGGCACTGTAGCGAAGCTATTTGCTATGTTCCTACATTACCCTGAACCAGGAACATAGCCAAGGGGGGAGTGTCGGGGCTGTACCAAGTAGTCTACATAGCGATCATATATATGTTGCAAGAGCAAACATTTATGTTTTCCTGTTAAACATGAGGCAAATAACGTAAAATTGTTGTCTTCCTCTAAATTTCGTCACATGCCAGGGGACATGACAAAATTTGACATTCACCCTCGGAGGAAAATCCTGGCTAAGTGCCTGCCTTGAGCGGTTCATCGACTACTTTTCTGACATGCAATCATTGCCCTTGATATTTGCATCCTTAAACGAAGGTAAACAATGATTCAGATCCTCACGGAGTCTACCACTGCCTCTTCAAGCTGAGTTTCTGGCAGGAACACACAAGTCTCGTTATCACCGACCTTAGCTGAGGGCACTAAGTGGCAATATAAATACCATTCAGAAGCATGAAGAGATAATTTCGATAACACCATAACATGGCAGCAGCGTAGCCGGGGGGAGGGGAAGGGGAGAAGGCCAGACATTACGTTTAGGATTTCAAAGTTGGTAGAGCCATAGTACTTCCAAGAATTTTTTCCACAAAGCCACGAGGTCAGTGGTACAGCATGTTTCAACATATGTAATTTGAACCGCCACCCATGGTGTAATGCCCATGTCATGTAGTTCACCTTTTAAAACAACATAGATTAGGCGCTCTGTTTACAAAATAATGTCCCTACATGCAGTTCATATTATTTTCTTCAAAATGACGGAAAATGCCCGCAATCCAACGAGATGTCACATTTGGGGAAGGTTAGTTTACACCGAGGGAGATACGTTCATTGTGTCCGAAAGATTTCCGGATCCAGCCTTGTTTGAACATTCCGATCCCTCTTGAATTACTTATCTGTGGACTGAAGGTCGGACGCCTGGCATCACTTGGAAAAGGTTTATTCATTTTTATACGTCAGCAAAAAGAAAGGAAACACTGATAACAGGAATCACTTCCATATTTTTTTCAGAATAACGAGAGGCGTTCTCCATACCTTTCTTTGGCGATGCCCCAGGATTTTGTGCCAGGAAGTGATTCGGGATTTTGCCAAGGAAGGTAGGTTTTTAGGGGCGACAAAATGGTATCTGAGGACGCCAAAATCGCACCGAAACGGTATTAAAATCGTCTGGGAAGAATGCAAGACTCTACCGTAATAGCGCTTATCTGTACCCTTTTTTTATTTTGCATACGAGTTGCACGCATGCGCGTTTAACTCGTATGCACTCGAAAACGATATGTCCATATTATGTATGGGCTTATCGTATTATACATGTACGATATTATGGCCCATTCCTCGATGTTGCAAGGGCGCTCTTCAGCAGAAGGGCGTCCATGTCCTATATCCACGAGCAAAGTTCGTCCGTAGAAAAATTAAATCAAGCGCCAGTATGAGCTCAAGGCCTGGTGTGGTAAAGGAGCCATTGCAGCAAAAGGTGGCCTATTTCTAGAACGTTGGTTGCTCTTCAATACTGCTAGGAAAATATTTTGAACAATCATGTGTAATGGTCCTCCAAAAGTGTGTCTTTTGACGGGCCACCCATACTCTGTCACATAGATGCCTGTTTGGTGTCAAGTGGCGCCTTTCCAACGACAGGGCACCCACATTTCATCACAGAGGCGCCTCCTTAGTGTCACGAGGGCGTCTTTTGAACGACACCATATGCATACTCTGTCGCAGGAACGGCTTCTTGGTGTCGCAGGCACTACACCTTTTGACCGATAGGTTAACCATAAACCATTGCAGGGGCGCACTCTTCATGACACATGGATCTTTGGAATCACAGGAATACTCTGGAATCATACTCCATCACAAGGCCGCGTCCTTGATGCCACCTTTTGAAAGGCGGAGCGCCCGTACTCCACCCCCGGGGCGTCGTCAGGGGCCTATCTTAAATAAAGGAGGTGCTCCCCTTGCCCCTGGATCTGTCCCTGCTCTGCGCACGAAACGAATCGTTATCGTTGGGACAAATTGGTAGAAATGAAAGCGTTGGAACCGAGGGCAGGTACAACAGTTTTTTTAAGTTCGGGATTATTTAAATGTAGTTACGTAAAAGGCCGTTTTTGAACAGTTATCTAACTTTCCACGCATCAATAGATCGATTTACACGCAACTCCTACGGTAACCCACGGTTTCTGAAGACATGCCTAGGGGAAGACAGAAGTCATTTTTCTTTGATTTGTTTGCGCGCTTCTCGAAACATGTCCCAGCTGATGCTGACCAGCATAGATAGCCGATAGTTCGTAGGCGGAAGAGGTGGAAGCTCTTGGAGATGGGGGAAACGTGATTTTTATCTCGTTTCTTTCCATACACCGCCACAGAGTTAGTGTTAAATGTTGTCCAAAGTTGTGGGGTAGCTGCCCGTTCTGCCTCCCCCCCCCCGGTTCCAGCGTCCCTGTATCGTATCCCTGTATCGTAGGGAATCTGATGGCATCTGCCTCAGGGCAAGAATCGCTCTTTGGGAATTGGTTTTCACACATAGCTAGTCGCGCTTTAATCCATAGGCGCAGTCAAGGGAGGCACGGAGGACAGGGCCCCCTGAGGCCCGCAGTTTTTGCGAAAACCATTGCTTTTCGTCTTCCCAGCAGGCGGTTTTCGTATGATTTCAGTTCACCCTGAGTTCCAGACCCCCTTAAGAAAATGCTGGTTGCGCCCTGCTTTAATCACGAAATTCGCAATACCGCTACAAATTATTGCGTTACCCTCCCTTGAGAACGGCGCCCCTAGCGGTCGCTACTCAAAACTCCTAGCAGCCATCTTTACGATTCTTGCGACATATGCGGCGTGCGCATTTGGCGCTTTAGGCGCGTGTGGGTAGATGCACGCCGGTGTCTTTGGAAACGTGGAAGCAGTTGTGGAGAGGTGCTGCATGGGTAATGTGTTTCGACGCGTATCTCCCCGTTTAAGATTTCTTTAGATTTGAAGATATTGTGCTGAGGCGATAGTTTTTCCAGGGACTGCTGCCATCTAAAAATGACGCAGTTCCTTCCATCCTAACTTGGTAGTACAACTGAAGGTTATGTATTGCTGTTGCCTTGCCTGAGTTGGGATTATAAATATGGTCAGTTAATGATAATAACATTCATCCAGATTGTGAACTGGCAGGTCTTGGTAATATCTTGTTAATGCGGCACTGATTGCTGGTGTATATTAAATTCTACTTACTTGGTTGATCCCACAGAAAGAGGCAGTCATGTTTGGTGATGTTTAAAGGTGTGTGAAGTGCTCTGTGATGCATGTGGTATTGTTTGGGACATTTTTGCAGTTGTTATTGGCTTTGGGAGAAATGAAACTTCCATGAAATCAATATTGTAAATACCAAGGGTAAACAGTGCATTCTGCTGTTTACTTTCCAAAACTGGGTGCAGTGGCATGTAAACATGAATTATCAAAAGAAACAGAAGTTCTTTTTGAGCCAGTAAGATAGTGTTGCCATCTTCAAACACACCTGTTGCATCCAGCTGGTTAATAGCACAACAAAACTTCTGGTGCTCAATGTTTGAACTTACCTTATAATTTTAGAGCAAGGTATCAGAATTGCAGGTATAAATGAATCTTAGCATGTGGTTTGTAGGGACATAATGCCAGTAAATTCTAATCCCAGTTATCACCACTATGAACCCAGGCTGGAACAGTTAAGTCCTTGTGTGTGTTTTAGCATACAGTTTGGGAACTCCAGTAGATATGCTAATGAATGGTGTCCTCTCAAGCCACTCTGCAAACCATTGCAGGGGTCAAAAAGAGGCTTTAGGAAGGATATATGAATGTAACCTGCCCCTAAAATGCAGTCTCTTATTGTATTTAGGCCAATTTATTTTGAAATCAACACTGTTGGCTAATTTTTATGGTTCTTTTTTGCCATGTCTCCAATGTGATATTGAAGACAGTTGATGTGGACTGGCACCTCTTTTTTAGCAATGCTGCTTTGGGATTATTGCAGTCATATATGCCTAGATGATTCAACCCTTAGATAGATCTGACACTGACCTGCTGAAGGTGGGTGATGCTTTATCAGTTGTAATAGTTCTGCCATGAAATTTTGGAAGCTGCATCAAGACTGGTATCTTTCCTCCACTGTGTCCCAAAGAGATTTTGTCAATATCTGCCATGTTTTGCAGACATGTGTATTGATTCTGAAGATTTTGTATATAAATCCACAGTTTGACAGAAAATTTTGCTCTGAATCCATTGAGTGAAATTTTGACAGTGTCATTCCAGTATGTCAGTTTGCAAAACATGGTAGGTTTTGGTGAGGTCTCATCAGAGCAGAGTTGGGGCAAAAAGCCAAGTTTGGGGCAGCTGTCAAAATTTCAGGGCAGAACTACAAACATTGGGCAGCACAGACCACCATGAGGCAGCAGGTTGGATCATTGTTGGCAGTGCTCACCCTTGTTACCATAATAATCTTTGTAGAGTAACATCATTAACAAGCAATAACAGTGGCACTGCATCACATTTGTCCTTAATATGCCATAGATGTCTCATTTTATAATGAAAAATACAGGTAGCAGTGTTCAGTCAGATTTTTGTGGATTGCAAAATAAGAGGTCAAGCTCATACATTCTGCCCCAAGCAGAGCAGCTTGCTCCCCAATTGAGACAGAACTGTGGCTACCCCAAATATCTTGTTGACCCCTGTGATGTGTGCAGACTGGCCAGTATATGCCAGAATGAACCTGTAATCACACTACTGTCAAGACTCTAACCCTGCATCATTCCAAATTTCTGTTTCTGTATTGTGGCTCATATTTTGTACTCAGCTACAGCAAATGAATATGGCATCTACTACACTAAGGAAAAAATGGATAGCCAGGTGTTGTTGAGTTGAAATGACATGACCCTGGGGCTCACTGGCTCACTATGGCAAGAACAGTGTTGTGCTGTAGTTAGTTTTCATCATGAATGTGTAATGATAGAGACCCTCTCCTCCACTCCACTCCTTTGAGTGTGAATTCTATAGTGCTTATAGTGGAAAACACCATCAGTGGGCTAGTCCATTGAAACTCTCCCATTAGATATATCTGAATGTCAAGAAATCAAGCTGGATAGGAGCCAGCTGGCTACCAGGCACTTTTGTCATGGAAGAAAACATTGTGGGACATTCAGTTGCCTTTTGTCATTAGTTTTGGGCCCAGTTTACCGGAACGTTTTTACGGGCTTGAACAGGCGTGTTGACACGTTTTGGCGCATCTGGCGGCGACCACGCGGTAAAACGCATAACGCAGCGTTTCCTGACGTCATACCAACGCCATACCTTTGGTCTGGGTTACAGTAAAACTTGCTATGTCAACTAAAAAATGACAAGTTTGAATTGTTATGCTTTGAAAAATTTTTCAGAAGGGCTAAACTGCTCTAAACCCACGGAGCGTCTATCGTGGAAAGGTGCGTTTGTCATATGCGTTTTCTTGTGGCCGTTTCCTTGATTGTTATCACATGGTGTTTTTTGCGTTGTTTTATTTTTCATGCAGTCTGAGGAAAACTGTCAAGTTGAATTAAGATTTTGCCTTTTAGGTTTCCCTGTATGTATTGACCTGATTCTTAGTCGTGAGAAAGCTGGTGGGTGCCAGTTGCTACAGGAGAATTTTATGAGAGGGGTTTTAACCTTTCCTAGTAACACAGGTCTAATGTTGCAATGCATAAAAATTGGGGAAAAAGACCTTCCCATGGCTACAGTGATGGCATGGCACTAGCATGTTGTGTAGTATTGCTGACTTATTCGTCGTGGAGGTTTTGTGGTCGCCTTTTTGTCATCCATGCTCTCCATTCTCTACGTTTCCACCTACTAAGGACCAGCGGTGGTGCTTGATGTTTCCCCTTTTTAGCGGTGACTAGAGAACTCCAGTTGAGACTCTGACTGGCAGTTTTCGGTTGAGGGCGGGAAGGGGAACAAAGCTGATGAATTCCACACCAACGCCACAGAACTGAGCAAAGCCGACGCAGATGCCCTCCTAGAATAGTTAGGTATTAACACGACAAACCTGGATATGATCTTGAAAAAATAATAGCGTAGATTTCGGCAACGGTTTTGCAGTTTCACACCACTTCGGCAACAGGCTAACCAAAGCCCAAATGGTTGCTCTGCTGCTCCTGGCTGTGGACTGGCTGACATATGGCTCTTCAACCCTCCTCATTCCCCCCCGAGCGGCAGGTTGGTTGAGACTGATGATTTCTATTCTGGTGGCCGATTGGTCGAAAACCAGAGACTGATGGGATCCTGGTGCCACACTAGTTAAAACCCAAGCAGCTATTGCAACCACGCCCCCAGGCAGAGAACCGCGCAGGAACAGACAGTTGCTTTTCCTCGCCCAAGCGCCGGGCTGGCGGAGTCCGGGCGACTGCTGTATTCCCCTGTTGACAGACTGGTGGGGCACAGGCAGTTGCTGGTACTCCCCTAATTACAGATTGGCAGAACACCACGGAATTGACGTTATTCATCTGGTCCGTGCACGTGGTTCTGGTTGTGGTTCTGAGTCATATTGGATTTGATTCTTGTGGCTTGAGTCAGTTGAATCAGTTGAATCAGCATGAACGAGCAACAGATCATGAGTGTTGCCAAAGATTCAAAGAATGACAATTTCATTGTATGATGAGAATGAATGATGGAATGAATGACAATATTTCCTGCAATCTGAGGGAATTAGTTAGGTCTAATGATAACACACCATGTAAGTTAAAGCATGAAAACGAAGGTTTATCAAGGTATATTACAGGTGTATGAGGTATCTGAGGAAGATAAGTGGCCAAAACTTTCAGAGATATTATGGATGTTTAATGCTGGCTGCAATAGTTAACTGATGAATGATGGGTAAATGTTTGATAGTATATAGATTACAGTATATAGATGTTTTTAACACATAAGAGCTCCAGAATGTTTTGCTTAATACATTGTGGTGCAGATACTTTATGGATGTTATAAAACTAGCTAAGCTGTTGGTTATGATCAGTTTTTGAATTTCTGACGTTATATGTTTTTGTGCTGGAGGCATGCATTTTGATCTAATCATGCTGATTCAAAAAATAAATTTTTTTTTTTTTTTTTTTAATTTTTTTTTTATTTTTTTTTTTTTTTTTTTTTTTGTTTAAATTTTTTTTTTATTTTTTTTTTTTAAAGATTTTTTATTTAGAGGGAGGTTTGGCTCTCATTTATTTTGAATTGGCTTCATGGATATGGAATTGAATCAGGCATAACTTTTGTTTGGGGCTTGTTTTGTCATAAGTTAAGTTAGTTATAGTTATATACATATAACTATAACTTAGTAAGTTGTAGTTGTATATCATATAACATATATTAACCCGTCCCCGACTGGGGGGGGCAGTTGACTGCCCCCCTGAGGTTTTTCTGGGATTGCGAGAGAACCAACAAACACAGAGTCACGAAACTTTGTGTACCTTTTGCTCCATCAATTTTACATCTCGTGTCAAAATTTTGACGTCAGGTCAGGCCAGGTGCCTGACCTAGGTCAGGTCAAACAGACCTATGTCAAAAAAAGTTTAGCGCCCTCTAACTTTTTCGCAAAACAAGATATCTCAATAATACCTTCAACGGATTGGTGATCGTGATAGATGCAACAAATCTGCTATCTCAGATTTTTCGAAATTTTCCGGGTCATTGACCTAAGGTCAATGACCCGGAAAACTAAGGTCAAGCCCATTTTTAAGACATATCGCCGTTTTTTCGGAAATTGACGGAATATTCCATAACATTTTTAGTGTGGAGTGAAGCAGACATCTAGTTACCGTCATTGGGCAAAGTATCAGTGACTTCCAGCCATTGACCTGAGGTCCAGGTCACGAATCACTGTAGTGGGCCAAAATGTACCACGGTCAAAATCGACGATGAATTACTCAGAATGGGCAGAAAATGGCAGAATTAGCTTGCACAGACGTAATTAATACCAGGAACCTCAAAAAGTTTGAAAAAGTAGCATATTTTGGAAATAAAGAGGCTCTCGCGAATAAAGCTCCGTTAACTTTGTATATTGGTAACTAATCAATTTTTCCAAAATTTAAGCATGAGAAACCATCACAAGAACCACAAAGATCAATGAAATTTACATAGATCATCTTTTGTCGGGAAAATAAAGGAACGCTAAAATTAGTTCCCGTCAATTTGGTACCGCATACGGCAGCGGCGCACAGTGACGGCTGACGGGAAAATTACGGTGTCTTTAACTCAACGTTTTGGCGTATATATTGAACAAATCTGAGGAAATTAGACGTGTATCGGCATCCGCGGACATTTACTTGTGCGCTGGTGCCTTTACCTATGCTTTGTTAGTCACAGCCCTTGAGATTCAGGGCATTTCTCGGTCTCATGCACTCGACTGTGAGAAAACATATATAGGGCGTAAATTGGCTTACATATTACCTAAAACTAAAAATGAGACCAGTTTCGAGCTCTACTCGTGACGGTCTTTCCAACGGTATGCTTATTTTTATCGTGCGACCAACCGTTCGTGAGTTAGAGGGGGGGCAGTCAACTGCCCCCCCCCCCAGTGGCCGGTGTTCGGGACGGACCGACGGTCGTGCGCGGGTTAAGTTAGGTTATATATCATAAGCTTTGTTGTAAAAGGATTAATTTCCATGTTCAGCACATAATGCTCAACAGAGCATGACAAAAAAACCATGACTAATCCAGGAACACAGCTACCAACCATTCTGGAAGCTCTGGATGTATATGTATAATTATCGGATGTATGGTAAAAATCAGAACTCTGCATCCCAAACAACATCATCCAAAAATGCAAAAAACTACAGTTGTATATATATATATATATATATATATATATATATATATATATATATATATATATATAGATAGATAGATAGATAGATAGATAGATAGATTTTCCACCGATTTGTGGTGCACTCTGCTTATTTCCCCCATAGAGAAACCAGTTGTGCCCCATTCATAACTTTTGTGCAGTTTTGGGTGTTTGACTCTGGCATGCAGTGACATCTACAATAGTTTTCTGTTTATTGCCCCATTGAGGCAGTGTACAGTTATGTTATGTGGAATATGAAGAGGAGAACTAGAAAAATTGCTGTTTTTATGTTTTGCAGCATTAAAAAGATGTAAACAGGAAGATTGTATTCCATGGAAAACTTATGAATTCAAAAATATGTTGTTTTATTTCTCATAATTTCAAGCAATATGACAGGTCTTTGTTACATTAGGATGGTGTAGTTAACAGTATGGCCCAGTAATTTTTTTAGCATCAAATCTTAATTTAGTAATCTAATCAAATAAACCAATGACCCTGTTCCTGTTAGACCACTATGACAAAGAACATGATGTATGGTGGGTACATCACAGTTTGTGGAATAGGAGATAATTTGTTTAGGATAAATGGACAGAACCTCAGATATATGAGCCAAAACAAGTAACGTACAGATTTAATCAACCATCGGGAACTTTGTTTTTCATCCATATACTTTGCAAAAATATTAGTGTGCTGCAAAGGTTTATGCTCAATCACCAACAAAAAGTCCTCCAAACTTGACAAAGAGATAATATACACAGTTAAGCATCCATTTTTGGTTACTGACACCAAACCACCCAGCAGTATACATTTGTTCATGAAAATGTTTGATGTCGCGGAAAGGGAATATAATATGAATTGAATATGACTGATGAATGCAATCTTTAGACTGGAATGATATCACATCAGTAGATGCTAGGTGTAATTATAGAAGTAAAGTATTTTTTTGCCATAAAAGCGATTGATGTATCCTTCCCTTTTGTGCATGAAATATGGAAGGAATGTCATCAGAACAAGTTTCGCTGATTTATTTATCTATTTAATTATGTTTGTTACTGGGGATCATGCTATATATGTTTGAGCTGAGGTCAATCATATGCTTTTCCAGGATCCTGCAGACACACCACCACCAACACGGGTTGAGACCAGGGAAGAGAGAAGGGAACGGAAAAGGCGAGAAAAGCAGGAGCAAGTTGCATATAGATTGGAACAAGACATCGCTCTTTGTAAGCAGGACTTTCTTGCATAGCACATATGTAACATGATGCATGTCACAGAAATGATTTTACGTTTCATTCTTTAGTTAGTGTCTTAGTAGCTTAACAGCAAATGGCTGAGATACATGTAAGTGGCATTGATGGAAATCATATGTAAAAAGTGTAGTTGTGGTTTCAGCTTTGAAAGTTAGACACGTTCGTGCCATTGCAAAAGGGATGTATTGTGGTCCCGTTTAATTCCAAGTTAACCTGCTGGACCCAAGGTTTTTTTTGCCGTATGTTTCAGGGGATCCAACCAGCTTACCCAATGGAACAATGGACCCTTTCAAGACCCTGTTTGTTGCCCGCATTGTAAGTATATGAAACGTTTGGTGTCCATCAGCTTTGACAAATTCGCTGCTGCTGTTTCCCGTCACAGAGTTGAAGTTGAAGCCTCCTGATAGAGCTAATTTGAAGTGGTGTTTGAATAGATGATGTAAACGGTTACGTTGATAGAGGAGATGTTTATTGCATTTTGCCACTCGTATGGGGAGGTTTTAATCATTTTCCTGTGATCTGGTGAAGGTGTCAGCATCCCGTCACATATTCTTTCCAGCCAACTTGCGGATGACGGCAGTTCCCTCGCGAATGCACAATAATACCGTACGCATAGTACGTACAGTAGAAGTGTAATAACGTATAGGTTCAGTTGGCTCAGCAGCCAAATTCCAGTAGGTATCGTACCGTGGGAAGTACCGTAGATACAGTAGGTACAGTGGAAGTAAAGTAGTTACCAAATTTAGGTGGTTCACAACAGTCAAATTGTGGTCACTAGTGACAAAAAATGTTCCACGTCAGTGGAAAACGTATTCACATTTTTGCAACTGATAATGTATTGTCTCCCCAGGTTTTGCGAGTTTCGAAGTCGTGATACCATCTTCGCCTGAAGGGAAGCAGTAACAGTTTTCACATGTGGGCTGTTTTGTCACAGTGACAAATTTATTTCTCAGTATTGGTGCCACGATGATCGCCGTGTACACGATGGTTTTCTCCGGCAGATCCATTATGTGTTATTGTATATGGTCGTGACGGTCTGTATATTTCACGCGGACCGGAAAAAGATTAAGCAATACGTCGAAAGTTATTTTGGGATGTCGTCAAGCCGACCTTGTCTCGGACCCGTTGACCCCTGGACGAGCTGCTGTGAGCCGATTTTGTCACGCTCCAACGCTGACGGGCTGCCCGGCGGAGCTCCGGCTCGCTGCTCTCGAGCCCTGGTGCTTTGATGGACGCGAACGCCGGTCAGGGCAGGATGAGAATAGCAGTGTGCCCAGCTCAAGATCAAGATGGACTGGGGCTGACTGTCATGTTTCACGCGCAGTCAGTACTAAATAACGCTCTGTCTTTTGCTGTCAGGCAGCTCCCACTTACGTTTTTCAGACTATGTCTCTGGCTCCACCTACAGGAGCATCCGCGTACGAAGTATAGTGTATCTGTATTGGACCGGCCTCTCTGTTGTTGAGTTTGATTCCCTGTGTTGTCGAATGTCGGTTGCCATGTGACACTTTGTTCAGTTATTTTTGATCTGTGGGGCCCTAGCGGGTCGTGCGGCGCAACAGGTCCGTCCTCCCCGTGACCAGCACAGATGGCTGCCGTGCTACGGGCATTGTTACCCCGCGGACGTGCAGGCGCTGGAGTGTGTCCGCGTGGCGTTATTCTGGCAGAGGCAGAGCTGTCGGCGGTGTGCAGCGGCAGTGGCGGCAGCGGTATCGGCGCCTAGGGCAGCGCGCTGCACCGCGTGATCGGAAAACGTTTTGTGGGCCGGCGATGACTGAGCGCAGATCAAGTGACTGTGTTTCCGCCGTGTGGACGTTATTCTGACCTGTTTTGTCGGCTTTCAGAACTATGACACTTCCGAGTCCAAACTGCGGAGGGAGTTTGAAGTCAGCGGGCCTATCAAGAAGGTGAGTGCTCGGAAGAACGTGTAGGTCACCAGCGTTTAACGCTAACCTACATTAGTTGCTGTGGGCTGACATGTAGGCCAGAATCCATCAGCTAATCTCAAGACATAACCCAGCGTAGCATGGTAATTAAGTGTAGATCGGATTGAGGTGGATGAATTATGAGAGCTTATGAGTGGAATCCCTTTTGTGCTCAGAAAATTAGGCATCAGTTGTTGACGTAGCTAACCCAGCCTTTAAAGTACGATGTTTATGCATTTTTGAGTTAAGGTATGATTTGAAATGGTACTATCGGTGTTCAGTCTAACTTATTTTCGCCTTTTTTCGCTACAGCCAAATAGTACCCAGTCATGTGGTCTATCCTGTGGTGACCTGTCTTTGGCGACTTTCTCGCATCGCTCAGAATTTTAACCTATGAAAGGGTAGCGGACCAATGTCATTTTCCTGTACCGTCGAGATGGTACACAGACATACAGCCACTTCGCAAGTGTTCGGCCCCTGACAGCATCGCCTCGCCGATGGTGTCGTACTCCTTTCCATGCTCCTCAGGATATGCTTTCTGTGGCAATGTAACCTGGTCCATTCATTGGTGTCCTTTCTGTACACGAGTCAGACGCATTACCTTTGACTTTGTCACCTGGTCCAGTCATTGGTGTACCTTCGTTACACCAGTAAGACTTGTGACGCCTGACGAGGCCGCCCGGTCCGTACGTTGGTGCCCTCTCCCCGCACCAGTCACGCGCACGAGCTGTGACGGTGCCGCCCGGTTTCAGATCGTGCTGGTGCACAACTCGCAGACGGGAAAGCCGCGCGGCTACGCCTTCATCGAGTACGAGCACGAGCGCGACATGCACTGTGAGTCGATCGCTGCGCGCCGGCCGCCTCACCGGGCGCACGCTCGCGCTGATAGGACTCACGTGGGGTGCTCTCATGCCTGCCGAGTGCAGGCGGTAGGTTAGCGCCTGTCTCGCAGAAGAGAAGGCTAGCTTTGTGGGAAGTGGCCCGCCTGTTTTTTGGGCCGGTCGGCCAGACCGGGGCGCCGGTCGCTCGTTCTGTCCGGTCAAAAACTCACCGAGTGTTGGCTGTGTGTGTTGACAGTACTGCAGACGACCTTGGGGTGGACGTGTTGAATTTTTACCGATCGCCCCTACGCCTCGCTCTGTGTGGGTTATGTTTTCCCTTTTCGTTCCTGATCAGTGCGGCTTTGTCGGCACCAAATTATGTGGCTTGCGTGACGAGCCGTCATTGAACCCCCTGATTCAGATACGTCTAAGGCTGCACTTGTCAGGGACAGTGTGCACCTTGGGGATTAGGGCCGTTATTCCCTTATCCTCTCGAAACTTGACCGCAAGGTTTCGCAATGGCGGGCATCGGTACCGGGACCGCCAGTGGCGCCATCCCTCCGTCATGATTGTAACTGACGCTTTTGTTGTTTGCCGCAGCACGGCGGTGCCCTGGCGTGTAGCCTGTGGTCGCACCACTGCCACGTGCATATACAATTCCCTGGCCTGTAGGTTTGTATGGTGGTAAGCCCTGAAAACCATACAAGATGTTATTAAAAATGCTCGCTAGAGTTTACACCCGGCGGGAACACACAACGTCATCAGAAAGCTGATCAAAGTCGCTAGTGTCGTTTTCAGTTGCATTTCGGCGCAGGAACATTGAACGGGGTTCATTTGCGATGTGAAAGGTTTTATTGAAGAGTCGGGTTTTCAGTTTTCAAACGGCCTTTAGAAGACGACATGCGCATTTCTACCCAACGTTTTACTTCATGACATTTAAAAATTGTCGACTCTCCACATCCCTTTTTTCTTTGGTCAGAAGCGTGCGGTCACGTAAGAAAACTGCTACTTAATACGTTTATTTTGGTACTGATGTCAGGCACGGAAGATGGCGTTGAAAGCTGTAGGTGAAATCTTAGAACACAAGGAGAACACGGAAAATTATTGCACCTGAGTAGCCGGAGTTATTGGGTCACTGGAGGGTTAGTTTTCGACAGACAGTGCACATTGGGAATGAACGTGTCACACTTAATTTGATGAGCATCTTGAGATAAAGTTGCGCTTGGATTTCGCCCGAGATGAAAAGTAAGTTCTGTGGCGGAGAGGGTTATAAATTGCTTCACTTTGGCCTAATTTTTGCAAGACAACCAGGATATTTTTTTTTTTTTTTACTACTGAGTTGTGCGTTTCATTGGTTGCTTTATGTCACATTTATGGAGCTCCACGCCAGTAACGTAGCTGTATTTGAACAGTACGTTCGTATTTGAACCTGCGTACGTATTTGAACCTGCATTTGCAGTAGCTCTTGCTTCATGAGCTTCACTGTCACTGTTGTGGAGTGAATCACTGTCGAAAACACCTCTGCGTAAGGGAGGTGCACTTTGTTGTGCGCGCCTCTGAGTAAGGGAGGTCCAGTGGTCGGTGAACCTCTGCGTAAGGGAGGTGGTAAAGACCTTTGTAAGTGGGGTCGAGATGGTAACTCGCCGCTCGCGCCATATGGCCGGACCCTCGCGCCCACCCAACGCTCCCACCGAGGAACGATTACCACCACCACCACATAAGGGCACTGCCAAGGTAAAGACGGCAGGTAACTGGCCACGCGTCGGCCCAGCCTCTCCCGCATCCCACATCCCGGCCGATGGCCTTTGTGCGCGCCGTCTGGGTCCCTTGGCAGCGACTGCAGGCGGCCGGGAGCAGCTGACCGTGCTCCGTCTCCACAGGGGCCGCCTGTGTAGCTGACCTGACCCGGCCGTGCCTGTGAAAACTGCCCGTTGCCGTGTTGTGGGAGGAAGGGCGCCCCGGTGACTGGCGTGGGGTGAATTTCAGGGCGTTCACTGCCTCGTCGTTGCTCTCTGGTCGTGGCGTTACGTGCTGTGCGCCCTGTGATTAGAATGCTAATGGCTCTGGCGGGTGCAGGACGTGAATTTGCAGACGTGGAGTGCGGCGTTTTCCGGCCGGTCTTTGCATCGTCGGTGGCGTCTTTGTATTCAGCTCTGGTGGACTGACGTTGGACGTGTACCATGTGATCCGCGGAGTACCTGATGCACCCGCGCCACAGGGAAGTGGGCGTTGGGCGATTGGACCGGTCACGGCCGTTTTAGACATTGCCCATTCGTGTCTCGTTCGAACTGTGAATGGGAGGCTGTTCATATAATTTTTTTCTTGTGTGTGTGTGTTTGTAATGGTGTACGTGCCTCGTGATGTATATAGTCCAACGACGCCAGAACTGCCATCTGAAGCCACTCGGCGTTTTGTGTTCGTCATCTTCGGTGACTCATTAACCATTAACCTTTTCTGTTTGAGATAAGGGAATGGATGCTGAGCTACGGGGTAACTGATGGCCGTATGAAAGCTCATTGAACTGCAGAATGAGTTTGATTGGCACGAATGAACGAGTTCACAAACGAGCGACAGTTCATCAGGTCCAGTGAACGTTCCGATGCGAGTGGCTAACTGTGGGAGTGATGGTTCTGGTACGTCAGTGTGGGTGTGCGAGAGTGAGCGTGGCTCAGGCGCGCCGCGACCCGACGGTCGGACCGGTAAGTGATTTGATGCGCCGACGCCGGCTCGGGGCTCGTCACGATCTGGCCACCGCGTGTTGCAGCCGCCTACAAGCACGCCGACGGCAAGAAGCTGGACGGCCGGCGCGTGCTGGTGGACGTGGAGCGGGCGCGCACCGTTAAGGGCTGGCTGCCGCGCCGGCTGGGCGGCGGTCTGGGCGGCACGCGCCGCGGCGGGCCCGACGTCAACGTCAAGTACTCGGGCCGCGAGGACGCCGACCGCATGCGCGGCGGCGCCGAGCGGCGCCGCTCGCGCAGCCGCGACCGCGACAAGCGGCGCCGCTCGCGCAGCCGCGAGCGGCGCGGTCCGGACGACCGCGGCGACCGCAAGCGGCGCCGCTCGCGCTCGCGCAGCCGCGACCGCGAGCGCCGCAAGCACCGCAGCCGCTCGCCGCGCGACCGGCGCGAGCGCGAGCGCCGGGACCGCGGCGACAAGGAGAGGTGAGTGCCGGCCGGTCGGCGGCCGCCGGCGCGCGGGGCCGGCCGCGGCGCGCCGGCGGACCGCAGGCGACGCGGTGCGCCGCACCCGTGTCCGCGGCTAATTAATCACGCGGTGTTTGCCGACAGACCGCAGTCGTAATCCGCCGGAGCGCAGCTGCTTCGCTGTGTGTGATTTACGGCCGTGCCCCTCCCGGTCCCCGGGTCGCCGCCGCGTCTGGGCGCTGATCCGGCCACGTGTGGACGCGGCTGATGTCCGCGATCGCGCTGCCGGCAGGGACCGGCGCGGGGAACGGCGCGACCGCGCCAACGGCGAGGACGGCTTCGAGCCGGACGCGGTGCGCGTCAAGCAGGAGCCCGAGGACGACTACCCCGAGTACCCGAGCTACAACAGCCAGAACCCGCCGCTCAAGGACGAGGACAAGAAGCCGCGCGACCTGCAGGCGCCACCGCCGCCGCCGCCCCCGCCGCCGCCGCAGGACCCGGCCAACGGTGCCGGCTACCGCCACCACGAGGCCGACGATGGCGAGATCGACTACTAGGCTGCGCCGGCGCCGGCCGGCTGCGGCTCCCGCGTGCCTCTGGCGGTGCGTCGGTCGCGACGCGTCGTCGGCGGCCGCTCGGCTTCCGGCGTCGGCGCGGCCGGCTCGCTCGAGGCGGCTTCTTTCGGTAAGCGTTTACACTGGAGAGGTTCACCCACTAGTTTTGTTCGCGTGCCCGGTGCTCTGATTCATCATTCATGGGGAAAGAAGCGACTAGCCGAGCCGACAGTGCGTTCTGTGTCCGTTTCCGTGTCGCGAGCTGCGTTTTCGGCGAGTGTCCGGGTGCGGCTTGGGCTCCGCCGTAGCCTGACGATTGCCGGTCTCCACAATAAACTCCAGGCGTCTTGCGGCTTGTTTTCCTCTGATGGTGTAGCGGCCGCGCAGGTCACAAGTTTGTGACGCAAAACGTCGCTCTGAATATAGCTGAACGCTCGCCGTCTAGGAAGAACGATTCTGCGGAAGAGAGAGCGGTGACCTCGCTGACGAGTGAGCCTCGTTGATGGCTTTGGTGGCCGACGTTGACGTCCCTTGCACAGCATGCCGAGCCATTCATGTCTTGCTGCAGGGGTCAGGAACCTCTTGGTTTCTGTTCGCTGGACTCCAGATAGTTCCGTTTGCCTTGGGTTACCTGAGCAACGAGGAAGACTCGTTGTTTTTGTAGAATGTCGGTGTTTCGTGCAGCTAGGGAAGTCTTCAATAAATCAGCACGTGAAAGGCGTTGACAGGAAAACATGTTTTCGGAATGCTAGTAGGCAGTACGCTATTGACGGCTCACATTTGTCGTGTTTGGCGCGGGTTGCCTGTGACGTGGAATGGCAGAACTGCATTTTACCATGAACATTTTGATCACTGGAATGAGAGCATTTTTGGTTTCATTGGTTGGTTTTCCCGTTCAGGAGTGTGAATAGAACAGTGTGCCCCACCAGCGGCCGGCACGCGTTGGCCGTGTCCGAGAGGGGCAGAGACGCTGACGAAGGCGCGACGCGTCATAACCCATCTGGCGCGGAGGCCACTGTCGGCTGTCGTCGACAGACGGGAGACAGCCCGCGCCGCGACCCGGCTTGAATCCGATTACCTGGCCAGCGTGTCTCCGCCTGCCTCCGGGATCCGAGCGGCGAAACAAACCGGTTCAGCCTCCAGCGTCCGCCAGGTGGCCGTGAGCGGCGGCTAAGCCGCGCCTCTGCGAACCGGCGCCCGGCCGGCTGGGCGCTGCGCAGTTCCGCGCGGTGCGCCGGCATCGACCCCGCCACCTGGCGGCGACCGCGGGCGGCGCCTGAGATGGGGCCTGCCGCGCTCTGTTCGGCTGCCTCGGTCTGTCTCGGCTGCTGCATTCCACCAAGGAGCGGGCTCTAATTCAGAGCTCACTGCCCACGCGGCTCCGTCCCGGCTTCAGAAGAGCCTAAAACAACTTTGGCAATTGTAAAATAAGAAAAGCTTGTGAACTATTGTCTTTTTAATGTCTGCGTATGACATTTTCGTCATTGCGCACAATATCCCAGTAAGAACGACTGGCGCGTAATGAAATTTTTTCACGTCAGGGCTGCGCTGTTGCGACAAGTTGCTTCTATTCACTCAGGCAAACATGGCAGAACGTCTGGGTGAGCCTTCGCAATCTGAAATCCGTCATATTCTGCCACTGCCAGTTTTTCAGCTTTGTTGTCAGTTTCCATTTTGTCTTATCGGATGCCGTGGAAGCTTTGTCCAAGGATATACGGAGGCCAGAATAAATAGCTACCTGTTAGATGTTGCATCTTGCGAAAGCTTCCGAAATATGTACAATATCCTCCACACTGCCTACAGCCCGTTTATCAACAGAGACAGGACCTGAAGCTGCCATTCTTACTGCTATCCAGAAATAGGTCAAGGCCTCGTCCGGCGAAACGACTAGTGACGTCACTTGCCGCCCGCCTTACTACACCGCTATGTTATGATTGTTCAGCCGTACGACTGGACCCTAGCTGAAACAGGCAGTGTCTCACCCATTCGCTTCGCGGCTGGGTGCGGCTGCGGCTGCGGCGCAGTCTCGCTCGCGACCATTGACACCATCATCGCTGCTTGCGCTTCCCGGGCGCTGTTTGGCCCCGAGCCCCGGGATTATCCGCATCCGGGGCTATCGGACCACAGCTTTGCTCCAGCGCCGCGAGGCGTGCATGACGTCAGGCGGAGTTTTGAAAACAACAACCGCCGTTCGTCTTGGCGATGGCTTAATTCACGTCGTGCCACACGTGGTGAGGACGGGGGATAGCGACAGACGGTGGGACTGTCAGCGACCCGTGCCTTAGAACAGAGGCCGGGCAAACGTGGTCTGTGATGCCCGAGTTAGGAAGACCCGAATAAGCATGCATGAGGTGGAGGGGAGGAGCACGGGAGGTACGTGACTGACGAAAGAAAGTGCGGCCTTTGCTAGCCATTTACGGTGTCTGAGACCCTGAGGAAGGGAACGGAGAGAGAGAGGCGAACGGAAATGATACGAAGGAAAGGACGGATGGAAAGGTTTTACTGAATGTTCCCCAAAATGCCCAAAGTTTGTCTGACTCCCATGACCACCTGACTCCCATGGCCATCGGGCTGCGGAGATGTGCTGTTGAAGTTTCCCAACGCTACCAACTCCAGACGTCAGAAAAGCACCAGCGAAGCCCTTTTGAGATGCCGCCTTCTTCGAGTCACCATGTGGCTCCTGGGTGGGTTTTTCTAGGTGGAATTGTCTATTCCTTTGCCATGTCATGTCATGTATTTCGTTCAGCCTCTACGTAATGGCTTCGGGCTGAGTGTCATACACCGAATCGCAGCATAGGCAGTGTCACAGTGAAAGCAAACTGTCAGAACGTCGGCACATGGTTAAAAACAGGCTACCGCTCACGTTTCCTCGCTACTTGTCATGTCTGTTGTTGACTGGGCACTCAAGTGCCTTTCTTGCTTTTTGTTTACAGCCCCAGTGTGAGTGAACCAGTCGTTTTGACTCACGAAGGTGGTGCCTGCGCCAACACCAGTCCATAAAGTTCCATCCCCCTCGCGCTGGACATCTGAAAAGAAATGGGTTGAAAAGCAGGGTACCACTTGCAAGGCTCGCGAAATACATCCTTTCAGTCAGGCTGCGGTTAGGCGTTTTCTGTGCACGGGTGACCTCTTCAGACTTTTGCCCACCTTGCTGAAAAGTGTCTTACTCACACATGGTGAGATAACAACGTATCCTAGCAGCCTGATGCATAGTCAGACGTCAACAACTGCGGGATTTGCCTCATTGTTTGGGAGTGCTGTTTGGAACTATACTGCTACTCGTGTAAGCTCAGCAGTGTTCCGTGGATATTAGTTTATATTGTTTCAGTTGCTTCGATGACAAGGGCCTCGCTTTACGAGATTTGTCCGAAGAGTTGAAACTAACGTAAATGATTAACGAGATCCGAACAATAGCCATTGTTTTATGCCACGACGCTATGCCACGTCACGACATGATTGAGCTTTCCCGATGTGAGGCATGGCCGGTGCAAGGCGGTATGATTTACAGATTAATGTTTATCCCATTAGATCTTAGCACGCCTGGCAGAATTCAGCAGAGCTCCCTACAGCCGTTGTCCCCGGTGACATGGCAGGTGGTTCCTGTTTATGGAAACAACTACCGGCAAATCCGACTGTTCCTAGAACATACTCTTAAAACAGGCACTGCCACATGATGTTTGTTCTAGGCATGGATTTGTACCGTCATTGGGGTGGGTTAGCAGCGTAACATGGAAGGGGGAGGCAGAGAGGTCACTTGGTCCCCCCTTATGGTCAAAGGTATCCGAAATTTGGTTATGGCCGCAAATGATTTGTTTAGAAACAAAAGCCCTTTAGCATAAGCAAACAATGTGCTTATGTTCTCAAAATCTCCGGATGTGATGTTTCATGGGGTTAATTTGCCCATTTTAGCAATAATTTAGCCTTGACTCCTTGCCAAAATTTTGTAGGCGCGGTTGGGACGAACAGAGTGGTTATTGGCGCTGATGGTGACTGTCAGCCACGGCTGGGAACTGCATCCATTATTGGTGTTCACGTCGTATTAAGTGAATTTAGCCCAAGAGGTACCTTCGCTCGACCTGAAGGCAGGCACGTAGCCAGGATTTTCCTCAGGAGGGGGCCAAATGTCAAGTTTTGTCATACGCCACTGGCATATGACGAAATCTGTGGGAAAACGCAGCAATTTTATGTAATTTACCTCATATTTTACGCACAGGAAAACATGTAATGTTAACTTTTGCAACATATACATGACCAGTATTCCGTACTCCTGCAGAATCGCTATATATCTAATGTAGACCGCTTGGCTTAGGGGGGGCCATGGCCCCCATGGCCCCCCTAGCTACGTCCCTGCCTGAAGGTCATTGACGTCCTGTTTCTCGGCTTCTCTTTGTCCTTCCATCAGCCGCCATCCAACGTCGCCACTTCGCGTGAACTGGTGTTACGTAATATACGTGATTATTGCAATTGTTCTGTTGGTCGTCCGTAGTTTGCGTTGTTCTGTAATGCGGCGTGTACCTATGAAAAAAATGAAACATTCCAAAAGTGTATGGGGGATTCCAGCTGTTCAGGATCGGGAAGTGGCCCATCTTGCCAGTCATCTGACCCATGTAGAATTTTTCCGGTGTGCCTGAGACATGACAAACCACACCATCTAAACCTTTTCCGGTGTTTCCATGGATTCCATCAATCTAGGCTTTTTAGTATATGTTGGAGATGTTTCAGACTGTCACTGAGTAAAGCATTTTGTCCCGTACTATTCGGAACTGTAAAAGAGGACAGCACGTTCTGATGGTTGGCACCTATTACTCCAGCACATCGCAGCAGTAGCATCGTCTCGGGTGTCTAGCAATATCCGTTTCATGCAGTTCGACGAGATAAAAGTCTCTAACATGTACCTGTGTGAGGTAGACCTCTAAAGCGGCTTTCGCAAAATGTTTGCAATTGAGTGGCGAACCATATAAACCAGAGTCTGATAAGCAAGGCCCATTGAGTCTCCCCCTCATTCGCGGGAGACGGGAAACCGGAAAACTTGAGGTACTCGATCGCTCCCAGAGGAGTCGATTTCTGAAAATGATTGGGGGGGGGGGCGAGCCGAGGGCCGGACAGCCTACCTCCCCCCAAATGTGGGCTTCTCAACGGATTTATCCCATTTTATTTTGACGAACGGAAGTTTATATGTTTTTTTGTTACTATTTATCAAATAAAAAATGCTTTTATCCCCATGTATACCTACATGTATAGGAGATACACATATGTAAAAGATAGAAGATAGATAGACGGATAGATAAATCGCCTTAGTCTTTTTTCGCGACTTTCTGCCTATCTGTTATCTATTGCAGCAGCTCTTTTCTTTATTTTTGTTCATTTCCCTTTAAAACCGGCAGAAACTATTGGGTGGGCCCAAACCAACAACTGGGGGGAGGGCAGATCAATATTGCGTGGGCCAAGGCCCTCTCAAAAGGATACAGATCGACATCCCCGACCACTCCATTTTGTTCAGAATCGGAGAACGAACTGGGGTACATTTAACGACCTAGGGACTATTCACAGGCCATCCTGCGTATGTGCCAGTCTAAAAATTTGTCCTGAGCAAACGCAGTTTCCGTGGAAAATACAGTGCGTATATGTTTATATATGTATCTATATATATATATATATATATATATATATATATATATATATATATATATATATATAAAGGCATTACTCACCCAGTCAGACAAAACGTCTTTTAAAGGGAATGCAACACTTTTGACGGATAGTTTAAATTAGGACAGATAACTTGTTAATCCTGGCACCAGAAATCGATTTGAGACTGATTAATGATACTTAAAGTTCGGGGACTTTAACCCTATTCCCGGCAGGGGGGCTAAATCCGCCCCCCCCTCGGGTTTTCTGCTTGCCAATTCCAGGTTTTTGACGCAGCTTCACGAAACTTGGTCACTTTTCCTAACTATTTTTTCTACGCGCTGAGACAAAATTTCACAATTCTACTTTGCTCAGGAGCGGAGCCAGGCAACGTTTCTGGGAGGCACCTCAGGTCATTTTTGGCCATGTTGAGGGTAAAATGAAAATGTCTGCCAAAAACCAGAGTTTTTAAGATAGAACTTTAAACTTTATATGGATGTATAGCTAAATAGTTGGGCAATGTGCACACAAAATTTTGTTTATCTGAGGCCACTTTACAAGGTCAGGTCAAGGTCAAAAGTCAAAATTTATTTTTTTGTAATAATTTCGGCGCCGTTTTTTCGAATGCCAAACCCGAAATATATATGACGTAGAAGGGTGCCCTCTACTTGTGTACCAAGTTTCAGCTTGATATCAGGTCGGGTCACGGAGCTGTGACCTAAAATGTCAGTGCGTGTACACTATATCGCAATAGCCAAAAAATGAAATTTTTGGAATAGAGTGAATTTAAATGATTGAAAACGTTTATAGATAATAGAAAATGCATACGAGATCATTCCAGGTGACCCCAAGGTCACTGGAGGTCATTTAAGGTCAAAGGTCACAAGTTGATCTGAAGAACGTGTGGCCATGACAGTTCCCCCTTTTTCATGTCCCTGGCACCGCCTATGCTAACATTATACAAACACTGTAATGCGATTTGTACTTCTTTAGCACAGCATAACTAGCAGAAGCCAAAATCATGTATTTTTACCTTTTTTGTTCATTTATTTGTTAAAAAACTAATCCTCCTATTTTTGAAACCCTGTGAACGCCCATGAATTTTCTCAGAATTTCAGATTTGTGGACCCATGGTAAAAGCCCTATCCATAATCTCTCAATTCATGCCAGTTTCATTGAAATCGGTCGTTAAACAAGGGAGTTATAAGAAGTCCAAAAGTACCCCCCACTTTGACATTTTCGCCCCCCAGTATCCACAAATTTCGAAATTTTGAAAATTTCGTGTTATAAAAATGTAGTTCACGTCACGGCAAATCGATTGCCGTTTGTTGCGATGAAATCGGACAAGTAGTTCTCGAGATCTCGGGGGGGGGGGGCCGAATCCGCCTCCCCCTGCCGGGAATCGACCATACCGTCTAGCCCTCCGGGAATAGGGTTAACTGAATTTTGGTCCAGTATGACTAAAAAATTCCATGGTTATTACGTTCAAGGCAAATGTCATGAGCTTCCAGTGGATTTCACTAAAGCTATTGGTTTTGAATCCATTTGCAATGGTTAAAGGGCATCAGGCAGGGAGCGGTATTAGCACACTTCAGCCGACAGGATATTCAGTACGAGGCCATGGAAATTTGTTTCGCATTCAACGAGGTAAAAAAAAACTCGGATTGGTTGTTTTGTTCCATAAAGAAATGAAATGGGTCAACAGGACCGAAACGGAATTAAGATGGGACTTTTTCGTTCTGGACCATTTTCGAGTAGCTCTGCCAGTTAATTTTGCGGGTTTACACCCATCATGAATGGAGAACGTAGACACCCGTTTTCGTGCACCACAGATTGCTGGTTACCGTCGACTGATGTGTTGGGCAGAGCTCATAAACTTAATGGATTTTCAGCATACTGATTTTGACCATTCCTATGTGCTCTAGGAGACGAACACGACGGCAGCACGAACGCCAAGCTGTCAGTTCAACAAAGAGTGAATTATCTCGTGGTCGAGGAGACTCGCTTCCTCACTGGCAACCCATGCTGCCGGACAGTCGCTCAAAAAAGCAGCCGCTCAGTTTTTGCCATCTGATGTTTCCACAGCGAAATGTTTTGATGCCGAGCTCAAGATTCACTTGCTTGTGAGCCAGAACCTTGCGTTATGTACTGACTCGGGAAAAAGGAATTCCCACTCTGATGAGCACAACGTTATATTTTCTCGAAACGTTCAGTGCTATCTCATCGCCGCTCAGTTTTATAGAATGGTCTCTTCGTTTGTGTTGCACTTATTTACTCTCGTATTGTATTACCTCTTCGTGCGAGTGGGAACTCGAGAATTTCCAGAGGTCCAAAAAACCTCCCGACTCTCCAACTCCGGTCGGGGCCAGTGCTTAGATCCTCTAGTTAACTTAGGGAGACACTCGCTGATGTATGCTTATGTATAACACGCGACAGAGAGAGGCACATTTAATTTGTTTACGGTGATGCCTTCATCATAACTGTGTCTATCCGGACATATAGCTCAATAAAGTCAAAGTTCGTGGCTGCCATCTCAACTATTTGGCGGTCGCATTCAAGGGCAGACCCAGATCATGTGCTAAGGGGGTGGCAATGCTCTCCATTCGTGTATCGCAACCTACCCGCAAGTGTTGATTTCTCCTCGGATTTCGGACATTTTGCTCCGCCATTTTTGGAAATTAACATGTTTTCCTTAATGTTTCGAAAGCAAAAAAAATCTTTTCCGTTCCAAAAGATAACCAAAAGACATGTTGGGTTCCTTTCCCAACTTAAGAGAGAAATGTTGGCTTCCTTTTCCAAACCGAAGCCCCCCCCCCCGAATCTGCTAATGGTCATGCGACCGCTAGCGTATTTGGAAGTGTCGGGAGCGACTGTTCGGCTGGCGTTGTCTTTAAGGCTGACTTTCGGTCCTTTGTGGTCGGTGCCTCGGTCTTCGCCGACTGTCTCCCTGCCCTTGGAGAAATCGAGCGCGCAACTTCAAGCCACGCGAGCCATTGACGTGATTTATGGCAAAATTGTGTATGTCTGCGGTTCATGTTGGGAGACAGTCATGTTCCATTGACCATCGTCGGAGACAGTGTCGACGTTACCTCGACCTCTGAACATTTCACCCCGCGACAACCGACAAAGCACCACTGGACACAACCATTTATTGCACATGAAATGATACATCTTCTCAATGTGTCAATGACGACATGTCATTAAACTTGCGCATGAGGGTATGGCACTGCACTGCTGTACAGCGGCACCGGCACAACGAAGTGCTTTCGCTCAGGCCGTGCTGACACGCTTTTGTCACTCGCAGTCAGCTCAGCATCGAAACCAGCAGGCCGCTCATCATTTCATGACGACAGCGCGGACGATGACTGCAACAGAGCCCACCAGCCGGAGCGTCCAGCGCCCTGGCTGGCCCCCGGCGCCGGCGCCGCCTGGGGATCAGTAGCGCCGGCGACCTGGGATCGTCACCGTTTTGCCGCCGGTCGTTTTGCGGCAGCGCAGTTTCGGGCAGCAGTCGGGGAACTTCTTGTTGCGGCTGTAGGCCGTCTGGCGGCAGCCCGGGGTGACGACGACGGCGGGGCACCTGGGGACAGGCGGAGGACTCGGTGTCAGGGCTGCGCCGAGACGAAGCGGGTTCGTCACGAGCGCAGGAAGTGACGGTGGAAGAGTGTCGCCTTCCGATGCTCCATTGCCAGCCTGAGACGGGACGAATCCAATGTGGCTATTTGTTTTCAGTCTTTCAGTCCCTGTCTCGCTGCACTCGGCGTTAGCTAAATGGTGCAATTTATATTGTTTTTCGTCTGTTGTGGGGCCGTTAATGTTACTTGGTCAAGATCGTACGCTTTTGAGATCCGAGACAATCGACGAACTCCAAACTGTGTCCGCCAGTGGTGCTAAGGCTCATTTAGTCTCCGACAACATGACGAACAGCGTGAGGGGCTGCAGACCCAGACCTAGCTGAATGCCGACTAACCGCTTCTTCGATTCCCGTCACACCAACTCATTTCAGTCCGGCCCCTACCCACTCACATTCTTCCAGCTCAGTGTCACACCAGTTCATACCAGTCATCAGACCCGCACAAGTTCACCCCAGCCTCACCAGAATTCCAACTCAGTCCCACACGAGTCCATCCCAGTCTCAAACGAGTCCAGCCCAATCGTATACGAGTTCCGGCGGGTGCACTCACGAGTCCTCGGCGATGGAGAGCTGCAGTTCGCCGACAGGGTTCTTGCGCTCGATACAAGTGGCCAGCTTGCAACCGGCTGTTGTCCAGGTGTCGCCCAGCTTGGCATACTTGCCCGCCTTCGGGTCGTAGCATTCGCCCCTGTGCCCTGCGGCGGCGCGTAACGTGACAGGGCTGCGGCTGTGGCAGTGACGGAGACACTAACTAGTGCTTCTCTGCAGGACCGCTGCAGCGGCAAGTGCTTGAATGTAGTGATCAGCCGCGGTAATGTCTAAAATAGGACAGTTGTTCGAGTGGAACACCCTCCACCATCAACGCCTTAGGTGCTCAGGGTGCTATGATGTCACATCTGAAGTCAAAGCCAAGCGCTGAGCTTCCTGTTGCCGCAAAAAAATGCATTTTTTTACTTGCCACTAATTTGATTTTAAACTCGTCAAATTCATCGAATGAAATGCCCAAAACAATGAATCACATCTCATAACCGCAGCCCAGATCTGTCAGGTCAATGCGGCCTGGGTTTCCAGTCGATGACGTCCCCCTCCGCAAATTGCCTTCTCTCCAACTTAGCGCTAGATTTTATCAACACCCTATCCAGCGGCCGCAGTCACGACTCGTCACGAGCCCGAATGCTGCTCACGTCGACCGCGGCGGCGCTCCGGCCTCCCCGGCCACCTCACCTGGAGTAGCGGGCGCGCTGAAGTACTCCTGGTGCGTGGCCGCGGCCAGCCGCGCCACACACACCGCCAGCAGCACGTACTTGATCATGATGAGGCGTCGTCCGTCTGGGCTCGGCCGGCCGGCGACACCGCCTAAATAGGGCCCGCCGAGCGCGGGCGCCCCCAGGACCGTCCACATCCGGGTCGGCCGCACTGGCGGCGGCGGCGGCGGCGGCGGCGGCGGCAGCGGGCGGAGGTCGGCGGCGCGCGCCGCCGCCGCCCGAGTGTCCGGCGCCCGGCCGCGGCGCCCCGGGCGCTCCTGGCGCCCCGCCCGCGGCCTGACCTTGACCTCGGCGGGGGACGACCCGGGGGACCTCAACGGTCGACCGGCTGGTCGACGCTGCTGGTCCCGGCGCGCTGTCCCCGTGCAGGACACGCGGCTTGTCCTGAACGGGATTCGGACACCAGATCTCCGGCCAGCTGCAGGATGTGCCTGCCCCTTCCTCGAAGCCATTCGGCGAGATTAAAAGCCTAGCGCTGGTCGGCTGCACACAGCCAAGCACATTTCACGCTTAGCGCTGCTGGAAAAAGACATGTTGCAGCTTAAGTAGATTTACCATAAAGTTGTATCCGTGCACTTGTCTCGAAGAGTTTCGGGGAACTCTTTGGATCCTTTAATGATCTTGGTTAAAATTCTATCACGATTTCTATGCTTTTTACGTATGAATGAGCTTACAGACGCGCATGCGCCCGTACGCACCGCTGTGTACCTGCCGCAAACTAAATCAGAGAGATGGAAGGAGCTGTACTTTCATTTGCCTGTCGTAGCTGTTGTTTATGGTGGAAATTGTCAAGATATGTAAAGAAGAAAAAATGGACGAACAAACTGACTGATGTCTGAATCAGCTCGGTTGTACTGATGTGATCTATGATGACATTACGTGGGATCATGTATCTCTCATCGATTGTTTCTACCCACCACCACCTTTTATGACATTTAACACGTATTGCGCATTATTCGCCATCTGGAAACACCAGTGCATGGATGAAAATAAAGCAACCTCGAAAAAGCGGGAAAATCGGAGAACATCGCCGTATTGTTGGCAGCGCTTATCAGGGCGTTCATGCACGGAGACACTGCAGACTTCCACGGTAGCGTGCCGCCCCACAGTCCCGCCTCTGGCCCAGCGGGTGTTCCTCCGCCCACTGCTTGTTTGCGAGAAGACTTGAGGTGCACCGAGCGCCAACACCATTTTAGATCTGTTACGGAAAGGAGGATGCCTGAAGTTTGAAATACGTTTGCTAGCCTCACTGGATGTGTGGATGGCATCTGTTGAACTAACGCCGCAAAACAGGGGTTTTTCGAGCGAAAGGCGCGAAATCAACTCTCGCACTTTGTAGAGATTGGAATTTTTGTGGACCTTATCTACATATAAGCCTTGTCTGCACGTTTCCTAAAACCGTCCCTTACCTAGCTTCGGGCGTTGAAGGTAGTGATTTAATATGCCCGTAAATAGTAGGTTTAGCATGCGGCAAACATACCATTTGTGGCCCCTTGTGTCCTTGCAGCGCACTGGTGGATTGGGCTCGTAACTTTTTTTGTATTTTTGCCTCATGCGGAAGCATTCTCACACCAGGACCGTCTAAGGTATTACGTGGCGGCAACGAAGTAGCTAGGTAGATGAAAAATTGTTAGCGCAGTCATACGAAGCCCTATGGCTGCAGGGAGAAAATGTATTGTGATGTTATATATATATATATATACATATATACATAGAAATGTATATATACATATACATCACGCACTTATATGCACATACTTGTGTCATTTTCATGATCACGTAAATGCTCAGACAACTGACATTTAAAAACCTTCGGCTAACATGGCATATACCCTCCCCGACTTGTGAACTGGAGACGACTCAAAGTTAGTCTTTAACCCTGGGTACCAGTAAAAACGCTTTTAGTCGGAGTATAGTCGATTCATACCTTGAAAATTCTGGTTTGGGTCTGGGTCCAATCAGTTAGGGAGTTTTGAGCCAGTGTTATGTGGACTCATAAAATGTGTGTTGAGTACAAGTCTGCTTTTACATCAGTCTGGTTGAATCGGCTTTTGATTTTTAGGTGGTATCACGCAGAGAGCGACATTCGCTTTTGTATCCCAAACGGTACCTCCCAACCAGCGGCTAGATGGCTTAAACAAGTGGACATGAAATTTCGGGTATGTGCTTCCGTTGACAATCACACATTTGGGAAATGAATGTAGGCAGTCTGTCAACATGAAACTATTGTAAATGATTTGGAGAGTCATTTCAACAGCCATTTTGACAGGGGAGTCATATCTACGACGAAACATGCGTTACAGAAAGTCAGGCGCAGATCCAGGGGCGATGGGGGCGAGGCCCCCAGGCCTGAGAAAAGCCCCGAAGGGTCACCGTATGAGCTTCACAGGTTTCTGTGAAACCATCGATTCATTCTTAATGCAGTCAGGAAGCCTCTGAGAGGGTTAGATGATCCCTGGGACGGATGGAAGGGCCCCTGAAGCTTCCAGGCCCCTGAGAAGGCCAGAATGATTGTAGGGCCCCTGAGACGGCCAAGAAGAGGATTAAGCCCCTAAGACGGCATAGGGACCCTTGGAAATGTCATAGGGGCTCCGAATGGGTTTTACGGGTCTGTGTGAAAATCTGAAGGTTCCTGATGCAGGGGGTCTCCTGGAGGGTTAATGAGACCCTGAGGCGGTAAGATGGCCCCCAAGGTGGGTAAAAGGGCCCTGAAACTCCCCAAGGGCCCCTGGGATCGCAAGAGGCGCCTCCACACAGCAAACGGTCCATGAGACCGCTAAAAGTGCCAGAGAGGCCCCTGAGATGTCAAGAACTTCAACGGGCGCCTAGCAAGGCACTACGAGTCCCTGGCCATGCAGACAGGCCCCCTGGACGGGGATTCATTGGTGGCCTTTTCAACCCTGTTCCTCAGAGATGTTCCTCAGAGATGGCTAGAGGTGCTCCCAGAGACAAACTAGTACAACAGGGGTCCGCAGAAACAGCTATTAGACTGCTAACTAGCAGCTTCTAGCAAAAGGGTCCTCTGAGACGACCAGAGGGGTTCCTGAAACCAGTAAACCTTGAGACAGCTTCCAGACAGCTCCTAAAACGGCCGAAAGACCTGAAGGAATGCCAGAGGCTCCCCTGTCACGGCAGAGAGACTTAAGGAGAGCCCATGTTACCGCCTGAGGGGCTCCCTAGACGTTCCCTGCAGGAACGTTCCTGGGGACGACAGAGGGAACCCGAGATTGCTTAAACGCCCCTGAAATTGCCAGAGGGGCCCCTGAAAATATCCGAGATATCCCTGAAACCGGCCAAGGAGCGCCTGAGACGTCTCGTGGGACACGTGAGACTGTAAAAGGAACCTGAGACCACTAGAGGGCCCTCACACGGCAGACAACCCGAGACCACCAAAAGTGCCCTTGTAACTGCAAGAGGGAGCCTAACTTAAGCCTGCAAAAAAGTCTCCAGAAATTACGAGGGGACAGAGGGGCTCCTCGGACCACATACGGACACGACATTTCCGATAGAGGGGGGAACTCAGCCGCCTAAGATCCCGCCGGTTTGTCATGTTTCGGCCTCTTTGTACGGGACAAAACGCAAAATGTTCTCAATAAGGCGACGCCCATGATTTTCTTCGGTTACTGTATATGGTAAAACACGCAAAATGAAACCAAATATTTCCCTCTGGACCCACGCATATCCACCTTTTTTACATCTGAAGAATAAAAATGGAGGCCCGACCGGGAGGGCAACCTGCGCTCAGCATTCGCCTTCCCCCCCCCAGCGAAATCCTGGGTCCGCCCCGGGCAAACGCAAGGCGTAGGCCCTGTTCAAAGTTCTTCCTTAGGGCTGCTTGCGCAGCCCCGTAGCCAGAGATCCATCAACGAAATTCAAGCGCTGAGACGAGAAATAACGCGTAAGCTCAAAACCTTTTGCATGCGGCTGCTTGCGCCGCTTGCGATGAAACAGCTAAACCCACCGCAACAACCGCAAGCCTGGCAGACCAGGCAGTATGGCGGCAATGGAATCTTAAGCTGTTATCATTTGTGTGTTTGAAATATCTAATGTAATGTAAAATATTGCAAGCCTGTATTGTAACCTGAAGACGTAATGTAAAAACTGTGCTGTAAATTCAAAGTGTTTACGAATCCTTGTGACGTCTCCCGAACAACTTTTGTGTTTGGCTGCGAGCACGCGGCCTGCGCAGCCACGCAAGCAGGACCTCGAACAGGACCTAAGGCGCTGCTTTAGTTTCGTGCCTCCACCAGGGGCCCGACTGGCGCTACAGGCGCTACGACCGTGGCTAGTTTGCAGCGCATCGTGTATTAACAAGAAGTCCCGTGAATCGATATGAAAATATAGTAAAGTTCAGCTAGGCCAGTTAGTGTAATGTACGCACAAACTCATGATCTACACCAGAAACGTAGCGTAGGCTGTGTAACAAACCTGAAAGTTATTGTTCCTCCTTGATCGACATTTCACGCATAGACTTGGTTGGTCTGAAAATGGCTAATAATGCCTTCATCACTGGTTTTCTAAGAATAATTAAAGGCCTCAGAAAATGTTATACTTAGAAACTACATCCCACAGTCACTCAGAGACATGACACAATACGGACCTGCCTCGGCCATTTAATGCCAACGTTGGTTGGCCGTTCGCTGTTGATGCGCGGCGTCACCCATCCGCTGCGAGCGTATTTACAGCCCTGCGAAAAGAACGTGGCCAAATATGACACATGCGAAGACCGTGGGATATCACTCTCAAGCGCCATTAGTATATAATTTTAGGGCACAATGTATATTACAGTTTACCTGCAAAGGTTCTGCAGGGAACCTTACATATTGGCAGGCTACAACTTGGCTACGTCAGTTAAATACTCATGGTAAGGTAGAACTGACCGGTGTACTAGCCGATACAACAAACCGGTATACTAACCGGTACAACTAACCGGTATAACAAACCGGTATAATAAAGTGGTATAACAAACCGGCGTTCGCGTTCAACATTTCTCTGTCGCAAGAACAGGACCAGCAAAAGTGCACAACGTTCGTGTGAAGTGCGTGCGCAATAAAAGGACCAGGGCGCAATAAATGAGACCCGCTCGGAACGCTCTCTCACATGTCAAACCTGTCCACGTCAGAAAGCTATTTATTACGAATAAGGAAACACGATACCGGAACAACCGGCAAGGTCACTCGGCTCGTATGCCCGAAACGCGAATGAAACGTGAAAGATGACCATTTTGTTACCGCACACTTGCTTTTTGGCTGTTTTATACGACTGTCTATGGCCATTTTCACGTGTTTATGAGTGATTTGCTTTTCTCATTTGACTGCTGTTACGGTTTGTGTGTGCGTTTTCCCTTGGAGTCTGACAAGTTCGTTGCATAAGCCCTGCCTACGGTGGAAACCGGGCAATGATACATGCCCGGCGTACATGCACCAGATGCAAACCAAAGGTGATGCAGCGACGGGAAGTCAGTGGCAGAACGTCGCCGAGGACATTCGGGGCTCTGAAGTTGAACGAAGGCCCACTCTAATTTGCTATCCCGCTCCTGTCCAATTCCTACTGACGTGCAAGTACATTTTCGGAAAAATTTCTTGCATAAAAGCCAAGAGCAAGAGAAGAAAACATTTATTTTGTAGGAAGATTTTCTTTGAAAGTGCCTTTGTATTGCATGTATGCATGCATTGTAATTGCATTGCCAAAATATTCCTTGCAATGAAAAACCAAGAACCGGAAAGAAAGTACAATTCTCGCAAGAATGATTGTTTTAAACGTTCATTAAGATTTATGAAATGTGCCTAAGCACTCATATTGGTTGGCTTCGGCAGATTTTCCCCAATGTCACGATTTTGGCTCCGAAATCCTGACTGTTTTCAAACTTTCAAAATGCTGTCGATCTCATGTGTTCTTTATATTTATGTCGGGAAATCCAAGCCCTTCGCAATAACGTCGTTTTCTATAGCATGCCTACCATAGAAGGGTTTCGTTGACATTTCGATGCTCCAATGGGCTTTCTGAGCGTAATGAAAGACGTAAACGTAATGGCAGGCATCGTTTATCGAATAATCATATTTGCGATACGCACCAGTCCTTAGTTGTGCAGGACACTCAGGGTCTGAGGTGTCCGTTTCTCCCTGGCAGTGAACAATGTTTTCCCCTAGTAAAAGAAGGGATATCTGAGATCACAACGTCAACATTAGCCTTTTCAACAGCTTCAAAGAAATGCAAGGTTCGCCACTCACTGGTTGCATGATGACACCGATGTTGAACATTCTTAAGCAACATGGGAACATAGCAGTCGCAGTTTTTCTCTTTGGATCGCCGGTAATCTGCTTAGCTGACCAGGGCTGGTCGTAATCCGCAGTCTGTGAACCTGTTGCGCTGTTCCCTGACGAGCAATCAAATGGAATCCAGTCAGTCAAGAATGCTAACTGCTTCTATGTAGAGCTGCGGCACTCCTTGCCGGGAAGGAAGCACGGAACCAAGGAGGGGGCCAAGGGAGCTCCCCCTCAGCATTTCGGCGCCAAAGACGGGTAAGGGCGCCGAAGGTGAAACCCTTAGCCGCGGAAGGCGGGTAGAAGCATGAAAGCCATTCACGGACGAATGTTGTTCGTGGATGCAAAGGCACCCTGTCGTTAAAGAGCGCACATTTCACATCGAGCACGCTTGTGATCAGACTGGGATACCGTGTATTAAAAAGGAGATCCTATAACTTAGAGGAAGCAGCCATAATATAATTCATATCCTCCCCGTTCTCTGGCATTTTTCATTTCATCTTTTAATATTGTGATTATACGTTGCATAATCTACGCTACATTGATTGCCACCACATATACTGTTTCTAGGTGTGTTCCATTGAAGTGTCCTCACAAAATGTCCCTTTTCTTGGACGGAACAAGCAAAATGTTGCAGTCCCATTTTAAATATTAGTTTTTACAGATGGTTTTGGTCTGCTATCTCGGTGCGGTCGAAATCCGCGTTGTTGGGGCCCAAATTTACATTGGTTGGGCCCGTGCCCCTCTAAAAGAATGCGAAATTACAAGGTTATCCCTTCTCCCAAAACCAACCAGGAAGGATTATTTAATCCCGCAGGCTCCTATTATGCGCTTAACTAATTCAACTAGCGCTTTATAAGCTAGCACGAGTCCGGCCGTGCGCGGCGCCCCGTGTTGAATCGTCGCCCTGCGCGGCTCTTCTGCGCGTGTGTCCGTGTGCCCGTGCCTGTCCGACTGATTGTGCGTGTGCCTGAACTGTGAGCGTGCCTGACTTAGTGGCTAGAGCGAGCTCTACTTGACGCTGCCGTCTCCGTGCACGCAGACACCACCTGCACGGTCATCACTGCAGCCAGCGCCATCTGTTACCTGCCGCACCAACCGCTCGGGCCGCCCCTGATTAGCAGTCAAATGGAATCCAGTCAGTGGCTTTTCCCAAGAATGCTGCTTCTGTATAGAGCTGCGGCACTCCTTGCCGGGAGTGCCGCCCGCTGAGGGATCATGCATCGCCCTACACCTGGTTCTTCTAGCAATCGCACGCAATATGTGAGGCGTCGAGTTAACCAGCACGCCCCGTCCGCACCGATTCATCTGAATTGTCTGTGATGCTCCTAGACTGCGTCCCTAGGCGGCGGAACGGAGGTGCACGGGAGTACCGTGCCCCCCCCCCCCCTTAACTGGCGAAATTTAACATTCACCCTATGACGCTTCGTGGAAAGAGATGGCTCGAAAAGTAGCCGTTGCCCCCCCCCCCTTTGCCGGGACACGTTCCGCCCCTACTGGCTGCGTCGCAAATTGTTACCAAAGCCCGGATTTTACGCACCATCGACTAGACCGCATACCATCGTGACCTGACATGTTCTGAACGGAGCGGCGTGTATTCAACTGTGACACTGTGCGAGGTGTGCTCGACCGCCACGCCCCCTGCGGGTCCACGAAGAAGCGCAGCCCGTCAGCGCCACCTATATCCGATCCTACCCGTGACCTAATCGCCCAGCGTGAGGAGGCGCCTGAGGATTCATGGGCACGGGACGAAGGAACACCGTACCGTGAACGGTGCGCCCCTGACACTGGGCGCGATACGTCAGACAGGGTCGCTGCTGACAGGCCGGGGTCAGTCTGGCCATGCACCACATGCAGCATGTGGTGAACGGGAAGAAACAAAATGCTAGCATGCGTCCCCCGGCCTGTTCCGACACTCTGAACGAGTTTTCCGTTAACGTAGGGCCTAGGGCGTGTGCCGAGATGGTAACTTGGGGGAGGGGTGCGCTGCATGTGCCTGCCCGTCTGCTCCTTGTCGACGCACGCGCTTTTACCGCCAATCCCGTCACCCTCGGATGTCCTAGATCACACCGTTTTTGACACGCGCATTCCCCAAGAGCATGGGTCTTACGGACTTTTTATCATGGTTTTTGAATGTCATTTAGCACCATCGGATCAGCCCAGTTGCGCACTGTGAGTGCCTGTCTTGAACGGAATGACGTCCTGACCTTGTGGAAGCTTGCTCTTGTGCATCCAATCCAACTATCAGCCCATCCAATTACCGTCCCATCTCTATCCATCCTGTCATCTCCAAGATTATGGAGAAGGTTGTCCAAAACCAACTCCAGCACTTTCTCTCCTACAACCATCTCCTATACCCCACCAAACATGGTTTCGGAACCCGCCACTCCATCCAAACTACTTGGATTTTCGATGGACGGACTGAAATTTAGGATCGCGCGCTCTCAGCCACGGACCAGTCAAATTTCGCTTCTTTGCGTTATCGATCTTAGTAAATGCTTCGATGTAAGCAGCCATTCAGAATTGATTGCAAAATTGCAGTTTCACTGAATCGACACGATATAGTTAAAAACCATTTGTCCGGCCACACTCAAAGCGTGAGCATCTCGAACTCGCAGATTTCGGCCTGACGAACTGTCGACCAAGGGATTTTCCAAGGTTTTTGCTGGGACCTCCTCTCTTCATATTTGCGAACGACCCTAGCCTTAACGCTGCTGAGGCGTTTGTAATTTAGTGTGCCGACAATACACAAATCCTGGTCTCTGGTCAAAAATCCGCTCTACCTGAACTGATCGCCAAATTGGACATCTCGCTTCACTCTGTTGATGATTACTTCAGATGCAATAAAAGTTAACGAATCAAAATCTGAAGTTTTCCCTCTCGACATGCGACAAAATCTACGCTACCTTCCACCATTCTCAGCGAAATTTCACGAAACCCTTCCTCCACCCTGCACCGAAGCCAAAAATTCCGAGCAGTTTCTTTCTTGGGACTCTCATGTGTCTAAATTACCACAGAAATGCTTCGGAATCCTCATCGGCTTCTCAGACCTCCGCCATTACCCACATCTGGTTTCATTCTCATCCTAGTGTCAGCTCTGGCTGCCTCTCACCTCCGCTATTTTCTCACTGTCTATGAAAGCGGATCTGCTAAGAGCCCTGATTGCGCCTTGATGATGGCCCACAAGTGCGCCGAGGGTCTTTCATCCAATTTATCCTTCGCAGTTAGGTTTCTGCATCCGCAAAGCATTCGGCTCAGACGCAGCAAATACCCATTTTTCCGGCGATCGGCTCAGCTCGGATCAAGAGACAACAAGAACGTGTCCTTTTGCAAAAATGCAGAGCTAGCGGCCCATCCTCCAGCTGGCGCGGCCAACGAGCGGCGACCGCGCACCGCGTGCAACCGCAGCGCTACAGCCTCGCTCCCCCCTCCCCCACCTACACTACAGAAGCCCTCCCCGGCTGAGACGGTCCCGCCGGGCGCCGCCTAAGCGGCCTGGTCCGAAGCCGTCTCGTAGGTGACCTGGTCGGGCAGCTCCGGGTATTCAGACTTGGGTATGGAACGGAGTCGGCCGCCCACGCGCTTCTTGCAGAGCGGCGAGGCGCAGCAGCCGGAGAACGGCTTGCGCCGGTTGCCGGCCGCCTCGCGACACAGCACGTCCGTCTCCTGCTTATACCACCCGTGTAGCTCACAGAATCTGGCGATGAAGTAGTCGTTGCCTACCTTGATATACTGGCTCTGTTTGCAGTTGTGAGCCGGGAGAAGCTGCAGTCGGGAGGAGTTTGACGCGCGCCAGCTTCTTGACGGGATGTGTTTGCTGGGATTTAGCGTCACAGTAGGACATAAATCTCAGCTGCAGCAGTAGAAAAATAGGTCTGCACGTTTACTTACCACAAAAGATGGATGGGGACATAGAGAAATAAGCAATGTTGGCTATGCTTTCTCTAAAAAAGCTTTGCAAAGCGACCTCCTGATAATTTGGTGCAGGAGGTCTTCTTTCTTTTTCTTTATCATTATTTATTCTTTATTTAGGTTCTCTTTGACAGCTCTATGAGCGTGAGTCTTAAAACGGTGACGATTTTGCGGCTTGCGTACTGCTCAAACAGGCGAGGCGAGGTGCCGCGTGCGATCACTTACGAGAAGTCCGGAAGGCCTCAGGGGGCCATGTAGTCAAAACAGTTCGGTGAGTTCGATCACTGGCGTTTGGCTTCTGGTGCAGACACGTTCGCGTTCGCAACGCAAACGCGCACGGAAGTGTTTAGATAGGCACGAGCACAGCATGAGGTTGTTAGAACACAACCTGACGGTCTGCAGTGGACAGTCAATAGATAACCAATTTTCTGGGGGTCCCAGATCCACGGCTTTATGAAATCAGATTACCCTGAGCCGGCTGAATAGAAAATCAGGGTTTTTAAAGTAAGATTCGGCGCATTGTGATAAATGCCCACAATGTTCACTTTTTCTGTTCCCGAAAAAAAATTCAATAACCTTCTTAAACGGACTAAAGTTTTGCCACCAGTAGCCTGCGTACGCGAATCAGATGATGGCCTGGTAGTACAGACCAGCCTTCGTTACAGCTGGCTTAAGAAGTATGAAGTATGAAGTAAGAAGAGATATATACATATATAAAACAGTTGTCGTTGACAATGTAACTATTCTATATATGATCATATGATATCATATACACGCATCATTCTCGGCACGATTTGGTCCGCATTTTTACTGCCGAAATGTATTCTGTAAAGCATATTCCTATCGAGCTTTTACTTTGCCCAAATGAGATAGCGACATGGGTCAATTAGTATATATATATATATATATATATATATATATATATATATATATATATATATATATATATATATATATATATATAGATACTATTAAGAATGTAATAAGGGCATATATAACATATATACTAACACACACATATATATATATATATATATATATATATATATATATATATATATATATATATATAATAACATATATATATATGTTACATATATATACTAACATATATATACATACTCATATATATATATATATATATATATATACACTCACAGATTGCAGTTTTTTGAAACATTATTCTGATCCGGCGCGACTTGAATGTAAATTAGAATTATGTTGTTTGTATTATGCATGTCATGTGCCTCTGTCTGAAGAAGCTACCAGAATTAACGAAACTTTAGTTAGTATAGATACAGTATGATAAAGTTTTCTCAGAAGACAAACGATTGATCCAGAACGTTGAAGCACTATCGAAGAAACATTTAAACGCCAGATATGTTGTCATATTTTATGACTCATGCTTAAAGAAAATCCGCTCCAATCCATCAATATGGATATGTGTGTGTATATATATATATATATATATATATATATATATATATATATATATATATATGTATATACAGATAGTTGCTTTTATATAGCCCGTTGTGTGCCAAGTGTCAAAGGAAATCGATACCAAGGTACTTACGTAGGGCGAACACTGCGCAAAGTCTGGCTGGGAGCTGGTCCCGGTATAACGTACAGTTGTATGCTGGCAGAAATGCAGAGGCATTTTAGATCAGTTGCATTGCACTTGGAATCGCCATAAGGGCAACTGAGCTATTGAGAACTACAAAATATGCGAGAGAAATTACAGACTTTCGGCAGATATTTTCTAGTAACACTAACAACATTAACGGCCCAGTAAATGTTTGCTGGCTCCAATATCTGTCAGAACACACTTGCCCGCACACCAGTTTGCTATCAGCCTGAAGTTCATTGTGTGCTGGAAATAAACTTCAACGTGCGTCATGCATGAAGTGTTTGGTTAGACCCCTCTGACCAACTATTATTTTTTTCGGGGGAAGGCTTGAGTCATGAGTGCCACAGTATGGATGTCAACAAAATGAATTAAACTAGGATATGGGCTGGGTATTACGAGGATCAGAGGATTACGAAAAACGAGGACACCGGAGTGGTGGCGCTGGATGCAAAGCCCTGTTCATGTCTATAGGTGGCGCTAAGCACTTTTGTGTTTTCTTCCGTTGATCGTAAGAAAACATCGCGAAATCAACTCCAATTTTTTAATATGGAACAGTGTGTCTGTGCATGTCAAAATGGTTTAAAGGCTGTCAACGGGACAGAAGAAAATTGTTACTGGTTTGATCTATACTCCGTTCTGGCTTATCTAGTTAACTCGAAATTGATTGTAGATTTGGCCACCTTCCATTGACGGGGGAAGGGGGCGTTTAACAGCCCCCCCGTCTATTTCGAGAATCGAATCGTTCGATTTGACTGAATCAAACTACATCTGATATCGCCTAACCTTGGAATCCTGCGTCAGATATATATATATATATATATATATATATATATATATATATATATATGATCAACTTTTATGATGTTAATGATAGCGTCATAGTTCAAGTAATGCATGAAAAGTGGCGATTTTCTCCAGAGTTTTGTAATCGCCCTGAAAAGCAGACCGAGACTTAAGTTTGCGTGAAAATATGTTGCTGGCAACCTAATGGCGTATTCTAATCCGTCCACCTGACCCAAAGCCGTAAAAGGTCAAAGTCACAGGTTGAGCCAAATTTGACCGCTGTATAAACGTGTCATGCAATAGATGTTTCCTGGTCCATTTTACGCAAAGAATTTAAAAACAAAAACGAATGTTTTTAAAGAGTCCTGGGTCCAAATAAACCTTGCACTGACCAAAATTATCGTGCATACGTAACAATGCAACATTTTTAGTTTTAAACTCGGAACAATACGAGCACGTTAGTGACCTCTATCTGGCATCTGTGGACGACCCTTGGACATGGACATGGGCAAGTCGGTTTGTCCCATGTTTCGCATTTCCATAAAATGTTGCACAACGTTACAAAGGCCTGAAACGTTACGTCAAATATCTCCACACCGGTCATCCAGAACGTGAAGCAGACGGCACCTCTTTATCCGCTAAGCTGAAATCTACATAAAACCATCGAAGACCACTGCGAAAAAATATTGCGACGTCGCAAAAGACTGCTGTGCAAGCTGTGCGTGCAGATTATTGCAAGAAAACTGGATAATCTGTCTGGTCGTATCCAAAAAAAAATCAGTCCATTCAGTTCTTTTCCCCAAAAAAAGAAATCCCACTGGACCCAGAAAATGAAAAATGCATGTTGGACCTCGTATGACCTAGCACGAGATCACATGTGTTCCATATTAAATTTTCAGGTCATGCTGATATGCAATGCAAGCCACAGTCACCATACATTGTAAAGGCACCGACAATACGGCGGTGAAGTAAAACTGGACGCCGAGTCGCAAAACATGGCCGTCTTTATGACGTCATTAAGAGGCGCCCTAAGATGATCTCGTTTCTAAATTTTGGTCAGTATGAGCACAATTGATGTGGGAAAGGATGATGAAAGTTTCAGGACGCCGGATTTATTTCCTTTGGAAGATGTCTAAGAAAATGCGCCATGGGACGTTAAACGCCCCCCGTCAGTGGCGGTTCAAACGGGAAAAGATGGTTTAGAGATCCTTCATGGTTTACGTTACTGATACCAGGCTTGTGGCTATTAAAGCACATAGCATTATAGCTCATTAGTGTACACTGTTTGCGATACATAAAGTCACTTTCTCTCCGGGTTAACAAAGGCTGTTGAGAATTCGCACAATGCCGGAACTCCGAATTTAGACCATGTTTTATGTATTAAACAACAAATAAGGGAATACAGACATGACTTTATAAAGTTAAAAATGGTTTTAATTGGCCCCAACACTTTTGGAATTATTACCAAGGTTATCTTAATATCCAGGAGGCCCTCTGACCTGTGCAAGGACCAAAGCAACCAAAGCTTTGGCCGTGACCAAAGCAAAGGACGTTATTAAAGGTCTGGGAGACTATTTTGCCATAGCCTGATGGTCACAGGCCATTTCGGTTTATATTTTCCACGTCCTCCATACCCGCGTTGAAAGAGTGTGAAAAAGTCCGTAGCCTTGAAAAGGAACCTAAGTTATAAAAAAGTATCCCGTCAAAAGGCTTTTGAATCCTGGAAAGGCACCTGACGTTCATCAAAATGAGTTTTCCAATTTGTCGAAAGGACCCTTGGGCGACAGAAAATGGTTAAGATAATCGAAGAGTGTCTGTGCCATCAAACACGAGAGGCACAGGAACTCCTCCACAGTCGGGGAGAGGGGGGAGAAAAAACATTTAAGGCCAACCAATACTTTCCAGTCAACGCCCATAGGATCAATTTTAAGTTTTAGAAAAGTCAGGGGCATGGTCTCCCCTAGCCTCCCGCGCCCTTGTCAAATGCTGGCGATCTTTTAAAAACCCCTAGACTTTTGGAAGATTCCTCATTTCTAAATGGCCACACTAAGCTTATAAAATGGTCCTTCAGCCTTCAAAAGGCCACCAAACGTTCGAGAGACTTCTCTACATGGGACTTTTCTTGCTTAAAATGGGGCCTTTTTGACAATGATCTTAAGGTGACCTTGGTTTGTGACCTGACCAAATCTCAAATTTTGACATCATTTGCGCATATAATAAGCTTGGAAGTATCGGAATTATTTTATATGGCCTATGGATAACATTTGACGGCGTTCTGTGTCGCCTCGGCAACCATTAACAAAAAAAAACATTTTTGGACTTGGCTCAAATCTGTTACTCCATTACTTCCCCGAACTTATTTTTTCGCGTATGAAATTGCACTGATGTGTCCTCGTCCACCTGGTCACCAGGGCCAGACGTCTCGTGCAACAGCGTATTGCCAGGGGACTCCAGGCACACTGATGCCCCTCTCCGGGTCGAACATTCAAGGTCGCATCACACCGAACAGTAGCGGACAATTGGGAATTCGCTGCGGCCCTTGTCCCGCCCGGTGGTAGCCAATCACGTGGCAGGGTCGGGCTGGTCACCGTGCGGTGGTTATTGCCTGCGGCGGCGGGCGGCGGGCGGCGCGGCAGCTGGTCACCGGTCGGCGGGTAGACTGCGCCGCTCACAACATGCACGAGGCAGAACTATTCATTGGCGTTTGAATCATTCAGATTCGTTCATTAGTGCAAGAAATATACTGTGCGGAGAAGAGCAATTTTTGCGCCAAGCAGCCAACGATGTTACGCAAATGCCACAGTAAATGCCGAGTTAATGAAGCTTTTTGTCGAAAAAGTGGGCTCTTTTGACCCGACAAGTGCATTTCTTTTGAACCGCTGCAATTTCATTAGCAGTTTTTCAAGGTTTTCACTCAAGATGAGTCAAACTGAAAACAATTAGTGGCTTCATAATTCATCATAGTCACCAAAGGTCTAAAGGGCATGTCAAAAACCTTTCGGAAGGCTCCCTTTGGTCCCTTTTTCTGCGATGTTGCCCAGAATAATTTGGGTCATTCATTCGGTATGAAACTATATTCAGCCTAAAAAGCATATGACGTGCTGAAGGGCTAAAAGGTGAGCAAGATCACAAAAACAACAGAAAATATCAGGCTGTTTCCAAGTTGGTAGGCGCAATCCATAAGGACCTGTTCTTCGGACTAAGCCGATTTAAGTTTTTTTGCAGGCAAAGGGGCTTACTCTTCTAAGAAGTCTCCGTAATCTTTCTAGGGAGTCATCTGATCTTGATGTATGTTTGCTTCGCTGGGTGCACGTCCCTCCGCGCCCCTCAGGCTTCAGTCGGTGCGACAAAGTCGGTAAGAATCTTGCAGACGGATATGGGTGGTATAGGAACGGACCGAAGCTTCCGCTGTTTTTGATTTCAAACCAAATATATTCGGATCATTTCGCACGACTTTCCTTGTCTTCTCGGCGTTGAGGGACCACCCAAACGGACGGTTTATTATTTATTCTGGGATTTGCTGGATAAGCATTACGTAACCGCATTCCTGCAACCGGTGCTCGCAGGAAGGCGGCCTTCTGAAATGGATTAAGGGTGCCCGCGCGTACATTTTAACGAGGACTCCAGATCACTGTGGATGATCGCTCCATAGCGTCCTATGTTAAATTTAGGACTTTGTCGGGTTTGGACATAGTCAACGTCGGGGGACGGGGTGGATAGATGGCAAAGCCAGGAACGAATCCAGCATTTCTGCATGGGGCTGATTTTTTAGGTGTGCTAAACAGACACCGTGGGGGAACGAAAATTGCACCGAAAGAGCGCCAATTCGCGTCGGAACGGCACCAAATTCGATCATAACAACGCTTAAATCATGCGAAACGTTTAACTGGATGCGATGGGAAGCGTCGAGACAACTCACGCGGGCGTTTTGACTCGTGCGTGCTTGAAGTCGGGATGCCCATATAACATGCGGGCATATTATGCCATAGATGTAATATGGCCAATTCTTCCATGTTGCAAGAACGTCTTTTCGACAGAAGGGCTCCCATGTCCTATTACAAGAATGTGCGATGTCACGTTTCCGCTGTTTGACGATGGGGAGCCTGTGTATTCACGGGCAAAATTCGGCCCTGAAAAAACTGAATCAAGCGCCAGTGCGAACGTCACGTCTGGCTGAATGCGTCACAAGGGAGCTATGCTGACAAAATGATGCCTACTACTAAAATGTTGGTGCCTCTTCGATGTCTAAAGGGTTATTTTGAAGAAGGAGGTGTTCTAGTTCTTCACCAGGGTGTCTGTGGGTCTTACGGGCGCCTTGTCAATGACAGGGCGTCCATGCCCAGTCACATGGGCGACTTCCTGGAGCCACAGCAGCGCCTTTTTGAACAGCAGGCCAGCCATACTCTATCACATGGGTGCCTGTTTGGTGTTAAGGAGCGCCTTCTGAACAGAAAGGAGTCCTTACTCCATCAAAGAGGCCTTTCCCTTGGTGTCACAGGGTGTCTTTTCAGCGACAGCGCAACCGTGCCCTATCGCAGGGGCGGCTCCTGAGTGTCTCAGGGTCACCTTTTTTTCGGCAGATTGATCATAAACCATCGCAGGGGCGCACTCTTGATGTCAGATCTACCTTTGGAACGACAGGGAACCAGTGCTCCATCACAAGGGGCATCCTTGGTGTCACAGAGCAGCTTTTTTAACAAGAGGGCACCCATGCACCATTGCAGTGGCGTCTCCTTCACGTCACAGGACTGTTTTTTGACCAACAGAGCACCCACACTCCAATGCAAGGGCGTCTTCTTGGTGTCACTGGGCGCTCTTTGAACACCAGGGGATCCATGCACCATTCCATAGGTGCCTCCTTGGTGTCGCAGAGGAGTATTTTGGATAACTGGGCGCCCATAGTCCATCACAAGGGCGCCTTTCAAACAACTTGGTGCCAATAGCCCATCACAGAGGCGCTTTCATGGTATCGTATGGGCACCTTTTGAATAACAGGGGGTTCATAGACTTCCATAAGACTACAATAAGGATGCCTTTTCAATGACGCCGGGTGTTTTTTTTTCAAATGATAGGACACCGTATTTTCACACAGGGGCGCCTTTTGAATACGATGCCATCGAAAGGACACCTTTTGAATGTCATGCCATCGGAGGGGTGTCTTTGTGTCACGCGAGCGTCATATGGACAAAAAGATCACCAGATCAAGATGTGCTAAAATGTGGGCGCCTGCTCGACAGCAGATGCCGCCCTTTTCAGGGCACCATCTCCTATTACTGGGACACCCTTGTGCCACCAGAGCGCTTTTTCAACGCCAGGATGCCCATATACTATCGCAAAGGGCCCTCTGTATCCCCTAAGTCTTGTTTGTGCTGCATAACTCTGTGTTAATGGTGTCTTTTTTAAGGACGGGATTGAGTGGTCATAACATGAGCCATGTTATGACCGCTTCCTCTATGCCATAGGAGTTTTTTTGATATGACCTATCATAAAGGTGCACGATGTTACAGGCGCGCTCTTTAACAACAGGGCCCGTTTGTATCCACGGACAATATTCGTCCCTGGATGGTTTCCATACCCTTACCCTCCTTCGGCGGCTAATGGTTTTGCATTTGGCACCCTTACCCGCGGGAGGGGGGAGGCCGAAGGGACATTTCGGCCTAAAGGGGAGCGGTCCGTACACTCGCCCCCACATCCCCTTGGGTTCGTTCGTGGACGACGCACTCAAAAATGAATAGACAAACTCTGTGGATGGTTGTTCCCAATCCCGAGCATGCTTCGTCAGCAAGGTTCTGCAATGAAGACTGACCTGCGCCACCAGGCCATCTTCTGATTCGCATATGCTGGCTACTGGTAGCTAATTTTCAGTCCGTTTGAGCAGATTATTCAAATTTTGTCGGGAACAGGAAGAGTGAGCCCTCTGAGGCATTTCAACACAATGTCATGCGTTGTTCCGTTTTTTAAGCTTTGAGTTTTAATTTCGTCGGCCGAGGGAATTTGCTTTTATTATACCGTTCATCTAGGGTCCCTAGAATATTGGCAATCTACTGGCAACCCGTTACAGACCGTCATGCTGTGTTCGAACAACCTCATGCTGTACTTAGTATGCCTGTCTATATGCGTATGTAGGCGCCTGCGTTACGAATGCAAACGTATCTGCGCCAGACGCTGAACGCCAGCAATCGAACTCGCCTGGCTGTATTGACCACATGGCCCCCTGAGGCCTCCGGACTGCACGTTCGTGACCGCAGGCGGCGTCACCCGTCGCACGTGTGGGGAACGGAAGCCATTCGCGGAAAATCCCTTCGCCGAAAATCGCCACCTGGTAACGAGATTAGTTGCACGCAAGCCGCAGAATATTCGCCGTTTGAAGACTTGAGCTCATAAAGTTGTCAAGGAGAATCTAAATTAGTAAGAGGTCGCGTTGTCAAGCTTTATGAGCACAGGTAACATTGTTCATTCCTCTAAATCCTCAGCCATCTTTGATGATAAGCAAACGTCCAGGCCTATTCTTCTGCTGCTGCAGCTGAGATTTACGCCTGCCCGTGACGCTAAATCCAAACAAACACATCCGTCAAGAGACGCCGCGCGTCAGACTTGCCCCGGCGCTGGGGACGACCTCTCGGCGGATGATCGCAGCTTCCTCGTCGGCGGGCGCGCGGTGACGGACCGGTTTCGGGCCGTTTCCGAGGACCGTGCGGCGCGGCGCCACCCCGGCGACGGCGGGTATAAGAGCGCCCGGCCGGCCCGGCCCTCAGACGCCCGTCCGAACCCTCCGCAGAGCCGACTGACCATGCTGCAGATCCTGCTGGTGGCGCTGGCCGGCGCGCAGCTCGCCTCGGCGCAGCACGTGCACAAGTACCACAAGTTCCCCGTGGCGGCAGGTGAGCAGGGTGCCAGCCGCTGCGTGAGGCTGGGAACTGGTCAGGCGTTCGGTGGAACTAATGGGTCAGGCGGCCAGCTCCGACAAAACATGGTTTACGTCATCTTCGTGTGCCATGTCGTGCGCCAATGGGGACTGCGTGACTGACTTTACTCCCATTCTCTCGATTTTTTTAAAAGCCCCTGGCTAAGCAAACCTCGCTATAGTGAAATAACGCTAGCGATTGTAGAATAGCGTTATTCACGCGCTGTCAGTTGATCTCAAGGATATCACAAATGATGCCATCTTTGCTACGCACAAAAGTCTAACAGACTTACATATGGAGTTGCGGCAATCCGCTTTAAGTAGTCACTCATTGGCTTACAGCCAAAGTTCGGATTGGTTACACGATATTTGGGGCATTGGCCTTAAACGTTATTTGTCATAAAAATAAAGCCAGATGAGTGATGAAAAGCGAGTGGCAGAATGGCTGAGAGAAAATGAAGTGCTAGAATAACAGCCACGAAACAACACTGGCAGGCACCGACGATTCTATGCTCACTGGTCACCAGGACACAGCGCTGTTTGACATGACACAGAAAGTCAGCCAGACCAAAATGTGGTCACACCATGGTCACGAAGACCTTCTTCGTCATCTTTTTTTGTTTCCCAGTACAAAAACTCGGATTGCGACTTCATGTTGTCCGCTCCAGACTTTCAGATCAAGTGCTGAAAAAACAGTGACGCAAACCTCGGACTCGTTTCTCCCCAGGACACGAGACTGAGTGCTATGATGCTCAGGTTGGCAAGTATTTCAACGTCGGCGAAACGTGGGCGCTGACCAACAACGCCTGCAAGCAGAGCCAGTGCATCAAGGACGGCAACGACCTCTTCATCGACAGAATCTCGTGAGCTATACGAGTCAGCTGGCTTTTCCTCGTTCTGTGCTTAAGCAAAGCTCAAGTCGTCAGTCCGACGCGCTGCAGACCACGTGCTGAGCTCTCTGCCTGGTTCGGTTCCGAACCACCTTGATCCCCCACCCCACCCCGCGAGACGCCACCGTCACATCCCGCTCCTTGTGACGGCAGGTGCGACCCGGTCAAGGATCTGGTGGAACTGCTGAAGAAGCAGGAGAAGGACGTGCTGTGCCGCGAGGCGGCCGGCAACCGGCGCAAGCCGTTCCCCGGCTGCTGCGCCTCGCCGCTCTGCAAGAAGCGCGTGGGCGGCCGACTCCGTTCCATACCCAAGTCTGAATACCCGGAGCTGCCCGACCAGGTCACCTACGAGACTGCTTAGGACCAGGCCGCTTAGGCGGCGCCCGGCGGGACCGTCTCAGCCGGGGAGGCCTTCTCTGTAGCGTAGGCGGGGGAGGGGGAGCGAGGCTGTAGCGCTGCGGTTGCACGCGGTGCGCGGTCGCCGCTCGTTGGCCGCGGCAGCTGGAGGATGGGGCCGCTAGCTCTGCATTTTTGCAAAAGGACACGTTCTTGTTGTCTCTTGATCTGAGCTGAGCCGATCGCCGCAAAAATGGGTATTCGCTGTATTTGAGTCAGGTGTTTTGTTGGTGCTGAGAACCAGCCGCGAAGGGTGCATTGGACAAGAGGCCCATTTGTGGGTTATCGCCAAAGCGAAGTCTGGCAGTGGTCAGCTGTTGCAGAAATACAAAATAAATTGTCTGTGAGCAGCGTGGCTTTTATTTTCTAGGGCTGTTATCAGTGCTGTAAAGTATCCTTAATCGGCAAGGTTTATTTCGCTACAACCCACGGAGACAGCGTCACTAAAAAAAAATACAAAAGTCTGGAAGGATGAAATTGCTACGAAATGAGCTTTTGTATTTCCTGACGAAACGTATCTACAGCCAGCGTCGTATTCGGCTTTTGGATGGATATAGCAACAATACGAACAGGATTTAAATGAGCCAATCAATATTTAGATGTTTCTTATTTAAACGTTGCAATCTTGCCACAGCCTGTGGCATACGAAGCTTATCGCTAGTTATGGTAAGCTTATATATATATATATATATATATATATATATATATATAGATAGATAGATAGATAGATAGATAGATAGGTGTGTGTGTGTGTGTGTGTGTGTGTGTATAGCAAAGTTCAAATTTGATTTTATATCAATGCTTTTTAATTAACCTAAATTTCAAAATGTAAAATCCTGAGCCTAGATGACACAGCACATTTACCTCTTCTTGTGTTTTTAGCTTCAGGTTTATATCAGATCGGGTCATAGAGTTATAACTTAAAATGTCCGTGCGCGTACCCTATGTCACGGTGGCTATAAACAGGACTTAAAAATATTGTCAATTAAAATGACTGGAAACATTTTCAAACACTATGAAACGATTTGAAGGTCATTCCAATGTGGTTCTCATGGCATCTGGGGTCATTTAGAGTCAGAGGTCCTTAGCTGACATGATGAACATGCGACCATGACAGTGCCACCTTTGTCACGTCTCTAATGCAGCCTGCACCAAAATTACAGAAACACTGTGATACGTTTCGTACTTCGTAGTATCACATGCTTAGTAGAAGGTAAAAAATGTCTTTAGTTTTTATTGTAAATCCGTTTTGAAAAAATATCCTTCCAAACTGTTAAGTTTTATTAAGGCTTCGAATTTTCGCAAAATTCCAAAAATATGGGCCATTGTAAAACGTTCCATGGGTTAGCTCTCGATTCATGTTATTCATATTATGATTCATGTTAGGCATCACAATCGGTCCATAAACAGTGGAGTTATACCAAGCCAAAAAATACCCCTTTTGGCCTTTTTGACCCACTGTATCTATCTCTTTCAAGATGTACAAAACTTCCTGTTACAGAAATGTAGTTTACGTCATGGCAAGTATATTGTCATTTGTCGCACTTGAAATCGAATGGATAGTTCTCGAGATCTCGGGGGATGGGGTGCTTAAGCCCCCCCCCCCCCATCCCTCCTCCAAACGGCAGTGCATCCGAGCGCTACGGGGCTGGGAGTAAGGTTAAGATGGGACTGTAACATTTTGCTTTTTCGGTGCCAAAAGAAGCAGAATGCCGTGAGAACATTTCCGTGGAACATATCTAGAAACAATATCTCTGGTGGCAATCCATGAAGCATGGATTATTCAATGCATTGTCGCAGTATTTTTCAAGAAACAAGATAAAACCAAAACTGTCATGATCAAAATTAAGTGGTTCTCAGTTCGGGGACACTCATTGCTACAACATGATACCTCTGCGAGACGAGCAGATTCAACAGGACTGTGAAATAACGTGCGAGCCGGGCCCTCCCCAGGAGCTGGTGACTGCCAGCCCAGGTTTCCGTCGTGATTGAATATAAGCCACCCCTGTACCGAGCTTATGTTGCAGATGGACCGCAAACGGCCAGGAGCTGAAGCTGAACATGCGCTGTCGAGGTCGAGGCAAATGCAAACACATCCTCATTGGGGTACAAACGTTCAGAGAGTGTCAGCCAAAAAAAACTGTGTTCGAAGAGCCCAATGTTACAGCCAAACGTAAAATGCGCATTTATAAGGGCTGTGTTGAATAAGCTCACATTCTTAAGTCCAGACATACAGGGTATGTGAAAGGTAGCTCTGCTCACTGCGAGTATCGCGTCTGATTGGGATGAGGACATTTTAAAAGCCACTTGAGTCAAACGTCATATCTGATGTGGGCTCGAGAGCCTAAACAACTGGATAACAGCACAAACGCAATTCGCTACGGTCCAAACACCCCGTAACTGCGGACATTGGGGCGAAAAGAAAAAAGACATATTCTTGTGGAATATCAAAGCGTTCATAATTTCCGCTTCTCAGGTACGATTATGGCGCATTTGCGAAAGTCACTGAGCAGGGAACTTTCATTGGCTCGATGCATGTGGAGGGATCAGTTTTTGTACGTAAAAATAAGAAATATGCATTGTGAAAGTTAACAACAAGGAACAAGGAACAAGGAGCAAGTAACAAGGAAGCATGCTGTACGTTGTTATGAATGAAGCAAATACGATGGTCTTTTGAACCAGCATATAGTTACAATTTTTTGCCTTAACCGTGTATTTTATTTTTGTGCCAGTCTTAAGCAGGGAGCGGCCGGAAGGAGGAACGGTAATATGGACCACCACGTTCTGGGAATTTGAGGTTGTTGTTGCTGTTGACATTTCCTGGGAAAATGAGGTTGTTGGCATGGTAACTAGGGGAATAGCAAGGAAACAAGGAAGTCACAGATGGCCCAGATAATGGTAAGTTATATCCCCCTACTTGTTGGTAAATTTAACATTCTGTGTCTTGATAGCAATGCCTCCTATTGTTGTTCATATTTGGGGGTGTTATGTTCTTGCTTTGCTGGAAGTATTGCTGTTCTCTCACAGTTTGTGCTGTTAATTTCGTGCCATTCTGCTTCATGCCTGACTACCCCAATAGGTGATATTTCAAAACTGTCAACTAAGTTATATTTTTTATTGCTTGTGTGGTCTAAAGGCGACTTATCTTCCAGATGGGATGGTATAAGCATCCAGAAATCTTATGGCACGTCAAAACAGCGTGTTACAATGCTATCTGTTGTCTTCATTGCACATTCTCTGCACTGCAAGACATTTAAGACCCTGCATTTTCCTGTCAGGGAAGATGGAAAGTGTGTATTGCACATATCTTTCCTGTCAGAAGATCACCATCATTTTGTTGGAAAGAAGTCCGACATTTCCCCCCGATGGGGTACCACCTTTCCGTGGTGGGGGGATTGTGTGCTCCAGTGATCCGGCGGGCGGTCGGGGTTGCTCGTGGAGTTCCCCTTCCGGCCAAAGGGGGGGAGTCAGACGAAGAGTGCCTCACCGAAGGGCTCTGGCTTCCGTCAGTGCAGGGGAGCAGCACCCCCTCGGTCCCCAGCTTCTCCCGCAGGAACACCACTGTTGGTGTGGGGTGGGGCGATCCCCCGGATCCCAGCAAAGGAATTTCTCTGACCTGTATCGATCCTAGCATCCCCTGCCCACGCTGACCCCGGTTGTCCTATATCCAGTCCTCTTGTTCACCTCACCTCTGGTAGCAAGCAGCCCAGCTTCCCCTGGCTGCCCAGGCCCAGCAACCCTGCCAGTCCGCCAGCTCTCGGTTTTATCGGAGTAGCCGCGCTCCCTCGGCCCGTCCCCCGGGGTTGACGGAGTCCTGGAGGTTGAGGCCCCTCGCCGCACGGTGTCAGTTGTGGCGGGGGGTCAACACGCCTCTTTGGTCCTAATGCCCCGGAGGGGCGGGCGGATCCGTCTGGCCCCATGCGGACTAAGCGGCTGGTCGCCTCGGGCCGTCGAGCCCGGCTTTGCTCGGGTTTGTTCGGCCCGGCCAGCCGGGGTCAAGGGGTGGGCGGCGCTGGAACCCGGTCAGGACGGGGAGGGGTCTCGCCGGTTCCACCTGGCCGGGCAGAAGGCGCCGCCTGTTCCGTATAGCACCGGGTTAGCCCTGGCGTCCCGCGTCCTGTTTTTTTTGTAGGGCCGGACGTCCCCCAGTTGGGCTCCGAGGTGGGTGGCGAGCCCTGGTGTCGAAATCAGAAAACATCACTTATGAAAAACTCAAACCAAACCCAACGCTCTGACATCTCCTACCCCTGAGAGGGGCGGACCAATCGTCCCCCTGCCTCCTGCCGAGGGACAAAAATACGTGCACCTCGAGCCGTTATTTTCCGAGGAAAAGATAAGGTTCTAGCTTCCCTGTTGCCTTTCCATCGCCGTAACGGCTGCGATCGTTTCGGGCGATAATCGCGCGATACGATAAATTCAGAGACGGCTCTCTAGAGGTCGAATTCGTCCGAAGCGAACAGGCAGAAAAAGCTATGACAGCGACAACGTTCGTGTACAGTGTGCGAAACGGCAAGGAAAGGCGAGATGTCGTTTTAAATATGACTGTCGAGCCCCACAAGACAAAAAAACTTGTGTAGAGGGATTATCAACTGTAACGATTTGAGAGACGTTGGCGACGAGGAAATTGTAGACGGACTCAACGAGTTTGGTGTGACGGACGCCCGTCGCATCATGGTCAGACGGGAGGGGCATCTCTGTCCCACAAATAACATTGTTCTTACATTTAACCGGCCTGACTTGCCTGCTGAAGTAACTGTTGGATACGTAAAGGTGAAAGTGCGACCGTTCATTCCCAGCCCCATGCGTTGCTACCAGTGCCAGTGCTTCGGCCACACGAAACCGTACTGTAAAAACCCCCTGTATGTGGTGTTTGTACATCAACCCAGCACCTTGCTGATGCTTGTGAAAATAATTAATTCCCCACGCTGTACCAACTGCGGTCCAATGCAGTCGCCACATACGTCCTTTGACAGGACATGTCCTGTTTACATCAGATAAAAAGAAATACTGGCAATAAAATGTTCTCGTAATGTCTCCTTCCGAGAGGCAAGAGACTTGTACAATGATACTCATCCAAAGTCGTCTTACGCCGCAAAAGTGGAGACTGCTGCGCCGACGAAGCAATCTGACCAAATAACGTTACCACAACTAGTAGGCCTTTTGAAGCTTTCCGACCTTGTCGTACCTGCGCCCCCTGCACCGGTCGCATCCGTGGGATCCCCGATGGGACGCCTGCCGCGCCCGCCACCTCGCTGGTATCCGCGGCCCCGAACGTTCCGTCGGCCGGGGACGGTGGGTGGACCGTGGTCCGGCGGGGTCGGGGCCCCCGCTCTTCTCCGGCGCGGAGCGGTTCTCCACCGGGACCGGTTGCGTCTCCTGCGCCCGCGCCGCCCACGCCTCCACCTGCCGCGGCCTCGAGACGCTCCCCGGTGACCGCTCCGTCGGGGGGCGCAGCTCTCGGGCGGGGCTTCACGTCCTGGGGCGCCGCGGGGTGCGGGTGTCGGCGTGCGCCCGGGTGCTCCAGATCTGGGGGCTGCGGGTCGCGCAGCCTGGGGCGTGGGGCCGGCGGCTGCGCCGGCCCGGGCCCCTCCGCTGCCGCCTTGCGACGGCGCGGCCATGGGCCCGCCCCCTGCTCCGGCGCGGGGCGGGGCGTCGTCTTCCTCCCCGGCCGCGGGCCTGACAACAAAACGCCCGCCGCCAAAGCCTGTGTCCCCGACGGACGGGGGCAGGGCCAAGATGCGCGGCAGCTCTGCGGAAGCTCGTCCACTCAAGGGAGGGTCATGGCCACGGAAAGGGCTCACCACTACTTTTCAACACTTTAACCGTCCATTTAGTGACTGTTTTAGTGTTCCTGCAGGTGCTGATGCTTCGTTTAAATCCCGGGACGCTGTGTTTTAACGCCCTTTTAACCCGACCTTTACAGGTCATTTTACAGTGGAATTGTAGAGGTATTAGGCCATGCGCCACTGATCTGCAGGCTATTCCGAGACGGCATTGCCCATTTAAATTGTGCCTGGTTTTTAATATCTGGCTTTTAATCCCTTTTTTAGTACGGCCCCTTTAGAGGCGTTTTTACGGTGCAGTGGTAGAGGGATAAGGGCGAATACGAATGACCTCCAGGCTGTCATCAGCAGGCACTGTCCTGTAGCCGTAGCACTACAAGAGACAAAGCTTGCGGCCGAACATCAATGCACTTTGAAGGGATATGCAATATTTCGCAAGGATGTATTGACTGGTAGCATTGCACACGGTGGTATCCCCCTTGCAGTTCACCATAACGTGCCAACCAGGAGGTTAAGCCTGCGGTCTACGCTTCAAGCTGTGGCCGCACGCCTATATCTTAATCACCGCCACATGACGGTTTGTTCGTTGTACCTTCCACCAGGCATCGACTTTCCGTCGGTAGAAATGAGACGTTTAATATCCGAGCTCCCTCCACCATTTCTACTTTTAGGCGATTTTAACGCTCATCACGCTGCATGAGGCTGTGATAACAGGAACACTCGTGGGCGACTTTGTGAGAATTTTATCCACGATGTTTCACTATGTATTTTAAACACAGGAACTCGTACGCATTTTACACTCGCCCGGTCAGACGTCCGCGCTGGACCTAAGCTTATGCAGTCCCCAGCTGATGCAGAACCTCGAATGGTCTGTGGCAGACGACGCTATGGGAAGCGACCACTTGCCGATGTGGCTTCGATTCGAAAGGAGCGGAGCGTTGGGTGTGAGACCGCAACGCTGGAATTTGAAAAAAAGCAAACTGGCGCGAGTTCGAAGCTTGGCTCGAGGCATCGTTCCTAACCGACCCTGAGGGCGCGCCGATCTCTGTTGAGGATTTTACACACAGGCTTCTAGATTGTGCCAACGGTTGTATCCCACACACTTCTGGCGCTCCCCGCCGCACCCCTGTCCCGTGGTGGACGGAGAAGCGTCGGAATGCCATCCGCGCTCGTAAACGCGCATTCCGTGCTTTCGACGTTAGGAATAGCATGGATAACCTGATAGCCTTCAAGAAGGCGAGAGCTTTAGCTCGGCGCACGATAAGGGAAGCGAAACGTGTTTCCTGGCGTGCGTACGTAAACACGCTCAACCGATTTACGCCAACTTCGCAGGTTTGGGCGCGGATCAAGCGTATTTCTGGGCAGTTTTCATCCGTGCCGCTTCCTGTGCTACGTGTGGACGGCCAGACTGTGATACAGCCATTGGATGCGGCTAACGAGATTGCACAAGCGTCGTCACACCGTAGCGAAGGTGGTAACACGAACCCACAGTTTTTACGGCACAGAGCACGATGTGAGCAAACAGTGATAGATTTTTCCACGAGTGAATCGCAGGCATACAATGAGCCATTCACTTTGATGGAGTTGGAATCGGCAATTGCCAAGGTTCGCAGTGTGTCAGAAGGCCCTGATACCATACACAACGACATGCTCAGACATCTGTCGCCCTGCGTACTTCGCGTGCTTTTGGTGGCTTTTAACTCATTGTGGATGAGAGGTGAATTCCCAGCTGCTTGGCGAGAAGCTGTTGTAGTTCCACTTCTGAAACCGGGCAAAAGTGGATTAGATCCTCTTCACTTCAGACCCATTTCACTTATGTCATCACTTTGTAAGCTGATGGAAAAGATGGTGAACGTCCGATTGACCTGGTTTTTGGAACAGCACCACGTTTTTACTAACGCGCAGTGCGGCTTTAGAAAGAACCGCAGCACAGTGAACCATCTTTTAGCTCTGGACACTATGATTCATACAGGTTTTAAAGAGAACAGACATATAGGCACAGTCTGCTTTGACATTGAGGGCACCTATGACACCACTTGGCGTCATGGTATTCTTGCAAAGCTGTTTAGGTATGGTATACGTGGTCGTGTGGGTACTTTTCTTCGACACTTTTTAGCTGACCGTTTTTTCCGTGTCTGTGTTGGGAACACGCTCTCCGAAAAGTTCCCACAAATAAACGGTGTACCCCAAGGCGGTGTGTTCATGTAGCGTTGTTCGCAGTTATGATAAACGACATCGGTGATGTGCTCCCCCGGTCTGTTGGCCGTGCTTTTTTTGTTGATGATTTTGCCATTTGGACGAGTGCAGTAAGAGCACCATCAATGAAACGGCATCTCCAGCTGGCTGTGGACTGCGTGGAGAAGTGGAGAACCATGAATGGGTTCTGTTTTTAAAAAAATAAGACCGTAGCCATGCATTTTTGTTGTCGCCGGCGATACGGTGAAATGACTCTCCGTTTGTATGGACAGTGCTTCCAACAGAGTCTGAAGCCAGATACCTTGGGATATATTTTGACCGCCGCCTTAAGTATAAGGCACATCTTAAAACGTTACGCGATCTCTGTTTGAAGTCTTTGAACATATTAAAATGTGTGTCACGCCCATCATATGGTGCGGATAGAAGCACGCTAATGCTCTTATATCGTTCACTCGTCCGCTCCAAGCTGGATTATGCATGTTTTGTGCATGACTGCGCGTATGAATCCAGCAAGCGCATTCTAGACACCATCCATCACACCACTCTCCGCATCATCACAGAGGCCTTCCGCACATCACCCACGGTTAGCCTTATGGCAGTCACTGTCGACAAGGAGGAAAATGCTCGGCATGCGTTATTCCCTGAAGTTACAACAATTCCCGCTACACCCGACGTATGACGCAGTTTTTTCACGGTCCACAGTGAGCTTCCTCCGCGGTGGACCGCAGCAGCGTACTCCGCCTTTCGGCTTCCGAATGCGAAAGGCGCTCTCCCTCTGTTGCGGGAGAGCGAAATTCCTTTTCGAGGGGTGAAGCGAGTAAGTCATCTGTCTACTCCTCCCTGATATTTGACGTCGCCTTCAATAGACACCTCGCTTACAGAAATCCGGAAGAATGAAGCCATGCCTAATATAACGAGATCCAGGGCATTGGAGCGGATGACGTCATACGACGGATACACATTGACGTGCACGGACGGATCTAAGACCGCCGGTGGTGTTGGTTGTGCGTTTGTGAGCGGTTCCGTCACCCGATCGTTCTCGTTGCCTGCATACGCGTCTGTTTTTACATCGGACTTGATAGCAATCACCAAGGCGTTATGTTTCATCGAAGTTGGTGACGAATCACTCACACACCTGATTTTAACGGATTCCGTTAGCAGTCTTATCGCTCTTAGATCTTTTTATCCATCATGTCCCCTTGTACAGGACATTTTACGACGTCTGACACAACTGGATTGGACTGGAGAGAAAATCATCCTGTGCTGGATACCCAGCCACGTGGGAATTACGGGCAACGAGTTGGACGATGCCGCTGCCAGGCGAGCAGCGCTGGCACCATGTACACGTTCTCTGCCAATCCCTGCCAGAGACTTTTATCGGGCAATTAGGAACTTTCTGTACAACAAGTGGCAGCGGTCTTGGGATGAGACAGATGGCAGTAAACACAGAACGGCAAAACCCCAGCTTGGTTCATGGTTATCCTGCTGTCGCAAGGCGAGGCGAGAGGAAATAGTACTGTGCAGACTGCGTATCGGTCACAGTTATGCGACCCATGGCTATTTGTTGCGTGGGGCTGACAGGCCTCTCTGCCATCGATGTGGTGCCTTGCTCACTGTCAAGTACGTGATCCTATCGTGTCCACACTTGGCTGAAGAGCGTTCACTTCACTTTGGACAGCACGCTTCATCCCTGACGCTCTGCGATGTACTTGGAGACAACTCGCACGTTCTTTAATCCAAGCAACTCTTTTTGTTTCTTAAAGATGCTGATTTCGAGGCTGTTTATTCACCTCACTAGTTCGGTAAAGCAATCTCGTTATGGGCGCAAAATGACCTCAGAAGTCGGTGCGCCCGAAAACACCAATAAATAAAGTCCGACATTATTTTAAAATGTAGCAGTTCGTACAGAGAAGTGTACTTGCTTGGAGAATGAAGAAGAGGGTAGTAATTTTTTGGTTCCCTCAAAGTGCAGTGTGATAGTGTAAAAACTAAGAAGGGTCTGCAAGTACATCGTGGATGGGATGATGACGGAAAAGGAGCATCACCATGACTATAAACTTGTTGTTACCATGTGGAGCAGAGGAAGATGGAAGTGGAGCTGCATTTTGTTGTTGCCTCCCCTCCCCCTCCCTGAAGAAAAACTAAAGTAGCTGATAGATATATGCATTTGGCTATTTCAGAACATTTCATGTTGTTGTCTTTGATCATTGCAGAACATTTTGTTTTGTGTTAGTGGCCTTCTTCTGCTTAAAAATTTGGCCAAATTGTTTAAGTAGCAGCTTTGTAGTTGAAAGGTGATTTCTAAGGAACCAGGTGGTCAAGCTTCTCCTGGTGTCAGTGGTGTTGATGGTGTTGATGTCATGTTCAACAACGCTGTCATCATTGTGGGGGCACTCTGAGCTTGTGCTATGTACCAAACCACATTGTGGCATTTAAAGTCTGCTCTTAAGGTGGCTTGTGTGCTTTCTTTATGTTATACAAATCAAAACATCATTGTGTGCTTGATAGTGCTTTGTGGTGGCAATGCCAAATAATACACCTTTGTAGCTGAGGTGGAATGAATTTGTGTCAAAGATATTGTGCTGCATTGAGCAGTGTCAAACACGGACATGTCAAATAATTCATTTCTGTGACATGGAGGTTGACCTTTAGTAAAAGTGAACTGTAGATATTTGTTTTGTGTCACCAGCATTTATGTACAGTTGATGCACTAATTTCATTTGCGTAGACTTTGTGTAAACTGTTTTCATTTGTGTCTCATTTTTATAGACTGCTGGCTGTGCATTAAAGCAAGAGGTTGTGTGATTTATAGTGCCATGTGCATAGATCATGAAAAACATGTAGGTCATGAAGCCTGGCTCAAAAAGATGCTGATACGCTGTGTGCGAGGTGGTGAGCACAAGATGAATGTGACAACTGGGAAAAGTCTGAGAATGAGAAGTAATCTAGCTTGGCTCTGGAATCCAAACCGATTGTCTGAAATTAATGTCCAGGTTTTAGTCCAACATCTCACTATAAAAAAATGATTTTCGAATGTCATCAGAGTACCAAACTGCAGTCCTCGTTGTTATGACCTAGACAGAATCAACAGATCTGTTGATGCTACAGTAAAAGGTGACAGGCTTGAATCATAGGTACCGATCTGCATTTTTTGTGAGGGCTGTAACTCCCAAGGTTGATTTGGGCCGCTGCAATGTCTGTTTAGACGTCCAATATTTTCTGCCAGTTTTAAAAGAAAATTGGGCCACAAGAAATAACAGATAGACAAAAAGCGTGGAATAAACAAAGAGGTTTATCTAACCATCTTTCAATGGTATATATATATTTATATAGAATTTTTTGATTTGATGAAAAGTAACGAAAAGCGATAAATTTCAGTTGGTCAAGATAAAGTGGGCTAAATCCGTTGAAAAACCCACATTTGGGGGAGGTCGGGTTGTCGGGCCCTAGGCTCGGCCCCCGAATCATTTGCAGAAATGAAATGAAACCCCTTGTTTGAATCCATTTTCCGAATACCAAGCTCCTACTCACAATGATGCATAGTAATGAGGCTGTGGCTACAGCCAGCATGACATGCAGTTATGAAAACGTGACCTTAAATGTTGAGCCCTTGCAACACAAAAACCCAATATCAAACACCTGAAGTCAGTGACAGGAGTAATTCAGTCTGAACTACGTCAGTTTAGTAACAAATAACGTTTGTCTTCAAACACTTTATTTCATGGCATTAGCTGGTACCAACATCTCACTGACGTAACGGAATTATGGCGTTCCGCATTCTGGTCGTTATGCAAGCAAAGGCATTGCTATGTTGCTAAGTTAAAAGTGACAGGGTTAAATCATATTGAAAGATAAAAGAATGCTATCGATATTCAAGCAGTTTTAAATACTAAATTACAAAGCAATGGCTCTTTCCAACATTACCCGCACAATGCGAAAAAGGTGTCCATAGTTGTCATGGCGCTAATGTCCACAAACCGATCGCCGTCCTTTTAAGGCTAAAGTGATAGAACATAGTCAGCCTGAATGGTAGACAATTTACGCTTAAATTAAAGCTTAGTGTTTGGGCTTTCATTAAAAGGGATTGGCTCGCGGTGAGATCAGTTTGGAACTACGAAATTCTGTCTCCCAGTGCATCAGCATGTTGGACAAACCTACGGTATTTGACAGTCATTGCCAAAATGACAGGACTAAATCAATTCAGATCGCGAAGAGTTGATATCCATGTTGAGGGTCCCTAATTAGGTTTAATTCACCCATTGGCTTGATGTGATCTTCTGGCGTTTCCATGAAATTGCCAAAAACCTGCAGAAAAGCGTTCTAGTTCAATTTTCAGCCAACAGATGGCACCACAAAATTATGACCGCACTCGGACCGTAACGTTCCGCATCTAGTGAATTGCCATGACTTACTACGTCACCATAGACATAACAGTAGGAGAAGCAAAATATTTCTTAGTAAAAGGCAATGACTCAAGAAACGTCGAAAAACGTACAGCTGAATGTATAAACGCATTTTTGAACAAAAAGAAATTCAGCAATATCCGAAAGTTTTTGCGGAGAGATCGATGTTGCATTGGCATGACCTCCCACATCTAACAGGAGTATATAACAAGCCCAGTTATACTGGGCCGTACTTGTTGCCCTCCTCATCCATGTCGTGCGTCAGGCCCCGTTAGGCCAGACTGGTGGTTTGGCGGCAGACTTCAAAGGGGTATCGATGGCGTCGCGTGAGCCCCGTGGCCTCTGTTTCGGTGGCTGAATTACTTCTTAACGCAGAGATCAGAGCGGCAGCGAGCAAGTAACTGCAGGCTCGCCAGGCGCAAATCCGAAGGAAGAGGGGGAACAATTTCGACCGCACTTCCGACCACGCACACGGGGGCCATATGCTGCTGCGATGCGTGGGAAAATGCCATTAAACTAGGCACAGCATCGGAAGACAATGATAAAGAGAACAAAACGCAAGAGGTTCCCGACGAAAATAATGCCCTCTCCCTTCACCTCCATAATTATCTGTTATCATATTAGTCTGGACTGTTTTTCCTACCTTGGGAAATGCTATACTTAAATGTGTTGCACTAAAATGCTAATGTTATAAAATGTCGGAAACTGATGTTATGCAATGTTGGAAAATTTACGTTATGGAGTGTTATGAAAATTGTAAATGTTTTGGAAATGTTATACTAAACCGTTGCTTTCGGTAGGGATTTGAGACCTTGGTAAAGGCTTTCCGAAAGCTGTGTTATTGAGGACACTTATCGATGTCAGTCGTGCATGTTCTCCCCATTTCATATCATGGTAGCATGCGACCCAGGCGATCCTCTGGCTACTACACTGAGACGCCTGCAGTGCACAGAAAGCTTGTCTTGACTTGTGCTCAAACGCGGGTTGTATTTTGAAGAATTCATTGCAATAAAGATTCAGGAACCCGAAATAAAAAGACGGCTTTTCAGAGTACGAACATGGCTAAGAGCAATGTGATCGCGCCTGAGAAAGTCTGCATCGAGGTCCGCGTCACTGTAGACACAGCAAAACGAACCGGGCGTCCTGACGAACAGGAGGGTTAACGTTGTCTGCGGGGTGCAAGGCCTTCTGCGTGGTTTGATGAAGCCTTAAAACTGTTTTCCGATGTCATTGATCATGTTCCCATGCTCCCTGCTGGTTGAATTTCAAGGCAACCTTACAAAATCAAATGTTTTGCTCTTTTAAAGAAAACCATTTGGTTTCATTAACCATATATAATGTCTCCACATCAGAAATGCCTGATTTTCGTTGTTTCGTTAACTAACCTCTGGCGACGAACATAGTATGTGATTGCCTATGCACAATGCTGACAGCCGATTGAATCCAGTGAAATCAACGAGAACGTAGTTATAGGAAGGATGTTTTCTCACTCACGTGCCTGAATTAAAGTTTTGTTTCTACGTGTGGAAAGCTGTCAGCTTCAGTAAGCCCAACATTGGCATTTGCAGAATTCATGAACAGATAATCTACTGAATCAAGGCATTCGTATTGATGGAATACAGAAGGCTTGCTTATAATGGGCCTTTCGTGATACGTGACCACAAACATGCCACGCTTATCTGGACAGTGTCCCGGGTGGAGTTCGACACGTTGGTGCTGATGTGAATTCATTTCTGTCCACGTTCCAGGGTGTACCCCGCGAACGATCGTGCAGGGACGCACCGAGAAGGAACGCCTCAGCCGGAGACAACAGGCACGGAGCGATGGAGGGTGTTGCTGGGCGTCTGAACAGACACGTTCTCCAGCTGTGCACGGTCTGCCTATGCGCGTGCCGCCGACGGGGTTACTGTCGGGTCAAGGCCAGGGTTTGCGGTGTCCGACGGTAAGGTCGCTGGACGCTGATGCGGGAATGCCTGAGATGTGGTGGGATGAAAGGTTGTGATGTGTGCAAAATGGAGATATTTGTTGTAAGAGCGCGTCTTGAGCACGGGGCCACATTCTCTCTCTCTCTGTCTCTTTCTTGATAGGAAAGCCACCTGGTATGTGTTTGGAGCATGCATTCATCTCGCGGTGTTTTAATCTGTGTAAGATATCGCCAGCGTATAGAATGGAACGAAAAGTGCCATAAAAAGACCAGCACCATGAACAGAATCCATTTCACGTGGCTCAGTTGCGCATTCAGCGAGAGTTGCAAAGCAATATAAATATATTGGCGCTTAATCAATGCATGACATAAATATGAATCCGATTCAGCACTCTGCGGACCCCGCAGCGCAAAATCAGCACCATTGCGACCAGAAGTGGAACTTTTCCAAAATTATTGAAAGTGCAAACACCAGTTTGAGTCCAATTCTTCCCATGCAACGCCATAGACGTACTGCTAGTTTTTTTGTGAAATTTGGGTTGCAGGTGTACCACTAAAGCAGTATTAGAAAAAGCTTCAGATACATCCAGATATCCAGTCGTGCGCTAAAATCGTATTGATAATCTTCTTTCACAGTGAAATTGAAACGTCGAGCGTACCCCTGAAAACATCTCCTCACTTAAAAACTAACGTATCCTACCGCAAGCAGATGGGCATTATGCACAGTTCCCTCCCCCCCCAAAAAAATGTGGGAAGTTATACACTTTAAAGAAACCGCGCTCAATCATGGATAGCATGTGTGGTAGTAAGGGCACCAAGTAGTACTCCGAGCCGCAGTCAGCTTCAGAGTCTTCCTCCGGGAGACATTTGGCGCGTTCGACGGCTGATCACACGAAGTCACGCGATGCTTCTATGGCCGCTGCCGATGGCCTCCCTGCCACGTCACGTGACTCGGCCCGGCAGCGGCGACGGCGGCGCTGGGTCGGTCGGCTCGACCCCGAAGTCAGCTTCCTCGACCCGGCGGCGTGACCTGCGACCCTGCGGCGTCTCCTCAGGCGTAGATGATCTGTTCCTTGACCTCAGTGGAGAGGAGCGGCAGCTCGTGCGGCTCCAGACGACGCGTCTTGCCGTCGGCCGTCTTCTCCTTGCAGACGAGCTGCTGGCAGCAGCCTGGGAAGCCCTCGCGGCGGTCACCGGCCGCGATACGACAGTACAGGTGGCGGGCGTTGACCTGCTTCAGGTCGACCCGGCTCCGCACGTTGTCGCACCTGGGGACGGGGAGCAAGTTAGCGAGGGATACGCCGTGGTACAGAACTGCCGGGGACAAACCAAAAGACCAAACCACAAAAGACAAGAAAATGCGCGAGCGTTTGATCTGCTGAAGAGTTGCAAACGGGTTCTCGGGACAGGGACAGTAGAAGGGCAGGAACAGCGGCCCACCGACTATGCCCGGAATGGCAAACGTCAAAACGTGGCGATTTCTATCGTCAGTTGGTGAGTCGGGTAAACATTGGTGACAAGATAAATAAGCCCTGAAAAGAAATCACTGGCGTTCCAAAAAAAAAAAAAGATTTGCTGATACAAAAATGTAACACAACGTTTTAGCACCGAAGCAAGGCACGGTATTGAAAGTTATTCTGTAATAGCTTTCACTGATCACGAAGGATCAGGCATCAATACGCGTACCCTGTGCAGTATTTCAGAGACACAACGTCAATTCGCGGCCAAGAGATGGCAGCACGTGGTTCTCCAGCCGCTTCGTGCACGAATTTAGGCAATCACTATTTGCCAGACAGTTCCGACTCGTATGTCCAAGGTTACAGTCTTGTGCTACCGACAACAACCTAACCCAGGATCTCAGACCAGTGATCCTGGGTGCAACATCCGTCCAAGGACCAAACGGGTCAAATACTCCTGAGAAACAGATAATGACGTCAGACGACTGAGCGGTCAAAGACGCCGCCAGAACGAAACGATACCATACAGCGTTTTAGCGATGTGCCGCCTGCAAGCTGGCTTGGTTGCTTGTTCGAGTGATGACAATGGACCTTCATTTCGCCAATGTTTAGATAATCTCGGTCCACGTTACGCAGGTTATTGGAATGGGATAATATTACCGACAAGGGAAACGATATTATTTTTTTCCTATCTTTTCATTTAAGTCAAAGATGTATCTTTTACCTCCTAAAACACATATTTTTAGATTGCTTTAATTTATAGACATTTGGTGCGACGAGCGATAAACTAATGGCATTAAAGATGGCTGAAGTTGTCATGTCTACTGCCGGTGGTTTTGGCGAACCCTTCGTTTGAGGGTTTGAATGGAATTGAAGCAAATCTACTTTTTGGTTTGGCGCACACCTTCAACGGTTTATCGGAATGTGGGCCAGGTATTCAATAGTCAAGCTTTGCTACGATGCCAGGCTGTTCCAAGGGTAAGCAAATTTGTAATTATTGCTGCCGTTCGACGCTTTAGGCAACCATGTCAGCGACCTGAATCGTCTAGATGCATAGCATCAACATACTGCGCCACCAAACTCACTGAAGTATTGTTTCATCCGCTGTCCAGCATCACGTGTTGCTTTCAACTGACCTTCATTCCAGCGCCACAGCATATACGGCGGAGACGTAAGGCATCCAGTTTTTCTGCCAACGCCAGCGTGAATATCGGCGCCAGTTTCAAGTCAGCGACCACTGGCGCAGCGAAAAGGGGGGCGGGGGGCCCGGGCCCCTCCTTAGGACCGCGTTTTTTTTGTGTGAAAACCATGGCACATCGTCTTCCCAGCGGGCGGTTTTCGTATGATTTCAGTTCACGCTGGGCTCCGGGCCCCTCGTTAAGAAAATCCTGATTGCGCCCCTGTCAGCGGCCGTCGTGAAATGTTGTCGGCAAACACATCAAGGAGAGGATTATTGTCTAAGCCAGTACCACTGCAGCTGTATATCACAGCAGGACGTGATCATATTACGCGAGCCACTGTGACGGTCGTCGCCCAAGTGCAGACTAAGAGGCTGTAAAGATGGGCGGCCATCACCCAAGGCAGAGTTATTGCCAACGGAGGTTTGCCCGTACCGCCTTAAAACACACGCCAGCAGCGGCATCCAACTCTCAGAGAGAGCAGGGAAGCAGCGCGATTAGGATTGACGCCATCGCCGGTGGTAATGCATGCTGGCTCGCCGGCCAGAAGGACCGTGAAGATCTGCGGTTTGTCTAACGGGAGTCTGTCCTTTGACAGACGTTGGCTCGACGCCTGCGCAAACTGTTCAGTCCTCTCCAATTCAGTCGACCTGGCGTCTCATGTTTTTTAGATGTCTTGCTGGAAGCGAACAAAGGCTTTGTTGTTGCACAGGTATTTCCAGTCCAATAAGATGCATCTGTCTTCAGAACTGCAAGGTCGTGAGCATCGTTCAATGTTCGTGATGCTTATCTCATGGACAGCGAGGCACGTTTCTGACGATGCTTACAGTAAGATTCCGCGGCAACTAGTTCGATGACATCACGGTCTTCGTGACCAGCAGCATTTATGTTTCCAGAAGCAGCGAACCTGTTACCAGCTGTTTGATATGAGTGAGCGGAAAAGCTGGAAATTCACGGAAAACCGACGGTGAGTGAGGGTTCTCAATCGGAACAGCCGCATCTAACCATTTGTGCCTCATCTATGTCATATTCTCCCACCATCTGGATAGAAATTTGCCCTGCATGGTGGGCTTTTCACCGTCACGAGGTCAACAGATATAGGGCCTTGGCCAACAGAAAATCTAGTCGAGCTTTGCCTGCCGGAAGACTTACAAAGCGCTTAAGTCTAAAGAATTTCTAACGCCGCCCCACCGTTAGGTGGAACACGAAACTTCGCAACATGCCCTGGATATCTGGTTTTAGGAGTTCTGAACAAATAAGCGTTAGTTGACGACGTTGGCATTATATTTTTCAAAAGAAAGATAATAATTTATGAGCCTCCTGGAATGCAGAGTTGTGAAATATAACGAATGATGACCGATTGGCTTATAGCTTGACCAATTGGCTTTGAAGATTATGAGACATTACATGGTTATTGCGGTTCAAAACACATATTAAGGTGGGAGATTCGTTTGCAGAGCAGCCTGGCATAACTGCGATATTTAATAAACTCATCGTGCTGATTGAGGGCAAATTTTCAACTACTTATATGGTGCCAGCCTATCCACGGCTCCACGCAGCTCAGTTTCTAAAAACAAAAACAAAAAAACGAGCGTTGTAGTTAGCGAACATTAGCAAAGCGGATAACACAATTTGGAAAGGCTTTAGAGGGATATAAACATGCTTTCAAAAACGCGGAAAATGCGAACTGCGTCCAGGCAACGTACGTCCCAGAAACAGATCATGCTCGGGCAAAATTTATCCGGATATCAAACATGTTAAATTTAATATCTTATATATATATATATATATATATATATATATATATATATATATATATATATATATATATATATAATATAGCTTCGTGTTAAACGTGTATTTTATCTGCAGCAATACTGTGTTGAAACTCCCCGTTGATAGTGTGGCTTAGAGTGCTTTTACTTTAAGTGTGTATTGACGTCACTTTTTCCGTTTGGAATGCGTAGAAGTTTTCACATCATGTTCCATAGGACACCAAGGCATTCACATATTATACTGCTATCATGTTCGGATAAAATCATCGTCGATTTTCTCTGACGTGACGTCGTTGGCATGCTCAACGCAAATAACATCGCGGAACTAAAAAGGAAGGCAACAGTCACGACTTTTTCTTCTGGATTACGTTTAGTGATAGAAGTACTTTAAGATCCTCTGCGTTTAGTATTGGAGTTCGCGACACTGATTAGAATTCGAGCACGTTGTCCGAATTCCACTGCTGCCATCGCTGACGAGAAGCCGCTGCGTGTGGCCGCAGGGGGTCCAAAAAGAGCATCGCTAAAAGCGCGGTACTTACGAGACACGGTCGATGTACAGCACGCCGTCCTCCTGGACGCATCGGCTCAGCTTGCAGTAGGCGTTCTTCGGGCCCCACTCCTCGCCGACTTTGAAGTACTTGTCCACCAGGGGGTCGTGGCACTCGCCTTTGTGTCCTGCAGTCGGAGGAGAGGCGTTGCCTGTCAGGCGAGTGCGCCGCAGAAAAGGGGCCCTCCACAGTGAAGCAGCCCGCCCGTGCGTCATTTGCAGCCATGGCAACTGGCAATCCGCTCGTGCCGCGAGATGTTAAACAGCTATTTTCTAGGCTCAGAGACAATGCAGTTTGGTGAAGGTAGACCTTGGCTACTACCACGGCTCATTTGTTGCAGTCTGTGGGAAGTGCTGCAGCCTGAAGGGTGTCAACGGACCCGTCGTTACCTGCATGCTAATCACTAGGGACATCCACAATGTTCGTCATGACTCCAGTCTGCGCCAGTTTTGTACGAATGGATTTTCCGCTAATCTGCCAACAATACCTCATCGCAAACGGTGTTTTGATAACCACGTCACGGTTTGTTATCTAAACCTGCAACTGACCGCATATATCAAGAACAGGATGTCTGACCATTAAACGCTTGGCAAGAGCCGCCTATGAGGTAAGCCACAATTCACTACGGATCGCTTTTCCCACCTCCATTGGTAAACGTAGATTCGTCAACATAGTTAAAGGCATCGACAAATCAAGAATAGCCCCATAATCCCCTGATTGATTTTGCAATGCTTGCACGTCAATTCGGCCTTCAAAGGCTGAATCTTAAGGCCGCTGTATATTCGGGAATCCCGCTGACCTCAACGGGCAGAGCCTCGGCCAAAAACGTCTTTGAGCATGCAGCGTCGAAGGGAATTTTAAGCTTCAAGTAAAAGTGGGAATATCTCAAGGGAAATGATGGAACAATAGTAACAACGAAATTACAATCTAACCAAACTAAACATGGTCTTAATAGGCCCCAGGAATTTCGGAATGGCTATGGCAAGAAACAGTCTTTTAGATTCCAGGGGAAACTTGTCTTTTTTGTACGAAAAACATGTGTCGGCGAGATCCTTTCCTGGACATGGTTTGCCGCCGAAACGATGAGTCCTGCATTAAAACATTTTTTGCATATGAAAAGTCCACATACTCTCTTGGTATAAATAAGTCGTTATGTTTCATAATGATGGCAAATTTGATGTTTCCACGTTCCAGGAATGATGTGATAATTTTTGACTAATGTGAAGGATTATTTCTTGTATGACTGGAAACACGAGATATCAAAAATAAATTAAGAAGACAAAGGCCGTTTTTCTCTTCTGTGAATCAAACAAAACGTTGCAAAGTTTCGTTTTCAGTTAAGTCCTCAAGGGCACAAGAATCCGCAAAGCCCTTGATTCTCGGAACAACCCAAGTGGTTCAAGACACTAAATGGAGTGTGAACCTTTTCCATAGTATTCCTTTGGCGAGCCAAAAGAGCTCGTAGAGGTCCAGAGTGTTATGCCACGGAATGTGTCGAAAAGAAATAATTCAAAAACCCAACAAAGGAAAGTGAAACAACTGGGCTGATGATGGCCATGCTGCAGGTTAAACGAAAAAGTTTTATCCGTCCGTCATCCAAACTGGAAGTCAAATCAGCCCTTTTCTTCCGTATGACCGATTACTTCCATGATGTCCACCATTTCTAAGGTCCACAGCGTCTTGTTTAACAGCAATTTCAATGTTATCGATTGTCACCACAGTTAAACTCACCCTGACCAACGTCGTTTTTATCCTCGACGCACGAAAAAATGCCGTTAGTTGCAGAGCTGACGGCATCTCTAGCAAACACCTAGGAAATCTTTATGCTTTGCTGACGTTATTAGCGCGCCATTACCCACAGACATAAGAACGGATCAGAGAAGAGGGGTCACGGTCTCCGATTGTTACCAAAACTTTTACAACAGCTCCATGTCTTTGCAACAAGCATGGAAAGCATTATTTCTGCCACGAGCCTGTCCACTTTTCATGGTTCGTACGCCTATGTTTTGGCAGCATTGAACAGCAAGTTCTGCATAAACAGGATCGATGTGATGAGATGCGTCAGCCCTTGGACCTCTGTAGTTTATGACGCTCGCAAATTTTTCTTTGTTCTCGAAAGTGACCTGGCACATTACACTCACCAGTGCATACTCGCACACGAATGATGTCCAGGGCCAATGTTTTCACCCGCAGCAAATAAAACCCCCAGAGGTTACCTCCCAAATGAAGAAGAACAGATGTCTCTGTTCGAATATGTCGAGGTCACCACGATAAAAAGGATTCACTTAAGTACCCATACTTTTCCACAATCTCACACACAGTTTTCAAAGTGACTTAGAACCGTAAGACGGCACGGAATCCGAGCATTATTCATCAGCACGTCTAAAACTGCTTCAAAGCCAAAGCCGCTTGGGGTCAACCTATTCGGCCTCGGACCACTTTGAAAAGCTGCCTTCCTCCTCCTGGGTGAAAGGAGTGTACGCCGCGGAATCGAGCAACGTTTTACAAACAGCTGTAACCCATAACCAAGGCTCTTGCATAAGAAACAGCTTGGTATCAAGCAGTGCAAAGCGCCGGCCGCAAAGAAATGTGTGCGTGTGTGAACCCCAGACACCTGCACAAGAACTTTTCAGAAGCCACCCGTGCATTCATCGCACCATATTCTGCACTGAGATCATTCGCCAGTAAAAAAGTACGTTTTGTCGCTTCTAAGGGAACACAGGAATGCAAATGCAACTGACATTCAACCCTCAAATGTACAAAAGGTCCAAGGAAACACAAAGGCACAAATGTGACTTCCATTTACCTATCAGACTAAACACTCGGGGGTCGCAGCTGATGAAACCCATAGAGTAACCTTACTGGTATGGGTGTCCGCCCTCACCTGCTTGTACCGGGAACCGGATGTACTTGTGCATGTGCTGCGAGGCGGCCAGCTGGACGACCACCAGCGCCACGGTCAGGTACGTCCACATGATGGCTGGGCTGCGAGCTGCGACCGGAGTGTGCGCGGCCGATGCAGCGTGGCCCTTTTATAGCGCGCGCCCGCCCACCCGCCGCCCGCCGCCCGCCGCCGGCGGCCTCGCGTCGTGACGCCCGGACCGGCACGACGTCAGAGTGACGGCGACTGACGCGGCCGGCGGCGAGCGGGGTTCCGGCGTGACGCCAGCGGGTCCTGTCAGACCGCGCAGCGCGGACCGGCTCCGGTGCGCAGACGCCAGGCGGTGGGTGGTTCATCAGAACAGAGCGCAGGTTCTTCGAATTCCTGTTCCGGTCCGGGTTTGGGGTGAAAGGCAATTTGCGTTGAGCTTCCGGTGAACTGAAATATACGTAAAATGCAAATTTACACGCATGGGTTTTGTTGTTGGTGGTGTCCCACCGTTTCCGCTTGAATGTCCCGCCGTGCAGAGCAGGAAAACTGGTCCTTCCGTAAGGCCAGCGAAGCCAAGAAATCGAGATGCATTGAAGTACGCAGGGAACCTGGGAAATGCTGAAGCACATGACCAGTTTGGTAAGATGAATTAAGGTCATCTAACATCAGGCTTCTCCTCGCCGTTCCACGCAACCAAGTGACAATGTGGAAACAATGAGACCAAGGCCCACTGCATTCGTTGTCTCTTTTGTTGAGAACAACGGCCTTGCAATCAAGGTTATGGTATTAGCACGACAATAAGAAATGTGCTAAGTACTAAGTGCTAAGTGCTAAACTCATGTGCTAAGCAAATGACGAGGAGGGACAGTATTGCAACAGCAGCTGCCCCCCCCCCCCTTCTGATCATTTGGGGATATTGTTATTAAATCTATCGTGGTGAAGAGATCATTAAAATGGCTTTTTCATCCGGAACTATGAAAACGTCTACCGACCATGGCAAGGGCACTTTTTCAAGCGCCGCGGCTGTGATTTGTTTGGGACAAAATGGAAAAGATCTGTCTTCTCAAAATAAAGCATTGACATACCCAGCGCCAGATACCTTTCAGAATTTAATGAATACATCAGTTTGATTAAGGAAAAATGTTCGCGGCTCAAACAGACACTTAAAAACACCCCACGTTTATACTGCATGAACACGGAGAAACAGCTAAGCTTTACGATTTAAAATGCCCAACGACCGCGCTTGAAAAAAAAAACATTGGCGACGCGATTGTCTAGCGGGACAGAAGCATTTATGGGCGTATGCAAGCGCTGAACTCGCGGTGCTTTGGCCGGGTTTTTGTCGGGGACGAAAGGAAATGCCTGTCTACACAGAGCTCTCCAGGGGCGTGCCCACCGGGACGTCAGGTGGCTCATTTGCTGGCCACCGCGAGACACCGGACATACGCGAGGTTGGCACGAATTCTCCCAAGAGCCCCGGCCCCGTACCGCTACTGAGCCAGTCACGATTCGCGTATTCTCCGCGCGAAGCCGCCGCGAAGCGTGGTCATCAGTTACCCAGGGATTTGCCTTGAAACCGGCACAACGCTGGCAAGGTAAACTTTGGCATGACTGTAGCAGTGAGGTTATGCTGTCAGACCGCCGAGGTCGTTTGGCGCGGTGCTATGGGAGATTTTAGTTCAAGGCCGCTCGGGAATTTCCGTCATAGAAATAAAATCGACAACATAAGCATATCGGATCCAGTACTGATGTTACATTGGTATCCATGATTCTATTTCCATTGAACAATATCTTTTGGCAGTGTCAACTGTATGTTTTGAGTTATGAATATGTAGTTTTATACTACCATAGAGCGGGTTGATGGTTTTTTGATACAAATATGTCCTTTCGATGCAGAAGAGGCGATGAAGACAATGGTGTAAAATACACCAGCGTTCCAGTCTGCTTTTCATTCCTTTCTGTTTTTGAGCCCAACCTTACGACGCATGGATAAGTGATACATCCTAGACGTAAGCCGAATTTCGTGACATCAAAATTTTTTATCGTAAATGAGATGGAATGACTCAGCAAGGCCACCGGAAATCCGTAATCCCGAAACCTCGGCCCAGAAATAAATGAAATTATAGCATTCCATAAAACGGTAGATTTTCTGAGATGTACATTCCGACGAGGCTTAAAACTGTGATGGATTCAGCACCTCAATTTTTAGTGATTACGAAGCACAACAACCAAACCAACCCATTTTGGGTTGGTACCTGTTTTACACTTGTGGTAGATTTAGCATCCTTAGAAGCCAGAAGAGAGTGCCTTGAAGTTGAATTCTTTCCTTCCTTTTAAACTCAGCAGAATCAATCCATTGACGTTGGAGCTGCCTTCATTGTTCCTATTATCCGTTTCACTGCCGCCATCACTGATATATGGGCATGTATGAAATTCAGCGAAGCCGCTTTTATGGGGGTATTCTTTTCTGCATCGGCTTATTAGTCCTACGCTATCAATTTCGAAACCACGGTGGCCACAAGCCACATCAAACGCTGTCGAAGTTTGGCATGCTCATCCGGCCATTCAACGTTGAAGCAGTCTGGCGACGATACAAACGAGGTCAAAGCGGGCAGCCGGGACCGTAAAAAATGGTCAGTAAGCATTGGGTTTGTGTTTCGCGAACATTGAGCTCAAGCGAGACGTAAAGAGTTGCGAAACGCATCGCAAGCTTTCTGAAAGAGCAAATGTCCTTTTAGACAACTGATGACAGAAGATAAAATTGCACTCAGCGCAACACGATTTAACTAGGATGGCGCACAATTTTTTGCGGGTGTTGTAGATCCTCTCCAGCTCCCAGTCGTAAGAACCAAGGAAGGCACGAAGGTAGCAGCACCGCCGGGCCCTTGAAAATAGGCATTTGAGAGGATGGGTGGTATACGGAGGTTCCACCCATCCTCTCAAATGATGTTCAATACGATTCATGAAATTGATCCTGTCGGTATTTTAACAATTTCATTTGTGCCATTATTTGCAGCATCTTCTCACAGATTCCTGGCAACTTAATGATATCAGCCGGTAAAATTTCTTGTACTAGGCCTGTCTGCAACTCACCAAGCGTGACCTATTGTTTGGTGGAAACGCAAACACAAAAACTATGACAATGCTGTCACCCGCCTGCCAATTTACGTGCAGCATGCTTTCACGAAAAGGAAGGATTTTGTCTTCACCGCGTGGCATTTAAGTAAACCTTGTGATTGGTTTACTTGTGGGCTTATCCCTTTGCAGGACTTTTGTGCTTACCTTGCCTCGGGCTTATATTGTCAGCAAGTGGCAAAGAACTAATGCAATCCATAGCATGACCAACGAGGATTCCAGCGGTAGAACATTGTTTATATGAGTCATCTTTGTTAAGACTTGCTACTTTTCGTGATTCGCGGTGGTCTGTTGGTCCCACCCTTCTCTGTCTGGTAAACTTTAATATACCAGACGCAAATACAATAACAATTTTAAATGACGATTATTTTATGACTTTAACCAACTATGTGCTACATGGGCTTTCTATATCAATTTATCGATTCATAATTAGTTATGGCCATGGGCAGAAGTTTGGAGGGTTTTGGGGGCTGGGGCCCCCAAGTGATTTGCATAAAGTAGCAAGTAACAAGTAATTTTTAGCATTAGGTCCATAGTACTGATGGAAAGAATGGCCTCAAAAATACCAGTATCAGGGACGTAGTCAAGGGGGAACGTGGGGCCAAGACCCTCCTGAGCCAGGCGGCCTACACAAGATACATAGTGATTCCGCACAAGTACGGAATAGTGATGATATATATGGTGCAAAAACAAACATTACATGTATTTCTTTGTGTTAAATGTGGGTTCAAATACATAAAATTGCTGTTTTTCCCAATAAACTTCCTCACATGCCAGTGGTATATGACAAAATCTGACCTTCCAACCGCAAAATTAGTGCATAACACAAAACTTGGGAAAGTTGGTTCAAGATTCTGTAGCATAGTATTTATTAACGTCGTTTCTATGGCGTAAAGGCTCAACCAAATTCATAGTCTTTCATTGGGTTTACGCTGCCAGTGAGATGCCAAGCACGTAGCCAGGATTTTCCGCGGGGCAGCCAGATGTCAAATTTGGTCATATGCCACTGGCATATGGCAAAATTTATAGCAAAAAGCAGCAGTTTTATGCAACTTGCCTCACATTTAACGCACAGAAAACCTATAATGTTTGCTTTTGCAACATATATATGATCACTATTCCGCATTCGTGCGAAATCGCCATATATCTAGTGTAGATCGCTTGGTTCAGCGGCCATGACCCCCATCCCCCTCCCTTGGCTACGTCCCTGTTAGATGCATCGACATGAATTTATAATGCATTTGTACCACACGGCCCCTCTGATGCAGCAAAACGCCAGATGCTGCCATTCACCCTTGTGTGATGATTTGCTTTCAGAGAAGCTGCTATATATTATGCTTATCTCCTCACGCCTGAGTCATGCAGAGCTTCTTCGTTATTTTTGTTCTCTCTCGCCAGATGTTTTTGTAGAGCCAGGTGGACATTTCAGCTTTACCACATGGGAGAAAAACGGAATAATGCCATGGTATGCAGAGTTTTATCCTCCCTGTGATGACTGAAGTAATTTCGCACAGATGTATGCTGAAATACTGTATAAACTCTACACCAGAGTATGTCACCAGCTACTGTATATCACCAACTACACCAACTACTGCACTGACCTCGGAAATATGTATACCGTATCATAGTGTCGGCTGAAGCCCCAGGTACTCTAAGCATAATGACATGTCATGACTGATAAGAATTTTGAGCGAGGAAAAATATGCAATTGCCAGTTGCCTCTCCTCGAAATAACAGAGAGCTGAATTAATACGCCTGAGATGGGCAATGAACGGCTGTGTATAATAGCTTTTCCAAGTTTTTTTTTTAAACCATTTAGCCACTATTACGCCATACATTTTGTGCAGTTTGGTCACGGTAAGTCTCTTCTTGCGTTGCGCATCAATGAAACATTTGCAAGCGGTCTTTGTCAAGTTTAAGGATTATTTTCCCCAGCCGATAGTGTATGCGTGCAGAGTACATCGCAGGGGACGGTCGCGAACATTTTGTTCCAGAAACGGTTCACTGACGAACACAGTTAAGCACCATCTCGTATCTGGGCTTCAGATCGTGAATGAGCACCCAGTTTGACGATTTCCCATTTCCCATTCCCATTTCCAACGATTTCCCAACATCACCGAATGCTTTACAGCCATGTGGCGGCTCAGCGGGCGATAAGCAAGCATTCCCTATAAAGCGACTTCATCGCCCTCCGGAGACGATGAAGCATCCCCGGCCGGGCACTGCGCGAGGTCGCCAGACAGGGCCCGTCTGGTTAGGACGGAGACAGCGGCCGCTCCGGAGACGGCGGAACCACTGCTCTGGAGCGTGCTTCATTCTCACCAGCAGGAGACGAGGCTTTGGAAAATTATTCTTGGACGTGGGAGACCAACGGTACTGTCGCGTTGCTGTTTTCTTTTTTTAATGATTGATGTCAAAGAGCAATACAACAATTGTAATGACGTGAGCAGCAAGAAAAGAAGGGTTCGTTTCTGAAATTTGCTCAGAACATTCACGTGTGATACTGAATTTCCAGGTAACGGTGAGCAATCGGGTGGCTTTACGGGTGCCAACCACAACTTTTGGGTGGCTGACCAGCTACAAACATGGGAAGCTTCATCCATATTCGCCAAATTGGCTGACAGGCCTCATCTCCCATGTGTGTGGCCACCGCCTCCTTTCCTTTCCGAGCTGTGGTCTCGTGCCATTTTGGCCGGTAATGGGATTGAGGCCCTCTTCGTGTTTGATCGTCCCGACCCATCCGATTAGTGTGCCTTTAGTCGGATCGATGGGTAATGCCGACGTAATGGAAGATTTAGAGCGCATGGTACGAGCTGGGCGGAGCCCTTTTTACCGGCCACTGATAATCTATCTGCTGTCAGGAGCACGGGTCAGATGACCTCATCGGCACCCCATGGACGCGAGTCAGGCGAGCAGGCAGGGCCTCGAACCATCACGCGCCGCCTTCCCGGATCCGTGGCTGGCGAGCACGCAGTACCGACGTCTCGAGGACCGGATACCCAGCTGGTGAACGGCACAGCCTCTGGGCTACGAGGCCTGGGCACAGCCGCCACGATCGTCCCGAGACGTCCAACAACGCACGGTTTCCGTTGACGACACGCTCTGCTGTCCCTAGTCTGTGACACTTGTGCCGAGAACACGAGGTGCCAGCCAGCACTGCCTTCGTTGTCTGCGGTCATCGAGACCCGTGTGGGCTGCCAGCATTGGCGAACAGTTGTCAAAGTGCGGTTTTCACGGCAGCCTGGTGAGATAGATTTGTGACTGGCTGACTTGGCTGGTAGTAAAATGTGCATGAAACTGGCGGTATCCAAATGGGCTGCAGCAAACAAGGACAACGTGGACGTCGGCGACGGCAGCGGATGATATCACGGCGATGGGTATCACACTGGCACCACCTGTCGTCGCCAAACTTGCCACAGGGATTTAAACGCCAGTAAAACTGCTTACATTGGAAAACGAAATGCCCCCAACGAAATGGGAACATACCTTTTTAAACAGACTCGCACAGCGGAGACAGACTTCGTCGATGTTGTGAAAAGAATAAAAAGACGCATAACAAACAGTTTTAATGTGTGTGTTGGTGTGTGTGTTTATGTATTTCAAAATATATTGTCTGCCGCTACGAGCACAGGAACCATGCTGGTGCAGACATTGATTGATTGATTCCCAAACAACCCCGTAGCTGCCATGAGGGCATTGGGGGCACGTGCCCCACCAGTAATCACTGTACCTCCTGGATCGGTTGTGAGACTTTGTTGTTCGATAGGGATAACGCCTGAAATTTTATTACTGAAACAAACGTGTGCCTCTGCTCTACCTGGCATGCTTTGCCTAGCTTCGTGCCTGTTACCAGATTTAACATGCTTATCTCCGGTCTTACGACGCCACGGAAATTGTGAAAAAATTGTCAAACCATGCAAGCAAGCCTTCCATCCTCCGCACCCAGGGCGTTTCAATGGCATGCACGTTATCTGACGTTCAGCCAATCGCCGTCATGGATGCGCTCTTTCTATTTTCGCCCGAAATCGCTCGTAATTGAACTGCCACTAGTTTCATTGATCAACACGCGCGCTGGTGGCTCTGAGAATTACACGTACTGGTGGGGTAAACTCTGTCTCCTGATCTATTCATTCGAATGTACCAAGATTTTGGGAAAGAAGGTCTGCGTAGTGATCCTGACCAACAGAAACTGATTGACCTAGGCCAATTTTATCGAGGTCAAACGAGGCCAAATATGAAATAAATAGCATCTGTGCCTTTCTTCAGATCCACTGACCAGATCACCACCAATTTTTTGGAGCCTTGTACTACGAACTTACATACTGCAAATCGAGGTTGACCTAGAGCACATCGTTTGAAGTTAACCCTATTCCCGGCAGGGGGGCGGAATCCGCCCCCCCTCGGCCTTTTTGCTTGCCAATTCCAGGCTTTTTAGCGCAGCTTCACAAAACTCGGCGACTTTTCCTAGCTATTTTTTCTACATGCTGTGACAAAATTTCAAAATTCTATTTTGCTCAGGGGCGGAGCCAGGCAACGTTTTTGGGAGGCATCTCATGCCATTTTTGGCCATGTTGAGGGTAAAATGAAAATGCCTGCCAAAAAAGAGTTTTAAAGTTAGAACTTACAAGTTTATATGGATGTATAGCTTAATAGTTGGGCAATGTGCAGATGTAATTTTGTTTATCTGAGGTCATTTTACAAGGTCAGGTCGAGGTCAAATTCAAAATTTGTTTTTTCGAAATAATTTCGGCGCCGTTTTTTCAAATGCCAAACCCGGAATATACGTGACGTAGAAGGGTGCCTTCTACTTGTGTACCAGGTTTCAGCTTGATATCAGGTCGGGTCACGAAGCTATGACCTAAAATGTCAGTGCGCGTACCCTATATCGCAATAGCCATAAAATCAAATTTTTGAAATAGAGTGAATTCAAATGATTGAAAACGTTTACAGATAATATTAAATGCACAAGAGATCATTCCAAGTGACTCCAAGGTCACTGGAGGTCATTTAAGGTCAAAGGTCACTAGTTGATCTGAGAAACGTGTGACCATGACAGTTCCCCCTTTTTCATGTCCCTGGCACCGCCTATGCTAACATTATACAAACACTGTAATGCGATTTGTACTTCTTTAGTATAACATGACTAGCAGAAGCCAAAAAACGGTGTTTGCCTCTTTTGTTCATTCAGTTGTTAGAAAATTAATCCTCCTATTTTTAAAACCCTGTGAACGCCCATGAATTTTGTCAAAATTTTAGATTTGCGGACCCATGGTAAAAGCCCTATCCATAATCTCTCGATTCATGCCAGTTTCATCGAAATCGGTTAATAAACAACGGAATTATAAGAAGTCCAAAGTACCCCCCATTTTAACATTTTTTCCCCCCTGTATCCACAAATTTCAAAATTTTTGAAATTTCTTGTTATAAAAGTGTAGTTTACGTCACGGCAAATCGATTGCCGTTTGTTGCGATGAAATCGGACAAGTAGTTCTCGAGATCTCAGGGGGGGGGCCGAATCCGCCCCCCTGCCGGGAATCGGCCATACCGTCTAGCCCTCCGGGAATAGGGTTAATCCCTGTCGTCATTTGAACATGTTGCATTTTGTAAACGTGGCGTATAACGCAGTCTGATGGCTTTTAAAAGGCAAAACATCATTATACATGAATCAAGTGATGTACTTATGTCATTTTGGTTCATCCGAGTTGAAACTAGTCAACAAAATGTATTCTCACAGAATATAGTAAAGCATAATTGGGTAGATCTGAAGAAACAAAAATGATGAAAATAGACGAGCCTTTTATATTTAGAGAAACTTCGGTTTACATAAGCAGAAACATATATATATATATATAAATATATATATATATATACATATATATATTAACATGGGCACAGCGTTTCAGCCGTAGGCCATTTTCAAGAGAAATAAAAAATTCAGCCACAAAATTCGGGAAGCTAAATCACAAAGTTTAGCATTTTGCGCCTTAATTTTGTATCCCTCTTGAAGATGGCGTATACTTAAAACGCTGAGCTCACGTTAATATATATATATATATATATATATATATATATATATATATATATATATATATATATACGTATATATGCATATATACGTATAGCATTATCTCCCATATGACTTTGTCACAGAATGCCGCATTTTGAATACCTGAACTCGGTTGACCTCGATTGACGTTACCTTGGTCACTTGTGCTCCAGCTTAAGTACACCAAACTAATACTCTAACTTCTCAAAAAGTTGTGCTGAAATTGGATGATTAGATTGGCAGGAAAAATATAGAGTTATTTATATTGGTAACTTGATTTTGTTGTATCCTCATTGCCCTTACCTAGGCTACATGTGTCTTTGCATTATAAATTTTTCACGTAGGCCAGCTCCCCACAGTGATCTGCAGCTGTCTACGCGGCAGGGCGTATTCCGTGTCACATGGAACCCGTCCCACGGCGCGACACGCACGCGGCCGCCCGTCGCCGGCGGCAAGAGGTCACGAGACCGGCCGCCTCCCGACCCCGCCGGGATGTAGCAATAAAACCTACCGACCAATCTTCAGACTTCAAACGTCAAAAGATGCGCTTGGAGTTCGGCAGAACTGAACCACATTTCAACGCTCTAGCTCGTTTACCGAGAGAGTTGGCTGGTCGCTAATTGCAATATGTGACGTGCAAAAACATATGAGACGTTCGCATTTTTTTACGCTCCACCAGGGGTGTGTTGAAGGTTATTCAAGGAGTTAAGCTGGACCTGCGTTTTATCCCCACATAATTATCGCTCACATGACTGCTGGAAGAACGTGGGAGGAAACAAATCATGAATGAACGAAGATAGACATAAACGTCATACTCTTAGCATTCTATGCTCGTCATGCGCAAAATCCCTACACCTCTCGAATTAACGTAACGATAGCTCAGACAATTCGAACCGAAGTAAAATCGACACAAATGTCAAATGCAACAGAGTAAGCTTACGCTGGTCATTCCGCAGAGTTAAACTGTCATAAAAAGCTCTCGGCTGGCTCACGGCTGATATCAGCACTGGTATCAGCCAGAGGGGTTAAGCAGCAGCTCTGCCACTTAACCATTAACTCACAGACACGATTTCCGCGAAACGGCTTCCAACAAGAGGGAAACACAAGATTTACGACATCGCCAGGGACGGAGTAGGAGACAAAGCGTGAGGCAAATATCAAGGACGGAGTCGGTGGCGCTTTCAGAGCCGGCCTGCTCAACTTGGCAGGGGCCGAGCCCGGCAAGTCCCATCGGAATCTGGTCTGATATCTGGTTCTGGGGATAAATGAAAGGCCGTTCTTTTCCACATTCGTAGCAATCCCACAACAGTAGGCGTACTGAGTAAAACCATTGCCTGATTCGACGAAGTCCACCGAAGTTTCAATTCCCTTCGTGCATGTTTCCTTTGCCGTCTATGGGGAGCAAGACAGGGGCTCGGAAAGATTGAGGGGAGGGGAAGTGGGGTTTAACGGTTTTTTGGTCATTGTTTCATGCAATGCTGTAGTGCCAATACGAAAACGTTCAGGAAAAGTGGGGTCATAGCCCATTTGGCCTGCCCTATTCTTGCGCCCATGGACGTTGAAACTGACGCAGAGTGGAATGAATTAATTTCATTGGTCATTGGTCTAGCCAGCTGAGGCGCTGGCGGCGCGTGCCAGAGCCTGGCGAGCCGGGAATGGCACGGCGCTGACGCTTTGTTTGTGTCTGGCAGGCAGATTCATGCTAATCCCACCTCGGGAGGAATCGCTTCCGAATCTAACTCCCTACTTGGTGAATTGCCGAATGACCCTGCAGTCGGTGCGCCCCTAAGCCCCAATAACTAACTACTTGGTGAATTGATTCCGATTTTGACTCGGCGCGGCTTTCCAAAACTGCATCGATTCCGATTCCGACTCAAAATTAAGTGGGCCGGTTCCGGAATCGATGTCACTAAGACCCATTGGATCGGGTAAGCCATTGGAGTCGATTCCAGGGCTGATTCCGTAGATAACCGTAAGATTCAACTCCGACTCTCATTTCGGAACTGATTAGTGAAATCGACTCCGACTCTGACTCTGGCTGGAACGGAATCGCTCAAGAAATCATTGTCATTCCGACAGAATCGAGGACAAGTCTGCTGTCAAGACCTTTCAGCACCATCCGATCTGGCATGTATTTAAACTACTCAGTGGGTTTAGCGTTCACCGAACAATCTACTTGGTTAAGAGTTTACCGAGACGCCTAATCTAGGGATCACGACTCCTACAAAATATTGCACGTCCGACTGCAAACGAATGTTACTGATGTGACGTGTTATAGCTTTCCGCGAGCCGGTTACAAACAGCAACAGGTGAGAATTTTAACGACCCTTAACAAAACTGTGTGATCAGACGTCCGAACGCCCTCGGCAAACTCATTTCGTCGTCAGCTCAGCCTCACGTCCCGTTGCGTTCTTGCTGAGTCTCCCGCCCAGCTCCCCGAACAGCGCCCAGATGGGCGGCAGCACGGACACGGACAGCACCAGACCGTATCTAGCCAGCTGAGGCGCTGGCAGCGCGTGCCAGGGCCCGGTGAGCCGGGAATGGCACGGCACTGACGCTTTGTTTGGGTCCCGCATAAGTTTGTCATTTGTTTATGTGGCGCCACGATTCAGATCAAGCGATTTCCCGTCTGTTCTGCGCTGCAGCAGACACTCGCTGTCCTGCGCCACGTGGTTTGATAACAATGCTCGATGAAATAACAACTGTTGTGTAACTGGCCATTTTCAATCAGCATTTCAGTGTAACGAAGAAAGAAAACCGACCAGCATTAGGCGGAAAAGTCTCATTTGTTCGTACGAATTGGCTTCACCTTGCTTACGCGTTACTGGTCAGCTCAAAGCGGACCTCGATGGAAATGACATGAAAAAATAGATAACAAGTTGGCCTGAGAAAAATGAAAGCAGAAATCAAACGGCATTTGACAGGGGCATCGCAGGGTCCGTCTGAGATTCTCATGATCCCAAGGGTCAGGCTGCTTGGCGTGCATTACAGCCGCCGTTACTCCGTGCAACCAAGCAGCATTAAACCGCTGGATGGCTATCGGGCGATTTTCGGATCTTTGTATGGGACCAAGGCGTCGAACCCCCGCCCGGGCCCGCCTACAGCCAGTCACGACGCTGCAATATTGGCCCGTATTTCGTCATTGCTAATTTCGCCTCTGGCTCAAGGCAGGTTACCGTTACGTGTGCTTGCGTGAGTTGCTTTGCGGCGTTCATTCACGCCCGGCTGTCCATAGAGGGCCTCCTGGGGCTTTATCTCCTGGCGAACGGTTTTCTTTTCTCATTTCTCACCCGTAATATTTCAGAACTGGCAGGGACGCAGTCTGTTTGTCCGCTGTCTGACAGGCAGCAACAGTCACGATCCAAACAAACGTAAGCGTTTTTTTTTAACCATGCTGGAGCATCTTAGATGACATGTTTTGCATGGGTTCTCAGTACCCGTGGTTCGGGATAGCATGGCAGATCTGTCTGCGTCGATTCTCGGAAGAATTTCTATTTGGCAGTTAAAAAGAACTACTATGTTGGCCGCCCCGAAACGGCCAGCCGTGGCCTTGGCTGCACGTAAGAAGTTTCTCGGCTTCACCGCGTTCTAGGCCGGTGCCTTCGTGCTGCTAAGATGGGAGGACCACAGTCTTCACGACAAGCCGCTCTAATCGCGCGAGCTCTCCTCCTAAAGCTGCACAGCTCAACTGTCCGGGCCACATGCTGAAGCAAGGATTGCCCAACTTTCAGCGACAGCGCACAATTAGGACGCTGGCACTAAATGTCACAAACGCATTCCTTCCGCTGCGTTGGAATCCGCCTCCCGCGCGGTCTGACTGCAGTGGATTGGCCGCAGCTCCTAATGCAGTCGGCCCACGTGCGGACCCGAGCGCCGTCCACCTCGCGCTCCCCGGCGCGATCACCGCCCCCGCCACGACGTCACCGACGGTCTTAAGCCGGCCGGAATGTCGCTGCTCGGGCGGACGAGCGTGGCGCGCGATCGGGGAGGTGACGTCAGATACCTGGCGGGAAATCCAGCGCGCGGCTGATCGGAAGTTGCGGGCCCCTTGACGTCGGCTGGTGTCGGCGGGGCCGGTCGAACTGACCGAACCGGCCGAATTGGCTGCGTCACACACACTGAAAACTCGGACCGAAAAACAGGGACTTTGCTTAGGTCCCACCGCCACCGATTCGGTCATCTGAGTACAAAATCGACACTTTTCGCTAGCTCGAGACTAAGTAAGTCCAAGCTATGCTTTTTGTAGTGTTGTCGTGCACAGGAATTTCATGTTTGTGTGACGCTTGTGCATCCAATTTTAACAAGGCACAGGTTTTAAAAGCACGAGATAGAAGTTTAGCTTTGAGAACCCAGTGGTGGTGGAGACTCTCCAGAGATGGGGGGCAAGCCAATTTTTAGACTTGTTTCTTTCCATGCATTACCGTGGGGTTCGTGTAAAATTTCGACCGGAGATGGGCAGCAGCTGCCCCCTGCCCCCCCCCCCAATCCGCCGCCCCTGCGAGAAACTCATCGTAAGTTTTAAATAACGTGGAGTTGAAAATATGCAAATGTCCAACAACCAAACCTCCAAATCGTACGCAATGTAGCCGAAGCGGTTCGAGCCAACATGACCATGGCAAGGAGACCAAGGTTCTGAACTAATGCGCTACCGATTACACCAAACTGATCCCCCGATTACCTCAAATGAGCTGCTTATTACGGTTGTGGAAAACGTATTTTTGTTCTCAACTTCGGCGTTCGGGACTAAGTCCCGACATTTATATACGAAGACGGAGCGTATTTCTCGAACGGTTGCGGGCTCTGCCTGGAAAGAAATGCCATAAAAACTTCAACGGCCACAGTCACCTGTATGTAATAGATCCTTTACGTACATATATATATATATATATATATATATATATATATTTATATTTGTATATATGACAGCTTAGGCAGCAGGTTGTTGAATATGTTAGCTTCCTTAAAAACAACAGCGTATTCGGCGTTGGTTATCTTTTTTTGGGTGCGACCAAGTTTTTGGATCATATTCTTCGCTTCATTGGTGTGCTCGCTAAGAACGGTGCTTAGGATCATTAAAATTTAGAAACGCGCAATTACGTCACTCATTCGATATCTTCATTCATATTATATCGACGTTTCTATCCTAAGACATTTCCAAGAAGTAGGTAATTGTGCCCAAGTCTTTTTAACATTATTCGGCTTTGCTCTCGCGCTATATACAATACATTTTCCACTGTTTCGACGCTTTTCTGTGTGACGTATTCTGTGAAGGCGGACGCATGTATGGCTAAAAAATATACATTCCGCACGTCAACCGTGGGTTCAGGTTATCACCGTCTGTTCATGCTATGGCCCAGCGGCAGACTATCATACAGGGACAGTGTTCTAAACGAGCACACCAATGAAGCGAAGAATATAATCCGCAAAATTGAACGCACCCAAAAAAAAGTTAATCAACGCTGATTACGCTGTTTTCAACGAAACATGCATATATATATGTACATATATATTACACATTGTGAGCGTATTTCTCGAACGGATGTGGGTTCTGCACGGAAAGAAATGCCTTGAAAACCTTAATGACCACAATTATCTGTCTGTAACAGATCCTTTACGCCGTTGCGTAGATGTATAGACGCGTCTTGTATAGATGTCGCGGTACAATATTGGTATTACTATAGGTGGCGCTATTGCTGCGCGTTCAAATGTCCACCTCAACTTCACTCTGAAACGAGGATGAGCACAAGCCTATTGTCAGGGGTGTCGTTTTCTCTAAATGATGGGGAAAAGGGTGAGCTCACGGCCTCACAAGCTGTCCTCCCCTAAATACGAGTTTTTTGGTGGATTTAGCCCACTTTATTTTGAACGACCGCAATTTTTCTTTTTTTCATATTTGTTTTAACATTCACATTTTAGGCAGAACAGACTGTAGTTATGTATATATATATATATATATATATATATATATATATATATATATATATATATATATGTGTGTGTGTGTGTGTGTGTGTGTGTGTGTGTGTGTGTGTGTGTGTGTGTGTGTGTATGTGTGTGAGTTAAGCTCCATCCTAAAGTATACAAAATAACACCATATATATGTCATATATATCATATGCATTTTTGTCGGATACTGAGACACAGATAGCACGAAAACGTAAGAAATGAAAATGCAGAAAAATGACTTATTTAATTTGTAATCGTGCCTTGCAAACTTTTTGGTGAACTGATTTTCGGCTGATTCTTTGGAAAAGTATGCGATTCAGTTCTAATTCTGATTCACCGCAGGTTTTAACTGAATCGATTCTGATTCTAATTCATGACAAAAGTGCAAAATTATTGGGTCTATTCAGCGCCGCATAGGTTCCAGGCTCTCCTACCACTTATTAGTGATGTGTGTACTTTGGTGATTGGTTGTCCTTAACAGGGACGTCCTGATGTGTGACGCCTTGCTTTAGCTTCCTTGGTTGAAGTATTGTCCAGATCCGCAGATCAAAATGCGAATATGAAATCCGTAAGTATAGAAATATATATAAGAACAGAAAGGGAAAGCTTCGTCGATCGCAAGACAATGATTCACTAATGAACCATTCATAAACTAATGAACCACACACTAGCCTGCAGCTCAATAATGTCACGAGCTGCAGGTGAGTCCATGCACCTCGTGAGGAGCTCGACCGCCCTGTCCATAACCGGCGCACACCACCCCGGCCAGGCGGCACGTGGACGTGGCCGGGACCCGCGCCGGGTCATGACCGTGACCCCGAGCTGGAACTGGCCGCCGGCCGGCTGGCCGCCGCCGCTGACTGACAGCTCGGCGGACGATCTCATCGCCGGCGGTCGGACGGCGCCGGCGGGCTCCGTAATGGCTGGGTCCGAGGAGACCGGTCATCTGAGCAGCCCTCACCGGCCGACAGGAGGGCGGTCGGCATCAGAACGGGTTAATCTCGGGACGGTGGGCCGTAATGACAGCGGACTGGGCCGGGCACGTTAGGAGCGGGCCGGCCGACAGCGGCCTGCTGCGAGCCGACCAGCCGTCACGGGATGGCTCCCTGCAAACAGTGTTTGTGTCTCCCTTGCTAAGGAGAGTCTACGAAGTGGTCCGACCAAGTGGTCCGAATGAAGGTTACTACCTCCGTTTACGAGATGGGAATTCTGGACATCATTAGGGGGATGGCACACACAGACACCGTCCGACTGCAGGAAAAACGAGGAGTACGGGATGCCGAATATGATAGTTCTTGATGAAATGATGCCAAAATTGAGATGTGGACGCTACTTGAGGGTAAACATATCAAATGGTCACCCTCAGTCAAGAGCCACACCAGCGTCAGATGATCAACTTTAGAAATGCGTGAGGATGAGATGAGAAAGCCTCTCAGAAAAAAACAAATGACGCAATTTAAAAAGTAAAAAAGGTTCACGTCAAACCATATAAAGCTTTCATTTTCCGACAGGCATTTGCCTTAACCGTTGGCGAATAAGACCTTAAAATGATGGAGTTGCTTCCACGTCGGGGGTATCTCGTAGTATCACGGCCGTGGTCCGGTTCAGACCAAACTGATTTCGCTCGGGTCAGTCGACTTTAGCCTGAGGCGGCGGCCGGCCACGTCAGATGACAAACGATGCCAAACCTTGCAAAAGAGCTTTTCAGTTTTTTTGCATCCCCCTACCGTGGTCTATGACAAACAACAAATCAATGTCTTCTCGTGGCAAATGGGAACAGCGCACACAATACAAATAAGTACATCGCTGGCACATCAAACGGTCGGGCTTCCCCGAGACTCGCATGATGGCTGATTGTAGCGAGGAGTATTGGCGTTCTCTCAGGATTAAGTGGATGAGACAATCTGAGGTCAATCCCGGATCAGGTGAATATTGTGCATGCTGGGTATGAGAATCAGAAATAAAACATTGAACAGGACACACCCGGAAGCCATACTTTCGGTCGATCTTTTCAAGACGGTCAATACCCACGTCCAGATTCAGATTTAAGAGACATCCACAAAGCCGGTAATAATATGCCCACAATTCTGTCAGGCGTTTAAAACATCCAATACGTCAGATACGCGGAAATAAAAGATTCAAGCAGTCACATTCAGCGAGCAACACCGCGACGAGGATGTTCTATATGTGTTCCATGGTTCCAGGCCAGTGTGTTAGCCCCGTACGGAAGGAGCGGCCGCTGTGTGCTGACCAGCCTGACCGGCGGCAGACGCAGCGTCTTGCACCGAAAGGTGAAGCCCGAAGCCCGAAGGGTGAAACGTCTGGCGCCGGGACGCCCCAGCGCGTATTGCCAACATCATTCTCACGGCTGAAGGTGAGTTTTGACGTACAGGGCTCAAAAGGCGTTCACCAAATCGCGGCGCGCAACAGGATCCCATACTCTTCCCGCGCGCTCCAGCCGACCGCCTGGAGAGCGGGCATGACGTGGTCTTTCCGTCAGAGGACCGCCATCAGTTTCGCGACGAACTGAATGAGCCGCTGCCTCTTTTCACATCACAGCCGGCGGTGCCGCCGAACACTGAGATGCCGTCCAAGGTGGAAAACGTGCATTTGAACAAAGAGCCGCAGCGTGTCTGAAACAGAATGATCACGGATCTTTTAGAGAGATTAAATAATTATGTAACATGTCTGTCTGCCATGTAATATATGTATGTAATAGTTATGTAACTTGTCTTCTGTCTGGCTGTCAGTGATGTGACTGCCCACCGTAAGACATTACTCGAGCATTACATCAATAGCACTGATAGATTCGGCAGACTTTGATGGATCAGGATCGTTGATGCATCGATTTCAAAGTCGAAGTTGACCGTCGTTTATACAGAAGGCTGTGTTTGTATGTCTTTTTTGTGCCAAAGGTAGCTCGTCTTCTCGGGATTTATCGTTAGATTTAGAGTGAAATCTGATATGGCGGTATTACACTGCTCGAGCGAAAATGAGTGTGTGTCTGCTGCACAGGACAGACGCTGACCGTGCGTAAGAAAGCACGGGAAATTGTCATTTCTTGGGGAAAGCATGACAAAGTAAGTGCATATGGCAAGTTATATATATATATATATATATATATATATATACATATATTAGTAACGCTGGTGGTGGGTTGTCCTCAAAAAGCAAAACGTAAACAAAAACAAAAACAAAATATATGTATATAAACATATAAACAAAATATAAAATATAAAAACAGCGGAAAGTGGTATGGTTCGACGTGGCGTGGTTTCAATGAATGCTCAAATTTGGCATTTAATGTAATTAGATCATATGGGCTTGGAAGGGCACTCCCGCCTACTTCATTTAAGGGCAGAGCAAGAAAAAAGACCGTTAATACACATCATGAAGAACATTCGATCAACTAAAGAGAAAACAACTAAGAGACACACCGTGCGTGAGCAGGGAAATGGTCGAGCTACCTGCGGCAACCTGCTGTCGGTCACTCAGATACCCTGTGCACCCCTCTGAGTTCACTAGTCTGTATACCAGTCAAGTTTGTCGAGAACGGCCTCATGCCTCACGCTGTCGAAACCCTTGCTCAGGTTATCCGACGTGAGTGAAGCAAGTAGCAACGTGAAGTCCTTGTGACATCCACACGGTGTCGTCAAGTGCGTAGTCCTCAGAAGTCTAACGTAAGTGAAAAACGTATCGAGAAGTGGCTGCGGGGCTGCTGACCAATAGATCGTGCTGGTAATCCGTCGATGATTTTGGATTTTGGATTCTGGAACGAGAAAAAAGTAAAAGGAAATAGGTCACGGACATCGGAGCCATCACCTGCTTAATGGGTAAGTACGGAAAGCTGCCCAATTTACGCTGCCTTTTTGATTTTCGTGTGAATATGATATACAAAAGCTGTCTTATTTCATTCTCTGGTCTTTTGGCCTCCATAATCCCCGCTGTTTTCAAACTTCAGTCCCTGTCTACTATTTGTTTTTCAGTTTCTAGCGAGACGTTGCAAAAGGCGCAATTAGAGCAAACCTGCCATATTTGCGCCACATGATGTGCCTGAATGCGCAACCATAGAAATGATATTGAGTTCCGGGCACTTTGCAGCGGCAAAAGGTATATTGAGCCAAATTTTGGTATCTTATGAGCAGTTTCACTTTTATTCTTTTTGTAAATGTTTGCAGACAGGCGGGGAGAGGTGTTCAAATCCCGACCAGACGCTGGGTAACTCCATGACGGTGGCTACCTATGCACATCCAGTGGGTTTGCGGTTTATACCCCTCCTTGTTATCCGAAAAGGTTTCCCTCTTAAACCGGGAAATAAAATAGTCCTGTGATTCCTAAATGTCAAAGCAAGGTCACTAAAACCAGGAGGGTTTTGGGGTATGAAAAGCGTGCATTCTTTCTCTCCTGAGCAGACATGTCAATTTCTGTAAGTGATTGGGGGCCGAGCCGAGAGGTCGACAACCTAACCTCTCCCCAAATGTGGATTTCTCAGCGGATTTAGCTCACTTCATTTTGGCCAACGGAAATGTAGAGTTTTTTGCTACTATTTATCACACGAAAAATCTACATTTATCCCCATGTATATTGGTATATATACGTAAATATACATACATATATATATATATATATATATATATATATATATATATATATATATATATATATAAGATAGAAAGATGGATAGATATATCGCTTTGTATTTTATTCTTTACTTTCTGCCTGTCTCTTTCTACTGCGGGCGTTCTTTTCGTTATTATTTTTCATTTCTTTTTAAAACCGGCAGAAAATATTTTTGGGGCCAAATCAGCACTGGGTGGACCAGGGTCCTCCCAAAAGAATACAGACTGACACCCCTGCTTCTGGGTTCCATTTTAGCATGCGAGTTAGAGAACGAATTCCTGCAGTGGCAGGTGGCTGATGGAGACGGGCACAGCGAGGTCACCTGGCTCCGAAGGGCACAGTGAGTGCGGTCAGCGGCGAGCCACCCGCTCTAAATGAATTGGCTTAAATCTGAAACACATTTACCCGCAAGAATGATACGAGGCACGGGCGTAGCCACGATGGGGGTGGGTGACCGGCTCCCCCCCCTTAGGCTTGCATTTTTTGTGGAAATCATTGCACATCGTCTTTCCGGGCAAGGCGGTTTTCGTATGAATTCAGTTCAAACCTAGCTCCGGCCCCTCTCCCCTTAAGAAAATCCTGGCTGCGCCCCTGATAGGAGGTCCTCGTTCCTAGGATGTCGCCGGGATTCTCGGCCTGGAAGATGTCTGCCAGGCTTGGGGCACTGATTCCACGGTGACTGAGAAAAAATGACGTTTTACATTAGTTTCCGCGGCCAGTGGACGGCGGGGGCTGAACGGGCTCCGCGAGGGAGAGGGGGAGCGGGCTAAAGACTGGCGACATTTTTGCCTCACTCACAAGGTGTCTCCTCCTGCAGCCGAAATCCGTCCCCCCCGTGATTATCGCTTTAAATGGGCCGCAGGCACGTCCTAAACACTGGAGCAGCCATCAGCACACCGTTAGCTAGTGCTGCTCCAATTGTGTTACTGACGCAATAAGGCCCGCCAAATGCTGGTGCCAAAAAAGACCAATGGCTCCACCACAAGCAAAACCAGCTGCAGATAAAAACCCGCGAACGCATCATCTCTATTCTGATCAAATGAAAAAGGTAATTCCACAACGGAGGCACCGTATAGGATCAATTTTGCTTCACGGTTTTGATGGCACAGTTTTACACGGGTAACACAAAAGTTATTTCAAACTTGCACTGAAACTTCACTGACCCACCTGTCATCTATACCGCTGACAAAGAGGAAGGGGAAGGAATGGAATCTGCAGACACGATGTCTCACTCAGAAAATATCCTCTATCCGTCAATGAACTCCCTTAATTAGGAGATAATCCGGGTGGCGCAATAAGGCAGGTACCGCGTGTATGTATGGCACCCATTGGGCAGTTCTCCTACTACTAGCGCAATTTTCCAGAAATCGGTAAGGTCTGAAGGCGATGAAACGGCTTATGACATGAAGGAGATGGGGACCTATGATTGGAAAAGATTATTTCTTGGAAGTGAGGGGACATTATCAACGCCAGTTGTCTTGCAGGAACTAGAGCTTGACAGCCAGCAATATTTCTTGTAGAGTGGCAGGCTGGAGGTCGGAGAGGTGCATACACTGAAGGAGACAAGATCGTCGGACGCACACTGATCATCAGCGGACGAGCAAATATTCTAAACTTATCACACACTCCACTTCTAAAATCTCGTCAAACATCGCACGGATGTCTCGTGTGTCGTTTTTTCATGCGCTTGCATTCGGAATAAGGCACTTACTAACAGGTACCAGGCTTAGATAAAGACGTTATGACGTGCACTAAACCCTGTTCCGATTACATATGGCTCAAAGATTAAATTTTGCGACAGATGATGGTCGCAGGGACAAAGCGAACTTCTTCGCCGAATGAGAAGACACTCGGCTATCGGGGTAACACACCTGCATAACGCTGCGTATCACGAAATCACGAAATGTCTGAGTTACGCCATGTTTGGCAGTTGTACTTGCTCTATATCAGTCTTCCTTTACTTATGTAGATTGTTTTATGCTTCCACTTTAATATGGTTACATTTTGGTTGTGTAACACCCATGCAGTTGTGGGCAGTTGTGGGTTACATCCATTTTAATTGCGTTACACTCATAGTTACGACTGGGTTTCGCCACCGGCTGGCTCCATGGAAATAGAGCGCCAGCCCCAGTCGGCCGGAAACCACGCGGTGCGTGCGAACAGATCGCCACAGTTTCAGAAGGAAAACACGGCGCTCTGCCGAAACACCAGCGGCATGCCTCTCGTATTTATCCGGCCCGAATGTGCCACATCTGTCCCCCAGTGGCCGGAGGCGGCCTCGGCCGCGCCGACGCGCTGACCCCAATACACGCACAGCCGGGCCGGCGGCGCGGCGGCGGCGGCGGCGGCGGCCTTTTGTCCGGCCGATACGCGCACGCACACGCACGGTGGCGCAACCGGGCCAGCCCGGCCGGGGACGGGCCAGGGCCGCGCCGCTATCGAAACACTCCCCCCCTGCCGGCGGTGCGTTCAGCAGGACGCCGGAGGCGGGGGGGGGCGGGGACGCCGCGGCCGGACGGCCGAGATGGCGGAGCGCGGCCCGCCGAGGGTCGACACGGGGCTGTCGGCGCCGGCCTCGTGCTGTTCCTCCTGATGGGGCCACTGGTTTGTGTAATGTCACGAGAGCCAGAGGGGAAACGTATCAATCACGGATGGGGTTTTTAAGCGTGTATTGCACGCCACAGTATCTGTGATGACTCCTTCTCCCGAACGTTCGGCAACATCTGTTGGGCGCCGTCAGAAATGGCACGACAAAACGTAAGCTGTCTTGAACGCAATGGGAAGCGCTACGCCTGTCGCAGTCAGATGTTGATGATGCGGCAGAAGAGACAGTTATCTCTCCTGAATTTGAAAAGGCTAAAAACACGGGTTCATGCGACTTCTACAAAGTCCAAAGTGGCATTGTCAAGGTAAAAAACACTTCATGCAGGCTAATGAAGGGAATCTTGAGAGTTTTGCTAGAACTCATGTAATAGTCTTCAAGTCTCTATGGACTTCAAGGTTCCCTCTCCCAAGCCGTTCGATTAGATTCGCTTCTGGACTCAATTGGTACTTTTGCTTTTTACTTTGGTATTTTACGACAGTATTAAAGGGCATTTTTCCTCCTTGATGATGGACGCTCGCCTTTCTTACCAGCCGGATACAGGCTACACATGTGTGCCCATGAGAGGGCCTTACACTGAACATGGTCACTGTTAAGGAATACCATCGTTACGTTCCACATCAATCTGGCGACAGCGGAAGCCAACATTTGGCCAGGATCAACGGAGACCTCGCCTTGCGATTTCGCTTACTGACAGCTTATGTCAGCCGATAGCTTCGGTCTCTATCCTCGCCAGCTAACGTAACCTGATAACTTAAGTCTCTGACTTCGCCACTTAACGTCACATGATAACTCTGGTCTCTTCTCCGGTAGACGTGACCTGATAGCTCCAGTCCCACTCTCGCGAGCTGCCAGCTGCCTGATGTGCAGCTGCGACTGCCGGCCGCGATGCTGCGCATGGCATTTGCGACCACCAGCTCAGTGCAGACCCCCTGCTTCTGACCGGTATCGTTACGCTGCAGCTGACATTCGCGTGCTCCCAGATAGGGGAGCCGAGAGTGACGCGAGAAGGCCGACGTACACTTTCACTACTCTCGCCGATGAAGCGGTTGGACTGAACACCATCCGCACCCTCGCACTGGCCACTAACGATGAACAGTGAAAGTTGTTTACGGCGTCTTTCCCCCAACCAGCTATACCCCGTGCGTCCAGGACTATGCTTCTGTCCGCACGTCCCCACTCACTCCACAGCGTCCGTTCGGCAAGTCCGGACCCACAAGACAACCTCTGCCTGCTCGATTCGAACGCACGGTCCGACTCCCGCGTGTTCAAACTGGGGCACCGAACGTCTGAGCCTGTTCCGCGCATCCCGCCAGGCGTCCAGATTCCCTCCCGAACGTCCTGACCCCAATTCTGTGGAGCAACTATCGATGGTTGAACAGATAGACCGGTTTTGGACGGTTTGTGCGTGCTGGACGCACCACCGCACCTGTCACCCAATTTCGTGGTCACTTAAGAAATGCGCTCGTCGATAACTGATTTTAGAACGCGTTATAACCTCAAAGGTTTGATCGTGTTGCAATTTAAGCCGTGCACAAATGATGTCTAGAAGTTAATGAAGGAAACCATTGAAGGCCTAATGGTATTTTGCGCTTTATTCTCCCCTAGCATCGGTGATGCTTTAAAATGACCTTGTAACATTTTGCGCAGCATTCCTCAGCACTGCAATCAGCGTCACATTCTGACTTTTCGGTGACATAGCCCTGGCATTTTGCCAGGCTCCGAGGTCCTCCGGCCCTGACAGAAGTTTCCAAGAACTGCGCTGCTATCTAAGGCCCCATTTTGTTCAAAGGAGAGATTCATTGAGATTTGCGAGAGGGCCCGAGCCTAGCAAACGATATCTTGGCTCGTCCAATGCTTTGGAGACTTAGCATTGAGCTCTTGAGGGTAGCCTAATACAGTCAGCATCAAGGGCACAATCCGGTCTTCGTCCCCCACATATCCTCTCCGGCCTGCCCAAAAACTGCTCCTCGCCCGTCCACGTGCCGCTGTGGCGCCGCTCTCCAGCGGCGAGGTCTTGATCAGCGTGAGCCGCGCGGACGACTTGCCCGGACCTCCCGGCCATGACAGCGCCATTCCGCGCGCCGCCTCCCGTCCCCGTCCCCTGACAGCTGGTCACGGTACAGTCGAGCCCGGCCGCGCTCTCACGCACACGCACGGCGGCCCGGGTACGGTCGCGCTCGGTGATGGCCGCCGTCCAGGTTTCCCGGCCGGGCGTGTCCTGAAAAAACGGGCTTCGCCTCAGCGCCAGGCGGGGATTCGGTGGCCGGAGCTGCGGTCCCGCGGCTCATTTCACATCAGCTTTCAAGTGCCGTTTGGATGTGGACGAAGTGCGTGCTGTATAGCCCACATTCTTCATTGAATTGCATCCCGTTTCTTTAAGGAAAAGCATGTGCTCAAGCGATATTTGCATTACTTGGCTAAGTTCAACACATCTCGGGTTAGGCGGGAACAGGAAAGTTATAATTTGCAGGAAGAAACCTATGCAGTCGTTGAGCAAACCATATTTTCTGTACGTACTGACTTTTCTTCTCTTGCTCATGCACAACTGTAGCTTGCGTTATCATCGTCATATACATATTTTCGGAACTATTGTACATATGCAAAGAGTCGGTTGGGATCGTCGTAAAAGCGCAATCGTTTAAATCAAGACACCTCTCTCGCAGTTAACAAAAAAAAACTCGTCGAGTGGTAAATAATAGCATAAAACACACGTGCACCCACATCACTACCTCTCCAGTTATTCCACGGCGATGTCCAGTGATAAGAAGCACAACTTTGTCACAGTACATTACAATTAACAATTAGCCTACAAAAAAGAAGAGCTCAAAGCTCAACAGACTTTTCACTTTGCTTTCCAAAATTTTGTAAATAAACAGCTCTCGCATGCGGCGTCTCACCCTCCAGCGCACCGCCGCTCAGAAGGATGTGGAGTTTCCGCGAGTCTGTGAGTGCTGTGCGTGGCGGGTGTATGTTGTGTAGGGCGCAGAACATTGCTCATCTCGTCTGGTCGTAACTGGGGCAGTGCACTATAAAGTGCAGGACGGTTTCTTGTCTAAACCCACAAGGACACCTGGGGGAGTCAGTGAGTTGGAGGGAGTAGAGGTGGGCATTCAGCTCTGCAACACCAAGCCTGGGTTTAGTATGCAGAGCGTTCCCACTTTTGTTGCCCATGAAGAAAAATGGTGATGCTCTTGGTCGGCTGATTGTCATCTTCATAGTCTTCTTAAATGTCATGAGTGATTTTTGAGGTGTGGCTGTGCTTGGAGGTGAATTCCAGTCTTAAGTAATCTGGATTTCGTAAACAATGGTAGTGTGCTGTGTAGTCTAAGTCAGTGCTGTCGAGCTTCGCAGTTCTCGTCCCATTTGGTCTTCTCGCTGTTAAGGTAGAATTGTTTTAACATATGATGGGGTCTCAGATTTGGGGTCCAATAGCTTTGTAAAGATATGCTAGTCAGCGAACCAGTCGCCTGATTTTCAGTGTGTCACACCCAGAGGCGCAGCGAAAGGGTGAAGCCCCCCTTCCTAGGGCCGCATTTTTTGCAGAAACCGTTGCATCGTTTTTACCGCATTTTTGCGAAAATCAACCAAAGCCGTCTTCCCAGGAGGCGGTTCTCGTATGATTTCAATTCACACAGAGCTCCCCCCCCCCTTAAGAAAATGCTGGTTGCGCCCCTGGTCACACCCTAGGTCACCAAGTAACTTGTCTGCTCGTCGTAATTATGATTCATGTAGTCCTTGCACAGCCATCGACACTGAACTGGCCTGCCCGTGACTCCGCAGACGATGGTGCCGGCGACACACGTCATGTGCGGTTTTCACCTGAGCTGCGAACCTCGTCGCAGAACTCGCCCAGCCGGCGGCGGCCATTGGTGTTTCGCTGCGCGGCCGCCATGTTCTCAGACCCCTCCCCTCAACCCTTGCCGTCCCCTCTGCCGCCGCCCCACCCTGGCGGCCGGCCGGGACACGATGGCCGGCTGAGGATCGGCCCCGGTACCGGCAGACGCGGCGGAACGGCAGGGGATGGATGGAATACCGGGCCGGAATGGCTGAGACGGGGGAATGTCGGAAAGGCGGCGGTCCACGTGATGGGAGGGTGTGGGACAAACCACGTGTCAGAACGGTCGGAGAGGACCACGTGGTAAGACGGCGGTGAAAGGATTATGTGCCGCGAAAATTAGAGCACACCAAATATCTGGTAGCACGGAAAGACAGGACCGCAAGCTGGAATCGTGAAGAACGGAACATCTTTTGGCACGCGATGAACTGCTGGCGACGAACGGCTGGCGGTCTGTGTTTTTTAAACTCGGTACCTACGCACCGAATGCCGGCTATCCATCCGCACTAACAGATTCGCCGTCTTCCGAGGCAGGAAAGCAATACCTCTGGCCTGCCGGAGTGACGAAGGAAAAAACGTTTCAACCTCCCCCCCCGTGAATGCTTTTGTCTTCAGACAAGACCTGCCTAACCCTATTCCCGGAAGGGAGGGGGCTGAATCCGCCCCCCTCGGGTTTTCTACTTGCCAATTCTAGGATTTTTGACGCAGCTTGACGAAACCTGGTCACTTTTCCTAGCTATTCTTTCCACGTGCGGTGACAAAATTTTGAAATTCTTTTCCGCTCAGGGACGGAGCCAGGCGATGTTTTTGGAAGGCACCTCAGGCCATTTTTGGACCTGTTGAGGGTAAAAGGAAAATGACTGCCAAAAATTGCGTTTTTAAGATAAAACTTAAAACTTTGTATGGATGTATAGCTAAATAGCTAGGCAACGTGTTAATACAATTTTGGTTATCTGAGGTCACTTTACAAGGTGAGGCCAAGGTCAAAATTCAAAATCTGGTTTTATAATAGTAATTTCGGCGCTATTTTTTGAAATGCTTAACCCGGAATATCTATGACGCATAAAGATGTCCTGTATTTGCGTATCAAGTTTCAGCTTGATATCAGGTCGGGTCACGGAGCTATGACCTAAAATGTCGGTGCGCTTACCGTACATCACAATAGCCGTAAAATAATTTTTTTGAAATAGAGTGAATTCAATTGATTGAAAACATTTGCAGATAATTTAAATATACACGAGATCATTCCAAGTGACTCCAAGGTTACTGGAGGTCATTTAAAGTCAAAGGTCACAATTTGACCTGAGGAGCATGACCATGGCAGTTCTCCCTTTTTATGTCCCTGGCACCGCCTATGCTAACATTATAAAAACATTGTAAAACGATTTGTACTTCTTTAGCATACCATGGCTAGCAGAAGCCAAAAAGGTGCTTTTGCCTTTTTTGTTCATTCATTTGTTAAAAAACTATTCCTCCTATTTTTGAAACCCTGTGAACGCCCATGAATTTTCTCAAAATTTCAAATGTGTGTACCAATTTTAAAAGTCCCATCTGTAATCTCTCGATTCATGCCCATTTCATCGAAATCGGTCCATTAACAACGAAGTTATAAGAAGTCCAAAAGTACCCCCATTTTGGTATTTTTGCCCCCCTATATCCGTCCCTTTCAAAATTTTGAAAATTTATTTTTTCAAGTGTAGTTTACGTCATGGCAAATCGATTGCCTTTTGTTGCGATGAAACCGGACCTGTAGTTCTCGAGATCTCGGGGGGGGGGGGCAAATCCGCCCCCTGTCGGGAATCGGCCATACCGTCTAGCCCTCCGGGAACAGGGTTAAGTTTAACTCTTCCCCACCCCATCCCCCACAGTTCCAGTGCCTTCGTATGTTGTAAGACGCTCGTTAAAATAACTGAGGGATCATGCTTTATACTGAAACATGTGGCGGGAGTTTCTGGGATCGGGTAAGCTAATGGTACCTAGATGTCTTTAGCCACGTATCATGATATGGTCTTCCATACACATTCAGACACAATGTGGAACGCAGAGGGAAGCAAGTCCATCATGTCGCTAGCATGTGGCAAAAGGAGCATGTGTCGGTCGTTTATGCCACTTTTGTCTTGCAATGCTGCTAGTTTTTCCGCAGTGTTGAATTTCTAGCGTCTAGCGCTCGCTAATACAAACTTGCGGGAAGGAGCGTCCCGCCTCCCGTGGCGGAGCCCATGAAACCAACATCTGCAGTAATTCATTAGTCGTGAAATTTGACTGGTGCGGGCGCCATTCGGTGTGTGACACGCAGCTGTCGCGGCCAGCCAGCCCGCTGCCCGGCGCCTGGCCTTTTCAGGCTGTCGTGCGTCGGTGATCGGTTTGCGTGGCCGCCTTTTGAATCCAAATGCGGCTCTCCGGACAGACGCGTGGCTCTGAATGCGGGGGAGTTGAAAAGAAGCGCGGGTTTCGGCGACGCGAGCGGCTGCTCGGCTTTGGGGCTGCGACTGGTCTTTAGGGACGGCGCCTCGCCTCTGAACCGGATCATGGCTATCTCCGACTCTTGCAGACGTCACAAGGCTTCTGGGCATTCATAAATACCGGCGTATTTGTAGTAAAGGAGTTTTTGAACGGTAGCGATTTCGTATTAAATTCTGTGGAGAACAGCTGCTTCCACTTCGTTCAAATCGATACCGTCCGCCTCCGATTGAGAGATGACTCCAAAAATCATTCGTTGGCACGCGATAGTATCAAAACAAGAGGGCGGTATGGAGATGTTTATCGAGGTGAAACTGGCGATGTAAATGCCAGGGCTGGCAAATCAATAGCGGCACTCTTGACTGCACATACACAGAGGTGAAGGCGTTTCAAATGTCCACGGGCTAAGCCATTTAGACTGCCTGTTTCCAAAACACACAGGGTTAATATCATATTTTTCTTAACTTCGAGAGACACATCCCCTTGCTGCCTTAATACCCCTGCTGGCACTGCCGCTGTCCTCTGGCCAAAGTATAGACGGGGCCATGTCGAGATTTTGACACAATCGGGACCACGAGAGGCCCGAAATTCGGCTCCTCGCTGTTAATCTCAGAGCAAAGACAGTACCAAATCATGCCGGAAAGTAACGCCCGCACGGCTCGGGCTACCCTCATCCGCGATAGCACGTCCTCGAACAAACAGTGGAGCCGCCGTATCAACGGTTTCCTGATGCGTGATGAGGCAACTTCCGAGCGGTCTTCGCTGCTGACCTGTAGGGACACCTAGCGGCTGAATGAAGAAACACTATCTGAGTCACCCGACTAGCGGTTACACTCGTTTCAGCAGCTCGCGTGCTACCCGACTTATACTGTTACAGTACGAGCGGAACAGGGGCTAGAAAGATCGGAAAAGCTCGCAACGGAACTGAAAGGGCCGATCAAACTCAACCACATCTCAGTTTTTCCGACGAGATGAAATATACGCTCACACACGAACAGGAGCGCAGCCAGGATTTTCTTAAGGGGGGAGCTTAGAGTGAACTGAAATCATACGAAAACCGCCTGCCAGTAAGACGATGTGTAATGGTTTTCACGAATAACATGGGTCTAAGGAGGGCCCTCGGCCCCCGTGGCTGCACCTATGCACACAAATTAATAATATGATTCTTTTTAAAGAAGCCAAAATTTGTCTCTCATGTGTGTCAAAAGCCGTTATTTGATGTTGGATAAGACACGTCTCATCCGTTCCCTAGATGTCTTGTTCGCAATGTATGTGGTTTGTCTTATTCGCAAGACCCTATGGACTATCCACCAGCCACACTACAAAATTATTGCTGATGCACAGCACGACAAGAAAACGGCACTATCTCACGCCGTTCCTTAACTTTCCAGAATATTTTGCCCATTTTACTCATCGTAAAGTAACGTTTTTAACTCAATGTTCTTGTGAACAGTGTTCAGCTGTTCAGCACACTGCGAAGATCTCGGTAACAAGCGACTCCTTCCATTTCAGCGGGACAGCTTCGGCCCCAGCTCCCTCGGGCGGCGGTCCTGCCTCACTCTCCGGCGCCGTTGCCCGGTGGCGGTGCTGGCGGCCGGCGGGGGCGGGCGGGCCGGCCGGCCGGAGCGGCGCCCTGTGTCGCCCTCTGCGCCGCCGCCGCCGCCGCGCCGCCGCCCGGTTCGCTCGGCGGAGAGTCGGTTGGCTGCCGCCGGCCGCCAACCAGTTGGCGCCGAGCCTCGTGCGCCAGTGGCCGCTTCCGCCGGCGCCGCAGCGTTCTGGGCACCCCGCACCCGGCCACTATGTGAGTACGGCGCGTCCAGCCGCGGCTCAGTACACTGGATACGGCGGTCCGGGCTGAAACTCGGGGGAGGAAAGGGTCGCGAAAGGCTTGTGGAGCACGGTACGTCGGGATGTCGTGAGTGCTGCCGTGTCTTGACGAGACTTGCATTCGTGACAGATGATGCGTGAATGGAGCGTTAATGCATGAAATGAGGCATTAAACTGCCGCTATTTAACTCTTGTTTTAATAAATGTGACGTTGTATTTTGGCGTATAGGTGGTTGAGGGACGATTCTGAACTGTGGACGTGTCCAAAAGTTTTGTTCACATCAGGCAGCAGATCGTTAAAGCGGAATGGTCACGGGCGTGTGCCCACATCGCGGTGAACATATCTGGGCCTGTGGTTTCAGATGGTTGGACAAAAGGCTCTGCCTGCGCCGTATCCACCTAGGAGTGTAATGATATCGTTAGGGAATAAATGGCACATATGTCCAGATGAAAAATCACGAATTGGCATCCCAAATAATGCTCTTGACTTGTAGCCTGCAACATTGATCTATCATCCCTTGGTCAGTTGGCAGGTCGCCCAGTTCTTGACACCAGCGTTACAGGGGGCTCTGGGGTGTTTTTATTTTGTTTCTTCTTCACCAAGTTTATTTCTACCTGGCACGGCTCTGTCATGTCTAAATGGTGTAAGAGTGATCGCCATACGTAATTTCTTGAGCCCCTGTTGGGGTGGGATGAACACCGAAAAAGCCCTCTAGTTGTGATCGTTTGGTGCACATTTGTCCCTGTGGAACAAAACTGTCGCATGTCTTTCAAGTGAACACTGGTTTCCCTGACGATTCTCGTGGGATGAATTATTACGAGTTGGGTAAACGTTCATGTTTGTAACGTTTTAAACTACCCCAGGAAGTCGAAAGTCAACCAATCGAATGAGGATATGTTTGTTTGCATGTGTTCACGCTAAGCTAGGTTCTGGACGTTGAAGCTAAACTTTGGAATTATCGGGGTTATTTTGTCAGCCTGAGTCCGCTAGTTATTTCTTGTTATTTGTGAGAAAAACTCTACGTGGAGCCAATGCTCCTTTCTGCTTTCCTAAATGCATCCAGAATGTATCGGAAAATAGCAACAAACAAAGTCAGTTAAGTTCTGCTTTCGACTAACGTTAGCCGCATTTTTCTTAGCCATCATTCTACTTGCTTTCTTGTTATGTTATGCTGGTCTTGCATAACATTTTCTTGTTTAAATTTGTAGAGTATGAAGAGTGGGATCTTTCTGAAATCAGTTATTTCCTTCATGGATTGAAGATCTACTTTTCCTAAAATGTTATATTTTTATTCTCACGTCCATGTGGTAACGTAAGGAAACGAGAAAGCAAACGAGAAGTTCGACTGTGTTTTGCCAGCACGCCTCAAAATAACGAAAATTGTCCCACTTGGCATCTAGCTTGATCTGTAAAAAAGCAGGCCATCTGGAAGGAAAAGCTAATTATGTCGGTATTTCATCGGCGCATACCGACTTTTCGAAACGTTTGTGGTGATCGTGGGAGATGGGCAGAGTGCTTGTGTAGTGGGCGGGGTCCAAAGAGCATTTTCGTACGATTGTTTTAACACAAGGTCATGTCATTAATTCTGTAAAGTGAAGGAAACTTTGGACATTATTCTCCTACCATTCTCGCCCTTTCTGCACCTATAGTTCTCCTCTCATCCTGCTGTAGTCATTCCTTACCATTTCCGCACGCTGGACCTGGCAGTGACGGTCATCCAGGGCAGGCACGTAGCCAGGATTTTCCTCAGGGGGATCAAATGTCAAATTTTGTCGTACGCCCCAGGAAAATGACGAAATTTACAAGAAAAGGCAGCAATTTGAGACAATTTATCTCATATTTAATGCGCAGGAAAACATAGAATGTTTGCTTCGAACATAGATATGATCACTATTAAGTATTCATGCGAAATCGCCATGTATCTAGTGCAGACCGCTTGGCTCAGGGGCGGGTGGGGGGCCATGTCCCCCATGGCCCCCGTTGGCTACGTCCCTGATCCAGGTCGCAGCCGGGATTTTTTGGGGGGAGGGAGCTCAGCGTTAACTGAAATCATACGAAAACCGCCTTCCGGTAAGACGACGTGCAATGGTTTTCACAAAAAATGCGGGCTTAAAGAGTGACCGGGCCTCCCTTGGCTGCGCCTGTGAGGTCATCCCATCGCGGCCATCAGTGGAGGAACGTTTTCAGAGCTGATAGCACCGGAGCCATTTTGAAGTAACCCAGCTCCCCTTAGTACCACACAGGTAATGTTAAAATCATCCGGAGCTGGCGCGGCCGTCCGCCCGGCGAGAAGGACACCCGCCCTTCCTGACCTGAGGCCTGCTGGCGACTGTCCGTCCTGTGTGGGTCGAATTTTCCGACAGCGGTAATGTGACAATCAGAGGAAAGTGAAGGTGTGGCACTGTGCCGTCTTGGAGGGCAGTCGGACACTTCAGTTTAGGGAGTCGAGACACTTCAAAAATGGCAGCCCACCGCGAGTGATGCTGAAATCACAAAAAGTTGACGACGGTGCAGTGGGGCAGACTGACGCTGTGGACTCCCCCTGGCTACGTTACTGAAGCTGGGCGTTGTGACAGTGACATCAAAACGGCACGACGATGAGCATGTGACCCGAAGGTGACGTGACGGCGAGGGGTGACGCTGTGTGGCCGTGTCACGGCGGTGTAGTGACGGTGATGCGGGAACGGTTTGTGGCCGTGTCACGGTGGTGAAGTGACGGTGATGTGACGGTCTGTGGCCGTGCCACGGCGGTGACGTGACGCTGAGTGGTGACGGTCCGGCCGACGTCGGAGTCCTGCGGACCGCCGCTGGCCGGCGCCGCCCGGCCGTCGGCCGCCAGCGAAAGTGCGCCGGCCGCGCCAGGCCGAATTTGGGTCAGCGCCGGCGGCTGTGCGTGTGCGTGAGAGAGCGACGCGGGGAGGGGGCGGCCGCGGCCGCTCCCGCTCTGTCGCCTCGTCCGCTCTGTCCGTTCCTGTCGCCTGTCGGCGGCCCGCGGCGGCCGTCAGCCGGACCCTGTGACCCCGACACGGTACCGTCTCCGCGCGGCCCGACGCACTCGAGTGCCCCGCCTGTCCGTGAACGACGTCCTGTTAGTCAAAGATCAACGGTGCTTAGGTTTAGTCGGCTTCGCTGCACGCGTGCTATGAAAACCTCCGGGGGAAGTTTTTCTTTTACTCCAAGGAGCAATTCTAACGAAGTCGCCTTGCCGTCCCCTGGCTTAGCGAGCCACCACGAGTCTTCGTTTCAAAGAAAGCCACGTGACGTGACGCCGCCTGTATGATGATCCGGTACCGGCTATCTGAGATAGCGCGTTACGCGGGCGCGGCGGTGCGACGCAGCGCAGGCTTGTTCGAGTTGGCTCCGCTCCGATAGCGCCGAATGTCAACATAGTTATCAAACTTCACGCTCGCCGGGAAAGGCTGATGTACGGAACAGAGCAGGGCCAAGGCGGTTTAGTCCCCTGGTAGTTGCTGCGAGAGCATTCTAAGAAATTGTGAGTGGTCTTACGTTGCGTTGGGTTGCAGGCATGTTTGGTGGCAACCGTTAGTGCCGTAGCAAGGGTCTCCCAATATATCCTCAGCGCTTGTTGTTTCCTGAAGTTCGAGGTAAGCGCACATTTCGTCCAAAATTCAACTTCAAGCATCGTTTGAGTCTTCAGAATTTGGCATGTGTTGCCGGTAACCGATGCCACTTTCTTCCAATAGCTCTACCGAAAGAGGCGGGGTCGATTTGCATGCTTATGAGAGGGCCCTGGCCCAACGAATGTGGATATGGGTCGCTACAATGTTGGTTGGCCTGTCCTCTCAATATTTTCTGCCGTTTAAAGGGAAATGAGTAATAATTACGAAAAGATCGACCGCAGCAGATAAGAAATAGGCAGAAAGTAAAGAATTAAGTCTAAAGCGATTGATCTATCCATCTTTCTATCTGCTATATGTACATATATATGTATGTATGTGTATATATATATATATATATATATATATATATATATATACAGGCCTATATACACGGGAACAAATGTAATTTGTTTGATTTCGTAAATAGTAATAAAACAACTCATAAATGACCGTTGGTGAAAATAAAGTGGGCTAAATCCGTTAAGAAACACACATTTGGGGGGAGGTTGGGTTGTCGGGCCCTCGGCTCGACCCCCCAATCATTTACAGCAATCGACACCCGTGGACGGGGATGAGCACGGCTGCAGTTCTGTGAGTTTGACCAGTGCAGGACTCGAGTGGGCTGTGATTGCTAAACGTCTGCAAGAAAAGTCGCACATCACTGCGACAGTGTACGGAATTGTGGTTGATTGCGAGTCGGCTGTTTGTGGTACAAAACCGCTTTAGTGGTCAGGAGACTTGCGCTGCCGAAGCCACCTAGTACAACGGCTGTAACATTATGCACGCAGAACTCATCCAAAACCTGCGCGTCCCGCCATCGAACTGGCGCGGGTCATCTGCACCATTCCCATCGGTCCTGGTGAGCGCAGTTGTTCTCAGACGCCACTCGTCACCCTATCGCGTCTCAGCTGCGTTACTCCCGTTTTGAACGGCGCCCGTCGCACGCGTCCTCCGCGGCGACGGGCTCCGCGCAGAACGGAAATACTGCCGGCCGCAGCCGGAGGCCCTGTTTCCGGGAACGCGGCGGACGGGGTCGCTGCGTCACGAGCTCCGGCAGAGCTGACCGACCGAGTCACCGGTCCGGGCAGGGGACACGGCCAGCGGCGCCGGAACACGCGCACAGCTTTGTGCGGGTGACACTAGTTTTGTCTGCTTTCGTATCCCATTTCTTAACACGTCAGTGTAAAGTTGAAGAGTCGGAGTTTTGTGGGGGTGACACGAGTTTCGTCTGCTCTCATGACCTGCCTCAGAGCCTGGATGCAAAGTGGGAGAGGTTCAGCACTGACATGGCAGATCAGAGGCAACTGCCTGCCATGAACCGTTCCTGGGCCTGCTAGAGTCTGGGGTTGTGAAGCGAATCCAGAAATCTGCTGCAGGTCTACTGTGATTCACAGCAGGATCTTCCGACAGCTGGCAGTTGGGACACCGTGCTTCTTCCTAATCGTCTCCTTTTCCTCCCGCATTTTGTCCGCTTTCATGACGCTCAGCCCTGCTCCCTGGACTGTCGCCCGGTAGAGACTGAACGGGATGTGGTGGGCCTGGTCGGGCCGCTCTCTGTGGGACATGGGTCAAATGCACTGGTGACTGGCGGGAACGAGGCAGAGCCTGTGCGAAGAGCAAGGTCACTTCTGGTTATTTCTGTGGCGACTGGCACGAAAAGCACTGAAAACTGCTGTTGCGGAATTGGGAATGAGGCAGCCATGCGTGAACATTGTGGTCAAAAGGTTTTGCTGATGCAGTTAGGAAACATGTATGGCCAAGATAGGCTGCGAGAGGGAGAGACAGAAACAGGGAGAGAGAGAGATAGAGATAAAAGAGAGAGTGGGAGACAGAGAGAGAGAACTTGTTCGCCATGGTCCCGCACGTCCTCCTCTGCCCTGCGGCGATGCCGGGGCGAAGGCCGTCCCTGTTGCGGTAGGTCCACCGCCGCCGGCGGGACGTTCGGCCGGTGCGGCGCCCGTCGGCGGCGCGGCGGCCGGCCGGCCGACGGAGCCGTGTGGCGCCAGACGCAGCGCCGCGTGACGTCACGCTTCCGGCCGGTTATTCACGCGCCCACGACGTCATGGCCGTCGGGCTCCCGGACTGAAGCGGTTAGCTGTGATTCGCGGAAGCGAGGCGCCGGGGCTGCTGGAGGAGGTTTCGGTTTGTGTGATGCCGTACTTAATTTGAACTTGAGAAACTGAAATTATATCTGTGATCAGCGGCTGATGCAGAGGGGGATCATCGGGAGCATCCCCCCCCCCCATCCCACCCTTTCATTTGAAGACCCGGCGCCAGCATGTCTTTTGGTCTCATGTTGTTGGGCGGAGGCTAAGTGGGTTTTTCTTCTAGAAACAAGAATTTGTTCATTTAAATGCTAATGTAAAAGTGGCAGAATGAAGCTACCATAATCTGAGAGGAAACCTGTATCTGAGGGCAGGTCAGGTTAAAGCGATAGAGCAGGGTTGTCGATTTCTGTAAATGATTGGGAGGGCCGAGCCGAGGACCCGACAACCTAACCTCCCCAAAATGTGGGTTTCTCTACAGATTAAGCCCGCTTTATTTTGACGAACAGAAATTTATAAGTTTTTGTTACTATTTATTAAACGAAAAACTGCATTTATCCCCATGTAGATATGTACAAATATGAATGGAAGATGGATAAATCGGTACTTACGTCACTTTAGACTTTATTCTTTACTGTGTGCCTGTCTCTTATCTATTGTGGCGGTTCTTTTTGTTATTATTACTAATTTCCCTTAAAAACCGGCAGGAAATATGGGGGGCGGGGCAAAACCAACACTGGGGGGCCAAATCGACATTGGCAGGGCCAGGGCCCTCTCAAAAGAATACGAGTCGCGCCCCTGCGATATAGACTTGCTCCTCCCCTCCCGTTAGCACGTGGTCTGGATTCACCAGTACCGGCGATATAAATGAACAGACCGCAGTGAGCGCGACCGATGAGTTCATCAGAACTTTTCATTTCGTTCAACATTTCGCTCTGAGCTAAATTGCCACGTCCTGATATCGGCGGCTTCAGCTTACTGAACGGGTTTATTTCACGTCCCTTCTCAAACTATACGTCGGCATTATCGGTCAGCTTCAATGGCCGTGCTTTGCGATAATGCTTTCTGACACGGATAGTAAACCAATGCTCATACATGACGGAACGGGTGGGGGAGGGGCACTGGGGCACTTTGTCTCCTTCCTTAACTGGCGAAATTTAACATTAACGTTACACGGAAAGAAATGGCTCCAAAAGCAGCCTGTGCTCCCTTGCCGGAGCACGATGCACCGCTACTGCCAATCTTATGTTTAACAGTTTCTCTTCAGCGTTCGCTGTTGCTGCGTGCCGGCGTCCAGTGCAGGAAGGGATAACATGGTAGCACACGACCGCCGCTCGTTACCGGAAAATACAGGTGGCGGTCGCGGAAGCCACCGGTCGTCAGTTCACACCTGTCCCCGCGCGGACCCAGCCGGGCGCTCCAACGAACAAAGCACGGCTGGTATGGTTAACGACTGATGAGAGGTCCTCGCTGATGGCGCAGCGCGGCAGCTGGTGTCAGGGAACGTATCTGAAAATTATCAAAATACCGCCGTTCTCTGTTTATCTCTAGTGTTAGATAACGTAACTGATCAATTGCCTTGCTCCGAATGGACATAGGTGATAACATATTTTAGCTTTATCGGGAGTAACATGCACTCGGATTCGGGGAACTCAGATCGGCGAGTTCTTCTGCTGTGTCTCATGTGCAGTTCCTTTGGGCTCACGACGAAATACTCCCTATGCTGGGTCATGATCGCGGCGCACCAGCCTTGAATGCGTTAATTTGTCAAGAGAAGCACGAAATGTCAGATGAGTGGTTTTCATTTCAGACAACAGTTTTGAAACTGAGGGTATTTGTTTGAATCGCCTTGTAGTCACAAAGCTTTGAAGAGGTCAGAATTATTTTTTCCACCAAAGGGGCTGAAACGGATTGCGTCGGGAAGTGCAGGACACAGTTCCTCCAAAATCAAGTCCTGACGTTCTCTCTGTCTCAACCCGAGTACAGAAAAATATTCTGCGCTGTTCTTTTCCCTCTGCAGCATGAACAATTTTCAATCCCGAGGGCTCGATCTAGGAGTATTATTTCGCCGTCCCGTCAGCTACTCATCTGTCTTACAACACATCCTGCCTACCCTGAGGAGATCACAGGCTCGCTGTTCACGCTCACTCGGTTGCCCGTGGATCCATCATCCAGTCTGACGTCTAGTTGCCACTCAGCAACACGCGGGTCCAGTATCGAGGCTGAAACCTAGTTACCCCTCAACCGCTTAGGGGTCCGCGGCCCAGCCTGGGGTCTGGTCACACAGAGCAAAGACCAGTCCTGGCCTGGCCTGCCCCAGTAGGGCCGGGGCTGGGCACCGGGTCTGGGTCGGTCCGCTGGGACCGGATCGGCCGCCGGTCGGCCGCTCTGTCCACTCCAGCCGCAAACAGGGTCTGAGCAGCCGGAGCACACAGCAGCGGAGGCGTCCAGAGGCTGGTCGTCGCCGCGAGCGTCCCCTGCAGGCGCCCGTCGGCTCAGGGGACTGCTGTTGATGGTTATCTGATGATGATGACGATGACGATGATCCGAGCTGCGAGGTGATTGCATCGTCTTTCAGCTCCAGTGCGCTGGGTTCACACGGCCTGGGTTTCCGCGGCCCGTTCGTGCCTTTATTCTCCGGGCTCTGATTGGCGATGTCCTCATTGCACTTCCTAGGGAGATGGCCAGCCTTCAACTCGGTCTTCGAGATACAGCGTCGCGCTTCCTGTTTTTATCAACACTCCTATATTTTTGGAAGTACGCATGAAAAATGGTCGGGATTTACGATTTGAGTCGGCGGATGGTATTGAAAGACAGAATCAGATAAGGCCCTATTTCAGTTGCAAATAAATTATTCTCCAGCATTAACCGTCGTTTTCCTTATATCCAGCTGTCGGTCTAGGTTCTGCAATGACCTCACCGTCCTATTGTCTAGGTTCTGCAATGACCTCACCGTTTAGGTACGTCATCCTAAACTTTCAAGTATGTATTCGACGTAGCAAGTAGAAAATTAGCCCGAGCCGATTGCAGATGTCCTGAGCTGTTCTAATTCACGCCAACACAGACTAAATATTTTTCCATATCGCCTGCCTTGCTTGTCTTTCTATCCCTCTTCGCTCTCTCCTTCCTATTTCTTCCTCTTCGCAGTGGTACCGTTATTCCGTTACCTTTGTTACCCAACTCCTGGCCTCCCTCCCCTCCCCACACCCTCGGACAGCTGCTGGCGTTGCCGGGCGCGCGGAGGCCGTGTTGTTGTTTGCGTCTCCGGGCCGACACCCCTTCCTGCCCGGTCCCGGCCCAGTTGGCTCGGCGCCCAGCACGGCGCTCCCGCTCCGTCCGACCGGCCGCGGCGGACGCGGACTCCGAGTCCGCCCGGCGTCCCGGCCGGGGCGGACTCGGCGGTCTCTTCCCTGCCGCGGCCGCCGGCCCGCCGTGTGGTGGTGAGATCGGCCGGGCGCCGTGGGGCGGCAGATCGGCCGGCCGCCGCGGTCCCGGCCGGCCGCTATAAATACCGGGCATCCCGCCGGCCGGCCGGCGGCGCGCGCGGCCAGAGCGGCAGGAGAGAGGGCGGGCGGACCGGGCGACGAGCCGCTGCCGAGGCGCCCGCCCCGAGCGCAGGGCGCCCCGGCCGGCGCCCCGTGCCCCGGCGCCCCGTGTCGGCGCCCTGAGCCTCGGGGCGCCGGCCAGCGGCGGCGCCCTGGGCCCGGGCTGGAGCCGGCAGGGCGCCAGGGAGCAGGAGGAGGTCGGAGATCTGGGTCAGGAGTGGCCGGGAAGGGGTGACAGGACGTAAATAAAGGGTGAACGGCATCGGGCAAGGTTACGGGCCGACCCCCGAGAGTGAAACCGGCCTTCACGTGGGAAGATCGCGGAACCGGTTCTGCTGAATGGGTTGGAGGTCGGTCGGGAAGGGGTGCTCCGAGTGAGATTTAATCCGGCCGGAACACGGCGACGCGGATGAAGGGGTGTAGTGGAAATGAATGGTACTGACTCTCAGCGGCCGATTTTCCGAGGCGATCATGAAATATGTCGTTACGTCTTACCTCCAGTTCACACCAAGGTAAGCGATCGTGCCCATTTCCTTCGACTGTTCTTGGCCGTGCGAAAAACATCCGTTGCAGAAGTGGCTCCGTTAGAAAGACTATACGCTTTAAAAGAAATTTTCTTTTGAAAAACCTGTTTCCAGCGGGAGTGCGCCTGAGTTTGAATTTCAGGGCAGCGTAGCAAAGGACAGCCTGCTCGTCGTAAATAGCAATTAACCTTAGGCGCATCCCCATTTCGGGCCTGGATTATTTAAATGGGTTTATTGCCTACTCTGATCACCTTTCGTCGCCATTTTGTGTGAAACTGTCGCTTATTTATCAGATCTTGACCTTGTCGGACGTTGACGTTTGTTTTGTGAAAAGTTTTGTGATAAGTTTGTGATTAGGGAGAGAGAATATGATATGAGTTCCTCGGATTGGTTGGACATTTCTCGTTTGAATTAATTTTTTTTTTTTTTTGCAGGTGAACCAACGATCAACGAACCAGAACCGTGGACAAGTAAGTAAGGTTTCGGGATTTTCTTATCCCCACTTGTCAAACGTGTACCAAACTCCGCTTTTAGTACAGCAGAGGATATTGGCGTTCACGAACCCTAGCATTGGGCGATTAGAGCCAGCTGCAATGACCACCAATGTAAGCCTCCAGGTAGTGGCAGCACATATCCGATATCCGTTCCGTTCCAGTTTCGCTGAACAAATCGGTCGGAACGATTTTACAGCAGCCCATTTGCAAACTCTCGCTGAAGAATTTGCAGACAGCTGAAAACTGCATCTTTCCAGGAAAGCGTTAATCGTCGAGCATCCTCAGAGTGTGGGGGGAGGAGATAGGCAGAACCATTTTCAATAGTTTCCTTGTATGCTACACCGTGCGGCTAATTCTAAATTTTCTTAGATTGTGGCAGGCAGCTGCTCTCCCGATCTCTTTCCTGCGTCATTTATGCCTGACAAAACAGTTCTAAAAACCAAGTTTAAAAACGGGCATGATTGGCTTAATGTATCTGCCTGACGTGTGCAGTCAAGCAATAAAATAGCAGCGGATAATCCTGAGAGGCTTGAAAGGCGCTTCGTAAAACATGTGGCCACGGCCATCCAACGTTCAGCGGCGGCTGGCGCCGTGGGTGTCGTCAGAAGCTCAGGTACAAGGCACTCATCACCAGGTTTGCCGAGTTCACTGGAGGCTCAGCGGACGTCCTGCCTGTCTCAATACCCGATCAGAGATCGCCCCCCCCCCCCCGGCCGCCCACTGGACTCGGTATTAGCGGTAATGTCCGCCGTCCGGCCCGGACCGCCGTCTAATTTTAGCCGGCCTCCGGTGCGGCCGTTGTTTGGTGATGAATGGGCTCGGACCACGCGAAAACCTCATGGACCGGGCGAGAGGAGCATTCGGAAATTTTGGGACAGAAGATGATTTATTTGCTTCATTATGGTCGGCGCCAATTTTCGTCCATAGCATCGTAGGGGATAAAAAGCGTACCTAGAACTCAAGAGCAGCCTCACGAGCGTCAGCTGCATTATCAGCCAATTTCAACGTCTATGATCTAACGACTGATATAGCACTGAACATGAACTCTGTAGTAGTTGCTTACATAAGCAAGCTGTATGATGCTGGCCAACGTTACATGTTCATAGGATCGACAGTCGGTTTTCTTCCATTCGTCCTCCATTCCGTTCGTAGATATTGAATCGTCGTCACTCCTGCGCTGCCCTCCCCTCTCCCGGCGCGGAGAGGTGTCAGGAGAGGGCTGCCGCACCAGCCGCCGGCCGCTGACAGGATTGGCCGCACGAGCCTCTGAAAAGAGGGGAGAGGCGGCCCCGGCCGATGGTGGCGATAAGACCTCCTCTAAACCAGCGGCCCGGGGGGGACATTAGCTTCCGCGCGACTGGTGAAGGGGTGGGACGACTGGTTGGAAGCTGGAGGCGGGACCGCGCGTGACGCTGGGAAAGCTCCGGCTGCTTCTGCACGTCGCGTCGTTTAGTGCCCGGCTGGGTCCGTTGTTTCCGAGCGGGATTCGTTAAGAAGTCTGCGACGGGGAGGTGCTACCCATAAGACATGTCCGGTGTCACAACACCAGAAAACGCGACAGAGGATCCCTGGCAACGGCAGGTGGGACAGGAACCATGTCCCCAATCGCCGACCGATCTCTGACGCCCGCAGGTGGGACGACAGGCATCGGCTAAAGCCCGCGAGGGCTTAACAAGCTCAAAACGCGCAATAAATGACGGGAAATTTCGGTCTCGAACTGCCTTTGATATACATTTACGCCTTTTTAATTTGAATTTTATTTCATTATTAGTTTTAGCTTCAATTTAGATTTGTATCGCCCAAACAATGGACCCGGGAATAGCGGATCCCACTCGGGTTCCAGTCCGTGAACCCCTCAACTCATCACCTCTGGCCCTGCCCCCTGCCTCCCCGCGTGCCGCCTCATGTTCTCACCCTCGAACTCCGCGCACCTTCTCGCCCGTGAACTCCTCACGCTTTCGCACTCGCGAACTCCGCACACTTTCTCACCTGCGGACTCCCCTAATCTGCACACTTTCTCATTCGCGGACTCCGCGGGACTCCGCGCCGATTTTGGCCGGAATTTCGATCCCGAGGAATGACTCGCACTGTCGGAGATGTCGAGTAGGCCACTGTCGGAGACTGTGCTGTTGGTCCCGAGGAATAACTCTCACTGTCGGAGATGGTGAGCCGGCCACTGTCGGAGACTGTGCTGTTGGTCCCGAGGAATAACTCTCACTGTCGGAAATGGTGAGCCGGCCACTGTCGGAGACCGTTCTGTACGCCTCTTCTCGCCGCTCACGTCCCAGACGAACTGCGAACGGCCTCTCCTTCCAGCTTAGTCTAATGCAGTCCAGCGACGGCGTTGGAGGAGTGAGTGATCTACACTCGAGTCGTTAACTGGGCAGGCTGCGCTGCCAGCAGCCGTTAGTGAGGCAATCACGGCCTGGTCCGGCACCCAGTCGGGCTCATTGTTGCTTTGTTCCATTTTTCACCGCGTTGCTTTGCGTCTTTCAAGGCGCGTGCATGTCACAAAACAAGAAAAGATGGAAGTGACATTCCTTTGTTTTTTATCTTCCTCCATGAACGGAATTAATGACTAGCCAAGGGAGGGTTTCGGTGTACGTCAGGCATTACTGAACCGGTTTGGATTTCGTCTCACAGGATGAGTGCCGTAAGAAATCAGCAGTATCTCTCGCACTAAGCTGGAAACGGAGCAGCCAGTCCTCCCGCCGCAGTCTTCAGTTTGGACTTTTGTCTTTTGTCTGAATTTTTATTCGTCTCAGACTGGCGGGCAAATGGACGAACAATGGTTGTCGATTGTTTGGCCGGTAATTTTTTACTGACCGGGAAAAACTGCAAGGTGGCTGATTGCTCCTGTTGCCGGGTTGGACAGTCATGACTGGCATAGGACAGTCTGCTCCTGTTGCAGGGTTGGGTAGTATAACTGGCATAGGACCGTTGGTGGCTGGATCTGGCTGGCTGAAGTTTGGTGGAGGGTCGCTGGTGGTTGGAGCTTGCTAGCTGGCTGGAACCGTTGTACGGCTCCCGGCCGTCGATGTTTGGTGCAGGCCTGGCTGAGACAGTGCCAACATGTCGCCGGTTGGTGCTGGGTAATGCCGGATGGTGGCGGGTGATGCCGGTCCGGTGCCGGCATGGTGCCGGCCTGGTGTCGGCCTGGTGCCGGAGGGTGCCGGGTAATGCCGGCCTGGTGCTGGCTGGCTTTGGGTGGTGCTGAGTGATACTGGGCGGTGCCGGGCTATGCCTGCTGGTGCCGGCTGGTGCCGGGTGGTGCCGGATGACACTGGGCGGTTCCGGGCTATGGCGGCTGGTGCCGGCTGGTGCCGCTGGTGCCGGCGGGTGACTGATGGTCGGCCGGCGGCACGCCGCGGGAGGGGGACGCCCAGCTCCTGCCTCGTTTCCCGTCCGGCGGCGGCCACAATGGTGCTGCCCGGCCCGGCTCGGGCTGATTTGCGTCCCGGCTGGCCGGGCGGCCGCCGCCGGGGCCGCGCCGACCAGGGGTGAGCGACCCTCGCCGGCCCTCCCCCTGTCCGCACACGGAATTCCTGCCCGGCGCCGGCCGACGGGGACGAAGACGGAGAGGGGACGTCCTCCCAACGCGATGGACGGCGAAAATTCGTGTCCGCTGAGAGAAGCCGCGCTATAAAGCTGAAACGCTACCGATGAGTTTCTTTCGTCGTGCGTGACACGCCTTTGCCGAACGATACGAAAACCAGCGGAGCCCTCCCCCCCCCAAGAAAAAACTTGCATAACATCATTTTCAAACTCATTTCGGCAACCCGTTCGACACGTGTTTTTCAGAACAGAAGTAAGTCTGGGTACTACATTTGAGGTTTTCCTATTTATGTATGACCCTTGGGTGCTCTGTTTTCTAATATCGCTGGCGATCCTTTTCCTCCAAAACTACCCGTCGGAACTCGATCCCTGTTGGGACGCACCCGTCTGCAAAGTGAAGGGGGAGGGCAGGAGGCAGGTGTTCACTGTTTGGTGGGGCGCGAGCCCCCATTGTGCTGCATTATTTACGCCCGGCGGAACCACGCGCCCGCTTTCAAAGGCGCGTATTTTATGAAGGGCTGGCGGGCTGCCGTCGCGTGCGGCTGTGTCCCTGCACCCTTTCAGTGGCGTCGGGCCGACCGCGGGCGGCGGCTTCCGTCGGCACGCCCTCCCGCCCGGCTTCAGCCAACGGCAGAAGGGTTGGCTCCGCGCGCGCTGATTGGTCGAGCCCCAGAAAGGGTTGAGTCGTAATTGGCTGAGGGATCGTCGGCGGTGGGAGGGGCCGGCCACCGCCTGCGCCAATGGCGAGCGGGTTGAGCCGATGGCGGCCGGGTGCCGGCAAATATGTGCCGTCGCCAAACAGGACGGGGATAGATTGCCGCGCTGGGAGCGCGTTGTGTGTTCCGCACACAGCCGCGGGCTGGCCGGACCGCTGAGACCGTGACCGGGTGGGTTTGATAAGGGGTGGAATACAGGAACGGGTGTGGTAGGAGGCACGCCTCATTCACTACCATAATACGAGGGCGGAGGCTTAAAAACAAATTATGAAGCGTTGTGAGACCAATTGGGCAGTTTCACCATGCTTCTGAAATTTGTGGACGAAGGTCATAACGATAAACAGTGTAACAGCTTTATCACGTCTTGATATCGTGAGTTTATTTCAAGAATTCTGTGTAACTATGAAGCGAAAACATGTAGTAGTCAGGGACAACCCAGCACCATTTTTGAATGACAGTTTGGGATTGACGCATGCCCAACACCCTCGAAAAGCGCAGAACTTTACCGACGTCATATACAATATCAGTGTTTTTGAGATATAACATATAAGTTCTAGAGATATGCAACATCAGTGTTCTAGAGATATAAGATGGACGTATTCCCGGGTGTTTTACGTGCAGATCTTAGGCTGCGTTTGTTTGTCTTCGCCTTTTTCTCTCAATATAAGGTAAAAAAAACACTAAAGTAGATGTTGAAGAAACATACCATTTCCGTAGTTCCGAGAATCTCTGGGACTCTACGGCCTCTGGGAATCTCCGTGGGTGGCGCGTCCCGCAGTTTCCCCGCCGTCCCGGCCTGAGCCCGGCGCCAGCTGGCCGGAGACGATCCGGGCCGGGTGACCCCCACTCAGGTACCTCCCGCTCCGGGGATACCGCCGGCCGGCCGGGGACGGACCTGCTCCGGACCGGTGGACCCCCCTCTCAGGAACCCCCGGCTCAGGAGATACCGCCAGCCGGTCGGGGACGGACCTGCTCCGGACCGGTGGTCCCCTCCCAGGCACCTCCCTCTCCGGAGATGCCGTCGGCCGGCCGGGGACTGACGCGCTCCGGACCGGCGGACTTCACTCAGGCACCTCCCGCTCCGGAGATACCGCCGGCCGGTCGAGGACGGACCTGGTCCGGACCGGCTGACCCCCCACTCAGGCATCTCCCGCTCCGGAGACACCGGTCCTCTCTCCAGCCAGCTGAGCCCGGCCCGAGCAGCTCGCCCCGTCACCTTGGCGTGACCTTCAGGAGGGGCGCCGGGCGGCGGGTTCCGGCCGCTCGGCCTGCTGTGCCCTGCTGGCCGGGCGGCAGCCGGCCGGCTCGGCACACCTGCCCTGCTGGGCTGGGCTGGTCAGATCTGGCGTCGGCTGAACGGGAACCTCGGGATGGCTGACCCTGACGTGGCGATCCGTTGAGGAACTGGCCTGGGTCGTTCAAGCGCCGTCAATAATCACGGAGAAGAGACACTGGACAGTATAAATCACTCCGATACATGGCGATGCATTTGTTACTGCATCGACGGTTTCCTTGTCCAGCGTAAAATATGACGAGTTCAAAAATGCATGAGACGCGGCCTTAAGCGGGTACCAGACCGGCAACATAACGTAAGAGAGGGGTTCAGTCAGCTAAAATTATAGATAAGAAGTCCGTAAACGTAAAATCCGATGTCGCTCGGGTAACGTAAACCGGTCGACGGACAACGAATCTTACTGTTTGAGAGCGACGTAAAAAGTTGAACCATGTCCAGCTATTGACGGACATCGTATGTAAAAGTCCTCAGTGCGTCAGTAAGAGGCTGTGTGGAATGTGTTTTTCTCCAGTGACTGGCGTCGTCCACCTGCGTGTATACTTTACTCACAATTTGCATTTAAAAAGGAAGTGAAGTATTCTAAAGCCAACCACTTTTTAAATTTTTATCATGATGTTTTTTCAAAAGGATCAATTTAAAATGCTCTTGTCCGCAACCATGCGCTGCGAATATGGCAGCCACGCCAGAATCGAAGCGCATCGAAAAAAGAAATGGAGCCGATTGTTCAACCTGCATTACGTTCGGCGATTTTAAGTGACGGAGTCCCTCATTTACGTTTAGATGTCAGTGTGACGCTCGCTTTGATGGCCTGTAACTGAATACGGTCGGACATCTAGACGCTCGGAAATCCAGGCATCCATGTGCGGCATGTCCAGGCGGTCCTACATTCAGGCGTTTGAACATCTACACACAGATACCCCGACAGCGTTAAGTTCAGACAGAGGGGCGTCCGGACAAGCAGTTCTAAAATCTCCCCATCAAGCCGAAAATATGCTAGAAATCGAGTCGAAAATCTGCCGACGTCAATGAACCTTTTCGCCAGGGTCCAGCCGGGATCCAGCGGGGTCCAGCTGAGGTCCAGCTGGGATACGGCCAGGTCCAGCCGGGGTCCGCCATCTCTGAGCGGGCGCAGGATCTCCTCCCCGAGTCCCGCGCGCGGGCGCGCGCCAGCCGTTTGGCGCCGTTACGCTCCACAAATACGCGCGCCTCGTCCGAACGAGCGCGCTGATTCGCCGAGACCGGCGCACGTCAAGTTCAAGGTCAGCGTGGCCCAGCGTGGAATTTTCGGCGCCAACCACGTGGTGGTCATAGTTCGGACGGCGCGGGCTTATGACAGAGAAGCAGAATGGACTTACACGGCGCCGGAATTTGGGGCAATGTGCGTAGAGGCTTGCGGCTGAGAAAGCAGAGGCCATTTTTGTCCATTGTGTGGTTCATACTCAAATCCGGGTAAAACATTTTGAATGCAGAGTTACGTGTAACGATTTTGGGACAAGTTTACATGATTTTTTTTCCTTAATGGTGCACGAGAATTTTTTCGTAAAATTTACACCGTTACACCTAAAGGTCACATGAGAATTATTTACGTGTGAGCAGTCTACCGAGTTAAGTGTCCTTTTAGAATTTCAGGGTATTGTATATCACCATGCACCGAGACAAATGTTAAAAACCGCCATTCGGAATATTTGTTATTGCTCGACCAAGGATACTTCGTCGAACTGACCATTCTGGACAGGAGAGTATTCATGACAGTAATTTCATGACGCACAAAGCGGCTTTTTCGTCTTTCGAACGTATTGCTCTGGGAGAGCTTTTGTCACCCCTCGTAGACGTGTGTCAGAAATAGATGAAAGCGAGATGAGAGACCCCGCCTTCTGCCAACTCCGATCAACGCTGGTGATTGTCCTGGTCCTGAAACTTTCGCTGCAGGATCTCCCTGTACAGCCGGCGATTCGTCGGGTGCCAAGCTGCGAGCCGTGCTGTCCAGTCTTAGCGTCATCCGTCGAGCCGCCGTCTGACTACTGAACCTGCTGCTCCTCCCAGTCCTGACGTCATCTGTCCAGCTGTTGCCAGTACTGACGTCATCCGCCCAGCCGCCGTGTGACTCTTGTGTTTACCCCTCCTCCCTGCCGAATTCACACTTTCTGCCTTCATCGGTCGGCCGATAGAGGACGGTTAGTTCAATGATACCGTCGGCGGTGATCATTACGGTCGTGGCTTAATCGATCTGGCGTCTCTCAGACTGGCTGACAGATGTGTCAGCCATTTCTCTTTTCAGACAAAAGAGACATTAACGTCTCATTATTTCTCCATCTTTTCCCGTCATTCCTTGTCATGTGCTATTTTTGCCGTTTTCCGTATCTTTCAAGATATTATTTTTTGTTTGTGTCGGAATCATTCTCAGCAGAAAATGTCCACACAGTATAGTTTGGTTATATTGTAACTATATGCTTGAGATTTCTTCCTATAAAATTTATAGCACTTGATTGGCGAGTCGGCGGGACATACTGAGAATCCCCATGGGTCTTAAAGTAATCAGGTGCAAAATCATAGAATATAAAATCATCGCGGTCCCAGATTAGGTCACCAGGGAGCTGGTAACGGAACGTGATGCCGTGCTTATGTAAGATCGGGGTACGGATCAAGTCCTCGCTTCAGACCACGCAGCACTGTATCCCCTGTTCGTGTAAGCTGAATGTCAAACAAATGTCAGCACATCGGCGAAAGGGTCTAATCTGAAACCTGATTTTTACTGGGCCTTCAAAAGACAAAGAAGACTGAACGGACGTGGCACGCTGCGCTAGAAGAAAAAAAACACTCAAGGTGTCCTCCAGCATCTTAAAGACCCATAGTTTCACAGGCTTTTGTACATCAGCCTCCTCCCCCCACCTCCCCAAGAAGCTCGCACATCACACACCAGCTATTCCGTCAGGGCGTGGGCCGATGCTTATATCTCTTGCCAGTTGGCTAGCTCATATCCGGAAAAACATGCTCCCCCAGTGCCGGTCGGTAGGTCCTGAAGAGGCCAGAATCCTCACGCCAGACCCAGCGCGTATGCCTGAATAAGCGCCCCCTACAATGGCTCCATATTCACTCGCCGCTCGCGTCAAACGCAGCCAGTCGGCGGCGTTCGCGGCCGGGCCAGGGAATTAGCGCCGACGCCATTCACGGGCCCTCGCCCGGGACGCGCTATCGATTTTCCGAACGAGTCTATAACAGAGCTCCGTTCATCTGATGCGCCGCGGACGGGGATGGTATGGACGGCCGGGTGGTCGGCGGCGCCTCTGCGCCCCCATCTTTAGCGGCATTGGACCAACTGGCCTCTGACTGCAGATTTCATGGAAAGAAAGGGAAAGGGACTGTGAGGTTTGCTAAAAAAGTCTCCCGAAAAAAACATCCATGGTTTATGTGCCCGTCCGTTACCATTCTCCATTTTTCATTATGATCTTCTTCTGGGGACCTCCCAAACGCGGAAATAAGATTTGAGAAAATGGAGGTGGGCTGGGGAAGTTCACTTCCAAATCGTCGCATAACTGAAAGTTCCGCTGCATTAAAAATCTGGGTGGGGGGATGGCACATACATTGACTTTCTTTCCGCCTTGCAGGCGTATTTGCCGTCGGCAGATTCAATAAAGAACGACGAGCAGAAGCGATGGAACCTCTGCGCAGAAGGGATGGCAAACGCGATTTTTACCTCGTTTCTTTCCATGTAGCACCATAGGGTTAATGTTAAATGTTGCCCAGAGTTGAGGAGGCGGCTGACCCTCCCCCCTTTCCTGCCCCCCGGTTCCAACGCCCTGCCGACAAGCAATTGTTACGCTCAGTTCTCTCGCCCCCGACTCATGGTAACGGGGCCGCTTGCGACGCAGCATGGTGACGTCACAGCTCAACATGGCTGCCGTCCGCCAACCCTATCAGCCGTCATGCTCGGCGCGTGGTCAGGCGACCGGCCAATCGGAGAGCTCGCCAGCGACAGCGGCTATCACTCATTGGTGGTCAGCTCATCATCGGGCTTCACCGAGTAAAGCGTCTCGCCGGGGCACGGAGAGGCGGTCCCTGAGGGCCCTCAGCCGTCGATCACGCTTAGCTATCGGTCCGTGGTGAAGCCATTCTACACACAGGCAGTGATGATTTGTAGGAAAACATTGCCTCCGATCTATTCCAGCAGATACGGTCCGGGCCATTGGTTCGAAGACGGACTGTGCAGGAACATTTGGTGCCCGAAATGTTTGGTGCCTGAAAGTTCAAGGGCGCATCTAAATCTTTATAGGTCCGAAAAGACTTTCGAAGCAGACTGTTTGTGATATAAAGGACTCTGAGACACAAACAGTGATTAGAAAGATAATAATCTGACGTGAAATATCAAAGATGAAAACCTGACCATATGATAACCAATGATCTCCAACGATGTGGTATGCTGATTTGCATAAAGCACCTTCTATGCCTTTCAAAACGCGTCGCGATATCTGTGTGCCTATTTTCTTCCTTCCTTCTCGGAAACAGGCTGAGAATCTCCTTCTTATGTTACTCACGCCTTTTGCTCAGATGTTTCAAACAGTTTTTTTCGTCTTTAGTAGGTGCTAATTTTAGGAACTGAGACTTGTTGGATAGGAAGGGATTAGTTTGTATTTTCTTTTACGTGAAACAACTTAACGTTAATGTCACGTTACGCAACAACCGTCAACGTTAGCATTAACAAACAACCACCCTGTTTTTACACCTTCACGAGGGTGCATTTCACCGATTTCTGCACTCTGCAAATGTTTTGTATTTCCAGCTGTAACCGTTTCGATCATTTTGCAAGTCCCGTGACACGAGGCCAAAGCCGTTTGCCCAGTTCTCCGCAGCACCTCTTTTCGCCGGTTCTCGGCCGTGACTGGGCGTGTTCCGTGTGCCGCAGGTGTGGCCCGTCGTCGGCCGACATGAAGGAGGAGCCGCCGGAGCCGGGCGGCGGGCCGGCCGGCGGCAGCGGCGCCGCGCCGGCTCTCTCGCGGCTCTCGGAGCTCGGCCTGCTGGCGCCGCTGCCGGCCGGGCCGCTGGCGCCGCTGGGCCAGCAGGCCGGCCTGCTGTCGCCGGCCGGCTTGCAGGCCGCCCTGCTGGCCGGCCTGGCCGCCCAGCACGCCAGCCAGCTGCAGTACCAGCGCGCGCTGCTCGGCCCGGCCGCACCGCTGCTCGGCCTGCACCAGCACGAGGCGCTGCTCGCCTGGTCCAAGATGGCGGCCGGCGCGCCGCCGCCGCGACCGGGCAAGCCGGAGCCGGCCGGCCGGCCGCGGCCGCCGCCGGAGCCAGCGCCGGCGGCCGCGCCCGCGCCCGTCTCAGGAGCAGGCTCACCGGTCGGTTCCGACGGCTCGCCGCCGGCCGGCCGGCCCGTAGAGAAGCGGCCCGCCGTCAGAGACAAGGTGTTCGTCTGCCCCGTCTGCGGCCGCGGCTTCGGCTACAAGCACGTGCTGCAGAACCACGAGCGCACGCACACGGGCGAAAAGCCGTTCGAGTGCAAGGAGTGTCACAAGCGCTTCACACGCGACCACCACCTCAAGACGCACATGCGGCTGCACACGGGCGAGAAGCCGTACCACTGCGCGCACTGCGACCGCCAGTTCGTGCAGGTGGCCAACCTGCGCCGCCACCTGCGCGTGCACACTGGCGAGCGGCCGTACGGCTGCGAGCGCTGCCAGGCGCGCTTCTCCGACAGCAACCAGCTCAAGGCGCACACGCTCATCCACAACGGCGAAAAGCCGTTCCGGTGCGCCGACTGCGACGGCGCGTTCCGGCGCCGCCACCACCTGGTGCACCATCGGTGCCCGGCGCGCGAGGCGCCGCCGCCGGCCGAGCCGGACGCCGAGCCGGCGCGCTCGCCCGACTCGTGCGAGACGCGCTCCGAGGCGAGCAGCGGCGAGCGGCCGGAGACGGTGCGCCGCCGGAAGCCGAACGAGACGCGCCGGCTGGTGCGGCCGGCCGCCGAGCTCGGCCCGCCGGCCCCAGACTGCTTCCTGCCGGCGCCGCCCGCCGACCAGCCGATGCAGACCGAGCCGGAGGACCTGAGCGTGCCGTCGCGGCGGCGTCTGGCCGAGGAGGAGGTCCGTGCCGCCGCGCCGCCCTGGAGCTGGGCTCTGGAGGACGGCCGCCAGCAGCTGGAGGCCAGGGAGCGCCTGTTCGCGGCGCCGCCCTGGCTCGGCCGGCCGGAGATCATCACCGACGGCCAGCGCGAGCTCGAGAAGCGCCACAGGCAGGAGGAGCTGAGCGTGCTGGCGCCGCTGCGGATCCTCGCGCCGGCCGATTGCCAGCGCCGGCAGAACGGGGATTACGAAGAGGAGAGAATGGAGGACGAGCAGCAGCAGGTCCAGTACGCGCTGCACGGTGTGGGCCAGGTCGCACCAGCTCCACGCGAGAGTCTGGAGCTGGCGCTGAACGGCCGCCTTGAGACGCAGGGGGAGCGGGAGGAGCGGGAGGAGCGGGAGGGACGGCAGGGGGAGGACGACCGGGAGCCGAGCGTCGGCACCAGCAGCGGCGCCCTGTCCCCCGTCGACTCGCCGTCCAACTGACGGACGTTCCGCCGATAACCAGTCGCTTGCTACGGGTATTTTGTTCGGAGAAATCGTGTTCACGGCTTTTTCGCGACGCGCTGAGTTCGTGCCGGATGAAGGGCGGTACCGTGGCGGAACGTCTGTGTCTAAACTGTAAACTGGCGGGCTGCAAGGGCGGCGCTGCGGCGGCACGCGGCGCAGCGGGAGGCGATAAACCGGGGACGGTCTGACGCGCGATGACAGCTCTGACACTATCCAGCCCAGCGGTCGGGTGAGCTCTTATCTCTGCTGCCTATGGAAGCGGGCAGACCGGCTCCGTTTCCTGGCGGCGGGAGACGGTCCCGCGGGCTCCCTGCCGCAGGCGGTTCTCCAGGGGTGGGGCGGCCGCCGGGTCCCACGGGTGAGGGCGGAGCGCCAGAGAGGGGGTCGTCCCGGCCGGGAGCTCCAGGGAATGGGGCAGAAGCGCTGCCGGACGCAGGTGGCCTGCCACTCGCAATTATCCATTACCGGGCCGGTCCCAGCGGCGCGGGCCGGCGGTCCATTACCGATATCAGCGGCCTGCCTGCCCCCGGCACGCGGGCGCCGGCCAGCTGACCGCCGCTGAGTGTGGTCCACCGTCTGACGCCAGCCCCGGCCGTCTGACCGCTCCTCAGTCCGGTCCTCTGTCGGCCGGAGGACCAGCGTCTGATTGCGGTCTGACGCCTGCCCGCGGCCGAGTGGCCTGTCGGCGACTCAGTCCTCAGACTCGGTCCTCCGGCGACTCCGGTCCTCCCTCGGCCGGCTGACCGCTCTCTGTCGGACACCTGGCCCTGGGGGGTGGCTGTCGCTGCCGCCCGCTGTTCTAATGTCCGCCCCCTGTCCTGCTGTTCTCCGGCCACTGTTGCCCTCTGTCCTGCTCTCCGGCCGCTGCTGCCCGCTCTCCTGTTCTCCGGCAGCTGATCCCCGCTGTTCTGTTCTCCGGCCGCTGATCCCCGCTGTCCTGTTCTCCGGCCGCTGCTGCCCGCTGTCCTGTTTTCCGGCCGCTGATCCCCGCTGTCCTGTTCTCCGGCAGCTGCTGCCCGCTGTTCTGTTCTCCAGCCGCTGCTGCCCGCTGTTCTGTTCTCCGGCAGCTGCTGCCCGCTGTCCGGCGGTACTGAATGTCACCCGCCGTCCTCAGACCCCAGACTCGAGTCTGTCCTCTGGATCTGAGGCAGCATCGGCCGGCAGAAGTCTCTTGACCCCTGCGTGCCGCTCTCTCGCGCTCTACGCCGAGTTCCCTGACCGGTGTCCCGTCCCACGCTCCAAGACAAACGCACAATCTCGCTCCAGTTCGGAACAGTTGGCCCCGTAACAAACGTGGGCACTTCAACGCGCCACATTCCTCCAACACCTGCCGATGAGCGATAACATCTGATTCCCACCTCGTCTCAGAAGGACCCGATCTCCGCCGCCGTTTGCAGACGCCATCACTCGTCTCCATACCTCCGGAAGGAGTCACCAAACCTCTCTCCCTCTCCCCCCTCCTCTCCGCGGGCAGACACGGCCGGTCACGTGGTCGGGCGGGGGGCGGCGGCGGTCGTTGACCCCGCGGCCCGTTTGGCGGCGCCGTCGCCGGAACGGGAGCGCACACGCATTCTCACGCAGACGCGAGGTCGGCGACCCTGCGCGCGGCTATTTCGGGCCGGCCGCCGGCCATGTGCGTGCCTGTGCGTTTGGCCGCGGCGGGCCATGACCGGCGCCGGCCGCTCGCCGGCCGCCGCCCGGCCGGCCGAGCTCGAGCCGCGGAACGCGGCCGAAGTTTCCGGCGCAGGGGCGTCAGGTCGGCGGCGAGTCCCTTTTCCCTGACTGGAGAGACGCTGCGGTCGATTGCAGCTCGGATGAACCGGCGTCAGCTCTGCGCCACTGAGTTACAGCTGGCGGCCCGAGGCGGTTGACTCGTCCATTCCCTCGGCGCTGTCCAGGGAGCGTAGACTCCCGACCCGACCAGCGTGCTCTGCCGCGCTGTGTGCGGGAGCGGCCCTCTTCAGCTCGGCTCGTCCGGCACCGCCTCGGTCGTCGGTGTTGACCGTGCGCGTGTGTGGCCAGGTCGTTGTTTGCAGTCGGGGTGAATTGCAGTTTCACGAGGCTGTTACTTGGCACGCTGCTACGGCTGGCTGCGGCTACGCCTAGCTGGGGCACTCGATTATGACCACATATACTGAGCCGGATAGACTAATCAAAGCTCCTCATCGCGCGGGCCGACGGCTGATGACGAGAAGAATCGTTTCTAAGTCGAAAATCGCTGGTGGGGACAACGATCATTTACGAACACAGAACACAGAACAGAGCAGAACTTTGGCCCATTTATTCGCTCCGACCCTGGTCTGTCTCCCAAAACCGAGCCCATGAAAGGATCGTGTTCATTTTGACGCGCGGGCTGTTCCGACATCCGACCTTTCACGCCGAGAATCGCGAGCCAACAGCGGACGATCCATCACCGCCGCGGCGGCGCCGCCCGGCGGCGCGTGGAGGCCGGACTGCAGTGTCCGAGGCACGCGCCCCGGAGGCCGCCGCCGCCGCGATCGTGCAAGTCACCGCCGGCGCCGCCGCGACTCGCGGTCATGAGTCACGAGTCGGCCGGACCGGCCTCTGCGGCCGTGCGGTGGACACCGAGCGCCGGCGGCTGTCGTGGATGCTGGACCCACCGGCGCGCAGGAGCGCAGCGCAGCAGGCCGATGAGACATATTCGTGGCTAACAAGATGTCTATCAGACAAAAAGTCGCCCGAAATCGTTTTATGCGTGTTTTTATTTAAAACTCTTTTTGATTTTTTTTCACACCGATTGAAGCATTTCCCAGCTGGCACGGGCCAGCCTGGAAGCGTTCGCCTTGTTTTGTCCCGTTTCCTCCAGCCGGTCCACTTGTCCGGCCCTTTTCCCTGTCGGCCATCAGGTCCCGATCCCTCGGCGCCGGCCGGCGGCTGGCTCCCGCCGCGGCTGAAGGGGTGCTGGCCGGCCGTTGAACGGTCGCCGGCGTGGAGGCGGGCACCGTTAGCGGCCCGGGCCGTAAAGCCATTCGTCAGGTCGGGAACGGGTTGGCGGCACCCGGCCGACACCGTTAACCCTCCGCCGTCCTCCGCCGCCCGGACCAATGAGAGATCAGCGGCGGCCAGGACGCGTCCAGAGGGACCAATGGCGCCGGAAACGCGCACACAGGATGCCCCCTCACGCTCTTTCTCAACCCTCGCTATCTCCGCCTCTTCCTCAGTTACGCCGCACCATGACCGCATTCATCCTTCGGAACACTTCCCCGGAAACGTCTCGCGTCATCCGTAGTCGTTCTTCACCGGATGGGCCTGCGGATGCAGCGCGAGGACGCTGGTGACGTCGCGAGCGTCGGTCGCTGTTTCCGACAGCCCTGTGCCCGCCGGCTCGCCGGTGCCCTGGAGAGCGCCCCGCGCCCGCCGGCCGCGTCATCTGCATACACAGTCGGGAAGGGGAGCCGCGGCCGGGGCGGCGGCCCCGCACTCCCGCCGGGAATCGATCCCGACTGGGGTACTGGGAATTGGCCGAGGCGGCCGCCAACGACCGGCCCGCGCGAGCAGAGATAGAGATGGAGGGAGAGGGAGAGGGCGGCCGTATCTGGTCCATGGAGATGGAGGCGGGGGACGGGCGTCGGAATCTGGCTCGGAATCGCGGCCAGGGGCGGCGGCTGCCGGTACAGCGCGCTGTAACGCCGGCCGCGCGAGCCCGGCCGAGCGGCGAGCCTCTGTCTCACCGCCGGAGCCTCTCTCCGGCGCCCGAGCCGGCTGAGCCACTGGCTCACGGTCGGACCTCGCCCGGGCGCCCGGGCTCGCCGGAAGCGGCCGTCAGCGTCGCTGCGGCCGACTGCGGTTAACTCCTTTCGGCCGATGTCCCCGCCGTAATCGAGCGAGGATGATTAACAGCCGGCCGTCGAAAGCCGGCATTGACTGTCAGCTCGTGATTGCTCTGTCATTAGGCCGCCTTCCGTTAACCCTACGCCGGAAGGGAGCCATTTTCGGCGCGCGGCCGCCGGCCGGAGCCGGGGTGTCCGGCCGGCTCCGATCGTGACCGCGCCGCAGCTGGCCGTGACCCGGCCATTGTGCCGGTCACCCCGGGCCGGCGACTGGACCCGGCGGCGACCCGGCCGGCCGGCGGCGGCGCGGCCGGGTCCGCCGTCAGAGGCGGCGCCAGCCTCGCTCGGAACTCGCACCCCGGCTTTAGGCTCTGGTCGCGACCGCAAACCCAACTCGGACCGCGACTCCAGACCCAAACTAATCCACGGCTCCGGAGCTGCTACGTCTGAACCCAGCATTGGGCATGTTTCCTCCTTGCATTCAGCGTCAACTCCATCCCAACTCGGAACTCCTAGCCCTGCTTTAGCTCTGGTCGCGACCGCAGACTGCGACTCCAGACCCAAATTCAGTCCCAGCTCCAGTTCCGCCACCTCTGACCCCAGCAATGGGCACGTCACAGCGTTATGTTCAGCGCCAACTTCAGTCCAACTCCAGTTCCGGCTGCAGCTCAGAACGAGCCCCATTCAAGGAAAACGGGGAGATGTCCATCCTCAGCTCCAGTTCCAGCCCCAGCCCTAGCTGCCGTCCACGTCAGCCACTGACGGGCGGCAGACGACTCACACCATACCTCGAAGGACCAACCGTCCGCCTCGCCAGCTGACCGGCCGCCAGATGGCCGACAACCCGTTGCCTAATCGCCCTTATTAATCGGGCATTAAATTCTCATCAGACGCGTCTGCCGGCCGAGGGGCGTTGTTCCGGGCTGATTTGCGCCACTTTGGCCGCCCGTTTCCGGTTCACCCCGGCGGCGCTAATGGGTTCCGCCCCCGCGGCTGCCGGGGGGAGGGGAGGGTCGAACTGGCGCCTGTTCCGGTATATCCGTCAAATTAGAGCGCAGCTGCCGAAACGCCTGCCTAAGTCGGGATGCCCTTTTAACGGCGCTGCCGGAGCGGCGACCGCCGCTGTTTCCACAGCTGCACTGAAAGAAAACACGACTCGTGGCTAACTGCAGCCATTTGTGAGTAGCGACGCCGTGAAGTGCCCTGCCTCCCTCGCTGGGAGGGGTGCGAGGAGGGCGAGGGTGCTTGGTCCCTCCCAGCGCGGCGCCATGTTGCCCCTGTCGGCCAATGAGGGCGGAAGGGTTATCGGCGCCCCTCCCCTGCGCCGGCCGCCCGCCGTGGCCGCTCAGTCGGCGCTGGCCGGCCGCGCCCGGGCCTTGCGCCGGGGAGCGGCGGCCTCGGGAGCGGCCGCGGCCTCCGACGCACACTCGTAGCCGCCGATAAAGGAGCGTTATCGGTAGGCATTCGTCGAACCGAGACGGTCGGCGCCGGGCGGATGTCCCGGGGTAGAGGGCCGGGCACCAGCGCGGTGATCGCCGCAGGCGCCTGTCGGCCGGGTGCTGGAGGTGCCGGAGCGCGGCGGCAGGGCGGGATTTCGGAGTGGCCGGCTGCCAGGGGACGGCCGAGGAGGGCGGGACACGGGCAAATGGAGCCTCCGGAGCGGGAGGGAGCCTCGTTCCGGCCTGGAGCCGGCGAAACCCGCCGGGACCGGGGAGTGGAAACAACAGGCAGAACGCACAAAAACAGCGTGACACAGGCCAGCGTGACGCAGACCAGCATGCATGAGCGGGCAGATTTGCCGCTGGCCGCGCCCCAGCTGCTGGCATGCCTGTGACGGTTTGCTGGTGTATACTCAGCCAGGCTCAGGCCGCTGAGGCGGTTTCTGTACGGTGGCGCCTGCGGCAAAGCGCAGCAGTTCCCACTCCCCAGCCAGTACCCTTATCCGTTATCGCACGCGTGCGCTCAGTCAATAGTGGGCCCGGGTTGCCATGGCGACGGGATCCTATCGCGTCTCAGCCAATCACCGCTGCTAATGACACATGCGTCATTGGACCGAAGATGACGTCCGGTCCATGCAAAAAAGCGGCAAACCCCGCGAAAGCGTCGACAAATGAAAATACGCGGACGGTGACGAAAAACTGCACGCTCTATGAAAGTGGAACGAAAAAAATTGGAAAATGACTGGATTTAGTGAAAGGTTGAGTAAATGCAGCCGGTTGATAGGGAAACAGATGTTGAGCTCAGCTCGCAAATCTCTTGCAGTTAAACGCTCACTCGTGAACCGGGAGATTCATTTGACAACCTTCAGTCAATCATTTTGGCAAATTTTGTGTCATGGCGTCCTGTTCTGGCGGCCTGTTATGCCATTCTCTTCTGGCGGCACTTTATTGTGTCTTGTTCTGGCGGTCTTTCTGTCCTGGTGTTCTGCTCGGGTATTCCTTCTGTCACCGCACCCTGTTTATTGGCGGCCTTTGTGTCATGTAGTCCCGTTCTGAGATCTTTTCGTCGAGGTGTCCTAATTTGACATGCCTTCTGTCATTGCCTTCCTTTTCTGACATTTCCTCCGTGACGGCGTCCTATTCTGACATCCCTTCTGTCACGGTGCGCTGTTCTGCCAGGCCATCAGTACTGAAGCCCTGTTCTGCCATCTCTGCTGCATCGCCGTCCTTTTCTGCCTCATCCTCTGTCATGACCCATCTGCCGTCTGCCGGGCGTCTTTTGCTGCGCCCTGTTGTGTCCCATTCCTCGCGACTCTTGGCCAAGGGACCCTGCCTTGCCGGTCCCTCTGCTGCCGTACCGCACTTCATGTCACGGCAGTTTGTTGTGCGGGGTTTCTGTCACAGCGGGTGGGGCTGATGCCAGTTGGAGCTGTCCCGAGACAGGACCTGGGACCCGGCCAGTTTACCCCCGACCTGCCCGCTGCTGCGCCCGCTCTTTGTTGAAAACAACCGGTGTGCCACCGCATCGCCAAGACAGTAGGTCGAGGAATAATTGTGTGACGTCATCGGTGTAGTGATGTGACGTCAGGAGCTACTAGAGCCCAGCTTAGCTGCATTGCTTGATTCTGTATCAGTTGCCGTCTTGTTAACGGGTATGTCGTACGTTATTTTTTAAGGATCCTCGTAGCACCGGATACTTCGGTGAATTACTACGTGTTTTGCGTGTAACAAATGATCGCTATGATCTCGATGTAATCGCGGGAAGGCGAGACAGCGAGCGCCTGTCGCCCGGCCCGGCGTCTCCCTCGCGCGGGGTCAGGGTCGCGACCCCTGACCGCCGACGGCCAGTCAGGGCGGCCGGCCGAGGCCGGCGCGCCCGTCAAACCACCTACCTCAGACGAACCAAACTCAGGTACCGTAGCGGAGACGACGTAACACTGCGGCACCCAACGGGCTTTGTTGCGCGTCGCCGGGGCGACCGAACAGCGTCCTCGCGCGTGCGGACGCCACGACGCGCTGTGATGCCGGTAATGCGAGTCGCGGCTCGGCGCGGTCGGCGTTCGATGTTGATGTTCTCGCGCTGTGCGGACCAGCTGCCGCTGGTGTAGTGTGTCGCGGTGAGGGTGTAGTCGGACCGACAGGGGCCGTGGAAGGCCATACCACCTCTTTTTGTGTCATCGTCGTAGTTAATAAAGACATGATAAACGGGTGTTGTCCGTGTTTTCGAGGCGTCCAACGTCCTTGTATTCGACGAAACGGCCTGATCACCGATTATCGCCAGCAAGACGGGCCTGTCATATCGTCCGGATTCCTTGCAGCCTGTGGGGTCATCGCAGAACTATACAATCAAGGAGAACGGGTAAATGCGAGCCTGTAGGCAGTCCACCTAGCCGAAAGCCATTTCAGACTAAGTTTGTGGGTCTTTCTGCTGGAGGGCAACAGGGTTTCGGACGCCCCGTCCGGAACGGGAACACGACGGACTCGAAGCTTTCTACCTGTCGATGCTTGCAAAAAAAAAACAGTGCATATAAAGTAAACTAACGATGTGTGGCCAGCCATAGCAAGAACGCGAGGGTGGCCGTAACTACGACGCATGTTCCATCCCTGGTTTGTATCACGGAGTCCACCGATGATTTGCATCACCGCAACAGCATCTGAACTTTTGAGCGGCAGCTGGCGGCATCTAGCGCAAAAATCTTCAACAGGGTGTTTCTGTGCTGACGATAGGTGGCGGCACATCCACATCTGGTACAAGTTTTTTGACTGCCGTACATTCGATGCATTTTTACTTAAAGGATCTCAAATTATGGGATTTCAGACATTTTCAGCCAGCTACATTTCCTTGTTGACGAAAACGAATGCCGTTAACAGCGTGTTTACCGAATCTTGGAACAGACAGAACCATGGCTGGAGATTTCCGAAAATCATTGGGGGTCCACATTAGATTTTAAGACCCTTTCTTCCCAGTCATTTCCATAGGCCTAATTTTAAAATCTCCGAATAATGGTAAGCCCAGCCCCCCCAGCGCTACCAGAATCGCCAGCTACGCACAGAACATACTTTTTAGTTTACTTCGCTGTCAACTTGGGCAACAGTGTCAACGGCTGGCAGGGACAGCGACACCGTGGGGGATGCGTCCCCCACAACCGTCAGTGTGGGTGGACTGTCCTTCACACATTGAAGAAAGCCTTTGTTTGAGCACGAGTGCACATTCTAACCAGGAATGTAAACGCTCCGAAATTGCTTGAAAAATATCAGTTGTTACCGAAACACAAAAAAGGTGAATGTACCGAGTACCCCATTCACTTCATATTTTACCATGCTGCAGTGCTAAGCGCAGCAGGCACACATACAGATAACTAATTCCGCTGTTTTCTGGACAGCGCAGATCCTAACGAACGAAAGCACCTGTCGCAAGTGCCGTCCAATAGCAGGTTCCGTTGTTTGCCGCCTTTCCCGCGCTCTCGAAGTCCTCCGTATACGAGCAGGTTGCAGGCGCGCCAGCCTGGGTAGGTATACACAGACGACTGCATGGACATCTGGACTTTGTTTAAAGAAACGTAGGAATCAACTTTGCCGATAATCTGCTTCATAGTGATTTTGAGGTTCATATGGGCCATTTGTATCGGGTCAACGGCAGCTTCTCCGCCGTGCCCCTAGACCAAACCGACATGACTACCGCCAGAACGCTATTCACATACGACCGAGGTAACGCTGCTAAATTACTGTCGTTACAAAGTAAACATTAAAATGCCAATACACTGCCATGAGCCGGGCGCCCCAGCACAACTTTAAACGTCACATTAGAATGTCCAGACGGAAAGAGGAAAAAAAAAACGCCACCTCTAGCCACGTTAAAAGCTTAAAAAAATCAAAAGTTTACTAAATTAACGAACTAATAAACTGTCTGCTTTCTTGCGTAACTTAAACAAAAATTCCTTCCAATTCAAAACCAAATGATCGGAATATGGGTTTCTATTTTCGGGAGGGGACTAGCGATAGCCAACCCATCTCCCGTCCACCACGACCAAGTGTGCCGCTGCCTCTGGTGGTTTTAAAAAGCGCTCCACTAATCCCATATCATCGATCCACCGCTGATCTGGATACAGGCACTCTCCCACGCGTAAAACACGGCATGGTAGTTTCTGTGTATTTTTTTCGGCTAGACATCCCATCTATTAAACATACTGCGCCTGGTGTGGGTGACCGCGCGGCCGCCGACCCGGAGGGTACACTCTGCACGAGCTGCGCCAGCCCTCCCGCCCGGCAGGCAGGCTGGCCGGCGCCACCAGACGGCCCGACGCTCGGTGACTGGTTTAGACCGGGCCGGGCCGACGCGGCCGTGACCAAGCGGATCGCGTGAGAGGGGGGGGGGGTAAACATCGCGGCCGGGCGTGACTGATCGAGCCCCGGCGCGGCTCCTGAAGCCGTGACGGCGCGGCCTCCCGTGACACAACACAACACACGCAGGGCAGGGGCCTTCCCCGGGACGGCCCTGGCTACAGCTCAGCGGGCGGCCGCGGCATAGCCGAGCCCGCCCACACGCACCACCACGCTCACACGCCCCCGGAGCGCGCGGCCAGGACTGGAGCGCGCGCTCCGACGCCCTGCATCGTAACACAGACTTGCTCCGGTGAGCGGCGGCACCGTCCTCGCTGGGTCGCCGTCCGCGGCAGGCGGCTGACTTGCACTCCCCGACCGAACACAGATCACAGACCACGCGCTAGCACATCCTCCAGCGTAAATCTATCCCAGAAGTGCGGGCGGCGGGCGGCCGATGGCGGGCCCGCCGCCGGCGCCGGCCCCGAGCGAGGCGCGACGCTGCGTGACTTACAGCGAAGGATACTAGAAACGGCGTGCCGGGCGGCAGCGCGACGAAGCACGGCGCGGTGCGCAAAGATCGCCGATACATCAAGTGATAAAATCAAAGCCAAACGCCACGCGCCCCTCTCGCGGCCCACGGTCGTGTCCAAACAATCAGGACAGGCGGTTCCACCGGCCGAGGGCCAGCCTGCGCGCGCCGGACCTTCTCTGAACAGGCCGCGAGGACACAGACACCACCGGCCGAGCGGCAGCCTGCACCATCTACAGACCGCCTCATCGGGAGCCAGGAGACACAGACACTACCGGCTGAGGACAGCGGTGGCCCTCTAAACATCCTCTGATTAGGGAGCACGAGAGGCGGACGTCAACAGCAGCTGGGGGCAGTGGTTACCATGACCCGCGGCCGGTGGTGCCTGGGGCCCTCTAGTAGAAGAAGATGAGCCGCTGGCGGGCGGCGGCCGACAGCTGGCGCCACTCGCGCTTGATGTAGAGATATTGCAGCATGGCGCGCACCGAGATGACCAGACCTGAGGAGGAGGCATAACCGTCAGGGGGTCGGCGTGCTTCACTTCACTTCACACACCTTCACTCGGCCAGAACCAGGCCTGGTCAGACATGAAGACCAACACAAATGAACTCACAGTGGGCCATCAGGAGGAACGCGGAAAACGAGAATCAGAAACGCAGCACGGATTTGCACAGATGGAAGTGGCAGTCAGAAAATGGATACCTATGTTCTGAGTGCAAGTTTCCTAGATGTAAAAATTGCTCGACAGCGATTTCGGCACGACATTCAAACGAGCATATCACCACACGGCGCGACAAGCAACGCAAACAGCGTCAGCGACAATCTATCATCAGTCCAATACATCCCAACTTATTGGAGGTCGAGACTACGTTTGCACTCACGTAACGACTGTACAAATAACGACTTTAATTTAATAATGCATAAAGTGCACAGCAGCAAGACAATGTATGCAAAAAATAACATGACAGATATCAGACAAAACTAATAAAGATTTCAGTCCTGGCTTTCGATAATTAACAATGCATGCCATACTACTGACAGCATCCTTAAAAGCATAAAGCGTGAATAGAAAAGTGCACCAAATCCCCGATTAGACTGCCACTGCAAAACTTTTAAAAGTTTCAAGCTTGGGCTAAAAAATTAAAAGCCCCATTTCCCATTCCCCGTCGCCACCTTCCAGTTCTGGCCGCCAGGTGGCCGCTGATCGCCTCCGGCCTCACCGAACGCCATGATGAGCCACCACAGCCAGGAGTTGTCGTGCGAGACCAGCGTGGTCGAGTTCTTGACGATGAGCGTCCACTTGGCCAGCGAGAGGCCGAAGCCGGCCAGCGCGCCGTACCGGCCGGCCACCGAGTGGCAGAAGCACAGCAGCAGCAGGAAGCCGATCCAGTTGAAGAGGAACGCCGCTGCGGCAGCGCACGGCCGCGCTCAGTCACAGCGCCGTACCCGAGGGCGGGTGGATGATCGGTGCTCAGCTAGAGCCCCGACAGCCGACGGTGGGACGGGCAGGGGGGAAGGGGGAGGGCACGCGGTGACTCAGGGTTTACCGCGGAGGCCGGCACGTATCAGCGATGACGATCGATACAGGAAAGCCGGGGGAGCTCCAGGTTCGCGGTTCAGGGTAAGCGTCAACGTGGACAAAATATGGGGCGCTGTATACATACTTTTCTTGAATGTCAAATTACAGTGTATTATGTTTCCATCAGAATAATAAATCAGAACTATGTACACCAACTAGCGATTTCCACCACACCTTCTTCACAAAAGAGCATGCGATAATAAAGTCCAGATCTGATCAACGTCCACGACGAAGTGTGACAGTTTCTACACCACTAAGCCAAAATTTGGTTGACAACAACTATAAACATTCCAACAACTATTTCGATGTCCAATGACATCTCACGAAACCCAAATCAAAACAATAAACAGACAATGAGTTGCATGAAAGCTGATATGTTGTGATTTTCTGTAAACAGAAGCAGGCACCGCCGTAACCCAGTCTTAAGCCCTTCCCTTTCCAGACAGGAAAAGAAGATAGGAAACAATCAGGCTGGTCATTTGGAAAACCCAAAGTGAATGGACGTACTGGATGAGCATGTTACTTGGGTTAAAGTATACGCAGATGCGACACCACGAAATGAATTGAGCTGACACTGCAGCAGCCAAGGAAATAGAAAAATACAATAAATATGATGCAACAGAACATCCGTGTTAATGCGTCAGTATTCATCATACACTTTCTTGCAATCGAACGGAAAGTATCAGTCACGCCAAGTGCGTGACATTGAGACTGAGTGTCTAATGAGTCCAATGTATATTTAATGACAGACAGAATTCGTACGGACATCAATCTCAAAAGTCATTCCCAATTTTGCAATGGCTTAAGTGCTACAACAGTTTTACAATGCACACCATTTAATCACAAGGCTTTCTTTAGGAGTGAAGATGGCCTGAAGATGTTGAACACTCAAATGCTGAGTATGAAAAATATAAACTGTTGATATCCAAGACCAGCTTCCTCTGAAACATCACAGGCTTGCAAAAATAATTTTCATTAATACTAAGGTGCTGCTCAACGAAAAATATTACTAAACACGAATGACCCTTTCAAATAATAAGGAAAGTACTCAATGCCAAAATAGCTTAAGATTTGGTCACCCTGAACAAACACAGATGACGCAAAGACGACCACTGCAGAAGGGGTCAATAAGCCACAGGCCGGATATTACGATTGCAAGACACTATCAGAAACAAGCTCCACTACAACTGTTGGCCTATGGAACCCATACAGATATTCTTGAGACATTTACTGCTATTACCTTCATGGTAATAGCAGTTACCTTCATGGCCTTGAGATACTCAAGTCATTATCTTTTTTTAAAAAATGACAGTTTTTTATCCACCTCAGGTCTGATGCCAGCAGGAAAAAATCAGCATATGATGACTGAGAGCAGTATACACATGTTTGACAAAGTAGCTGATGAGGTTAATTTATTGGCTAAAGTTCCCAAGTTAAGTCCTTACACAAAACCAAGTGCACCACAAGGGGTATAACTATACACCATAGATTGCGAAAACCGTATTATATGTGAAGTAACCAAATAATGCATAAAAATAGGGTCATGTAACAAATATTTATGCATAAATAACACTGATACAGTTGGGCTTAAAACAGCAAGGACTGTAAATGTTCCTCAAGAGAAATTCGTCAGTTACAGAAGACGTGTATGTAAGTATATTACTGGGGACTGGAGCCACAACATGACAATGGCAGTGAACGACATTCCCGTAATCCACTCACCAAGGAAGGCGGTGAAGAACATGAGATCGGTGCCGAGCAGCTGCTGGTCGTGCAGAGCGGCGGCCGCCTCCGGGTCCAGGCCCACGGACGAGATGCGCCACAGGTGCAGCGCGCTGGCCCGGTCCTCCTCGAGCTCGTCGGAGAGCGGGTCGACCGCCTGCTGGACGGTGCTGCCCGTCAGGGGGACGGCAGGCGCGGCACGGACAGACAACACAGGAAAGATGCACACAGCACTGTCTCCCCAGCACAGCAGGGGAGACACAGTGTGGGGACACTGCAGGGGCGCTGGATTCGCGCACTGGGTCATGGTGGCAGGTGGGCGACTCTTGACTGGGATGACTGGTGGTGTGTTAGTGGTGGCATGATGTGGTGGCATCTGGTCACAGGAGGGGAACTGTGACATCATTGATGGCCTCTACGCACGATAGGGAACAACAATGATCGTCTTGATGTGACAAGATGCCGTAGCAAGGGACGAATAAATGTGTTCTCGATACGAATATGGCGAATGGCCCATCATTCTCGTCATGCCCCAAAAAATTTCCAGCCCCACGATAGAACTAACACACAGTCCCTGCAGGGCCCACAACCAGCTGCCACAGCCCTCCACTAGGCCATTCCCTGGCGCGAGGTCGTCGCTGGTGAAGCGCACGACGTACCGGCAGCGGGCCTCCCTCGCGGGCCTTCTCCTGCTGCACCTCATCGTAGCTGGGCAGCTTGGCCGGGTTGGTGGCGTCGTCGTAGGCCGGCGGCGGCTCGAACGGGGCGGCCGCCTTGTCGGCGGGCGGCGGCGTGGGCGGCGGCGGCGGCGGGCCGGCAGCCGCCTGAGCCGCCTCGTACGGTGGTGGTGGCTCGGTGGGCGGCTGTGCGGCGGCCGGGGCGGCGGCGGCGTCAGCGGCGGCCGGCGCCGGCGTTTCCGACACCTGCCCACCACACACCGTCATTTACACTGAGCAGCAACATGGGGCACATGCTGGATGGGATGCTGAAATGGCTGCAGCATGGTCTGAAACACTGGGAAGTCATACAGATGTAACAAAGAAATCGTCTGAATACGTTTTGGTTGGGACTCACTGAATATGTGCATCAATGTGTTTGGGTGTTTTGATGGGAGCAAAGTTAAATACAAAAGGAAGGCTTTAAAAAATCAGCAGTGGAAATGTATGTGGAACAGCAATATCTTAAAACAACTTCTAAAAAATACCTGTTTGCTGCCAAACTGTGCAGCTTATTGCTGTTACTTTCAGATGTCTGGGTTTATGAAAGAAAAAAAAGGAATCATTCAATATCTGAGTCACTTTTTCTTGGTGGACTTACCCTTTGATACCTTGACATCATCAACAAGAGTTCTTCCTGCAGTAAACTGTTTGTTCTGAAACTTCCAGGTCTGGAGGAAGGCAAGGGTAGAGTAAAATTAATACTAGATGCAATGCCTAAGAAAGCAGCATTAATATGCACACTAGGCATAACAGTGCATTGCATTATATGAAGAATATTCACTGCACCTCAAAATCCTGGGCAGTGAATACATTTTTATTTGCATCTTAAGCTGTGCTAGAATTTAAATGACCATGGAAAAAAGCTTGGCATTTTATCCACTGTATTACCTGATAGGTGCTATCTTATTGGTTTTAATTCATTGGATTTCTTTATGATATTTCAATTGCTTTCATTTCATTAATTTTGGGATGTGCTTTTCCAAATGTTCTAGAAACAGTACTGATGTATTAAAATCTCACCCCTGGGTGTTCCTTAATACACACAAAAATACCTTTATGATTGCAAGATTCCACTGAGCATTAAAGCTACAAATTTCATTTTTGTGTTACATGGTACAGCATGGTGGTTTAGATTTGGTGGCTGGTGTTGATGTGCCACAATTCAGCATTATTATATTCTTGTCTCTGGACTAAGGCTGGAAAAGGTGTTGTTTTGCTCCAAAAGCATTTATACTCCAAAAATATGATCTTGCATCTCCATCAAAAGCCTTTATTATAACCATGCTGACAAATTGCAAATGACTCTGTCTTCATTCAGTAATAAACATGTATGATGTCACAAGTGATGCCATGAATGCCAACTTACACCAGCATTACCAGTTCTAAAGTTCTGCACTCCAAAATGGAAACAGTACTCAAACACTGAGTGTGAAAATCAAATTTCCAACCCTGGTCTGGACATTGTATCCAGAAGCTAGGACACTGCATCCAGAAGTCTGGACATCCACAAAGTGCAAATGATCATTTCTGCATGGTGCTTTTTATAATACTTTGTTAAATGAAGAAGATAGTCAATTTGAAGATATGTATGGCACAACTTCCATTTAATTATTATTATGCTTCAGAGATCAGGGTACCTAAACAAAACAGTCCTAGCTAGGGGTATAACTTAAGTCCTGGCTAGAGGTGAACATCTGTTTGCACATGCACCCACAAACCATGCATGGACTGGACCAGGCCCCATTAGGGCTAAAAATCCTTAAACATTTTTGTCTGAGAAACAAACAATCTAAATTTTCTAGATCCGGAAAAATGGCAAAAATCCAAGAAATTTCATGTTCCAAGGGGTCAGGGCTGGCAGCACCCTTCTGATATGCATATCTTGGAGCCTACCTGCTCCTGAAGAGATTTTGGGAAGATTCTGCCCCTGGCCCTGCCACATGCCAATTAACATCCTAAATAACCTCTCATTCTGAACCACAATTTAGATGCGTTGCAGCATGCAATATGCAGCCCAAGCTGCATCCTGTGAAACTAACGAGTAATGAGTTCCAATGACTGAAATTCACTTTAGTTTGCATAAATATGGCCAATGCAAATGGAAGCTTTGTGATACCGTGGGGAAAATGTCCGATGCAGCCCATGCCATTTCATATCACGTCCAACGCTTTTAACAAAGCATCGTCAAGTACGCTTTTTACACGAACCCAGCATTGTTATCGTGCAGCAACTTAACAGTCGCAATGTACGGAGTCAGTATAAGGAAAAGCCAACACTGCAATAAAAATGGATTCTACCTTATTCACGTATCCGACGGGGAAAGAATCACACAACGTACGTTAACATATATGGGCCTTGTAACATACGCACCTCACCTTTGACAGCCAACAAAAACTAACTTTCTAGCTTGCGACATATTCGGCGCATTCCAGACTTGGAAGCATTGTGGTATTACTACCAAATCAGGAACGAAGTATTTGAATACGAGGAAGGATTTTTGGAACAGTTCAGTTTCGAAATGGTGTAAAAGAGCCGCATCACATCATCAAACAGCGCTTCGCACTGCCCAGCGCCGCTCTGCTCTCTGCAGTGAGTCGTCGGCCGAACTCGTCACTGGGGGCCAAAAGCATCGGTATCGTCGTCTCGCTTGCCTGGCACCCGTTCGTTCTGTGCGACCCGGTACACATTGGTGTGTTACGTTAACCGCAGAGCAGTCACGGCTTTCCACACAAAGGGGAGGAAACACCGTTTTCAGACATAGCTGAACATGACACATTTCACGTTGGCCGAAAAAGGATTGGTTAAAATTTTTCCAACTGCATGGCTATCAAACAGTTAGAGCGCAAATCATACACTGTATAAAGCGACAAGCGCTGAACGTCAGACGAACATTTTAAGCGGGCTGAGCAGATTTAAGAGAATTCACGGAAAATGCAAATGTACATGTAACTACACACTGGGATACATAGAAAAGCTCTCTACCCTTAAAGACCCAAGCCCACAATTTACCCCGGGAAGGGGGGGGTCTCGAGAGGTCCGGACCCCCCGGACCCCCGTGACTATTTGGTCATGGAGGGTCAGGGGATCCAGATGTTTCTAGGAGATGGGCCCTTTTGACGTTCGAAAATATTATTTGATTTAGTGATGACGTCCTTCACGGGCATGTAGCAAACGGGCACGGGCCCTTCAGCAACCAAGAAGAGCTTTTGCGTGTGCTTGCTTCACTCACTGACCTAACACCCAGGATTACTACAGAGTGAGGCTGTCTGAACAATGTAGCAAACAGTTCATGTGAAATACGGTCATTGCCTTCTTTAGCTTCAACGAAAGGTAGTAGGTTGTTTCTTACAAATATAAAGATCACTCGGTCCAGGCGCAAATACCAGGAGGGGGCGATGGGGGTGGTCTCCCTCCTGGGACCTCAGAGACTCAAAAGAGGTTCCGTATGAGCTTCACGGGGCCTTTGCGAAAACCTGACGGGTTTTCGATGCAGTCATGGGGGCCTCCGGCAGGCTTAAGTGGCCCCTGAGACAGATCAAACGACCCCCGAAACTCCCAAAGGGCCCCTGATGACCACATCAGGGTCCCAACACGGCAGAGTGTTCCCTTGAGGCCCCCAGAATGGCTCATAGGGCCCCTGAGACGACAGAAATGATGACTGAGTCCCTAGGACGTAGGGGTCACTGGAACGTCATAGGGGCCTCGCAATGGCTTCACGGGTCGGTGTGGCAACTTGAAGGCTCCCTGATTCAGTCAGAGGGCCTCAGGGAGGGTCAATGAGACCCTTGCAGACGGCAAAATGGCCCCTTAGATGGATAGAAGGGCCCCCAAAATCTCCAAGGGCCCCGAGGCCACAAGAGGGGCCCAACACGGCAAAGGGTCCATGATATGGCTAAAAGTGCTAGAAGAGCCCCAGAGAGGGCGAAGCCTTAAAGGGGCCTAATGCCCCCCTGAGACGGGACGGGAGAGTATAATGAATCCCTGGCCAGCCAGAGGGGCCCTTGAATGGGGATCCCTTGAAAACCTGACAGGTTCTTGATGCAGTCAGGGGGCTCCGGGAAGGCCAGGTGGGTCTTGAGCCGGCAAAATGGGCCCCTGAGGCCGCAACAAAAGTCAGAAGGGCCCTTACGGGGGTAAAGACGATAAGAGTGCCTTTAAGACGGCCAGAGCGCTCCCGAGTGTGGTAAGCGGACTCCTGGCACGGAAAAGGTCCCTATGAGGCTGTCATTAAGGCCAAGGGCGCAGCCAGGATTTTCTTAGGGGGGGGGGGACGGAGCTCAATGCGGACTGAAATCATACGAAAACCGCCTGCCGGAAGACAATGTGCAATGGTTTTCGAGAAAACCGCGGGCCTAAGGGGGCCGGCCCCCCCCCCCCCCCCCTGGCTGCGCCTGTGATTGAGATCCTTAAGGCGCCAACAAAGGTCCCTGACACAGCTAGAGGGGCCCAGTGGAAAGCCCCTGATTCAGCCATGGGGACCACCGGAGACGTCCATAGAGCCAATGATACTGCACAAGGGCACTGAGATCGGTAAAAGGTCTTTTGTAACAGCCAGATGGCACCTAAGATGGCAAAAATGTTTCCCGGAGACGACAAGAGAGACATATAAGACAACAGGAGTCCACTGAGGCTGCCTGCGAGGGGTGTTCGAGACTGCTAACTAGCAGTATCTAGCAAGGCTTATTTTAGGAGCAAATCACTGAGGGGATTTCGGCCAGTCGAAATATGGGTAACATAAAAGCAAAATCTGGGTATTTCGCCAGCCTTGTTTTGCTTAATCTTGTCGGAATCACGTTTTGACGGGTTGGTGTGGCAAGGCTACCGATCGCACGTGGCTGAAAATTGGCCGTCTCAGGGGTTAGTCACAGAATGCAGTATGTTAGATTCTCGGGTTTCTGGACGGCGGTGCTGCGCGCTGCACACGCTCGAAGCCTACATAGAGGGGCACGTAGCCAGGATTTTCTTCAAGAGGGGAGCCAAAGGTCATATTTTGCCATAAGCCACTGGCCTATGACAAAATTTATAGGAAAAAGCAGTAATTTTATGTAACTTACCTCGTGTTTGACCCACAGGAAAACATATAATGTTTGCTTTTGCAACATGGATATGATTACAATTATGTATGCCTGCGAAATCGCTATATATCTAGTGTAGGCCGCTTAGCTCGATGGGGGGGGGGGCATGAATCCATGCCCTCCTCCTTGGCTACGTCCTTGTAGAGTTTGCATGTATTTTGGACGAGATCCAGCGTATTTTCCGCCGCTTCGGGGCGCTCGATCTCGGAAACTGCGGGCCGCGCCGACACGAAACCGGGTGCGTTCGACACAGACACGTAGCCAAGATTTTCCTCGGGGGGGGGGGGCAAATGTCAAATTTTGTCATATACCATGGGCATATGACGAAATTTGCAAGAAAGCGGCAATTTTAAGCAATTTGTCTCATATTTAATTCACAGGAAAACATATAATGTTTACTTTTGCAACAAATATATGATCACTATTACGTATTCATCCGAAATCGCCCTGTATCTAGTGTAGACCGCTGACTCAGGGGGGCATGGCCCCTGTGCCCCCCCCCCCCCCGGCTACGTCCCTGGTCCGACAATGAATTGATCGGAGAACTGCACTGTAAGGAAAAGACCGAGCCGCTACCGGCACGTGACGTGTGCTGGCTGCGGGAACACGAAGAATGTTCGTTTTGTAATGCTTCGAAATAGGGTCATGACTTCGGTTACCGCTGAAGATACGAACCCGAGGATATGAGGACAAACCACAATAAGGTACTGGGAGGAAATCGTGTATCGGAGTCGACTTCATCCGCCGGACAGGGTAGCCACGGCGCGCGCTCAACACGGTGTACACGGGATTTTGCATGCAAAGGCGCCATTGTCTAACACGAAATTAGCACCAACGGTAAGTCTGTTCTTTTGCCGCTCCGATGATGTAAAACACTAATCAGGCGTGCCGCGGCCGTTCCGGCCAAGCAACGCCACATGAACCGACGCATGAAGTGATTTCTCCCATTCTCAAGTGAGCCACAAGCGCGGCCAAGGGAGAACGGCATGGGGGCCCGGGACCCCCTCCCCTTAGGCCCGCATTTTTTGCGAAAACCATTGTACATAGTCTTCCCGGGAGGTGGTTTCCGTATCAATTCATTTCACCCTGAGCTCCCGCCCCTTTAGAAAATCCTGGCTGCGCCCTTAAAGTGCGCTCAAGACCACTGCCAACCGCCGACACGGCGTCCTTCCCAGCGCCTGATCTCGCTAATTGTGGGTCGCACGGAGTCGAAACCTGGGCCGTCCGACACAAAATCGGTCGGAGAGCAGTGATATAAAACACCGCACGCGGGAACCACCACCTGACGCGTGATAGCCGCGGGAACGTTAAAAAGACCGTTTTGCAGGCTTTACAAAACAGGGTAAGACTAAAATGAACATTTTATTACAACGACTCGGCGACTGTGTAGCCCCACATCACAAGGTACTAACTGCATATCATTCCGTGGGGCGGACCTCGTCCGCCATACGGGAACCAATGCAAGACGTGATTTTGCGGAAAAACAATGTTTCGAGGCAGTTGTGACCGTTTGAAAATAATGGCGGCGCCATTGGAAGCATGCCGTTTAAAATACTACCACTATGTTCCTCAGTCAGTTGTGAACACGTCAGGATAAACCATTTGGTGTGTCTCGTTGTGGTCGGTCCAAATGAAAGTGTGCAAAAAGATATGCATGTCGCGTTTGCGCGTTGTTTTTTTTTTGCCGATCACGATCGAAAATCAGCTTCTCTTGCTGTTAACCAAAAACTGTACCATTCCATCCTGCTCGGTTTGACCTTGGCGCAGCCTCCAGTTTCGGGATTTCACAACCCTACATGACTATAAGGGTTCGGTCAGGTATGGATGCAGATGGACAAAGACAAACAGGGTTACACAGAGACGAACAGATGTTGGTAGACAGAGACAGATACAAGGAATGGGACGAAGACAGAAAAAGATAGAGATAGACAGAGGCGAGAGTGGCTGTGTGGGAACAAAGACAGGCTGTGTGAATGTGGAGAAGATTGAGGGACGCCGAGGAGACCGGCAAAGACTGATCGAAATGGACGGGCCGATGGAGGATCGACAGAGACCTGCGGAGAGCGTTGGAGGCTGGTAAAGACCAAAAAACCGATGGAGATCTGCTGAGAACGACGAGACCGATGGACATCAAACAAATAGGCTGATGGAGACCAAAGGAGACCAACAGAGATTAATGGAGACCGAGCGAGATCGAAAGAGACCAACCGAAACGGATGTAAGTCCAGGAGCACCGAGGAAGACTTGCCGACACCGACGGGGACAGACAGAGTGCGAGCGATCTTCACGGAGGCTGAGGCTGCGAGAACTGACGTAGATGGAATATATATATATATATATATATATATATATATATATATATATACAACATTTTTGCATCTGTCCAATTTCGGAACCTGGGAAAACGAAAACAGAGCAGGAATGTGGCAGTGGTTGATTTATACCTCAAAACACTGCGTGAAGGGAAATTGGCTGGTAAGAGCCGTGGAGAAAAACTGAAGTGCTCTGCGCTTGTTTACAAGACATTTGAAATAGGGTGAGTGATTCATCGTGCTCAAAGCGAGCGTCTTCGAACGCGAAGTGCGAGGACGTTCGGGCAGACCAGACGGCCGAGGACCATCTCTTTCCATGGAAGTTCGCACCGTGATTGTAAAACAGTATTGTTGGCAATTTGATCAACCTTTCAACAAGAACCACACTGAAGTGCGCAGCATGGCTGTGAAAGTGCTGGGGTGCTGGTGTGAGAATTTTGCGGAGGCCAGACTGTCGACGTTTGGTTCAACAGACCAGAAGCCGATTGCTAGCAATGAAGTCTGCAGTGCGATCCTTGGACGGTCCCGGGGTTAACTGAATTGCCTTTTCGACCAAAACTTGATTCGAATGCAAAATTTGTACGCGAAACGAGTTTTAAATGTGCGGCATGGCAAACGAACATAAGAGCGGTCGGTGCGTCCGAGAAATGCCCTCACCTTGTTGCGTAATTGGAACCTAGGAGGTCGCGTTTCGGGGTGACATGGGTGGCGCAAGCCGACCAAAGGCCGTCTGCTCCCGTTTATCTATCTATGGGACCGCCAGCTGGATTTGCCGTATTTTTGGACGACCTGTTAATTTTGTCTGCGGCCACAGCAGTTTATGATTTAACCAGTGAGAACGGAATCCAGCTGAATCATCTCAGACATGAAGAACACTTATTGGTGATATCCTTGCCCTAATCTTTGCATTCATCTATGCCAACCGAATTCTGGGTGAAGGAATTTCAAACCCGTCTGACGTTTAAAAAACCGGTTTGCTCATTTTCCATTTGCCTCTTTTTTATTTGCGAATAGATGACTCACCATACATATACTCCATTTGCAGTCTCTGCCTGAAGCGTATCAAAGGCCTGATCGGGCGTGCGCTGCTGACAAAACAACGGCTTCACTGGAGGGAGGGGGAGGGATTTTGCTGTGTACTCTGCGGACTTTGGTGGTTACTGGTGGGGATTTTCCCCTACTTAAGGTGTTTAAATAGACCCGGGTATCTAGCAATAGGGATCCCTGAGACGACCAGAGGGGCACCGGAAACTGTTAAACTCTAGACAGTTCCTGAAATGCGAAACGAGGAAAAAGGAAACCAAAGGAGTGCAACGCCAAGTTTAGCCGGACCATTTATTACCGAAATGACAAGGTGGGCAGTCTCATCATGAGAAGTAACGTCTCCCAGGACTCGAGGCCCCTGAAGAGTATCAACGTAGTTTACCAGTTCCAACGCCCATACGAAGATTGCCAGCTTCGTAGCACTGGAGACCACATCGGCATGAAAACCACAACCCTGTCACGTCGCCTCACGACGCATCTGCATGACGGAGCACCCAACCAACACATGATCCAAGCACACCACGGACAGCTGAAACGCGAGGATCTGACGCAGGACACCAAGACATTATAACACGTCTATGACCAAAGAAGACTTCCGGTCTTCGAAGCAAGCATCGAAGAAGCATCGAAAGCATCGAAGAAACATCGAAGAACCTCTTCATACGTGATAAGCAGCCCGCTCTAAACAAGTAACTCGTTCGTGTACAATTCTGGAATTGTTCCAGATGAAGGCGACGTGAACACGAGCAGCAGTGGCAGGGTGCGAAAAATACGATCGTAGTAATGTGTCCCGTTAGTGGTGTAACTGTTCAAATACGTCCTGAATGACAATGCTTTAACTGTGACTGTTTGTGGTATTTTGATATTTGTATTCCAATTTAGAAAAAGACATGAAAAAATGGCACTTCTGAAAATGGCTTAGGTAGATTGGAAACGTTAAGCAAAGAAAAATGTCATATTTGAAACACTGGAGAATTAATATTTTCTCTAGCAGAAGCAAAAACAAACTTAACACGAATCATCGGAAGACATAAAAGAATAAGAGCGCCATACTCCTTTGCGTTCAGTAAGACTTCCATATATACATATATTATATATATATATGTGTGTGTGTGTGTGTGTGTGTGTGTGTGTGTGTGTGTGTGTGTGCGTGTGCGTATGCGTGTGTTTATTTATTTATTCATATCCATTTATCACAATTTCGGACCCTTTTGGAGGATAAAGGCCCTTTTGGTCAGGAGTCCCTCTAGACCTGGACCCCCATTCCAAGTTTCAAAACATTTTTTCAGCCCTGGACCCAGGGCCCATCCCAAGGAGGCCACGGTGCGGAGTGTCACAAAAGCCGGACCTTCGTGATCCACATCGTGCGCGCAACGAGACAGGCCAATCACTCCTTTGGTGCATGCGCCTAACCCAGCAGCATCACTGGCACCTGGTGCAGCGCCCACCGCCGCCTAGCGGCCGGCCTCGGTTCCATCGTTGGCACAGCCAGATGGCCGAGGCGACCGCTGTCTGGCGACGGATGCTTGAATCAGGCATTGACTGGTGCCGGTCATGCACAAAAGGTGGCGCTCGCACCCACCCGCGAAGACTGCGCAATGCCGACCGCAGAGCAACCCCCGTGCCGAGACGGGGGAAACATGTTACAGTGGAAAGGGGATCCAAAGGTTCGTCTGGTTGGCTTTTTAAGCAAAACGGGCCCGGGATCGCTTCTTTCATGCACTGGCGGGGGCTAATGGCAGTCCATCTTTGAGATGATTTTAACACAGCCCTGTGGTAGACCTGTGTTTGATTCTCAATCAACTCGAATTTATTCTGAATCGGTTTAGTCATTTCACCCTTCCTTCGCGAATCACAACCAACCGGAACCGACAGATTTTTGCTGTCCCGATTTTGTTTTTTTTTTTTGTCGTAAAAAAGCCTCCCGGCGGTTGTCCGAGCGCCCATGAGGTCGCGCTATTTAGTGATGTGACCATCTGGCTTCCCTCTGGGTTTTCTCAAGACGGGAACACAGGTGATTTCGGAGCCTTCTGGCTTAGTGCTGTAAGTGGTTTGTAAGTTTATCAGAGCTTTACACGCTGTTACGTACAAATAATTACAATATTCCTACCATATACTAGTCTCCATATGTACCAATATATCTCATTGTTACTTACATAATGTTACTAATGCTAATGTGCCTACTAATGCTGGTACTTATGATGTAAAATAACAATGTACGCCAATACAATTTATGTGTTAGGTAGGCGCCAATACCAATACTGCTAAACGCAATATGAGCGGAGGCGGGGATGGTGAGGGGGCGAAAATTTGCGGACACATGTCTCCGCCAGTTTTCCTCGCTGTCCAGCCGGGTCGGCCGAGTCGTACTGGGGGCCTGACGCCAGCTAGGCGAGCTGAGCCGTCCAGAGCCTGACTTCCAGTCTCTCTTAATTCATCGATCTGAGCCTGCAACGCACACGTATGTACCACTTTCAGTAGACTGAGCGTTCATCCTGGAAGCCTCAAAAGGCCATCTTCTGGAATGGTTCGTTAAATACAGTGATCGTCATGATCTGCTTCGGAGATTATCGCTTCGCAGCCTTTTAGTCATCTGCTTCTTCAGTACGCCTCTGCGTCATCAATATTTGTCCCATCTCCGCATCCTCTTTAAAAATGCCACTCTATTCCATCAGTTTATTGACACTTATATCCACAAGTCCAAACATCACAGCACTGACACGCATACCGGGTCGCAACACAAAGCATGCTAATTCGCTTGAAGAGAACGCAAAAACAATGACCTTCACAGCCTCCTCCACAGAATACCACTGGGGAACTATCACCGTCTCAAACGCCACGCACAGCTACTACCAGAATGAATGCAGACAATACACCTGGACGCGCATTTCTTCACGCGTCCGCCTTCACCGCCTCGGCGACGGCCGTCTCGGACGCACCGCGCGGCGCCTCCACCAGCAGCTGACCGGACCGGGTCAGTCGGGAGGTCACCCGTTCGGCGCTGACGTCCTCTGGCAGGGTGAACTTCCGCAACAGTCGGACGCTACTGCTGCCCGACTCGAAGTTCTCCTCGTGCGCGGCCTCGACGATGACGACGCCGCCGGCCACCCGGACGCTGACCTCGTGGGGCTCGAACTGGGACACGTCGGCCGACACCCGGAACGTGTCGTCGTCCAGGCGTCCGTTCGCCAGCCGCACCTCCACCGGCCGCTCCTCGGCACGGTCGGCGACGGCGACGTCATGCCCTTCGGCGACTTCAGATTCTTGCCGCTCAGCACGAGCGTCTTTGTCGATTTCTGTCTCCGCGTCTTCCATGGCGTCCGTCACTTCTTCGATGTCTGGCCCAGGCTCCTCCACAACGGGCTCCGCGTCGTCGACCACAGGTTCTTCACGAGTTGCGGACGTGATGCCCTCATCGGCACCATTGTGCTGATCCGCCGGTGGCACTGGGGCTTTGGCCAATTGCACAGTCTTCTTTTCCTCTTCCGCACCTTTCTTCCCCTCCGTTCCTCCCTTGCAGGCTGGTGAGTCGAAGGTAACTGGCACGGTCTGGGAGCGCTCGGACGTCACTGCTAGTGGAGTGCGAACCGGTGCCTCCAGGATGAGCTGGCCAGCGGGGGTCAGCCGAGAGGTCAGAGCGCCGGCCTGCACATGGTCCGGCAGCGTCACCTTGTGGACCATCTTGCTGGTCGTAAAGCCACCGTCGGAGCGCTCCCTGCGGCGGCCTCGCACAGTGACGACGCCGTCAGCCAGCTGCACGCTCAGCTCCTCGGGCCGGTACCCGGCGGTGTCCAACGCCAGCCGGAAACGTCCATCTTCCAGGCCGGCTTTCTTGGCATCGCGACAGCAAACTCGCTTGCTCCTTTTTTCCCCAAGGTCGCCAGCGGCTGGACGTTTTACAGGCCTCAGCGAAAGAGCGCGGCGGGGTGTGCAGATCAAACGGTCCATATCAGCCAAATCCGACCATGGGTCAACCCACCGCGCCACTTTCCGGCCGTAAGGCTCGATAAAGAACAAAGACTCCATCTTCGTGCGTACCAACTGCCAAAACTCACACGCACAGTATGACACTAACACTCCTTCGCGCGGCAGCGCGCCTTTATACCAGTCTCCGGAGCTACGAGAGCATACCAGAGACTTCCCGCGCTGGCTCCGTTTCACTCTTCTGCACTGTCCTCGAACGTTCGAGGCGTCATATCTAAACCAATCAACAAGCAGCATTTTTTGACGTCACTGCACCTTAGCCAATTACAACGAGAGTTGGTCTCATGACGTCATACAAGAAGCGAACTTGAAGCAATATTTTGAAATAGATCAACCTACCGACTATCGCGAACGTTGTGGACGCTCCAGGAGTATGTTTCTACTGACCAATCAAATCACGGCTAACACACAAGAGCCAATCATCAAACGTGATACATCTATTTAGTCCGGATTGTTCCTGAGACTTCTAGTTTGATCTCGTACCCCGTTGTGTTTCGGTATAAAGCTGAAAGTCGCCCCGCTGACAGCAGTTACAGTATCCAGAGTTCCAAGCGAGGAAGCTGGGCTGAGTTCTTTGTGCTGAAAGAGATATCGCGTACGTTAATCCGTGTGACTGTTTGTGAAGAAACGCAGCGAACGCCAGCAAGATGAAGAGACCTACAATCGGAATTGATTTGGGCACGACCTACTCCTGCGTGGGCGTGTTCCAGCACGGCAAGGTGGAGATCATTGCCAACGACCAGGGCAACAGGACCACGCCCAGCTACGTGGCCTTCACCGACACGGAGCGGCTCATCGGAGACGCAGCCAAAGGTCAGGTGGCGATGAACCCCAAGAACACCGTGTTCGACGCTAAGCGTCTGATCGGTCGTCGCTTTGACGACCCGAAGATTCAGCAGGACCTGCGCCACTGGCCGTTCAAGGTGATCAACGAGGGCGGTAAGCCGGTCGTGGAGGTGGAGTACAAGGGTGAGACGAAACGGTTTACGCCCGAGGAGATCAGCTCAATGGTGCTAACGAAGATGAAGGAGACGGCCGAGGCTTATCTGGGCACCAAAGTGACTGACGCCGTTGTCACGGTGCCGGCCTACTTCAACGACTCGCAGCGCCAGGCCACCAAGGACGCCGGCATGATTGCTGGACTGAACGTGAAGCGGATCATCAACGAGCCGACGGCGGCGGCGTTGGCCTACGGCCTCGACAAGAAGCTGTCCGGAGACAAGAACGTGTTGATCTTCGACTTGGGAGGTGGCACGTTCGACGTCTCGATCCTGACGATCGCCGAAGGCTCCATGTTCGAGGTGCTGTCGACGGCTGGCGACACCCACTTGGGCGGCGAGGACTTCGACAACCGGATGGTGAACCACTTCGCTGACGAGTTCAAGCGAAAGCATAAGAAAGACCTGAAGAGTGACGCCCGAGCCATGAGGCGGCTGAGGACAGCTTGCGAACGAGCTAAACGGACCCTGTCCAGCAGTACCGAAGCCAACATCGAGATCGACGCTCTGTACCAGGGCATTGACTTCTACAGCAGGATCTCGCGGGCGCGCTTCGAGGAGCTGTGCATCGACCTGTTCCGCAGCACGCTGGATCCGGTGGAGAAGGCGCTGCGAGACGCCAAACTGGACAAGTCTTCCATCAACGAGATCGTGCTGGTGGGCGGCTCGACGCGCATCCCGAAGATCCAGAAGCTGTTGCAGGACTGTTTCCACGGCAAGCAGCTGAACCTGAGCATCAACCCTGACGAGGCGGTGGCGTACGGCGCGGCCGTGCAGGCTGCCGTGCTGTCGGGCGACACGAGCTCGGCCATCCAGGACGTGCTGCTGGTGGACGTGGCGCCGCTGTCGCTCGGCATCGAGACGGCCGGCGGCGTGATGACGAAGCTGATCGAACGCAACAGCCGCATCCCGTGTAAGCAGCAGCAGACGTTCACCACGTACTCTGACAATCAGCCGGCCGTGACCATCCAGGTGTACGAAGGCGAGCGCGCCATGACAAAGGACAACAACCTGTTGGGCAGATTCGACCTGACCGGACTGCCTCCGGCGCCGAGGGGAGTGCCCCAGATTGTCGTCACATTCGACATCGACGCCAACGGCATCCTGAACGTAAATGCGGAGGATAAGTCGACAGGCAAGTCGAACAAGATTACCATCACAAACGACAAGGGCCGCCTGAGCAAGCAGGACATCGAGAGAATGGTGGCCGATGCAGAGAAGTTCAAAGCCGAAGACGACGCCCAGCGAGAGCGCGTCTCCGCCCGGAACCAGCTGGAGAGCTACGTCTACTCTGTTCGCCAGGCGGTTGACGAAGCCGGCCAGAAGGTGTCTGAAGACGACAAGCAGAGGGTGAACAACCTCTGCGACGAGACGATCAAGTGGCTGGACTCGAACACGCTGGCTGAGAAGGAGGAGTTTGAACACCGGCTTCAGGAGCTGCAGAGAACGTGCAGCCCGATCATGGCCAAGATCCACCAGCATGGTCAGGGCGGCGGGGCCGGCCAGCCAGGAGCTGGTCCTCAGGGCGGCGGTCAGGGACCCACCGTGGAGGAGGTAGACTAAGGTCGGGTGGAGCCATCTGTTATGGCCGCCAACGGAAGTGTTATCAGTATTTTGTGTCATAATGCATTACTTTCTAGTCGTTTTGTTGGCGTGCGCATTGTTTGTGTCATGGAAGCATACGTATTTTCGTTGTTTATGCTTATTCTTGCCAACCGAGGGGTCTTGTGATAATGTCTGAGATGCGACTTGTGTACTGAAGTGGTATTTGTGCTGCGAAAGTTAATAAAAATGTTAGCTAGGTACGACTGTGTTTAATCGAAGTAAAAGATCACAGCGAACGAAATTGGAGTCCTGCGACTGAAGACGGTTGGCGTGTCGTCGATAGCAAGGTTCCCGAGCACGCAAGGTTTGTGGACTGTTTGTTGGGTCTCTGGTTGTTACGCTGCGGCGAGCCAGGCTGGCTGGGTACTGTGACATCAGGGATGGCGATTCGGTCTTTCGATGCGCATCTGGCCGAAATGGCGAGGAGCACAGGCGGAGCCAGGGGGCCGGCCTCTCCCGCCCTAAGGCCCGCATTCTTTTCTGAAAACCAGTTCACATCGTCTTCCCGGCAGACGGTTTTCGTATGATTGCACTTCACACTGAGCTCCACTCCCCCCCCCCTTAAGAAAATCCTAACTGCGCCCCTGGCATGGAGAATCTCATCCAGCACCCATGATCAGATATGCTGCGTGGATTTTGCCTCAGTCGACAATGAAGACGAGAGAATCCAACCTTAGCTGAGATTAAATACTGAGCTTCCCAAACGAAGAGAACGGAGCTTAGCTGGCATAATGCAGCAGGTTGTTTCCTATATTTCTGAAGGGTTTAGCCAAGCAAATCAGACTCTTGGGTTCTGATGCCTTTCCAAAATATTATATTTCGAATGTTTCATGATTATTAGGTACGTATTTAAAGGAAGTTTGTCCTTCATTTTCTGTGGTGTCACTAGGTATAACGAATACAATAAACATTTTTAAAACTGCAAGAAAATTGTACAGCGTCGCATTAACAGAAAATACGGGAAGTTCCAAACTCCCATGTAACATTACGTCTTTTGTTTCGCGCTTTATTTTTGGCATAAAATCCAAACTATACGCAAGCCGTTCAGCAAAAGACGTGCAGGAAAACCTCACGACAACTTCTTGTAGCTTGACTGCAATAAACATATAGGAAATTCCCATCATAAGTTCCGTTGAAAACAAGGGAGAAGCAGTCCCAGATAATGAGCTTCAGACTGACCGTTAAACTGCGACAGATCCCATTTGGTATTGACACAGACACAACTAAGGAGGGTCGGGAGCCTGCCCCCCCCCCCCCCTTAAGACCCGCTTTTTGTGAAAACCATTGCACATCTTCTCGGCTGGCGGTTTTCGTATGATTTCAGTTGACAAAGAGTTCCTCTCCCCCTTAAGAAAATCCTGGCTGCGCCCTAGGCTATTTTGTAAGAGCCGATGATAACTATGTCTGTCAAGACAGCCCACGCTCAGCCCACGGTCAGAACCACGGTCAGCCCAAACTCGAGACCCCTTTAAAATCGCCCAAAACGCGTTAAGAGATAAATGTTGACTAGCTGAGCTCATTGACACCATCAGACGTCCATCGCACCTATTACTTTGCACTCCAGAGCACAAAACACAAAACACCACAAAAATACCGCGGAGACAAATGTACATCAAAACCCCAACAAATAGGTACTCAAAATGTTCGTCTCGGACCGCTGAGTCTAAAAATGCAGCACACAACACATTTTAATCATAACATTTTCAGTTAGTGCGAAAAATAACCGTTTTTTACCCTTTGCTTTATTTCCCATTGGATTTAACATGGGACCCTATGGAACTGATTTTGGCGGACCCCTTTGATTTCGCCAATTTCTTCCGTACTGGCATCAATGTTCCGTTTCTTCCGTACTGGCATCTTCCGCTATAACTCGAAAAGTCTCCGCCGAAATATACGCCATTTTTGGACTCTGCGGCACACGACGAACATTTTGAGTACCTGTTTGCCTAGGTTTGGAATAACATTAAAAAATGTGTTTTTGACGTATATTTTTTGGAGCCCGATTTCACCATGTGGATATCAATGCGATGGAGTTCTGGTGATGGTTTCATGTGTATTGCGGTTCTGGGTACCAGTACAGAAGAAATTGGCGAGATCGAAGGGGTCTGCCGAAATCAGTTCCATAGGGTCCCATGTTAAATCCGATGGGAAATAAAGCAAGGGGTAGAAAAACGGTTTCGTTTCGCTATAACTCGAAGTCTCCGCCAAAATGCTCCTTATGCACCATTTTTGGACTCTGCGGCACAAGACGAACATTTTGAGTATCTGTTTGCCTAGGTTTGAAATAACATTAAAAAAATGTGTTTTTGACATGTATTTTTTGGAGCCCGATTTGACCATGTGGATATCAGTGCGATGGAGTTCTGATGATGGTTTCGTGTGTATGACGGTTCTGGGTATTAGTGTAGAAGAAATTGGCGAAATCGAAGGGGTCCGCCGATATCAGTTCCATAGGGTCCCATGTTACATCCAATGGGAAATAAAGCATAGGGTAAAAAAAACGGTTATTTTTCGCACTAACTCAAAATGGTATGATTAAAATGTGCTGCGTGCCGCATTTTTAGACTCAGCGGTCCGAGACGAACATTTTGAGTAGCTATTTGTTGGGGTTTTGATGTACATTTGTCTCCGCGGTATTTTTGTGGTGTTTTGTGTTTTGTGCTCTGGAGTGCAAAGTAACAGATGCGATGGACGTCTGATGGTGTCAATGAGCTCAGCTAGTCAACATTTATCCCTTAACGCGTTTTGGGCGATTTTAAAGGGGCCTCGAGTTTGGGCTGACCGTGGGCTGAGCGTGGGCTGTCTTGACAGACATACAGTTCACCTAGGCAAGTATTGGCACCTTGGCAATATTCAGGAACTGGCTAAGACACTTGTAGCGTTTCCACTTTTTCCAAGCGTGCGAGAAATATGTAAACTGAAACGACAATCCAAACGTTGACGTTTCCTGGGCAGTGGTGTCCTCCGTGTCACTCCGATCTCCCGGGTGAATTCCATACCTGTGCAAGTGTGTTTCATTTAGTGGATATATGTCAGAATCGCATGTTGTATGTCCCCACCTTCCGTGACTTTTTCCGTTCTGCATATCCGTACGTATTTCATAACACGGCTCGAACTGTGCGACCCGCCTGTGATATATGTCTACCTACACTGTCCGTGCACAAAGAGGCGGCTGTCTGATGCTGTTCATCAGTAGTAACGAGCTCAGTTCCAAAGCTAACGCCATCGCCATTACCACTGGCCATGCCGAGGTCGCGTGACCCGAGCCACCGCGACACCGGGTTGAACATGCGCGGAATATAACGAACAGAAAATCGCCGCTCCCTGAAAACGAAAAACAACAAAGCACTCGAATGGGCGTCAACCCAAATCTAGATAGATAAACTGAAACGCTTTTAGACTAAATGGAATCAAGTGAATGGCCGCAATGGTAATATAAACTAGAATGAGATGAACTTCGCTATTTAAAACTTCAAGTTGCAATTCACCACTTCCTAACAGCTTGGCGTCTGGCAGCCGGTGCGCGACAGTGGAGGCCGCGGAACGTCATGATGGGTTTCGTTATGAATATGTATTCGTACTGTCCCGTTATACAGGAAATAAAGGGACATTAAATCTCGATTAGGGATTTGACAACCAGTATTTACCGAAACGGTAAAAATCGTCACTATTTCGTCGTCCGTCACCAGTGCTCCTAGCGCGGCAGCAAGGCACTTTGTAGACAAATCCGTAAAGGTCGGCAATGAATCAGAAAACGACAGTGGCTTGGTCCGATGCACGGAGCGGGGCGGCCAGAGCCGAAAAGTCAGCGCGAGGGCGGACAGGGCCGGTCGACAGCACAGGAGCCGCGCGGGCTTGGCTTGGCGGAACACCGGAATCCGTGGAATCCATGGAATGGAAAACTGTTTTGTATGTGATAATATATATATATATATATATATATATATATATACATATATATATATATATATATATATATATATATATATATATATATATATATGGGTCATTCCATGCCAACTCAACCAATAAAAGTGCGATTTTACACGGCACCCCCTCAGATTTTTACGGCATTAAGTCCTAGGGGGTTCTTCATAGCCCGGATCCCGAATATCGGGTCGAAATCGCCCTCGAGCAAATAGTTTGGCTGCTACAGTGACGTCAATTTATGACGTCACACGGTGTTTAGCAATCTTTGAAGCGTTGTATCTCCGAAAGTTGATGAGATATCTCAAATCGGTCGCCGGCATTTCAGAGACAATTGTTTGACATTTTATTTGTGCACCAGTTTTGTATTTTCGACTTCTTGAAAATATATTATATTATCGATTAAGAAATGTAAAGTTAAATTTCAACACTTATGTGGTCTTCGATTTTCTTGAAAATGAGATATATGAAATCTGCATGTTTTCTTACCCTGGAACCGTCGAGAAAATAATGGGTATCGCATAATAACATATCCTAACGTCCCGCGTTCTCCTGTGGCTTCTCGCCAGACACTCGCCGGAGCGCCGCGCCGATCACCGCGTCACCAAGGTGGCGCTCGGCGCGGCGGCGGCGGCCGAATGGGAGTGGAGCCTGGGGGGAGGGGAGTTGTCGCCGTCTTGTTTATGATCATCCCTTTGACCATGATTGCTTTGGAATGTAAGGAGTTGACAAATTGTGTGGATATTGGTTTAGACCGACGTGGACCGTTTTACCACTAGACATCGCTCCGCCTGCCCTAAAATGAATTACTAAGCGATGTTTGACAAAGTTCACTGAATGTTGATCCCTGTATTCTGACAAGCATGTGCACGTCGACTGAAAAAATTATCATGACATGGGTACCGCACAGACACGATCTTCCTGTCGCATTACCTCACTGCTACGACCAGAGAACTAACGTATCCACCTCATTCCATCACACGGTCTGAAACCTTCGACTCGAGATGCTTGCCGATGTTTTGTATGCGTCCACCGTTGTTGAACTGACAGGCCTAAAGCAGTGAAATCCCCTGGTGCCTTTGATTTGTCTGGCTTCATCAAATCTACTCTTCAGCTTGGAGTCCTTTTTGGCTATGTCGGACTCCGAGACGTAGAAGAAGTGAATGCCTGGAACAAACATTATTCACAGCTCTTGGTAGCCTATTAATATTTCCAAATCCAACAATGCACGAACTTAGTCAGCAGCTATTATCGGTTATGCAGTACAGTATCGGAGAATACAGCTGTCCAAAAAATGTTAAAAATTTCTGCTGAATCGCAAAGTTATCTGACTATAGGTTAATTGATTTACTGAGATTACACCTTTTGTAACTTAATGGTTTTGCAAGTTTTTCTTATAAGACATTATCACTAAAATATCGATGAAATCAATGTGAGATTGTTCAGGCTTTAAGAAAACAAGATTTGCAGTATAGAATGTTATTCATTGTGTCTTACCATGCACTGAGGTTTTGCAGAAGAGAAACATGGCCTCAGGCGTGCAGATCTGGTCTGCCTCTGGTCTCTGCAGGCTGGCACGAGCTGTGAGTCTTTTTGTGGTGCCACCGATGCCGTCACATGGTCCCTTGCCGTGACAGGTGGCAAAGAAATGCCACTCACACTCTATCCCGAAGTCTTCTTTGTGCATGGTCATGTTCCTGATATTAAATTTGTTCTTGTACTGTGAGACGGCACCGTCGGTGAAGTAGTGAACTTTGCGTACGTCTGGGTGTCGAGATTTGACGCTCTCCAACACTTCACATTGGAACGCAAAAACAGCTTGTGTACTGTGTTTCAGGCTGTCGCTTATTATACAGTAACTATCACAATGCACTTCGTAGCCAGATTTCGTATACACTACGAAAGGGTGTACGGTCGCTTGGGCATTTTGCCAATAAAATCCCTGAATTGCGTCTTGTACGACAAAAGAGTAATTTTCAGCAAAATCACCCATAACTATCGCCTCTTGGGCGGTTAGCCTGCCTTTCAGCTCCTTTAGATGAGTGTTTTGTGCTTGTGCAATGTAGTGATGGGGCCGAAGTCGTGCGATAGAGCTTACTAAAGTGTCTATAAACTCGTCCCTGGTTTGTCGTACAGAGGCAAGAGTTGTTCGATCTGTGCTCAACCACTGCTTGTATTCTACTTCCTCTACGCCCAAGGCCTCTTCCTCGTCTAAGAATGTTCGAAGTTTCCCGTCCCCGGGACATTCCTTACATTTGCCAAGCATGCACGTTTCTCTCTGAAGATCGCAAACTGTCATTTTCATGAGGTCGTCAGCGCTAAGATCTGGGCGTACTGACTTTAGCATGAGTTTTGGATTTTGATGGTGGACGCAAATGCATACAGAATGTGTGCCACTTGCTCCTGCCAAAACGCACCATGGTGGCCTGAGGCTGGCAAATACTGAAAATCCTACGGGCTCTGCAGTTTCAGATTTATACTGTTGGTAAATTTCTCGTAGATTTGAAAGCACCAGACGTTTCTGGTGGTGACGTTTTTCCCCATCAGGATCACGTACGCTGACCTTGTCTTTTTGGCCAGGACACAACCTGCTAATATCGTCCCGTTCATAAAACTGTTGGACTTTTTTCTTTTTCTCGTCTGAAACGGTAAACGACGGCTTCTTTGGACCTGGCTTGGCCATTACACCTTCCGCTGCCTTTAGCGCTCGACTTCGTTTCACCATATGAATGGTGGCACCAAACCTCTCGGCTGTTTTTTCGATCGTGAACGGTGATAATGTCAGAATTTGGAGCTTGGTTGCGTATGAAGATGTAGGATGATTGAATTTATCAACCAGCTCAGTCATCATTTTTTCGTACAACTCTATGTTTGGAACCGCCTCGTCGCCTCTGGACTTTTCTTGGTCAGAATCGACTTCAGTACCATATGAAGCTGATAGACGTTTTGCCACCGCAGTTTTCACAGATGCTAGTTTGCTTCGGCCTTTCTGTTTCCTTTGATGCCCTTTCAGCCCGCCTGAAACAAAAGAGAGAACGGTTCTTTTCTAAACACGTCTAAACCGACTGTACATGTTTTCGGACTCCTTTCAAAAGATTCGATTTTCTACATGTCCATTATCAAATAACGGACCTGATGCGGGACCTATATAACGTACAGAATGCTAAAGATGTTCTAGCATTCGAGTGATTTTAAGTCAAAAACCTCACGGAAAGCGTTAGGAGAAGTGAACTATTACATCCGCATATTGAGCACCTATGTGAGGACAGCGTATTTATTCAGACTCTGATACTGTCAGTACAAAAAAAATCATGCCGTGCTTTCGAGAACGCATGCCCATTTGTTATACGAACAGGGTGAAAGTGATGATTGTTGACATAGAATTGATGCATTGCGACTTAAAATCGTGCAATTTTAATGATCTTGGAAAATATTCATTCAGGCTAACAAGTGGGAAGTGTTGACAACAGCCACCATTTTAGACTTTCCAGTGCTCCTAGTTAGGTGTCTACCAAAATAAGCAAAAGTTGCTGCTTGCATGAAGTATCGACATGTTGTACACAAAAACAAGGCCGGCATTTCAGTGCGACCCACCTGTTCGAACGGGTGTTTCACCGACCACGTACATGATTGTATCTAGTTCCTCAGTCGCAATATGTTTCATTGGCGTTCCTTCAGTTTCCGAAGACGAAGGCACTGTTGAAGGGGTAGATGATGAAGCTTCTTTGTCTTCCGGATTCACGTCAGGGATCTTGTCTCTTGTTGCTGGCTGGCCAGATGGACCTGGCTGTGGTTCATCACGTCCACGGGCTTCAGAGTCTCTTTTAGGTATTAGTTTCCTGCATTTCACACACACTTTATCGCCAGGTGATAGAAGGTCTTGTAAAGACTTGTGAGCTCTGATGAATGATGCCGACACCGGTCTAACAGAGCTATAAAACTTTTTACTATGGGGCAAGCCGAAAGGATTTGAACAGAGTTTTTGCTTTTCTCTGTAACTGGACTTCATTTCACACCAATGCACTCTCGCGAATGAAACACAAAGGTCCGTCGCCTGAGCCACACTGCACACGACTGTCGGTTGTTCTACAACTGCATGCGTAATGGGAGACATCGTCGCTTCAGATGGCAGACCGACACTTGAGCATTGCCGCTAACAAGACACCCTCGGTTCGCTGTCAGACGATCACGCAGGTGATCTATCGCCTCCTCCTCCCCTCCCCTCCCCCCACCAGGCTCCGTTCCGACTCAGCCGCCTCGGCCGCGCCGAGCGCCACCTGGATGCCACTATCGGCGCGGCGCTCCGGCGCGTGTCTGGCGGGATGCCCAAGGAGAACGCGATACGTTAGGATATGATGTTATGCGATACCCATTGTTTTCTCGACGGTTCCAGGGTAAAAAAAGATGCAGATTTCATATATCTCATTTTCAAGGAAATCGAAAACCATATAAGTGCTGGAATTTAACTTTGCATTTTTTATTCGATAATATAATATATTCTTAAAAAGTCAAAAATATTAAACAAATACACAAATAAAACGTCAGACATTTGTCTCTGAAATGTCGTTGACCGATTTGAAATATCTCATCAACTTTTCGGAGATGCACCGCTTCAAAAATTGCTTAACACTGTGTGACGTCATAAATTGACGTCACCGTAGCAGCCAAACTATTTGCTAGAGGGCGATTTCGACCCGATATTCGGGATCTGGGCTATGAAGAACCCCACAGGACTTAATTTCCTAAAAATCTGAGGGGGTGCCGTGTACATCATTGGTTGAGTTGGCATGGAATGACCCATATATATATGCATTATCACAACATTCGACTTTCACCGTTTCACCCGCGAACCATTGTGCCATCTTGAAACATCAGCAGTGGCGGCGGACCGTCCTTGATCACGGGGGCAAAACGGAACTTCGATCGATCGAAGGCATTGATGGCTCAGCCCACCAGGGCTTTCGGTTCAGTGTATGTACTAATCAGGGCTCAGAGCGGACCAAGCGCTGCAGTGGTATGCTTTTTTACTTGGAGACAAAATGAACTGACTTTTCCTTTCCCGCCAACCCTTTTATGCACTTTGTGAGGTCTTTCTACTTTTCACCAGTCGTTTCCGACTAACTCAAAGTTGCTTTTAATATAAAGACAAATTATCTATACCGCACACTTTTCTGTTCTTTTCATTTGCTGGTACTGATTGAGACCTGAGACCCAGATTAACTGACACACATTTTTAGATACATCTTAATAATTAAGACTGTTTTGCAAATGCAAATTAACCGGACAAACAGCGATAAAAAAATGTTCGGCGCCATCCACTGGCACTGTTTGGTTCGGCGCTATCCACTGCCATCTGAAGCAGGAGAATCGGGCAGATGGTTCTCGAGATAGACGGGGATGGAGTTGGTGGGCCATTCAATGGAATGCGGCAAAATGGTTGCAATGTGCTGGCAAAAAGTTGATGGTAAGAGAAAAATACAACAGCTAATGCTGTATGAAGTGCTACAAGATAGCATCCTCATCTTTTGATGGAACGCATTTCACCCCATCAAGTGGCATTGACCCCAGTGCTCTGTCTAAGTTTTCAAATGGCAAGAACAAGGGGAGATCCATGCCTTTGTGGGGCGTGCTAATTAAAAGCCATTGTAAGGCGAGGGGCCCATAAAATGTCCTTGATGTAGACATATTGGTAACCAGGCAAAAGACCACGTGACAAAAGGATGTGTGCCAAAAGACTGCATGCAAAAAACCATACAGACCAGACCACAAAATCCCTTGTCCAAAATTGTGGTCAGTACCGCATAATCAAAAACCCAGCTTGGCCTCTGAGTGTGGCTGCCGGATGCCATGTAAAAATGTTGGTTATATTTACCTCAGGTACCTATCAGTTCCATTTGCCTATATTTTTTTTAATCTTAATAAATAAAAACCAGTATGAACATCTAAAGAATACACTCTATACTCGGATGGTGCACAAAAAAGAATAACCTGACGAAATTTCACTAGTGTAGTGCTCCCGGATTTGGCTGGTTTAATACCACTATCGAGATATACAATATATTCTTGTCATCAAACCTTTTGCAGGTCTCCGTCTGAATCTCTGACTAACTTTACTGGCTTCTTGTCCGCTGACTTGATCTCCAGCCTTTACAGTTTTACGCAGTCTGTACTACCTGCCTGATCTGTCTCACCTGACATCTGCTGTGCTTAATGCTGACTGATGGACCCTAAACAAAGGGAGAGCAATGCACAATAAAACCTAAGCCAGACCTGCGTAATGGTTGGGCAGGCGATTCACATGGCGTTCGGAGGATGTGTTATGATAATGTCGTGTGGGAAGTTTCTGGTTGACCTGTCTCGCTAGTTTCTGGTTGACCTGTCTCGCTAGCTTGCTCCTGCCATATGTGACATCTGAGCTCTCGGCGGCCGGCGCGGCTGAAGTGAGAGAGCATCTCCGGAGGGCAGAGCGCGCAGTGGATAACGGGGGGTGTGTGTATGTGCTTGCTTGCTTGCTGCCTGGAAGCTCAGAAGGACTTTAATACAACTACAGAGGACGTCATCGAAAGAACTGAATGGGGAATGCTAATGCGGCTAATTTTCAGCCAGTCCACCCCGATGACCTGACCCAGGAGGCAGACAGGAAGGGCTTTTGGCAAAAAGCCAGAAAAGGTGGCATTTTTACGCATTATAACTCTGATGTTTATTGACCGACTTTGATGCATGAATCTAGCATGAATCGATGGCTAATCGATGGGACTTTTTTCCGTCCGTGCTTGGGATTTAAAAAAAAATTATAGGCATTCACAGGGCTTGGAAAACAGAGGGAATAGTTATTTGGGAAACTGAATTAACATAAAAGTCTAAAATAATCGTTTAGGTTATGCTATTCACCCCATGCTTCAGACGCACAAATCATATTACATTGTTTGTGCGATGTTGCCATTAGCAGCGTCAGGGACCTGAAAAAGGGGGAATTGTTTTGATTGTATGCCCATCAAGTCAGCTTACGACTTTTGACCTCAAATGACCTAAAATGACCTCATTCACACAGAATAACCCTAGGGTTGGTTTCCTAGCGTTTAAAACGTTTTCAGCGATTCAAAGCCATTGTATTTCTGAAAGGCCTTTTTCTGACCGTCGTGATATAGGGTACGTACGCGTACATTTCACATCCTACGTCCTTTACCTGACCTGATATCGACCTGAAACTTGACACGCAAGTACACCGATACACTAATATTATGTTTTAAATTCTCCCTTAAAACTCTATTTTTGGCAGCCATTTTTGTCTCACCCGCCACAGTGCCAAAAGTGGTCTGAAGTGCCCCCAAAAGCAAAGCGTGACTGCGCCCATGGGGAGCGAAGCTATGAACATTAGACGTAATACGCAGTAAGAATCGGTAGGAAAAGTGGCCAAGTTTCGTGGGCTGCTTCAGAACCCCTACAAATGGCGAGCAAAAAAAAAACGAAGGGAGGGGCTTCTGGAGCCGCCTCCATCCCTCATACGGAAATCAGGTAAGTACTTCAACGCAGCAGCGTCCAAACTGACTGGTATGTTGCGCCAGACCATGTAAAGGATAGCTAGTGCCACTTCCAGCACTTTGTGTCGGTGAAGTGACCCGTGACTTTCGACCTTGGGTCGACTGAAGTACGGATCTTAGAGGTACGGAGAACGCAACTGCGCCCCGATTTTCAGGCGGTGCTGAAATGAATGCAGGCCACGTTCAAATGGATGGATCCAGAGCAGCACCAAATAAATCATGAGATGATTTTTGAGTCTGTCTCGGTGACCTGAACCGTGCTAGACGGAATTTTAACCCTTGGTGACCATTTTAAATCTTTGAGTTTGGCATGAAATATGGGATAACAGTACTGGAACGCTTTAACGACCAAACTGATGGGTAGTTTTCTCTGTTAGTCATGGCAAACGATGGCTAGTGACTTAACTATACTCTGCAGCAGTAACCCGACCCATGACCTTTTACTCTGGATCTTAAAATTGAGGTCAAAGTAGGGGAACGCTACTGCGACCAGACTTACAGGCAGCTTTCAGCCAAAACACCAGCAACAAGAGCCCAAAGCTGTTGATTAGTTGGATTAAATGCGTTCCGAGAACGAGAGGCTTTTCGCGGGGCATACAGCAGCACGTCGTCATGCCCTACCGCCCTCGACGATGACAGTTCAGTTGGGCGCCGAATGACCTCGAAGTCGATGCACCCCAAGCCCCAATAATCAATCGATGACGATTCACTCATAGTTCTCGAGAGTTTAGAGAGTCGACGGACGCAGCCTTAGACTTGACGTGGTCACGCATGGTGGTCTTGGTAGAAGGGTAGTGCCACCGTGGCTACCCGCTGTCAGCTCGGCAGCGATACGAAGGCCGGCGAACGCGAAATGGCTGTTGAAATTATTAGCCTGTTCTGAGGACATTTTCCCAACAATGGCCTCCCCCTTGGCCTGCTGAATGGCGAAGCCTTCGCGCTTCTTCAAAAAAACTGGCACGGGTAGTAAGCATACTGTCATCAGGCATGGGGATGATGCAAGGTTCCTGGCTTCGAAGCCGAATCCGGAGCTAAAACAATGGTACGAAGCCGAAACCAAAGCCAAAATCTCTGGCTTTGAATTACAGAACTCCGAGGCCAAAGCCGAAGCCAGTGGCTAGCAATTTTTAAAACGCGAAGCCAAAGCCGAAGCCAGTGAACTCGAACTTTGCAAATGCCAAGCCGAAGTCAACAGTTTCAAACTACGAAGCCGAAGCCGAATCAAATTTTCAAAATTGTTTCGCGGAGCCAAAACTATTGCCGTATGCACGCAAAAATGGTATGAGATAAGTTGCGGAAAATGTCATCATTCTGTATTTCTTATGTCATGTCAGTCCTGAAAACCAAAGGATAGATAGCTGAAATTTGGCTGAAATGACTTTCTTTTCTCTCCTGAAATTTGAGCCTTGCAAACAGTATCTATTGGTCAAGTGCGCTTTTGCCATTACATTACGTTATTAAGAGGACTAAGAGCTAAGGATTAAAGCTACTAAGAATTAAGAGTATTAAAAGGATTAGGAACTAGAGTTGAGAATTCGGATTAGGATAACTGGAATATTCAGCCGAATATTTGGATTCGGCGAATGTTCGAGAATTTATTTCAAGATTCCAATATTCGGCAAATTTGGACATTGTTTCAGCCGAATTTCCGTCCACAATTCGAATGTCGATTGAGCATTCCAATTCTCTTTTGCATTTTGGTGCAAAATCTGGAGGAAAATGTGAAATCAGTCACACGTAACCAGGCGGAACGCTGGTCGGGGTAGTGCCTACCGTTGTTTTGGCTTCAGTGCATCATAATGGATGAGAGCAATGCTGAGAGTAACACTACTGAAATAGGTTTTGGCCCCTCCCCGCTATGCTGTGGATCTGCCCATCATATTTCGTGGGGAGATGAGTTGCGTCGAGAATAATCTGACATTTTTTCCGCGCCTGGCAACGACGTGCTGAGACACCGGGACGCCATCGGTCGGTCACTGGACGCTACCGTAAGTACGTGTCAAAAGCTGGACGCTACCGTAATGTACATGTCAAGTACCCACTGTTTATATTTTCTCTTTTGTTTTGGTTTATTGAGACGAATACAGGAGAATAGCCGGTCTGTCAATACATTAATCGACAATGGACTTGCAATAAGCTTTTGCATGTATAGCGATTTTCCATTTTCATAGGCATAGTAAGAAAGCGTAGCGAAAAACTGCGGCACCGTGAGTCCCTTTCATACTATGCTGGGAACTATATTTTCAAACACATCATCTTTAGCATCTCCTTAACCGCGTTTCATTGCCCTCTTTGAACAGAAGGAAAAACGTGTTCGCAGACCGAAATTACAGAAAATCACGTTTTGTTGCCGATGCTGGAAAAACATGTTACGGAGGTGTCAAAAACAATAGTGAAGGCCAAGCGGAGCCCCGTCCTCAACTTCTTGTATTGTCTATGGATACGGTGGCGAGGAACGAGAGGAGGGATGCCTACCAAATTCAAGGCTGGGGTGGACGCTGTCTGGTATTTCTCTTCTTAAATGAATCATTCAGAAGCGCTGCACCTTAAAGGCTTTACAGTTTGTATCTCTGGTGGCACAGCAGTATGAGAGCCAATAGGAGCTCCCTATGCTGCCGACATTATGCCCTCCCCTACCTAGGCAACGCCCATCCGCCGTGTGCCCAGTGGTGGGCGCCGGTCGCAGATGTAGTTATGTAACTTGCTCATTCAGTGACGGATCAGTCTGATTTTTACATACTGTTCCGATCGCACCTTTTTTTTGAGGAAATGGCATAAAATTAACAACATTTGAATATTTAATCCGAATATTCGAATGAACCAATAAGAAAATCCCAATCCAAAATCTATTCAAATTCCCATCTCTACTTCAAGCATTTAATTTCCGAGCGATCGGAGTAATCGTAAGACAACTGCCAAAAAACCACAAGAGGAATGGGACTTTAGCCCACTCCTCCTTTATCGACATTCTTGTTTCTTTCTATGCACCGTCACAGGACATATGCTGTTTTCCGTTTTACAGATCTTGGAGGGGCAACCATCTCCCCTCAGATTTGTCGCTTTTACCGTTCCTGGCTAGCTTTGGTCGTAGCAACGTTCCTCAGCAACCTCATGTTCTAAGCCCAAGGCCAAAGGTCACGGGTCAGGTCACCGATGCAGAGTGATAATAGTGTAACTAGCTATAATTTGGCACGGCCTCCGGCGAAAACTGCCCATCGGTTCCATCGGCGCTTCGCTTCATTTCTTTTCCCCATATTTTATCCCAGGATCACAGGTCACCGGTCAGCTTTCCGAGGCGGACTCAGGATATCGTCACCATCCATCCCTTTGTGCTATTTGGAGTGGAAGTTGTCTGTGTTTCCTTTCCCAGTGGCATTTCCCTATTTTGATCTTACTTTTGAGACAAGGTCAAAGGTCACGGATCACGTTTCTAATGTGGACTGATGACAGTGTCACTAGTCGTCATTTAGCATGATTTCCAGTGAAAAGTACCCCTCGGCTTGGTCGCTGTAACGCTTCATTACTTGCACCGGCGCAGCCAAAGGGAGGGGGGGGGGTCGGGGGCCCAGCCCCCCTTAAGCCCACATTTTTTGTGAAAACAATTGCACATTATCTTCCCAACGGTGGTTTTCGTATTTCAGCTCACAGTGAGCTGCGCCCCCCTCCCCTTTAAGAAAATCCTGGCTGCGCCCCTGATTACTTGAGCGTCATATTTTATCCTGGGGTCAAAGGTCACCGGTCAGGTCACCGAGACGGACTCAAGACATCGCCATTATCCATTATTTAGTGCTGCTTTTGAGTGAAAGTCGCCTGCAGATCCGGTCGCAATGGTGATCCCCTACTTTGACCTCAATATTGGGACCTAAGGACAAGGGCCATGGGTCAGGTCACCGATGCAGAGTATAGTTAGGTCACTAGCCCGCCCCCGACTGGGGGCGCCACGAAACTTTGTGTACCTTTTGCTTGATCATTTTTACGCATTGTGTCAAAGATTTTTACCTCAGATCAAGCTAGGTGTCTGACGTAGGTAAGGCTCAGTCAACCTATGTCCAAAAAAGTTTGGCGTTCTGTAACTTTTTAGGGAAACATGATATCAAAATAAAACTTTCAACTGTTAGAGATCTTGATAGATGCAACAAACCACCCGCCATCTCAGATTTTTTTTTAATTTTCCGGATCATTGACCTAAGGTCAAGCCTATTTTCAAGACATGTCGTCGTTTTAAAGTTATTTTTCGGAACATTTTTAGTGTGGGGTGATGCAGACATCCAGTTGCCGTCAATGGGCAAAGTATCAATGGCTTCCAGCCACTGACCTGAGGTCAGGTCACGAATAACTATTCTGAGTCAAAATGCACCGCCGTCAAAATCGACGATGAATTACTCAGAACGGATAGGAAATGGCAGAACTGGCTCGCACAATTGCAAGTAATACCAGGAAGTTAGAAAAAACAAAAAAAATTATATTTGGAAAATATACAGGCAATCGCGAGTAAAGCTCCGCCCATTGTGTAGATTGGTAACTACTGAATTTTTCCAAAATTTAAACATGATAAACCATCACCAGAACCACTAAGATTAACAACCATGGAATGAAAAGGGTTATGTCGCGAAAATAAAGAAACGTTAAAATTGGCTCCCGTTTATTTCATACCGCGCTCGGCTACGGCGCCCGCCGGCATTCGGCGTGGAAATCACCGTGTCTTTAACTCAACGTTGCGGCGTATATAGTGAACAAACCAGAAAAATTTGACGTGTACCGCAATCTGTGGACTTTTACCTGTCCGTTGGTGCCTTTACCTAGACTTTATTAATTACAGCCCTTGAGACACAAACCGTTTCTTGGTTTCACGCAGTCGGCTGTGAAAAATCATATATAGGACATAAATGGCTTACGTACTATCCAAAATTAAAGATTAGTTTCGAGCTCTACATGTCACGAACTTTCCAACCGTGTACCTATTTTTATCGTGCGACCAACCGTTCGTGAGTTAGAGGGGAGGGCGGTCAATCCCCCTTCTCCAGTCGAGTGTGATCGGTGCGGACCGCTGGTTGGTCGCGGGCTAGCTATCGTTTCGCTTGACTTCCGGAGAAAACTACCAATCAGTTTGGTCGTTAATGCGTTCCAGTACTGTTATCCCATATTCATGCCAAACTCAAAAGATTTCAAATGGTCACCGATGGTTAAAATTGGGTCTAAAACGGTTCAGGTCACCGAGACAGACTCAACAATCGTCTCAACAAATCGATTTATTTGGTGCTGCTTTGGATTCATGCATTTGAGCGTCATTTGATTGTTTATAATTCTAATTATAATGATAATAAATAATTATGATATAATTATAATGTTAACGTCATTAGGTCATTTGAACGTGGCCTGCATTCACTTCAGCACCGCCTGAAAGTCGGAACGCGGTTGCGTTCTCCGTACCTCCAAGATCTGTACTTCCGTGGATCCGAGGTCGAAGGTCACGGGTCACGTCACCGACGTAAAGTGATGGCAATGCCACTGGGTATCCTTTGGTATGACTTCGGTGCAAACTACCGGTCAGTTTGGTCGCTGCTGCACTGAAGTACTTAATCCGATTTCTGTGTGGGTAGGGGATGGGCTTCAGAAGCCCCCCTCCCTTCAGTTTTTTTTTTTGCTCGCCATTTCCAGTGGTTTTGAAGCAGCGTCACGAAACTCGGCCCCTCTTTCTATCGATTCTTTTATTCTTCTTACGTAGTACGTATAATTTTTGTAACTGTGATATCCCTGGGGCGGAGCCAGGCCACCCATTTGACGAGCACCTCAGATCATTTTGGGCACTGTTGAGGGTAAGAGAAAAATGGCTGCCAAAAGTTGAGTTTCTAAGAGATAACTTAGAACTTTATATGCGTATATTGGTATAACTGGCCAGACCTACAACATATTTGTTTATCTGAATCACTTAATATGGTCATGTCAAGAAGGGAGTACCGCATATCCGTTCCGGCCTGATATACAGCCGGCTATTTGAGATTATGCGGTATCCGGTATCTGGCCGGATATTTCTGTGATCCGGCCAGATATTGTCGGATATTTAAACCTCCCGGTATACGACCAAGGTATTGTTCTGTCAGTTTATAAAATCGTTTCAGGAGCAATGTGCCTTGTCGATGTCGATGTCGAAGTAACTGGCAATTCCAAGGTCTGTCTGGAGCATTACTTTTTCTTCTCAGTCCAGGAATAACATTGATATGTTTTGCAAAGTTGGGACTTAAGCTCAAAGTTGCGAAACAGTAGCAAGCATATATTCGTCAGCCCATGTGTGGTGCATTACCCTTCCAATTTTCAAACACCTTTTTTTATCTTTCCTAAATACTCTGAGACAAATGTATTAAGGAACATGCTACTGCTGCCACTACTTAGTGTTGGTCTCATCAACCCAAGTATTTTAATTGCATCCATGCGCTATGATAACATTCTGCGTATTCTGGAGCCTTTACCTGCAGTGAGAGATAGTGAGCTTCACTGTGACCGTGGTCTTCTTGTTTCGTTTTTTGTTTTTTTTCTGCAATGAAACCTGCAGAAACCTCACAATAACTGTTGGCACTAGACCTTCCTAGTCTTTTTCAGTTCAGTTTTTTTTTGTTTCATTTTTTCAGTAAAAAATAGCAAACAAAAATAAGCAAGGATGTCTGGTATCCGGTCGGATATCCGGCACCCCGTGTGCGGGTGTGCCGGTGTGCTGATCCGGTGCATGCCTAAGTCAAGCTGAATAGTCAAAATTTGGTTTTAAGTAAATATTTGCGACGCTAATTTTCTCGACGGAAAATTCGAAACATGTGTAGCTCATCGCAATGCTTTCTACCTCTGTTTCAAGTTTCGGGTCGGGTTAAGGGGCTACGACGTGAAATGTCAGCGTGCTTACCTTACATGACGTATGACGGTCATAAACGGGACTTTCAAAATGCAGTCAATTGAAATCCGCGAAAACGTTTTCGAACACTGAAATAAACCCAAGGTCATTCCATATGACTGAGGCCATCTGAAATCATTTCAAGTCAAAAGTTGTAAGCTGACTTAGTGAGCATGCGATCATGACATTTCCCTGTTTTTATGCCCCTGGCGCTGCCTGTGTCAACACTACCAAAAACGTAATACAATATGTACTTCTGAAGTAAAAAACTACTGGTAATAGCCAATAATCACTTTAGATTTTTTGTTAATGCAGTGTTCCGGAACATGTTCTTCCCATTTCCCAAGTCCTGTAAACGCCTATGAATATTCTCAACACTCTAAACATACGAGTCGAGAGGAAAAGTTTCGTCGATTAGTTTTTGATTCATACCATTTGGATCAAAATCCGTCAATAAATATCAGAGTTACGATAAGTAAAAAAGTACCACCCTTTTCTGGCTTTTTACCCCCACCCCACCCCCGCTGCTCCTCTCCCTGGCCAGGTCATTGGGGTGGACTGGCTGAAAGCTAGCCGCATTAGCATTCCCCATTCAATTCTTCCGATGACGTCATGAAACGCACATCGTGATCCAGTGGCGTAGAATCTTTCCATTGCGTCCTCCGATCGCCATGTGAATCGCCTGCCCGACCGATACGCAGAACTGCAACAGCTTTAGATCAACACAGCTCACATTTAATAACCAAATACAAGATTGCTGAATCAGTAGCGTAAACGACCTTTTGTGGGTGCCTTAAACCAGAAATTGGACCTCAATGCAATCATTCTACCCTAGTAAACAAAATTAGGTTGATGGCCATCACCCACAGAGCAAATTATGGCAGCTGGCGTAAGTGGGAACTTTAGGCACCTATAAAAGTTCTCAGTTTTCTTTGGGTGAAATCAGTTCTGTTGTTCTAAAATTTATGAAACATGTCTAGCCCAGAACACTCATCCAGCTCTGCCATTTGCCCCACACACTCAACCAGCTTCCTCATTGTACGTAATGGTCGGGCAGGCGATTCACATGGCGTTCGGGGGACGCAATGGAGAGATTCTACGCCGATGGGTAAGAATGGTCCGTATTTCGTGACGTCATCGAAAGAACTGAATGGGAAATTCTAATGCGGCTAGTTTTCAGCCAGTCCACCCCGATGACCTGACCCAGGGGTAGAAAGGAAGGGCTGGGGTGGGGGTGGGGGGGGGCAAAAAGCCAGACAAGGCGGTATGTTTACGTATTATAACTCTGATGTTTATTGACCTACTTTGATGCATCTAGCATGAATCAATAGCTAATCGATGGAACTTTTTTCCGTCCATGTTTGGGATTTTGAAACTTTCATATAATAATTTTTTGTTAATAATAATAATAATACAACTAGCATGAATCGATAGCTAATCGATGGAACTTTTTTCCGTCCATGTTTAGGATTTTGAAAATTTTATATAATAATTTTTGTTAATAATATTTTTTATGTATTAATCTTTTGTAACAATTTATAAGAATCTTTTATATAATAATTTAATTATAATATTAATTTTATATATAATAATTTTGAAAATTGTATGTTATTTCATTTTATTTTTTTCCCCACACCGCCCCCACCCCGTCCTTTAACCCCACCCCGCCCATCTCTCTGGCGAGGTCATCGGGGCGGACTAGCTGAAAACTAGCCGCATTACCATTCCCGTTTTTTCCATGACGTCATAAAATCCAGACCGTGATCCATCGGCGTAGAGTCTTTCCATTGCCGGCTCCGATCGCCATGTGCATCGCCTGCCCTACCGTTACGCTCTTTGTATTACAAATTATCAATGATATGCAAGGTTTTCCATATCTGAAGTTTCATTTATCACTAAGCATTTTTTCCCACAGCTGTCCAGTTTGGGTCAACCATGTGACACCTACATTTCGGTTATCACCCAACAATAAATCCACATAAGTACCTAAATATTGGCCTCTGGACATACCAGACCTGCACTTTCTTTCGTCCTGTTCACATTCCCCATCATTTTCATCAACTTCGAGTCAAACAATTACAACTCTGACTTTGCAGATGGCTTATGAAAGTGCACGAGTGAGACTTGCACCATGAAAAAATTGTGTTTGCACTGTTACCACCCTGCAGTGCTTGGGATCAGAGTTCTTGCTGAGCACCAGCACACTCACACCTAGGAGATCCAGTGCAAACAAGCATGAACATGTCTCGCAAAAACCCTGACCTGTGCAAGTGTGCTCCTTCAGCTAAAAGTGATGAGCACTAGCAATAATCTCAGAGACTGATGGAGGGCAAGAGGATGGCATTGGCATCACTAATGCTCAAATATATACTTATGCATGTCTAGCACTGACACTGCTCTTTCTTCCATGTTCCTTTACATTTGTTTCCACCTTTTAGCAGGATACCATGACTTGCTCCTTTTAAGTTCCCTGGTATCATCAGGTGTTTTTTTACATCAATGAGGTAGTGGTAGGGGCACCCCTAGTTGCCTGTTCATGGATGATTAGAAAAAAGCATGGCTTGTTGTGAAGGCTTTATCCCAACACCAAGTATAGCAAGTTGTAACCCTACAGACAAATAAAGCTGAAAGTTCTTTCTTATCATAGTATGCATGCACAGCTCCAATACATGGCCATACCACCGCCAGCATGACTTTCTCATAGCCAGTTGCAAATCTTCAATGAGTCACCAATGAATGTGATTTCTGGAACAGAACCCACTCCTACACTGTGGTGATATATTTGAGCCTGACACACAATCAAATGAGGCACAAGAACATCTTACCAAAGTGTTTGCTTGGCTACAGCAAAGGGTTTGTCCCCATGATTTTAGAAAACTCCTCTTTATGACTACCACCACAGGAAAACATATTTTATGTCTTTTCTCATGGTAGCCCTTTCTCACCTTGATTTCTCAACCAGAAACAATAAAATTCTAGCAACAATGCACCATACCCTGCCACTGTTCCAGTATGCTGACAGATAACAGTATTTTGCCGCTAAAAAATTCTGTTCACAACAGGGATTCATGTGGAGAAACAGCGCGGTTTAGTCGTAAGCAAGATCGACTTAAGGACGGTGTCGGGTTCGCCACCGTGATACCGTCTTCCCATGACAACTGACATAAGATGCACTGACCCTCAATGGGCCAGACAGTCAAAAACGTCGATACATAATCCATACCAAAATGATGAAATTTACATATTGTCAATGGAAACAGGTTCGGACATAAAAAGCTACCACGACGTCGGACCAGCTGCAGTCAGCAACACACGCAGCAAGGGACACCAACAGGTACGACATCATACTTACATCAACAATGAGTAGCCACAGAATACGTACGGACGAGTTCTGCCAAGCATAAGAAGAACTGGGTATGTCAAGTTATTAACGCGTTTTTGTGTGGCGCTCAAAGGTGTATTGATAGTCTGTAAAACTTGGGGCCGTGTCACTTTTCCCGCTCTGCAGGAGCCTTCGATTTTACGAGTCCATTCTGAGTCAGTGTCATTGCTGCGCACCGCAATAGCACAATACATCGAACGGTACACCGTTGGACACTACATTCTTTCCTAGCCTTAGTTCCTCCCGTTTCCAGAGAGATGCCAATGCCAACGAGGACAGAGAAACTGCCCGCCATAAACGAGAACAAAGGACAAGTAACGAGCAAACACAGCAAAGACAAGTAAGAAATACAACACACATGAAAAAGTTACATAATTTCTCGCTAAACCGACTATTCTGGCAACTCGAACTGCCAATGCCTTTCATGGAGTTTTCGCAAATCCATGACAGCAATGAGCGCTGTATCTTATCTCACTGACCAGCCATCCCTGGTATAGATTCCGCTTTTTTTCGGCAGCGGTTACAGCCAGCACGGTCATAGTGGCATTCATGTACTCAGCATGTCATCATTTTTTCTCAGGTCAACTTAGGGGGCGGTGTCCTCATAGAAAGTAACAAACTGGCGTTTGCCGAAACTGCCAAAACCAACAGCCTCTTTGTAAAAAACATGGCGTTGGCTCTCTGGTCACCAAGACAACTTGTAGTGCGGAGCGTGACAGGGGCAACATCAAACAACCCTAAGGCCCAGCAGCAAGATGGCCCGAAGTTGCCGATGACGCCCCAAAAAGTGAATGCAATTAAAGGTAACGGTGCAGAAGCAAGGTGAAAAACCTTTGGTGTTTTATGAACATTACCTTGTCAGGAATACGACATTCAGTTGTTCTTTCAGCCGTTTTGTGTGAGACCAGATCCATCTTAGGGACCAGAACGTCATGAACAGGGTCATGCCGCTGGGGATATTTGTTCCCATTTTGAACGGCAGTGCGCCGATACTCTATCGCAGAGGCGCCTTCTTGGGGCCGCAGGGGATCTCTTGAACGACAGAGTAGCTATACTATGACGCACGGACCTCTTTGGTGTCACAGGGACACCTTCTGATCGACAGGGTTACTATATACCACCGGTGCAGCCAAAAGGGGGGGGGAGAGGCAGCTACCTTCCCTTAGGCCCGCATTTTTAGGGAACAGGGAGTCGTTTAAAGAAATTTGACTGGGGGGAGGCGTGAGATGACTTATTTTTTAATTGTCAACTCATGAACAACATAGATACTCTCGATTCTGAATGTCTCTGTCATGGTTCGGAAGAAAAGTAATATTCATTAGATATGCAGTAGCTGAGTTTGGTCTAAATATTCCTACATTTGGCCTAAAATTTTGGTTCCAAATGACAATTGACGGATCATAAACATTTGGCAAAAAACTGTTTTTCTTTCTTCTGTCTCGCTACAAGTCCCGTAACTTGAGCTGGGCAGATCAATTGCAATGCGGGCCTAACCGCGATTATGCTTGCTCCCCCCCGTGGGCAAGCATCGCCAATGAATGGATCCCATGCTCCTACAAGCCTTCAGCGGTTAAGGCTTTCGTATTTAGCGCCCTTGCCCGCCGAGAATGCCTAAATGACAAAATGGGGTAGGGATGGGGCACTCGCTCGCCCCCCACCCCACCTCCCTCAGGGATCCATTCCTCCACCAGTATATTTTTAGTCATTTTCCCCTGCCATATCTGTGACTGTCATGTTATCATAACAATCATGGCACCGATGCAAGCAATTTAACAAGAGAAACATGTTGCAGAGGCTCTTCGTCACCGCCTGGACTCCCAAGGGGCATCGTGCGAGGTCAAGACCAACGAAATGAAAAAAATAAACAAGTACATCTGTGAAAAAATCATGGATATAAAGAAGACGTTGAAAAGAGCTGAGAAGTGAGACGGAGAACAAGAGGGAAGACAGGTGTCATTGTGATGCTATGACCTTTTCGAAATTAAAAAATATGTGGCGGCGATAACCTTTTCGTGAGCCGCGCTTCACAACCAAAATGTCAGTGTGTCCACCCGTTTTCTCAACCGCTCTTGTTGTCTGATGTGGTTCTGTTGTGTTGTGTCTCTCCGTCTTGTGTCGCACGGCCCTTTTTCTTTGATGTAGTTGTGTTAACACAACTACATCAAACAAAAAGGACCGTGCGAAGATACGTCATGAGGTGCGACACAGGACAATTGTATTGTGTGTCGCACCTCATGACGTATCTTCTAATTGTTCAACGAAGCCATTACTGTATGTATTGTTTTATTTAACTTATGAACGTGTCCATAAGTTCCTGTAGGCCAGAAGCATAACTTCCAACTGGTCCGTTTGTAATTTTTAATACATATTTCGCAACTGTCTCCTTGCAACTTACCACGGGCTTCGAGAAACTTCCGGCCAGGGGTCTACCGCACTATTGCACAGCACGGGCGGCCAGCCGCTGAGGTGCTGGTTTACGGTGCGTCCCCCGGCCAGAAGGGGCAATGTCATGAAACCACCAAGCAAAACTCAGCAAGTTCCTCTCGCCATAAATGTACTGCTGGACTCTTTCCGTGCTGTTCACTCAACTGACCTTTGTTGGCCATGACCCAGGTCTCATTGCTGAGACTGAAGGGGCCGGAATGGAGGGCTGCGAACTTGCTTCTTCAGACACCCATCGTATAATAGGACTACCCATTAATCAGTCGGGCTACTGGTTTTGGACAACTAATCTACTGGTTTACTGGTTAACTTGCCTACTGGTCTACTGGTCAACTGGTCTACTGGTCAACTAGACTGTACTGGTGTACTGGTCTACTGGTGTACTGGTCTACTGGTCAGCTGGTCTACTGGTCGACTGGTCAACTGGACTGTACTGGTATACTGGTCTACTGGTCAACTGGTGTACTGGTCGACTGGTACCAGTAGGCCAATTTCCAGGTATAAACCAGTTCAACTGGTTCCTACTGGTTTTTGAACTAGGGTATGCCTACAGCAAACTGACATGCAAATAAAGATGCAAGACTTTTGCAACTACTCCTAGCAATCTTTATTCTGCATAATTGTTAGTCCACATGATCCACTGGCAAATGATCATGAGCTTACAATCTTTTGTCTTAAAATCTTTTGACAAACAATTTTTCATCATCACCTGTTTATGTCTAATAATATTACTTTACTGAAGAAAAATGACTTCTGTGATGTAACAAGCATTTGTGCAGCCTTACAAGCACTGTATTTGCATGAATTCTTTGTAAGAGCCTTGGCTTCTGGCTATGCAGGTACACATAGTGAATATTACCACTATTTCGATATAAAACTAACCTCACTATTTTGTTCTGGATTGCATTGCACATGAACTGTGTCAATGAAGGACATCCTGCTTTCACCCACTTCCCACAGTCATTGGCACTGGCACCAAGGAAGGTAAGTGGGACCACCTGGTGGAAAACAACTTTTATTTTTCCTTTTGTTCTTAAAACACCAATGACAAGGTAACTCAAACAGTATTTTTTAACACTACCATAATGCAGGGGCAGAACTTTGTAAAAATGATTGGGGGGTCCCAAGTGCAAATACTGATAAATTCTCATGTTTCAGGCCATTCTTTCACTGCATGCTTCACTTCCCTCATATACACCACCAGAAATCTGATGTAAAAAAAACAAAGTATGGGGGGCAGCCTCCCAAATCCCAAAGTTACACCCCATGCAGGAGAGAAGGAACCCAGGAGAAGGAACCAGGAGAGAAGGGGTGGGGGGCAGCAGCCCCCCAACTTTGGGCCAATTTTAACATGAACCCCATGACAGTGCATGGAAAGAAGCATCATGTTTACCCCTCCCATCTCCAAAGAGGGTCCGCTGGCTTCAGCACCCAGGCTTCGATGTAGCTCAGAAATAACCACAATACCACGACTTGCATGAGTGACTACCACAACTGAACCACCATATAACTCAAACATCCAACATCCAACCGGAAAAGCGATCACTGGGGGTATATGTTTCAGTCTGACACCCAACTGAAAATGGCCAATCACTTTCCAGTGGTACCCCCTCTGTAACTGGAGGAATATCTGCATAATCGTCCTTCATTTACAGAGGAAAATTACTTTCCTGTCTGCCTCAAGTAGTAAAGGATCTTTTAGTAAGGATATGTTGGTGTACAGAAGGATGCTTTTGTGTTGATTTATTGAATACACAATTCTTTTGCTACATAGGTTTTAAGTTTCCATTAACTATTGAATTCCTAATGTAATATTTCCATTTCACATTGAATGTAATATCAAAATGACAATGTTCCGGATTTCCACGTGAAAACTATGGTAATCTTGTTGCATGGTGTGCATCAGATTTGAATAATTGGTGATACAGTGATTTAACAAAGTAATGGTTCCCTACACTGAATGACCTCAGCCAAGTTGAAATGTATTCCTTTGTTCCTCCCACTGGAAACCAACCCATTGCCCTGATTGGCACCTTGTGTTTTGACACCTTGCATTTGACCAAGACCTTGTCAGATCCCAGATCTTAAGTCTATATTTTGTCAAGAGATCTTCCCAGATTTTTAATCTCTTCAGATCTCAGATCTTAAGTCTGTGGTATGTCAAAAGATTGCTTCAGATCCTGGATCCCTTGGCACCATTTTGTTGAAAGATCCTTTCACACCCGGGTTCATCTTGGAAATTTTCCCAGATCCCATCAGGTCCTGAATAACATATGGCAACATTTTGTTGAAGGATCTCTTCAGATCCCAGATTCTATGGTGACACTTTGTCAAAAGGCCCACTGGGATCCCACATCCCTTTGCGGGACCCAGGCGTTTGATCCATACCACGTTTCACAGAGTTGTTTGCCGTGAATGCACGCAGAAGCCGGCAAATTTAGATTGTTACCTTATACCTATCCTTACATTAATGTAATAATTAAATCAATCGTATGGTGATGTTTAATGGCCCAGACTGAATTTGTTGTACCATACATTTTTGAAAGCTTATCATTTTGCATGTGGGCAAGAATGGTGTTCATAACAGTAACACATCTTTGGGCTGTCCTTTCTTCTTTTATTTTTTTCCACTGCATTCCACAGCCCCATATGTTAGTACTTACTTGTTACAAAGTACTTTGTCAGACACAATACTGGCACCAATACTGGCAAGTTTTAAACAATGTTACAGTCAACAATGCTGTGAGAGGCTTCCCTGTTGCACAGAATGAACATGTATCTTAACATCACACAAATGTGTGGGGGCAGTGGCTCATGTCCGGCTATCGGATTTCATACGAAGTACACTACCATACCTGGGAACCCAGTTATCCACAAACCCCCTGTTGCGTCGCCGGTTGCTACCTGCGCGTCTCGTACGCCCACAAAGATGCAGGTTTTTAGCGACATATTTTATACACACATATTTGGCCGGACGACCCCCGCCAAGCCGTGTTCCGAAGCCGCTGCCCGGAATGGCCGATGTGTTGGGAACACCCACAACGCATCAGAAGTCTTGCATGCACACGTCAAGAATAACGCACAACAGACACACGAAGTGAACAATGGGAAACACGATGAGCGTTTCATACCAGGACTTGGATCCAAAATAGATTGCGACACCAGTAGCAGAGATCATCACAATCTCCTGCAGAACGAGAAAGGCAATCCATGGCGCCAGCATGCGATGACTGTCCACTACGATTCCTGCTATGGCCACTGCCCATGCCACCAACACCAGTGCACTCATGACGGCCATGGCCCACGTCATTCCCAGAAGTGGTCGGCGCAGGTCTTCCAGAGAGTAAGGAAGCGCTATGGTCGAGTTGCATGGCGTCTTCAGTTTAGGTTCAATTTTGTCTTCACGGTTTTGTGCCTTTTTCTCAATGGCGTTAAGTTGGCAGAACGTTTCCACAACATAATCATTGTTTGCGATGTTCTTGGATGAAATTACAATGTACACCAAACTTGACACGAAGCTGAATGCCATTGACAAAATGAGAATCTTTCTTGGAGACTTGGGCGTTATTTTTTTCAAGTCCATTCTTGACCAGGCACTTAATCGGCACACACATAAGCCGTTTTAGGGACAGGAGGTTGCCTCTGCCACCGGTATATAGGGACTTGCTGTCACTTCTATTGATGTTTAGTGCTTAGTGCCACTTGTCCCAGCCACCGTCACCGCAGCTAAAATGGCGACTGCTACCACATCAGAGCGCTTGTGAACGACGTTTGTGAACGCGAAGCGCTTGATACAACATGTTGCAACGTGCAGAACATCCGTTTCGTTGACGTCATAGGGAAGGGACCTATCTTGTAACGTATGTTTGAAGGGTGTTGATTAAATCAGGATTGGCCTTTAAACATATTTTTAATTTATACTTAATTTATATTTGTAGGCATTAATTATCATTTTTTTTCAAAAACACTCCAATTTCCGAAAAAGCAAAAAACTTGGTCAAAGCTGGTCCATTTTCGTGATGTCACGACCTAGCTCCATACATTGTGATGTATTTCAACACATCCTTGAGCTTGACCAAGTTTAGGACGTATTCGTCTTAAATATAGCGGTATGGAACACTGTTTAGGACTAATGGTGCATAAAAGTAACTATGGGAAACGGGAAGAGGCGACTGGAAACCGGAAATGCATGTGAAGAGTGGAAAAAAGGAGATTCGGTACGGTTTTAAGGCCTTACCGAATGAACATCAAACATGTGTTAAATGCCCGGGACCTGAGTATGGCACTGTAGTGGCACGATGGGTAGAATCTGGATCATTTTTAAGGTACTTGTTTGGCATGAGTAAAAAAATAGACAGCCTTCTTTTATTTTTTTCATTAGCACCTGAAGGCAAGAAGCTTGCAAAAGCGTTTTTGGTGTTATTAAGTTGTTTTTTGTTAGATTAGTTCATAATTATTACTAGTTAAGGTCATAAATACTTAATTAGTCCCCAGGTAGCATGCACCTCATTTTGCTTATTGGCACCTAGAGAATGGAGGAGATTCCTTTCCTCAGTAAGCAAATGGAAACACATTATTTCAAGGGTCGTATACCATAATACATGCCATATGTGCCTGTGTGCCAGAGTTCCAGAGTGATTATTAACATAGGGTTCTGTGAGAAATGAGATTGTGGAGGGCCTGTGAGCTGCTAATTGCCACATTTTCAAATATGGTTATCTTTGCTTTGCTCATTCATCCACATTGGCATTTTTGACTCATTTAACATTTGTGTTATGTTAAATTCATTTATGATGGTAGATTTGCTGCAGGTGCTGTCAGTATTTGCAGCTGCATGTGGAGGTGCAAATAAACATTGCTGTCTTTGTCATCTGCAAAAGACTTGCAGAAGGCAAAGAATCCAAACTGGGTTTTTCACTGGTTGTTTTCATGAACACTGATGGTTCAGATTTGTGAAGGTAGAGGACAGTTTCTAATGTTGCTGTGTTTGTCTTTCTCTGCCTGTTTCTCCTTCTTCATCAATCTGCCTATGTCTATCATTGTCGATATGTCACCATCTCTTTCTGTGTGCGTGTTTCTGTTCTCTGCGCATATGTCTGCACATCCATCTGCATATGGGTCTTGCCCTGTGTGCCGTTTTGGATGTCCGTGTTTGTGTCGGGATGAGTGGTAGTGTACATGTATGTCTGAATGTCTGTGTGTGTTTGTGGGTGTGTCTGTGTGTATGCCATGATATATCTGCCCTAAGATGCCTGGATGTGCTTTTGAATGTATGCCTGGCCATGCCTTTGTGTGTATGTTGCATGGTGTCTGTCTGATACAGATTGTCTTTGTCTGCCTGTACTTCTATGTGTCTATATCTGTCTATTTTTGTTTGTCTGCCAGTCTGCCTGTCTTTGTATGCTGGCCTGCCTGTGTCTGCGTGTGTTATTTTTGTCTGCCCCCGTTTCAGTGTTAACCTGTCAGCATATGCCTGTGTCTTTCTATGTTTATGTCTGTCCATTTGTGCCAGTATCTGTCTGTCTGTGTCCATATGCTTGCATTTGTCTGTATTTGTCTATCTGCCTTTGTCTGTCTGTCCATATGTCAGAGTTTGCCTGTGTGTTAGTCCATCTCAGTCATTGTCTGTTGTGTGTGTGCTGTTGTCTCCTTTTGTGTCTGGCTCTCTGTTGTCTTTGTGCCTCCCCATTTCTCCATCTGCATGTAGATCTTGCTTCATCTGCCATTCTGCATGTCTGGTGTTATGCCTGGACAAATGGTAGTGCATGTTTGTCAGAATGTATTTGTGTGTATGTTCTGGATTTGTCTTGGTTTGTATGTCTGGATACATCTGTCTGAAGCTGTGTTGATGTGCCATTGTCTGTTTGTCCAGTTGTGCCTTTGTGTATTTTTGTTGGGTCTGTCTGATACTGACTACTTATGTCTGTTGGTCTGTTTGTGTGGCTGTCTGTCTAATTTTGTCTGCTGTTATGTCTGTCTTTGCATGTGTGTCTGTCTGTGTCTGTGTCTGCCAGTCTCAGTCTCTGTCAGTTATTCTGTGTGTTTGCCACTCTGTCTTTTTGTCTCTGTCTCTGTCTGTTTGTGCCAGTCTGTCTGTATCAGTTTATTTGCCTGCCTGTCTGCCTGCCTATCTGTCGATTTATCTATCTATCTATCTATCTATCTATCTATCTATCTATCTGTGTCTGTATGTCTGTCTGTCTGTCTGCGGGCCTGCCTGCCTGCCTGCCTGCCTGCCTGTCTGCCTGTCCATCTGTTTGTCTGCCTGTCTGCCTGCCTGCCTGCCTGCCTGCCTGCCTGCCTGCCTGCCTGCCTGCCTGCCTGCCTGTCTGTCTGTCTGTCTGTCTGTCTGTCTGTCTGTCTGTCTGTCTATCTATCTATCTATCTATCTATCTATCTATCTATCTATCTGCCTATCTATCTATCTATCTATCTACCTGCCTGCCTGCCTGCCTGCCTGCCTGCCTGTGTGTCTGTCTGTCTGGCTGTTTGTATGTATGTGTGTACGTATGTATGCATGTATGTATGCATGTATGTATGTATGCATGTATGTTTTTGTGTCATCCGTCTCTTTGTCTTTGTCTGTTTGTTTGTCTTTGAATCCCTATCATATGAATGTTTGCATGCCTGTGTGGCTCCATTTGTCTTTGTTAGCCTATATCAGGTGCCAGGCTATCTGAATCCGTGTGTCGCGCAGACTGTCTCTGTCTTTGCCTGTCTGTCTGTCAGTTTCCTTTATGAGTAATCATGCTTTGTCTCCGCATCTGCTTCTTTCTCTGTTATTGCTGTTTGTCCGGTTAATTTGCATTTGTAAAACAGTCTTAATTATTAAGATGTATGTAAAGATGTGTGTCAGTTAATCTGGGTCTCAGGTCTCAATCAGTATCAGCAAAAGAAAAGAACAGAATAGTATGCAGGATAACTTGTCTTTATATTAAAAGAAACTTCGAGTTAGTCGGAAACGACTGGTGGAAAGTAGAAAGACCTCACAAAGTGCATAAAAGGGTTGGCGGGAAAGGAAAAGTCAGTTCATTTTGTCTCCAAGTAAAAAAGCAAAGCACTGCGGCGCTTGGTCCACTCTGAGCCCTGATTGGTACATACACTGAACCGAAAGCCCTGGTGAGCTGAGCCATCGATGCCTTCGATCGATCGAAGTTCCGTTTTGCCCCCGTGATCAAGGACGATCCGCCGCCACTGCTGATGTTTCAAGATGGCACAATGGTTCGCGGGTGAAACTTTTAAAGTAGAGCGTTGTGATAATTATGTATATATATATATATGTATGTATATTGTCACATATAAGAGTTTTCCATCCCATGGATTCCACGGATTCCGGTGTTCCGCCGAGCGTGGGCCCGCGCGGCTCCTGTGCTGTCGGCCGGCCCTGTCCGCCCTCACGCTGACTTTTTGGCTCTGGCCGCCCCGCTCCGTGCATCGGACCAAGCCACTGTCGTTTTCCGATTCATTGCCGACCTTTACGGATTTGTCTACAAAGTGCCTTGCTGCCGCGCTAGGAGCACTGGTGACGGACGACGAAATAGTGACGATTTTTACCGTTTCAGGAAATACTGGTTGTCAAATCCGTAATCGAGATTTAATGTCCATTTATTTCCTGTATAACGGGACAGTACGAATACATATTCATAACGAAACCCATTATGACGTTCCGCGGCCTCCACTGTCGCTCCTCCCTACTCCCCAACCGACTCACCTTCCCCACCCGCATAACGATGGAAAGGATAGTGAGACAGGGTCAACCACAGGTCCGACGGGCTTCGGTTCCCCCCACCCAGCAGCGCGTCGCACCGGTTTCCAGACGCCAAGTTGTTAGGAAGTGGTGAATTGAAACTTGTAGTTTTAAATAGCAAAGTTCATATCATTCTTGTTTATATTACCATTGCGGCCATTCACGTGATTCCATTTAGTCTAAAAGTGTTTCAGTTTATTTATCTAGATTTGGGTTGACACGCATTCGAGTGCTTTGTTGTTTTTCGTTTTCAGGGAGCGGCGATTTTCTGTTCGTTATATTCCGAGCATGTTCAACCCGGTGTCGCGGTGGCTCGGGTCACGCCACCTCGGCATGGCCAGTGGTAATGGCGATGGCGTTAGCTTTGGAACTGAGCTCGTTACTACTGATGAACAGCATCAGACGGCCGCCTCTGTGTGCACGGACAGTGTAGGTAGACATATATCACAGGCGGGTCGCACAGTTCGAGCCGTGTTAAGAAATACGTACGGATATGCAGGGCGGAAAAAGTCACGGAAGGTGGGGACATACAACATGCTATTCTGATATATATCCACTAAATGAAACACACTTGCACAGGTATGGAATTCACCCGGGAGATCGGAGTGACACGGAGGACACCACTGCCCAGGAAACGTCAACGTTTGGATTGTCGTTTCAGTTTACATATTTCTCGCACGCTTGGAAAAAGTGGAAACGCTACAAGTGTCTTAGCCAGTTCCTGAATATTGCCAAGGTGCCAATACTTGCCTAGGTGAACTGCACCATTCAGTTTCCTTTCTCGCAAAAGTAGAGGTCATAGCAGCGCTCGGAGAATGCAACAGCGAACAGATCTTGATTTCCATGGAACTCTTTAAGTGTTGATGAAGGAATACCACCATAATTAGGATCTGTACGAATGGTGTACAACTTACTGGTGATTACATTTGATATGAAATTACCTTTGCGTCCTAATCTTCCAGTTTACAGTAAAGCAAACTAGTCAGGTCTGCTGTTTAAAGTGAGACGCTATGGTATTGTGATCTGGTAAATCATGGTTTCCTTTCTGCATGGACATGATTTCCTGAATACTGAATAAGTATCAAGCAGCATTCGAAACAAACGTGTGCATTTCATTCGCTGTTGTTTACTCGCATTCTCGTTCCGCAAGGAAAACCAACTTGCTGCCGCAGTCACGGCGCATTTAACACTTCGACACTTGTAAATAGCATTACATGTACATTTAGCACACCATTTATTTGGCCAAGAAATGGTAATGCCACAAACGTTTAGGTAGCGCTTGTTAGTGACGCTGGACCAACTGTGCTCCAATAACTCTAGACCTAGGCAAACCCTCTACATCGAAAAGTTATTCTAACAAATGGAAATAGTACCTACGGCTACCACCCGACACCAGAGCCGGACGGCTGCCTCCCCGACACCAGAGCCGGACGGCTGCCACCCGACACCAGAGCCGGACGGTTGCCTCCCGACACCAGAGACGGACGGCTGCCATCCGACACCAGAGACGGACGGCTGCCATCCGACACCAGAGACGGATGGCTGCCATCCGACACCAGAGACGGACGGCTGCCCCCCGACACCAGAGACGGATGGCTGCCATCCGACACCAGAGACGGATGGCTGCCATCCGACACCAGAGACGGACGGCTGCCATCCGACACCAGAGACGGACGGCTGCCTCCCGACACCAGAGACGGACGGCTGCCTCCCGACACCAGAGACGGACGGCTGCCATCCGACACCAGAGACGGATGGCTGCCATCCGACACTAGAGACGGATGGTTGCCTCCCGACACCAGAGACGGATGGCTGCCATCCGACACTAGAGACGGACGGTTGCCTCCCGACACCAGAGACGGATGGCTGCCATCCGACACTAGGAGACGGACGGCTGCCCCCCGACACCAGAGACGGATGGCTGCCATCCGACACCAGAGACGGACGGCTGCCTCCCGACACCAGAGCCGGACCGGGCGAGCTGGGGCCGGGGCCTGGGAATGCCGTGCCACGGGCTTCTTGAAACATGCCAACACCTCCGCAACACGACACTTGGCGCCTTCCATTATATTCGAAAGACCATCGGTCGCTGCTGTCTTCACACCAACAGCTGAAAGACCACAATATGTATTCACAACATCCAAAGTAGTACAGGAACCATTCAATAAAAAATATTAAAGATATATTTAACAACCACAAAAAAATGTTCTCCACATTGTTTTTAAGTAAATGACGATTACATTGGGAGCTAAAAGTTAAACGAATGTCAGTCTAGTCCTAGTATAAAAGTCCTTCAAATGTAAAGGACGCCAAGTTTGCAAGGAATCCGGTTGCGGTACGTCTCGGAACGCAAAAAGTAATTCTACAGAAACTGGCGCATTTTCTCTGGGGTATCTCAGAAAGTGTAAATCTTGAGTGCAATTCGCCTCTAGGTCTTTGATATCTGTACGGTTTCAGATCAAAATATTACTGCACTGAACGAGACTGAAACACACAAGCACATAGTGTGCAGTGACAGCTAAACACGAGTTGAGTTGTCACTGCACATTCCTGAGACTCCTGAACAATGACTAAGCTTCTCAAAAGGCACATAAACATGGGTGTCGCTTGGACACTGCACCATACACACTAACCTCTACAGAAAAAACGCTGTATGCCCTGCCAGTTGGTTGGCGACCAGCCGGCCGTTTTCTTCTACTAGTAGTCGATTTTGTAGTTCAGGATCATCGAACAGCATGCGCTTTAGAGTTGTTTTTCGCGTTCCACGCCGATGAGCTAGCAGGGCCACAAGATAGCCTTTTCCCTACAGCTTGTAGATCTGCAGAGAGACATATTGCTAGAGTACAACGCTGACGAAACGGCCTTTCGGGTTCGGCCCCCACCACAGCAAACTTTACGGGCCCTGCTTCCACCACGGCGTGGCAGCGATAATGGCTGGCAGGCACATGCTTCGACAAATAATATCCTCCAAGTCCTAACTACCGCCTTTCATCGACAAGTGTGTTCACATCACAGACGATTAGCGTGCCGGCCCCACGGCACGCCATACCACTCTCCTTATCCGTGCAACCGCGACCACCAACAATGACGGCGTGGAAGGCCAGGCGATGAGGGAACGATGCATAATTTCTGTTCGCAGAATAATGTTCATAGAACACTGACTATGGTCTCACGTTTTTGCTTCAAATCAGTAGTCTAACGCCTTGTGTCAGGCAAATAAAACTGAAACGAAAAATTCTCAGCTAGCCATCAGGGCGGGACACGAACTGCGACAGTACGTTACCTAGATAATCCACGACCTTGACTTTGGAAACAAAAAACTTACATAATCCAGGAACGGATGAGTAGGAGACGGGGGAGCAACGGCCAGATACACAAACACGGGGCACAGTCAGGGGACAGACTGGCGTGACAAACACCGTGCGCACGACGGATGCAACACAATGCACGGCAGGAGTGTCGATTTGTGTTCTTTAATGAGACCCCTAGCCCTTCCAATATTGATTTTGCGCCCCATATTGGTTTGACCCTCATATTTTCTGCCGGTTTTAATAAGACAAATGATCAATAATAGCGAAAAGAATGGCCGCAGCAATTAGCAAATGCACAGGAATAAGAAATGCAATATAATATAATAAAATAAAGCATATAGAAAACTGTCTATCGCTAGGTATAGTTATATATATCCAATACCTATATACATGCGGAATACGCATTTTTTGCTAATAAATTGCGACGAAAAAAGCTTAAAAATTTCACTTGGTCAAAGTAAGGTTGACTAAATCTGTTGAGAAACCCACATTTGGAAAGAAGTTAAGCTATCGGGCCCTCGGCTCGCCCTCCAATCATTTATACGAAACGACGCCTCTGATATATGACACACTGGCCGGATGAAAGGAAACAGACAGGAAAGAAACAGAGCACCGGAAAACAAATGAGTTGGAGGTGGCGCAGGAGCGTTGGAATCCGGGGGCAGGCAGGCAGCTGCCCCCAACTTTGGGCAGCATTTAACATGAACTCGATGGCGTTGCATGGAAAGAAACGAGGTAAGAATCGCTACAGAGGTCACAACCCTCCCCATCTCCACAGAGGTCCCACCGCTCCTGAGGTGGTAGGAGTCATATGAGGAGAAGGCAAGGAGCATGACACACTAAAGTAAAAGGGGAAACGTGCATATGCGAATCGCAGTGTATCAGGGCTGGTAAGTTAGTTATTACCAGTTATTGGTCAGTTATAAGTGACTTTGAACTGAACATCCCACCTGTTTTTTTTTTATCTGGTCAGAAACTTTGTTCATGTTTTTCTTCAGGATCATGGCTCCGGCGTCGGCAACCGCTCTACGTCTTTCCATCATTCTGCTCGTCGAGTTCAGCGTCGCATGACGGGCATGCCGCACAGCTGCCCTTCCGTGGGGCGGAACAATTGGAGCATGTCTTGAAAAACGGAAACAAAAATGTTAGCTGCTTTTTGCCTAACTACGTTTCACTGGACTGAAAGCAAGCGAAAAAAAGAGGAAAAATATGGGTGGTTGCATGTATGTCAGCAGTGATTCACTTACAAAGGCGTCGGGACACACTTTCATTTTTTCGCTGGTAATATGTCGCTTTTATTTTTCACACGTAATATGTATAGGCACTTCCGGAACGCGCCCAAAACTGCCATCAGCATCTGTCATGTCATCCATATTTACACGGCGTCTTCCCAGAACTGGAGCAGAAGATAAGAATGCGTTGCCTTCTACCCGTTCTGACAAGTTGTGAATATGGCGGCCTAAAGATTTCTCGCTTCGTCAATAGATGTGTGCAGGGCCTATTTTAAGGAAAAATGACTGCGGGGGCAATTCTGCGAACGAGACGCGTTGGCTGAGACCACCCCCCTGGCATTTGTGTTCTCCTTATTGAATTTTGTCCACGTCATATATATATATATATATATATATATATATATATATATAAATGCTTTCCTAAGAAAGGCATATATATATATATATATATATAAGGGCGAATTACAATGAACACTTCCACAGCACCCTGTCATTAACTGATATGTCTTTTGGAGGAAATCATGTGTGCAAAACATGACCTTGGTCCAGCACTCTTAAGCACTTTCACACGAAGACTATGTCGTTTGTGCTGGATTTTATTTTATTTCGATGAAATTCGCGCCGGCTTTTGTGCATTCCGAGCCCATTAAATTTAAAGAACACCATTTCATTTATCCCCAGCAAGAACTCATTCTCCATGGCCTTGTGATCCCTGGGAGATTCGCTCAGGGAGAGATGTGTCTGAAATGCCCCCAAACGTGTTTTGTGCTTCAGTTTTTTAAACCATGCGCACGATATGCATAAAATGCGCATCATAGTACTCCTTTTGACACACTGGATCGAAAGACACTTCGCATTCTGTCTCAGGTCATAGGTCACTGGCCCTGTCGGCAGCAGTGTGGCTTAGGTGGGAATGATACTTCAGTCCTCTTAGTGGTCTCGGAGTTCTGGCGACGATGCTATTCGACGACTGCAGCAGGTACTGTTTTTTCCCTTCATCCTTCGTCAGTGCCTTGTTGTATACTTGGATAAGAGCCACAGCTCGTTCGGCGAAGTCGCTAACTACCGCGATCCCGCACAGGACTTCCTTAGCGTTCGTGAAACCAGGCGCTGTCTCCCAATCAGCGGTATCGGCGGCAAGGAAGTCCATGTTGCTGCCGTAGGCTTTCAGGTTGCCCACCGACTTTGCGGTAATGAAGTCGACGATGATCTGCCTGGGACGAGAACCTCCTTTTCTGCGAGATCCACTTGCGCTCGCTGGGAGGACTCTCCGATCCCTGTTCCTGGAGTGCCGCGATCATCCTCCTCTTCATCTCACACTGCACGCTCTCGTCGAAGAACGACACACCAGCCAGTTCTTCGCTGGGGCACCGTAATAGGTGATTGTTATAATAAATCATATGTCGACTATAATGTCATAATAGATAATAGGTGATCGGCAAACTCCTTGGAGATCCCCTTCGAAATTTCAGCATTCACATCAGGCTTTGCAGAACGGCCAGGTCGTGCACGGAAGCGCTGACCGCCGATGAAGAGCAGAACCATGCACTGACGTGCAAAACAACCATGAAAGAGTCGAAGCGCTTGAGTGCTCCCAATCCACTGAGAGTCACGCAGAACTGATGGCAAAGCAAGAAGATCTTGATCCCGCAGATTATGCGCCCCATCCATCTGGCGCGATGGAACCATCTATCTGGCACGTTGGAGAGCACCTGGCTGGGGAACTTGATTCCCCGTGGAGGCTCTTGAGCAAAGGGGATAATCGAGACCTCAAAAAACCAACGATAATCATCGCTAGGCTGGATTTCGGCGAGCTTCTCACGGCAGAAGGCAACGAAACGATCATTGGAAGAGAAAAACGTCTCGGCCACTGCTGGCTCCAGGTCTTCATACACCATAGGTTCAAATTTGTTCCAATCAATGAGCCTCCATCTCTTCTTGAAGCTCTTGAACAAGGAGATCCCGGTCCCGAGGACGGACCGAAGTGCGTGGAGAAAGCCGCCTCTGTCACCAGTTCGACGATATGATGACGACAAGCAAAGTGAATAGGCCGTCACTGAAACTTCTGCTGAAGAAGCGTGTTTGCTCCCACAACTTGTCCAGTATTGCTGGAGGTGGTGTCGAAGCTCATGCCGACGACGTTGTCCGAGACCTCCCAGTGTTCCAGACAAAGCGCGACAACGTCGGCTGGCGTTGCTCCGGCTCTACTTGCAACTTCCAAACACCGAAGAGCTTGGCGGCACTTCTTGGACCGGCTACAATGACAGAGTCGATCCACCTTTTCGTTTCCATCGTCAGTAACAGTTTGCCGTCCCAGTGGACCACCAGGTTGGGTGACGCGAAGAAAGAATGCTAGATTTCGTCCGTAATGGCTTTCCTCTGCGGTCTACGAGCGCGCCTGCCCGAGCTTCTGTGATCGCCAGTTCAGAGGAGTCGTGGCCGAGGACCGAAGCCGTCGCCGTTAGGAAATGAATTCCAGAGCGATCATTGAGCTTGGTCCGATCGAGGGCTGCTGCCTGACCAGGAGTGGCGATGTTCTTGGCTCTCCTGCAGGGCCGCTTCGAAGGCATGGCCAAGGGCTGCGGGTCATCCTGATCTGTCAGTTGTGTGTTGTCGGTAGGCGAGTATCCCAGTTGGGCAGTTGCCTCATGCTCGGTCTGCTGTGTAATCTTACGGCGGGCCCTTTAAAACTTCGGCCTACTGTTGTCGTTGAAGAGCTCACTCCTCCTTCTCAGAAGGGAACTTATCGAATACCACCATGACGCCTCGGCGACCTGGCTCCGTTTGGGCCTAGAGAATGTCTTTATCCTCTTGGTTTTGATTATCTGAATGGTGCCGACAAGGGCAAGGTCAAAAAGATTGTTAAGGTTGTCCCTAAATCCATTCTTCTTGTCAATTTCCGGCGTGAACCTCCAGAATTTGCCTTTGGTACTCGTCAAGCTTCCTGTTGAGCTTCATCACGTTCCGCTCCGGTGCAGTGAGAATACGGGGTTTGTTCCACACCTTCATCATTTCGCGGACGATCTGTGTTTTGACCTACCTCTGGGTAAGCCTATCCACACGGTGGGACTGAAAATATTGCTGCAGCATTTGTCCCCGCGATGGCAGTTCTGAGCACCGGTCAACCAAAATTCGGCTTTTTCTCGTGGTGCAGCCATAGTAGCACAGACTTCCGTTATAAAAGGTACTTTCTGCATTGACGCAGGTGGTCCTTTAATATCCTGACGTCTAAGAACGCGCGGGAAATTGCCAGACCGGCACCGTGAGTTACCGTGGCATGGCAAGGCGTGGTACTTTAAATATATAAGTCACAGTCTGCAAACGATGGCCAGAATATTGGCGAGATGTTGCGGCAGCTTCGATTATTCCCTAAATGAGACAGTAGGTTGCCTCTTCGGGATAGTTTCTGTTGATCTAATCTATCCCCAAAATACATTTTCTCACCGAATTTTGGCCATATGTTTTTCAACACTGCGCAGAAGTGTAAAAGCTGTCCCAACACAGGCAGAACAAACTTCTCCATTTCCAGGTTATCGGCCCCAAAATAAAAAAGTCACCTCAGATTGAAATATTCGCCTTAGTCCCGCCTCAGTGAGACATCATCAACATTCGTCATTATCTGCAGTCTGGGCCATGCCACGTTCGTTAAGCAGATGAAGCATGCTCATGGGATGCTCAAACCCATGCACTAGGAGCAGCAAGATTGACGGTTTTAATATATGACTGATTAATTTTCCGTTTTCCTCGCGTAAAACTCGGGTTTAACCGCCTAGTTCAATGAAGTTCTACCAATCAGGTACTGGGATTTTAGCAGGGTTTTCGGATCAGGATGATTGGTGATGACTACAGCACTGCTGGACTGTTACCGCATTCATATAAACCTTATCTCATCATAGCGAAACCGCCCTGCGCACCAGCTCACCCTTCAGTTTCCTTGCGCTTGAACACATCAAAGATGGTTATCATCATTTTTAACGTGCTTACCATGCAATGAAACGCCTTGGCCGCCCACCAGACAATCGCGGCATCGAGTGCCGACGTACTAATTACGAAACACGCTCGCCAGCGGTCACTAGGTGTGCCTGCAATACGTATTATAAGGTCATGCTTCTAAGTGTGCTCCCACATTACTCAGTGATTCAACACATCCTTCGTTGATAAGATGCTGCTTTGCGAGCGCAGCGGCTTATGGAATACCTTCCTGGGTACGCTAGTACACCTGGCTGTTTTTTTCTTTGCATGGGCAAAGGATCTTGACTGGGGGGGCAAAGTGTCCGACTGGGGGGGCATTTGCCCCCCCAGTTAACATGTTAAAATAGGCCCTGGATGTGTGGCTAAAACAAAAATTTGAGTGCCTCTCCCCGATATGAAAGCCACAGGGCGCTCCCCCTTTGAAATAGTGTAACAAGCCAGTCAGTTCTTATTTTCAGCGATAGACGGTACTGTTTCATGAGTTAACCTTTTCGACCGATGGATGATGCTGTCCCAATCAATCTTTATCTCGCTCGTTATGTGGTCTTTTCTGGTAATCGCTCATTTGACTGGCCGTCATTTGACTACATGAACAGATCGTCTTCATGACCGACCGTTTTCACTGTAATTTTTACTGTTGTACTTTTATCTAAACTACCAGTTTAACTCAACACAAGCTTCTCTTGCTTGCCCAGAAGACCTCATCACGGTGAAGTCTTCCCACCCGAGGGACGAGCCGTAACCTATTCCTCAGTGGCTGCCCACCCGTATCGTGCAATAGTAAGGTGGACCCCCAACTGGGACCACCCAGATTTTCGTCGAGGCCAAAGAAAACGTTTGGTTGTGAGGACGAGATGTTCATGGTCATGCCATCGACTGACGGCCAATGAAATGAGCGTGTTACCAGTCAAGACAGAATAACGAGCGAAATAAAGTTTGATCAAGATAGTTTCATCCATCGCTCAAGAAAGTCAGCAATTAAACACAGCACCATCTACCACTGCTCGCCACAGTGGTGCCGGATTATCGTATCACTAAGCGGCTGCGGCACTAAAATGTTTGCGGCCCGCCCTCCGTCTCGTGGATGGGGCGGCGGGCCTACTGCGGCCCGTCTCCCCTTCTCCTGGGTGGGCTACCCGTGGTGATCTTTGTCGTCGCCGGGCATCCTGCAGGTGCGCAGACTGAGAGGTCCCGATGCATAGGCGCAGCCAGGAGGGGGGGGGGGGGGGGCGGGGAACCGAGCCCCCTCAGGCCCGCATCTTTTGTGAAGACCATTGTACATCGTTTTCCCGACAGGCGGTTTTGGTCTGATTTCGGTTCACAATGAGCTTCGCCCCCCCCCCCCAAGAAAATCCTGGCTGCGCCCCTGTCTCGATACCCTCTCCGGTTCATTTCCTGGGCATGCTGGCTGTTTGCTATGCTCGAGTAACGACGTGCCCAAGGTTGTCGAAAATGCGGATGACTCCCTTTCTGCTTTCGACAAAGTTCACTTTTCGTCAAAGCGTCAAGGACAAGTAAGGTAAAATAAGCCTCTTTATTCGTCTGATACAGCGAAGAGCGGTTACACAGGATGCGAGGTAGGCGAGAGCACGACAACGGCTGTGTGCGGCGGTATCGCTCGCGGCAGAACGGAATAAGAAGCAATTTTTTCTTACACACGATAGGCTTAAAGCACCATACCGCATCAATACCTTCTAACCCGAAGCGAGTGCAAACGTAAGCGGACCAGTCAAGGAAATTTTGTATGGTGCGTTTACAAAAGGAGACTTAAAAAGGTGGAAACGAACAGTGTAGCTACGATTCTTGTAAATCAGGAGGGGGAGGGGGCAAGGCTAAAGAACGCTTAGTGCTGCATTTACCATCCAGTCCAAACGTGAAGAAAATTAGCCCTATCAAAAAATACGCAATTGTGGCAAACAGGCACCGAGTCGTCTGCCCACAGACTGCGGGCGGCCGGCCGGTCCAGGAATATCACAGACGGCCTGCGGGAACTAATAATTACGTGTGACTGATGCGGCGTCACCAGACGGTTGAGCTTTCTTAGAATATCTCAGAGGTGATGTCAAGCATGTGTGGGGCGTGCTCGAGTCAGAATGAAGGATCATTTTGTAATGAAAGGTTCCATGGTAAGTTGCGTGTGAAATGGGTCGCAGTTTGTCGCAGGGCTGTCGTCCCGACAATGCGTGAGCACTGTAAGCTCCACTGGAATTTGTGCGTATGTTCGCTATTTTAATAACTTCGGGGAAGAGATCACCCAGAGCACCGTTAAATCCGTACTAAAAGTAGAACAGCTTAGTATGGTGTTTTCGAAGCATGCATCGTTTTTAATAAGGTGCTGACAGTAGATTGTGGGCTGGTCGTGGTAATGAACTCTTAAACCCACATCTGCCCACAGCCTGGTGTACTTGAATCTCTTCCCTAGCTATGGCTCTCTTTGTGAAGCGAATGGGAGAAAGTTACGATTCTAACAGCCGGCTGCCCACAGGAATAAATCTTTTTCACCACTATATGGGAGCATGGGAAGCAGGAAGCCCATTGTCATAAATGATTAAATGACCTCCTCGCGACTTGACCGGCTGCGGAGTCCTAGAATGAAAAAAGTAAGGATATGAAAGGATGTTTCGGTAGAAATACGCACTTACAGGTGACCCACAAGAAGAATACAGAACTTAACTGAGCGCAAAACGTCGTTCTTTGACAGATTTGTATCGGACATGCACCGAAAGCAGTCTAACACAGGCCAACTTCATATACCTACTGCGCATCTAGTCATCTGGCGTCGTCTTGTTCCATTCACATGGAGCAAACCGCAGCTGTCTATCATTTTCGTCCAATCACAATGCTGCTCGTTTTTGGTCTAACTTTACTGTTAAGCTCTGGCATGGTCCCATGGATTCGACATGGCCAGAGACGAAAAACTCAGCATGCGTCATGCTGGGGCAATACGGCGCTTGATAAATCGGCAGGGTAAAGCTCCTTCTCCTCAGCCACGGTCAGATGAGGCCCGATGACAGAGCCATGATAACGATTTCTGGGGCTCAATTTCCAAAGGGATAACGTCCCATCTGTCAAGAACAAAGACGTCACAGCGCATCATCGTGCATTACCATGCTTACCTTCCTTTTAACGTCATGCTGGCCCTTGTCGCCTGCCGGACGCTTGCCACACGCCATGTCACTGACAATCAGAATAAAGGACAACACAAGTCTTGACTGCGAGCAATGTCATGTCATAGTTACAGCATATATATGCATATGTATATATATATATATATATATATATATATATATATATATGTATCAAATTCTTTGGGAGCAATTCTCATCGTACGCAAATACCATTAAACTCGATAGCATTTTCAGTTTGTATCATTTTCGTAGACATTTTCCAATTTTCTTTTGGCTTTTTCCTGTTCAGCCGAAACATGATGAAGCAAATGGCTAAAAGGATGGACGATTAAGACAACAAAAACCACGTTTAAAATAGTTCTGCAATGAAACAGTAAAATAGTAAAACATAAGGAGATAGTAAAAAGTCTTTTGCTATATTCTTCATCTCTCGACCTACATAGGTCATCATCACGAAACGAATACAGTTAACTACATTTAAGGAGAGGGTGAAAGAAAAACTGAGACAGCTCACACAGTGTCTGGTAAAGCACTTCTGCCATAGACACACCTTTATGCAACAGAAGTCTTAAGTTTGAAATTTTTGGGGCGGTGCCCCCCCTTTGACCCGCATTTTTTTAAGAGACGGAGGCAGCCAACGAGATGTCTTGTCAGACTCTTTTTACGAGAATGTGTACCGCTGACCAACAGGAGTCTCCATACCAGTGATCAATAGGAGACAAATAATTTTCATATGATGATTTCATAGCTCGAATTTATAACGTTAGGCCCAGGGGCAACGGAAGCTTTTTCTGGACGGGTGAGAGGGGAAAGAGAAAACCGTTCGCAGATCCATCCACCACATCCGGCGGACCTTACCCATTCCCTAAACTCTGATTTCTCCTTGGATTTGGGCCCTTTCTTTATGGGTTCAGACCAAACGCGACAAGAAATAAATGTGACGATATTAAGGTGATGATGACCAGCGAATCATTGCACTCCGTACTGTCGTCCGGTACATTAGTTTTAGTTTGTAATGAAACTTTATTTATTTACTGTATGCTTTTATAAATAAATCGGACGTATGCAAACCTATATCGCTTCATTTAATTAAGGTGGTTTGGTCTGGCGCGCTAAAACCGCGAAGCATGCCACCCGGATGATTATGTTCACCGCGTTTTTAACCCACTTTTTGTCATTGCGTCAATACCTCATTTGGTTTAATATGCTAGAGGGGCTGGGACTGCAAACGACTTGATCGGGTTGGCATGCATGTCTGACGTATTTCATATGTTTTGACAAGGAACAGACAACATCGAAAAGGTCCCTTGAATATCAGTCGACTTCGGCACTTTGTCCCCGTTCCCCTCCCTCCCCGATTCCGCCGCCACTGCTAAGGCGAAGTAAACTTACATCACTTGAAGATCCTGAATGAAGTGCGCTTCCGCCAAACAATGAAACGGAGGCGTCCACACAGCACGCAAAAGTGGACCCTATGTCTCCGTCCTCCAACGACCTCCAACGATTTCTGAGCTCTGATTGGTTCTCAGCTGTGGAGGATACCTGAAACACCGGAAACGTCCATTCCGCAGCACTCGTTGTCCAGTCCACTGGCTCAAAATTCGTGTAAAAAAAATGTTAATTGACTGTTGTGTCTAACACTGACCTGAATATTAGGAAAAAATAAAACTACGCCAGCAATCCTCGCTGGTAATCGCCATTTGGCCACCGGCAACAGTAGGCGGGAGTTGGCATAACCACAGCCATTTCCGAATTTGACCCGACAGCAGCAGGGGCATAGGCCCAAGGAAGCAGGGGGCAACTGCTGCCCCCAGCTTTAGCAAAATGTAGCATTAGCCCCACGACGCTGTATCGAGAAAATTAGTCAAATATTGCATTCGCTGCCCAACTTTTGAAATATTCCCACACTCCTGCCTGACAGAGAAACGAAATAGCAACGGGCGTGCAGTCTCATCCTTCCGCTACACGATGACATTCGGTTGGACCATCTTGACCCGTGCGCCGATGGGGGGGTTGTTTGTTTGACTACGCCTAGGGTTTTTCTTAGATATATTTAAAAGAAGGCAGGTTTGGGAAAATCTTTCATTGTGCCTTTTTCCCGAGCAGCTTTGCATAAAACTGCAAAAAATCACCGCAATCACACCATAACTGTGGACACTACGACAAAATCAAACTCGGTCCCCTCCGGCCGGGCGGCCGAAGAGCCGAGTTGTAGAATCCTGTCAGGTGACTTGGCGCGCCGACCACCTGATCCCGCCATGCGTTGGTGGCGGTCTAAATATGACTGTACTGGTCATGCACGCCCCCATTTGCAGCATCGTGGATCTACCTCTGGTGAGGTGAGACAATGGTTATGGAGTACGTGATCTGAAAAACAGTAGTCGGAAAGATAACTGCATTTTATATCCTGAAATGTGGCGGAGAATGAAATAAGAGGAACCACCAACTCGCTTGATATGTCAGTGACCTATGTCGACCTAAAAGCATCACACATATTGTCATTATGCATTGTTACTGCATCTATACAGAAAGGATGCTGCCTACAGAAATCGTGCAGATATCTTGGTAGACAGCTGAGATACTGGCAGCAAGCGCCATTAACCTACATTGTTTTGCGCTGACCCCAGTCGTCCACACAGACATTTTGTATTTTTTTATTTTTGTCACGACTGCGGTCTCATATGTCTGGGAATCAAAGCAAGCATTTAAATGAAAAAGGATTCGTGAATCGATTCCTTGGATCAATTTTCAACAAATATGGCAATCGAATCGGTTATGATTCTTAAGCCAAAATGCAGTTTGAACTCTGATCCGGATTTGGAGTTGTTCAAAGCGAATCGATTCTGATCCTGATTCTGATTCACGAGAAGTGTCGGTGAATCAGAATTAATTGTGATTCGATTCTGATTACTTACAAGTTTGTTCAACAGGGCGGGAAGGGGCAGGGCGATGGCGCCCCCCCCCCCAACTTTCGCATTTGCCGGAAAAAGCTGACCCGAAATGCCCCTTTGCCCCCCTCCACTCCACCACCACCTATGGAGGAGTCTCCGCGCCCCTGAATTTGGTTCTCAGAACACATGCATATCAGATCTCCTACACGTCTCCTTTTCGCTGTGACGATATGCTCCGCATGGCATAGCTACTTTCAAACAGTATTAGTTCCATATATATGGGCTCTCGCGCCCCTATAGTGGGCTCAGGCATTTCACCGTGTATGGCTGACAGCCGATTCAAGACATTTCAAGCGCACGAAGAAGTACACGGTCGCGAAAAGTGCGCATAGCGTAACACGAGCATTTTTATAGTCAGTGTTGTAGGTGCTCGTTGTGCGAAACGTTTGCCCAGTCAAAACATGCTGAGCCACAGCGTGCAAATAGTTCCCTGCGGCATGGACAGGACCCACATCACTCCACTGATGGTTTTACTCACGTGGCAAACAATAGACACACTGGCATCTGAGATAGATCGTTCACTTTCATCACCACCATCACCACTGACGAACTCATACACCTGACTCAAACGCTTATCAACTTAAGGCAGATGGTGACTGTGGTAAGATAGGACATCCGTGACTGTGGTAAGATAGGACATCCGCCTAGTCTGGCTGCGTCTCGACGACCCTTCGCCCGCCAGGCTCACACACGTGTCCCAGCGTCTCCACGCTTTATTTCCGACTATTCCCGACGCCGCCGCACATGTCGGCCTGAAATCCGATCTGCGCCCGAGGTCGGCTCCTCAGCCCCGACGTTAAAATAACACAGTGATGGCGGGAACGGCTCTGCCTGAGTTCAGGGTCGGCACACGTTGCGACATCAGGACGGCCCCGCTCACCAACAAAGACCACAGTGACCTACCGCAGTGAGATAGCTATCACCTCACACGCGCTCATCCAGCTGCCGCGAGTGAGATCAGAGCGAGCGCGGCCGTTCTTCCGTTATTTGAGCCCGGCAGCCAACTATACAACGTTGACAAATGTGTCGACTGTGTCGAATGTCTCGAATCGACTGCTAACTTTTTACTCTTTCATTACGAAAGTTGGTGTGCGAAGGTCGGCCTGATCAGTCCCACGCACATACCTTGTATTCGCCCCCCCCCCATTATTTGCCACGGAATTTTATTCACTTTATTGTCGATTTTGGATGAAAATAGCTTAGCAAAAATCTTGTTTTTCCACCGGTCCCAGGTATACTCGGCAACACTGAGTTAAAGTTAGGTGAAAAGGTGCTTAGCTTTTTCGAGGCACCATTGGGTTTTGGGACGGTATCACCTTGCAAGGCACTAGGCTGGTGTGCTTTATGACATTTTTCCATAAGCTGTATGCTTCTGCTGTGCAATTTATTCCGGATTTTTTACTTCACAGTTCTGCGGCAAGAAACTGGAGGAGTGCAGCATGCTGATCCCATGCCGCAACCTGTTGGAAACAGTGTTGAAAGTTAGTGTGGCGGAGGCCACACCCACCGTGACGCATTTTCCACCCATGTGTAATGTATACACAGGTATTGGCACAGGCACAGGCATTGGCATTTGGCCTTTTTTAAAAGTAATGTGGAAATTATCTGTTCCCATAACCTGTTTAACCCGGCACCGCCTGGCGTGTTTTGAAACCCGCGACCGCCTGGGGGAAGTCAAAAAGAGCGCTCGCTCCCCCTGTTAGATCAGGATCTAACTGTCGGATCTGAACCGGCCTAACATCAATCGATAGATCTGATTCTTGCGATTCAGAAAATACTGCGTTGGCCTTGGTCACATGACTGATGATGTCACAAGTCACGTGACACGCATAACACGACGTCGGGAAAAATGACATCGTTTCGTACATCATATTATCGGCAATGCTGGTCTTAGAGCCTTCAGATGCTTATCAAACGGAAGGTAACGATCTTCTGCGTCAAAAGCACGCCAAAATGCCCAAAAATGTCGGGTCAATGTTAACGTAGGTCAGGTGAAATATGGGCCTTACTTTAGATGCGAAAGATCGATACTTACTCGCAGCCGTTTTCATCCACATGATAAAAAGGACGGAAGTGAAATCTTCTGATGATCAGCTATGTATTGCCTGCTTTTAAACCAGTCAATGTCAGTCTATTTCAGGCCAGATAAGATTGTATTGCTCTCCCTGACTAAGAGCAATAATTACTCACTGGGATTCTTAGCTGCGTCAAGTAATCATCTCTCTGCTCTTGGGTCAAGGTCAGGCCGGATCAGGACAGATAGGCGTTTTTATTTTTCTGACGAGGAATGATAATTGCTCTCTGCTGCCGCTGAACGATCTTCCACAGACAATGTTGTATTTCATTTCACTTTAACATCTACCCTTGACGTGGCATGACATGACCTCGCGTTGCATTCAGTGAGCCTTGCTAAGAGGCGCATATAGGTTTGCTTGTGTGGCTTGAAGAATGGGAAAGGTCAGCGGCAACCACTTTTATCGCTCACAATGCAAATCATGTCCAATTGTCATGCATGTGACCTAGCGTGACCTTTAATGCCGACGTGTCATGGTTGTGTATCTTTTTGGGGACAGTGTCCTATGTAAATTCAAATGGTCCAGCATTATCTTGGCGAATATTACCAAAAAACGAAGCATGTTTGCGCCACCTCCCGAGAAGGCGAAAACATGCATGCAAGGGCTCACTTATAACGTCATATTTCCGCGACCTGACCTGGCATGGAAATGGTTTTTATATCAAAATATGTAAAACTGAACGATGAACAGTTACTGCAAGTTTGGTTGAGCTGGTTCTAACGGTTGACAAGTTATTTACGAAAAACTGAGGGGATGTCCTATTTGACACCCCCGGGCGGCGCCGGATTTACCCTATTCCCGGAGGGCTAGACGGTATGGCCGATTCCCGGCAGGGGGGGCGGATTCGGCCCCCCCTGAGATCTCGAGAACTACTTATTCGATTTCATCGCAACAAATGGCAATCGATTTGCCGTGACGTGAACTACATTTTGATAAAAAGAAATTTTCAAAATTTTGAAATTTGTGAATACAGGGGGGCAAAAATGTCAAAATGGGGGTACTTTTTGACTTCTTATAACTCCGTTGTTTATTGACCGATTTTGATGAAACTGGCATCAATCGAGAGATTATGAATAGGGCTTTTACCATGGGTCCCCAAATCTGAAATTTTGAGAAAATTCATGGGCGTTCACAGGGTTTCAAAAATAGGGGGATTACTTTTCCAATAACGGAATGAACAAAAGAGGCCAAAACACTTTTTTAGCTTCTGCTAGTCATGTTATGCTAAAGAAGTACAAATCGCATTACAATGTTTGTATAATGTTAGCACAGGCGGTGCCAGGGACATAAAAAAGGGGGAAATGTCATGGTCACACGTTTCTCAGATCAACTTGTGACCTTTGACCCTAAATGACCTCCAGTGGCCTTGGGATCACCTGGAATGATGTCGTGTGCATTCAATATTATCTGTAAACGTTTTTAATCGATTAAATTCACTCTATTCCAAAAAATTCATTTTTTGGCTATTGCGATATAAGGTACGTGCACTGACATTTTAGGTCATAGCTCCGTGACCTGACCTGATATCAAGCTGAAACTTGGTACACAAGTAGAGGGCATCTTTCTACGTCATATATATTCCGGGTTTGGCATTTGAAAAAACGGCGCCGAAATTATTGCGAAAAAACAAATTTTGACTTTTGACCTTCACCTGACCTTGTAAAGTGACCTCAGAGAAACAAAATTACATATGCACATTGCCCAACTATTTAGCTATATATTCATATAAAGTTTTAAGTTCTATCTTAAAAACTTTGTTTTTGGCAGACATTTTCCTTTTACCCTCAACATGACCAAAAATGACCTGAGGTGCCTCCCAAAAACGTTGCCTGGCTCCGCCCCTAAGGAAAATAGAATTTCGAAATTTTGTCACGGCGCGTAGAAGGAATAGCTAGGAAAAGTGACCAAGTTTGGTGAAGCTGCGTCAAAAAGCCTGGAATTGGCAAGCAAAAAACCCGAGGGGGGGCGGATTCCGCCCCCCCCCCTGCCGGGAATAGGGTTAAAAGAGTAGTTTCCACGTTCAAACGAATCATCTATATCGGGCCGACGGCAGTTTCTCTGACCTGGTGAGTCGAACCCAAGCCAGGAGGAACGCCTCCTGCTTTGTTCCCAAGCGAACGAAACTGGTTACCGTCATTTCAAAGGAACCTGTTGATACCAGTTGAGACTGGGTTCTCTGCGTTATGCACCAGAACGTCAGCACGCTGTCACTAGACGGACGACACTGCACATTTCTGGACGTCGCCTCAGAGTCTTCAGACGAGAAGAAAAAAACGCCTCCTTAGTTCATGCCGACAGATTCAGGAAATGATGTAATTCCTGATAAATAAAGAACCGTCTGCTTTCGTGCGTGATTGAAATGATGTCGTGCTAAAAAATGAGTGGTGGATATCTGGATGTCTGTCAAGACAGCCCACGCTCAGCCCACGGTCAGTCCAAACTCGAGACCCCTTTAAAATCGCCCAAAACGCGTTAGGAGATAAATGTTGACTAGCTGAGCTCATTGACACCATCAGACGTCCATCGCATCTATTACTTTGCACTCCAGAGCACAAAACACAAAACACCACAAAAATACCGCGGAGACAAATGTACATCAAAACCCCAACAAATAGGTACTCAAAATGTTCGTCTCGGACCGCTAAGTCTAAAAATGCAGCACACAACACATTTTAATCATAACATTTTTAGTTATTGCGAAAAATAACCGTTTTTTACCCTATGCTTTATTTCCCATTGGATTTAACATGGGACCCTATGAAACTGATTTCGGCGGACCCCTTCGATTTTGCCAACTTCTTCTGTACTGGCACCCAGAATCGCAATACACATGAGACCATCATCAGAACTCCATCGCATTAATATCCACATGGTCAAATCGGGCTCCAAAAAGTATACGTGAAAAACACATTTTTTAATGTTGTCTTCCAAACCTAGGCAAACAGGTACTCAAAATGTTCGTCCTGTGCCGCAGAGTCCAAAAATATCGCATCAGTAAAATTTGGGCGGAAACTTTTAGAGTTATAATGAAACGAAACCGTTTTTCTACCCTATGCTTTATTTCCCATTGGATTTAACATGGACCCTATGGAACTGATTTCGGCGGACCCCTTCGATTTCGCCAGTTTCTTTTGCACTGGTACCTAGAACGTCAATACACATGAAACCATGACCAGAACTCCATCGCACTGATACTCACATGGTCAAATCGGTCTCCCAAAAATATACGTCAAAACACATTTTTTAATGTTATTCCAAACCTAGACAAACAGGTAGTCAAAATGTTCCTCTTGTGCCGCTGAGTCCAAAAATATCGCATTAGTAACATTTGGGCGGAAACTGTTTGAGTTATAGCGAAACGAACCGTTTTTCTACCCTTTGCTTTATTTCCCATTGGATTTAACATGGGACCCTATGGAACTGATTTTAGCGGACCCCTTCGATTTCGCCCATTTGTTCTACACTAATACCCAGAACCGTAATACACACGAAACCATTATCAGAACTCCATCGCATTGATATGCACATGGTCAAATCGGGCCCCGAAAAATATACGTCAAAAACACATTTTTTAATGTTGTTCCAAAACTAGGCAAACAGGTACTCAAAATGTTCCTCTTGTGCCGCTGAGTCCATAAATAGCGCATTAGTAACATTTGGGTGGTAACTGTTTGAGTTATAGCGAAACAAAACCGTTTTCTACCCTATGCTGAATGTGAACAGTAGCGAACTACCGAGCAAGCGTGACCTGTGGACCGACGACCAGACTGAGACAAACCAGTAGCAGAAGCCGCTGTTCGAGGTGTTCGGCAACGGCCAGGTGTCGTTCTGTCCGGGCGGCTCGGTGGAGAACATCACTCGCCGGGACCGCCGGGTTCTGGGGGAGCTCGGGCTTCATCGACGCTATTGGCGTCGACAAGCTCCGTTAGAGGCTGGAGAAGCTGTTCAGCGCGAACGGCGTCGGCACCAGATACGTAGTGCACTTGGGCCAGCCCACAGGACGCTTTAACCCTATTCCCGGCAGGGGGGGCGGAATCCGCCCCCTCTCGGGTTTTTTGCTTGCCAATTCCAGGCTTTTTACGGCAGCTTCACGAAACTTGGTCACTTTTCCTAGCTATTCCTTCCACGTGCCGTGACAAAATTTCAAAATTCTATTTTGCTCAGGGGCGGAGCCAGGCAACGTTTTTGGGAGGCACCTCAGGCTATTTTTGGCCATGTTGATGGTAAAAGGAAAATGCCTGCCAAAAGCAGAGTTTTTAAGATAGAACTTAAAACTTTATATGGATGTATAGCCAAATAGTTGGGCAAGGTGCACACAAAATGTCGTGTATCTGAAGTCACTTTCCAAGGTCAGGTCAAGGTCAAAAGTCAAAATTTGTTTTTTGCAATAATTTCGGCGCCGTTTTTTTAAATGCAAAACCCGAAATATATATGACGTAGAAGGGTGCCCTCTACTTGTGTATCAAATTTCAGCTCGATGTCAGGTTGGGTCACGGAACTATGACCTAAAATGTCAGTGCGCGTACCCTATATCGCAATAGCCAAAAAATGATTTTTTTTGGAATAGAGTGAATTCAAACGACTAAAAACGTTTACAGATAATATTGAATGCACACGACATCATTCCAAGTGACCCCAAGGTCACTGAAGGTCATTTAAGGTCAAAGGTCACAAGTTGATCTGAAGAGCGTGTGACCATGACAGTTCCCCCTTTTTCATGTCCCTGGTACCGCCTATGCTAACATTATACAAACATTGTAATGCGATTTGTACTTATTTAGTATAACATGACTAGCAGAAGCCAAAAAAGTGTTTTTGCCTCTTTGTTCATTCAGTTGTTAAAAAACTAATCTTCCTATTTTTGAAACCCTGTGAATGCCCATGAATTTTCTCAAAATTTCATATTTGCATACCCATGGTAAAAGCCCTATCCATAATCTCTCGATTCATGCCAGTTTCATCGAAATCGGTCCTTAAACGACGGAGTTATAACAAGTCCAAAAGTACCCCCCATTTTGACATTTTTGCCCCCCTGTATCCACACATTTCAAAATTTTGAAAATTTCTTTTTATAAAAATGTAGTTCACCTGACGGCAAATCGATTGCCATTTGTTGCGATGAAATCGGACAAGTAGTTCTCGAGATCTCAGGGCACGCTCCTGGTCGGTCACCCGACCCTGGCGCGCGCTGTCGGCCTCAAGGAGGACGATTCTGACGTGTCGCCGTCGGGGTTTTGCCGGCTTATCGCCGAGACTACTGTCGGTGGAAACGGTACAAACGATACAAACGGTGGAGGCCATGACAAGGCAGAAGAGTCGGAACCCTCGGTCAAGGAGCTGAAGGATGGGAGCGTGCCAGATGTCAAGAACATCGTGACTCACACCGCCGAGTCGTTGGTGCTGCTGAACGCTGTCGGCACCTTATCGGTGGCCGTGCTGACAATCTCGCCGTCTCTGATCGCCGACGGGAATAAAATTGTCTGTTGTTGATGCGTTTTCTGTCATGGCTTGAGCCCGTTTGGAAGCAGATTACAAAGTGTGGCTTTCACCCATTTCCTTTGCAGCCCAGTTTCACCGTTTGGATGTCAATGCGATGGAGTTCTCGTGATGGTTTCATGTGTATTGCGGTTCTGGGTACCAGTATAGAAGAAATGGGCGAAATGGAAGGGGCCCGCCGAAATCACTTCCATAGGGTCCCATGTTAAATCCAGTCGGAAATAAAGCATAGGGTAGAAAAACGGTTTTGTTTCGCAACAACTCAAAAAGTTACCAACAAAATGTTACTCATGTGCTATTTTTGGACTCTGCGGCACAAGACGAACATTTTGAGTACCTGTTTGTGCCGGTTTGGATTAACATTAGAAAATATATTTTTGACGTATATTTTTGAAGCCTGATTTGACCGTGTGGACATCAATGCGATGGAGTTCTGATGATGATTTCATGTGTATTGAGGTCCTAGGTACCAGTGCAAAAGCAGCTGGCGAAATTGAAGGGGTCCGCCGAAATCAGTTCCATAGGGTCCCATGTTAAATCCAATAGGAAATAAAGCATAGGGTAGAAAAACGGTTTCGTTCCGCTATAACTCAAAAAGTTACCCCCAAATGTTCCTAATGCGCTATTTTTGAACTCTGCAGCACAGGACGAACATTTTGAGTACCTGTTTGTCTAGGTTTGGAATAACATTAAAAAATGTGTTTTTGACGTATACTTTTTGGAGCCCGATTTGACCATGTGGATATCAATGCGATGGAGTTCTGATAATGGTTTCGTGTGTATTACGGTTCTGGGTATTAATGTAGAAGAAATGGGCTAAATCGAAGGGGTCCGCCAAAATCAGTTCCATAGGGTCCCATGTTAAATCCAATGGGAAATAAAGCATGGGGTAGAAAAACGGCTTCGTTTCGCCATAACTCAAAAAGTTTCCGTCGAAATGTCATTAATGCGCTATTTTTAGACTCAGCGGCACAAGAGGAACGTTTTGAGTACCTGTTTGTCTAGGTTTAGCATAATAATAAAAAATGTGTTTTTGACGTATATATTTTGGGAGACCGATTTGACCATGTGGATATCAATGCGATGGAGTTCTGATGATGAAATCATGTGTATTGCGGTTCTGGCTACCAGTACAGAAGAAATTGGCGAAATCGAAGTGGTCCGCCGAAATCAGTTCCATAGGGTCCCATGTTAAATCCAATGGGAAATAAAGCATAGGGTAAAAAAACGGTTATTTTTGCACTAACTCAAAATGTTATGATTTAAATGTGTTGTGTGCTGCATTTTTAGACTCAGCGGTCCGAGACGAACATTTTGAGTACCTATTTGTTGGGGTTTTGATGTACATTTGTCTCCGCGGTATTTTTGTGGTGTTTTGTGTTTTGTGCTCTGGAGTGCAAAGTAACAGATGCGATGGACGTCTGATGGTGTCAATGATCTCAGCTAGTCAGCATCTATCTCTTAATGCGTTTTGGGCAATTTTAAAGGGGTCTCGAGTTTGGGCTGACCGTGGGCTGAGCGTGGGCTGTCTTGACAGATATATGATAACTGAAAATTGGCTGAGGGGGCAACACGAAGACGAAGCAATGTTTGTCAAATCCGCCTTGCATAACCCCAAAATGGTTCTAAATGTATCTATCCCGTCCCCGACTAGGGGGGTTGGCCGGCCCCCTGAGGTTTTCCAAGATTGCGAGAGAACAAACGAAGACATCGCCACGAAACTTTGTGTATCTTCTGCTTAATTATTTTTACACCTAGTGTCAAAATTTAAGCCTCAGGTCAAGTCAGGTATCTGACCTAGGTCAGGTGAAATGGACCCATGTCCAAAAAAGTTAAGCGCCCTGTAACTTTTTCGGAAAACATGATATCATCATTAAACTTCCAGGGATTCGAGATCTCGATGGATGCGACAAATCTCCCATCTTAGAACGATTATTTATTGTAAGATATTCTTACTGAATATTTAATATGACATTATTTAATTATTGATATTATAAATTTAACCCATTTATTTAATTGATTAATGTAATAACAATGAAATATTAAATTAAATAATGACATTAAATATCATCTGTGGCGTGACTGGACATCCGTCTAGTCTGGCTGCGTCTCGACGACCCTTCACCCTCCAGGCTCACACACGCGTCCCAACGTCTCCACGCTTTATTTCCGACTGCCGCCGACGCCGACTGCCCCAGACGCCGCCGCACATGTCGGCCTGATACCCGATCCTCCGCCGGGTCGGCTCCTCAGCCCCGATGTTAAAATAACACTTTGAAGGCTAAAACTAAATGATGGCGGGAACGGCTCTGCCTGAATCCAGGGTCGGCACACGTGGCGACGGTAGGGCGGCCCCACCCACCAACAAATACCACATCATCATTAAGGTTTCAGAGGTTAGAGATCTCGATGAACACAAAAAAAATTTGCTATTTCAGATTTTTCGAAAACTTTCGAGTCATTGACCCGAGGTCATCATCATTTTAACCCTATTCCCGGAGGGCTAGACGGTATGGCCGATTCCCGGCAGGGGGGGCCGATTCGGCCCCCCCTAAGATCTCGAGAACTACTTGTCCGATTTCATCGCAACAAACGGCAATCGATTTGCCGTCACGTGAGCTACATTTTTATAAAAAGAAATTTTCAAAATTTTGAAATTTGTGGATACAGGGGGGGCAAAAATGTCAAAATGGGGGGTACTTTTGGACTTCTTATAACTCCGTTGTTTATGGACCGATTTCGATGAAACTGGCATGAATCGATAGAATATGAATACGGCTTTTACCATGAGTCCGAAAATTTGAAATTTTGAGAAAATTCATGGGCGTTCACAGGGTTTCAAAAATAGGGGGATTAGTTTTCTGACAACTAAATGAACAAAAGAGGCAAACACCCTTTTTTGGCTTCTGATAGTCATGTTATACTAAATAAGTACAAATCGCATCACAATGTTTGTATAATGTTAGCATAGGCGGTACCAGGGACATGAAAAAGGGGGAACTGTCATGGCCACACGTTTCTCAGATCAACTTGTGACCTTTGACCTTAAATGACCTCCAGTGACCTTGGGGTCACTTGGAATGATCTCGTGTGCATTTAATGTTATCTGTAAACGTTTTCAATCATTTGAATTCACTCTATTCCAAAAATTTCATTTTACGGCTATTGCGATGTAGGGTACGCGCACTGACATTTTAGGTCATAGCTCTGTGACCCGACCTGATATCAAGCTGAAACTTGATACACAAGTAGAGGGCACCCTTCTACGTCATATATATTCCGGGTTTGGCATTTAAAGAAAAAACGGCACCGAAATTATTGCAAAAAAACAAATTTTGACTTTTGACCTTGACCTGACCTTGTAAAATGACCTCAGATAAACAAAATTACATCTACACATTGCCCAACTATTTAGCTATACATCCATATAAATTTTTAAGTTCTAGCCTTAAAACTCTGTTTTTGGCAGACATTTTTATTTTACCCTCAACATGGCCAAAAATGGCGTGAGGTGCCTCTCAAAAACGTTGCCTGGCTCCGCCCCTGAGCAAAATAGAATTGTGAAATTCTGTCACAACACGAAGAAAGAATAGCTAGGAAAAGTGACCAAGTTTCGTGAAGCTGCGCTAAAAAGCCTGGAATTGGCAAGCAAAAAACCCGAGAGGGGGCGGATTCCGCCCCCCCTTGCCGGGAACAGGGTTAAGACATGTTGCCGTGGTTTGGGAGCATGACGGCATTTTTACATTTTTATTGTGGGGTGATGCAGACATCCATTTACCGTTAATGGTCAAAGTGCCAATGACTTCTAGCCATTGAGTTGGGGTCAGGTCATGAATAACTGCTATGAGGTAAAACGCACCGCCGTCAAGATCGGCGATGAATTACTCAGAACGGGTTGAAAATGACAGAACTGGCTCGCTCAGTTCAGAGTAATAACAAAAAGTCCAAAAACTCGAAAAAATGCATATTTCGGGAATAAACAGACCACCGCGAATAAAACTTGGTCCATTGTGTAAACTGATGTAACTACTGGATTTTTCCAGAATTTAAGCATAACAAACCATCTCAAGAACCACTGCGATAAAGAAATATTACATGAAAAGGCGTAAGTTGCGAAAACAAAGGAACGCTGAAATTAGTTCCCGTAATTTCATACCGCGTCCGGCTACGGCACCCGCTGGCAGTCGGTGCGAAAATCTTCGTGCTTTTAACTCATTGTTTCGGTGTCCGTATTTAAGAAATCTGAGAAATTAGGCGCACGGATTGTTCATTGGTGCCTTTACCTAGACTTTACTGATCACAGCCCTTGAGATCCACTTCTCGGTTTCATGCAGTCGACTGTGAGAAAACATCCATAGGGCGTAAATGGCTCAAATATTACCCAACACTAAAAATGAGACCGGTTTCGAGCTTTACTTGTCACAAGCTTTCCAGCGGTATGCTTATTTTTGTCGTGGGGCCAGCCGCTCCTGAATCGGAGGGAGGGGTCAACCAGGGGCGCAGCCAGGACTTTCTTACGGAGGGGTGCCCGGAACTTCAAGTGCCCTGAAATCATGGCAAGAACCGCTGCTGGGAAGACGATATGCAATGGTTTTCACAAAAAATGCGGGCCTAAGGGGGCCCGGACCCCCGCCCCTCCCCTTTGGCTGCGCCGGCGACCAGTATTCCGTATTCCTGCGAAATCGTTAAATATCTAGTGTAGACCTCTTGGCTCAGGAGGGAGGCATGGGCCCCTTGGTACCCCCTGGCTACGTCCCTGGACGCGGTATGTGTGCCAGAAATGCTGCGGAGTTGCAGGCGCTAGACATGATAGTGCTAGTGAACAGTTTTATTCGCCAGAAGCCCGTGCAAAGCAAGGGCTTTGCGCTTTACGTAGAACAGTGGTTTGCCCTACTATGTTGACGGGAGTGACAGTCCCTGTATGATTTGGTGTTGTGAAAACTTGGGTCCGTCTGCCTCTTGCAATTATCCATTTCGAGCCCGCGGTTTTAGAGGGAAGTAAAGCATTGGTATCTTGCATTACAATTGCCAGTTTTCCATGTTCCAACTGACCAGGGACGTTGGAACCAGGGGCAGAGGGAGGAGTTGACCCCTCCCCCTCAACTTTGGACAGAACTGAACATTAATCCTGACTAGAGACTTTGGACAAAGTTGAACATTCACCCTATGGTGCTGCATGGAAAAACGAGGTAAAAAAAAACACGTTTGCCCCCGACCCATCTCTACAGAGGACCCACCGCTACTGCATACACCCGCCAGTTTTGACGGAGTGGGACCTGCCTGACCTGAGTAAGAAAACTGTTGTGGTGGAACCCTTGATCATGATTCTAGTAGGTGAAAAAGGACGTGAAAGAAATCGCTATTGCCATCGCATGGCTCGTGGTATCGTTTGATGTTTTCAGCAAGTGGCGTTAAGATCAGCGGTTCCCTCGCTTGTTCACTGCACGTGAAGGGTGTGCTGTGCGTACCGTTTAGTTCGCTGCACTCTTCAGGGTTGTTTTACACATTGTTGCGGTGTAAACCTGTAACTGGCGGAAAACGAAGTTTTTTCGAAGTCATTTTCATCGAAATCAGAAATGAAGCGTTCGAAATCCAGTGAGAAAATAATGGGGAAGGGCAAAACTGAGTATATGGGACTGACGGGGTTGACCTTTGCCGCACCAGCTTTCAAAGCAGTCCTCCACTCATGCTTGGTGCCACGGTCCAGTTTGTCACTAGATGTGCCTCTGCGAGCAACGAACGTTTCGTTTGTGTCTTTTTTCACGACACCTTATCATGGATATCGGTAAACCTTCTATACATTAAGTTGGGGTAAATGTCTTATGGACTTAGGACAACTCGCTAGCTGATAGCCCATGAAAGAGTCACCAAATGCCTTTATAAAAACTATCTATCTAGCTCACACATAAGCCCTAAGGCTGTATAGATCGATATATCCGTATATATTGTGGAATGCCTCCAGGGACATTAAGTGTGAGAAAGAAAATAAAATAAGTTTCCAAATTTGAGAAGAACAGAAGACCGTCCGTCCTGTGCCTCACAATGCCTTTTACTGGTACAATCCAACATGTCACATGAACATTACGTATGACGTGATGGAGTCCCTATTTTCAACAGTCACACTGCGGCACAATATTCATGATACTTTGCTGTTAATCGATGGCGTCGGATATCCGCAAGGAAACAGAATATTTGTAAATTACGTACAGGGCCAAGTTGGAAACTCAATCGATGCATTTAATTTAGGGGATGATCCAGGATTTCGCCAAAAGAGGGGAACGAATGATCAGCATTGGCCCCTCCAAGTCGCCGCCTCCATTTTTTTGCTCTTTAGATAAGAAAAAATGCGGATCCCTGCGGGCCCGGGAAAATATTCCGTATAATTTTGCGTTCTTTACCGTATTATACGAGCATAAAAACTGAAGCGCGACATCTTATCTGAGAACAGTACAGAACGGCCAAAACATGACAAGGAATATCGAGATTTTAGGCGGCTGTCTCTCTCCCTCCTTTTGAAATCCGGTTTCTTTATCTGACAGTTTCTAGATACTTGATCAGAAACGGTGCAGGAGGCCCTCTGTTTTTTGTAGTCTCTGGAGTTTTTTTTTTTTTTTTTTTTGCAAGCTTTGGGTAGTTTAGGTTAGGTTCCCTCTGGCAGCTACAGGAGCACTTTTGATGGTCTCAGGTAGCCTGCCCTGTCATGGCCCTCTCATGACCTTAGGTTCCCTGTACAATTTCACGTACTCCTCAGGATGTCTGAAACGTGCCTTCGGCCGTTTCAGGGGCATCTCGGACAGTTGCAGGAACCCAACTGGCAGCTCCAGGGACGCTTTGGGAATTACGGTGTCCCTCCTGTCGTCTCTGGAACATTTTTTGAAGCCAAAGGACCCCTCAGGCCTCTTAAAAAGAACCGAAGGACACGGGCCCTTTTATAAGTTTCTCGGCCGTGACAGAGGCGCCTCTGGCAGCCCTCTAGGTCCTCTGGCCGTTTCAGGAGCTGCCTGGACGTCTCAAGGTTTAGTAGTTCAGGGATCCCCCTGGTTGTCTCGCAGGCCCCTATTGCTAGAGACTGTTAGCTAGCAGTCTCAAAGACCCATTTCTGGAGGCCTCAGTAGGCTCCCTGTTGTCTTAGATGCCCTCCCTTGTCGTCTCTGGGGACATTTTTACAGTTTCATCTGACCCTGTCATCTGGCCGTTGCAAAAGACCTTTCAGCGATCTGAGGTCATAATCATGAATCATGAATCATGGAAGGTCAAGGATCATGAAAGATCATGATCCTTGCGCAGTATCATGGGGCCTCTGAACGTCTCCGGTGGTCGACATGGCTGCATCAGAGATCTTTTTCTGTTATATGGGGCATATTTGGCAGGCTTACGGCCCCTCTAGCTGCATCAGGGGCCCTTCTTGGCGCTTAAGAGGCCTTACTGACAGTCTCATGGGGGTCTTTTTCGCGCCAGGAACCCATCTAACATACTTGGGGGCCTTCTGCCCGTCCAAGGCTTCCATGCCATCTTAGAGGCCCTCGTATTGTCTTTGTCGTCACAGAGCCCCTATGACATTTTTGGCGGTCTCAGGAGCCCTCTGTCGTATAGAGGCTCATTTTGCCATCTAAGGACCCATCTGACCTTCCGGGGGCCCCTGATTGCATCAAGAACCCCTCAGGTTTTCAAAAACATCATTCTCATTTGTGGCTTCTCTTGAGGCTGAGAATGCCACCGATGAATACCTGTTCAGGGGACTCCTCTGGCTGGCCAGGGGCTCCCAATACCGACCTAAGCATTCTCTTAAGATCTTGCCGTCTCAGGGGCCCCTACGGCACTTTTAGCAGTCTCATGGTCGCATGGACTCTTTGTCGTGTAGAGCCTCCTTGCGGTCTCAGGGGTCCTTAGAGGGTTTCAGGGGCTCTTCAGTCCATTTTAGGGGCCATATTGCCCCCATAGGGTCTGCTCAGCCCTCCCGGAGACCCTCTGATTGAATCAGGACCTTCAGCCTTTCAAACAGGCCTGTGAAGCCCATTCTTCTGGGCCCTTATGACATTCCAGGGGCCCCCATGCCGTTATAGTGACTTAGTAATCGTCTTTGCCGTCTCAGGTGCCCTATGACTCTTTCGGTGGCCTCAGGGGCACTCTGCCGTGATAAAGCTCTGTTGCGATCTGTCGCCTTTGGGAGTTTCAGGAGTCTATCCGTTTCAGGGGCTATCTTACCCTCTCGGAGGCCCCCCTGACTGTATCGAAAACCTGTCAGATTTTCACGGAGACCCCGTGTAGCTCAAGCAAGGCCCCCTCGAGGCCGCTTTTGAGTCTCTCAGGCCTAGGGGGCAAAGCCCGCTTCATGCCCCCTGGATCCAGCCCTGACTTAAGCGAGTTAAGCATAAGGCTGCTATCAAATACATCAGAGTGCTGACAGAGCGTTCGCACTTAGCATCAAGCACAAAGGGTGGCGCCGGCCAACAGCCGCTATCTGCTAGTCAGCTGCTCGTTGCCCTCCGGACAGCCCGCCAAGGTCACAGTCGCGCTGACGGGCGGCGGCGCTGAGTCAGACTCGGCCACCAGAGATCGGCCGTGTACCAACCGCCGCGGCCGCGGCCGGCTGACGGCCTCGCGCGCACCGTAAAACGTCACGATGGCGCTGGTTGTGCTGCTGCCGCTGCTGTTGGCGACTGTGGTGGTGTTGCTGTACAAGTACGGCACCCGCACGCACGGCACTCTCGAGAAGCTTGGCATCCCCGTGATCAAGCCGTACCCGTTCGTGGGCAGCATACCGCGTCCGTGGAAGATATTCGGCCACAAAGAAGATATCCGCAACGCCAAGCGGTTTGGTGGCATCTGGGGTCAGTACGAAGGCATGACACCTCAGGTATTCGTATCTGACGTGGAGACAGTCAAACGCCTCTTGATCAAGGACTTTGATCATTTCACCGACCGCCCGAACTTCTTTGATTTCGATGTTGGACGCGACATGCTCGACGTGCTGAAAGGTGAGCGCTGGAAGCTGGTGCGAGGTGTGCTGTCTCCAGCCCTGGCATCCGGCGCCAAGCTTAAAGCCATGGTGCCGACGATGAAGGAATGTGTCGATGACGCGTTCACGCGGATGGATGCAAAGCTGTTGAAGGACCCCGTGCTGAAAATCAAGGATGATGTGTTTGGTCCTCTGGTTCTCGACATCATGGCGCAGTTTTTCTTCGGCATGAAGGTACCAGACATTGGCAACACCGAGAGTCTCTTCGTCAAGAATGCCTCCATGTTGGGTCAAGTTGACACAGATGATTCGGCGACAGCATCATTGATTCGGCTGTTCCCGAGCATCGACAACTACATGTTGGGGAAGTATCTCACCTCGCCGTTTAAGTACTTCCTCGAGCTGCTGCGGAGGTCGGTTAAGCAGCGCCGGGCAGAGGGCGTAGACAGGCCTGATCTGGTCAGCACCCTCATGGACGCCATCGACAATAAGGTGCCGACCAAGGAGTTCCGCGACCTCAAGATCGACGAGGACGTGCTGCTGGCGCAGGGTGCCGCGCTTCTGATAAATGTCTACGATACCACGGGTGCCACGCTGGCCCTGGTCTGCTACCACCTAGCGAAACACCCGGACATCATTGATCGTATCATCGACGAGGTCGACGCCGCGGGCGTCGAAGTGACCTTCGACTCGCTGCTGCAGATGCCGCTGCTGGAGGCCGTGGTGCAGGAGACGCTGCGCGTCAGCACCTTGAGCTCGCGCCACTTCCGGCTGTGCACGCGCGACTGGGAGTACAACGGCCTGCGCATCCCGGCCGGCATGGAGGTGGTCGTGCCCGTCTGGCCGCCTCCACATGGACCCCGAGATATTCCCCGACCCGGAGAAGTTCCTGCCGGGCCGATGGCTGGGCGAGCAGAGCCGCTCGCTCGGCCAGTACAACTGGATGCCGTTCGGACTGGGCCCTCGCGCCTGTCTCGGCGTCCGCCTGGCCACGGTTCAGTGCAAGTACGTGCTGGCGACCATGCTGAAACGGTACCGCCTTTCGGCCACAGAGAAGACGCGGCTGATTCCGAAGAAAGGCGCGGCCGTTTTCAGTGGATTTGAGCCCATTTATGTGAAGATGGAGAAACTGGATATGAAAAGCTGAAAAGCTGGGACAGGCATCCGTAGCTTTTTGTGGGCATGCCATTCTTTATCGAGAACCCTTTCAGAAGCTTTAACCACGCCATTGTAGTATTTTTAGGTGCCTTTCGTTCGTGGGCAATGAACTTTTAGATGATGAAATCGCTCTTCTGGGTGCTGTTGCGTAGTGTTCCACTTTATTGGAAGAATAAAACAACGGACTTACGGCTGGTGGTGTTAGCAACGGCCAGAAAAATGCTGGTTGGTAAAATGGCGTCTTCTGCATGACTGTAGCCAGAAGACTCTGGCCAGTGGGGGGGGGGGGGTAAGTGGGTCATGGCCCCCTTGGAGTCCAAGCGGGGCTCCCTGACAGTCGAGCGGGCCCCCTGGGGCGAAGGCCCCATTTCTTCGGATATTGTGAGGCGCCCGCAGCGCGTTCTTGTACTGTGCCGAAAGAGGCAATTGGAGCGAAATAAGAATATTTTAAGCATTAAAGAGGGCTAACGAACTTAAGAAAAAACATACTCCACGTGTACAAGAGGGCTTTGTGTACTATGGGGAGAGGTCCGTGGTCTAAATGAGCGTTTAGGGGCCCATGCTAACTTGTAGGGGGTTCACTGCTTATCTGAGGGAGGGTCCTCGGTCAGCCCATAAAGGGCCCTGTCAGCCTAGGGAAGGACCTCGTTTCGGTCTGGGAGAAGGCCCCTGCCCCTGCCCCCAGAGGCCGACAGGAGTCCTTTCTAGGCGGATAGGGGGCCCACTACAAACAGGCGGTGCCCCCCTCCTACGGGATAACAAACCCCCTAAACGTAAATGTCCCTGCCAACCCGTAAAGGGCACCCGCCAGGACGGCAGGAAAATCTTTACAGGCAATCAGGAGCCCCTTACACTCCAGCAGGGCCTCTTTACAAGTCGACAGTAATTTTAACCACATGGGGCTCCACTGATTACGAGGGCCAGGCACGGATGGCGGGCGATAGAAGTAAACCACCCCCCCCCCCCTCCGGAGCCTGAGAAGGGGCCCTTGTCAGACTTAAAAGGGGCCCCGGAGGAGCTTCACGGGGTCTCTGTAAGTACCTGGCGGGCTCTTGATGCAGATAGGGGGGTCTCCAGGAGGGCCTTCTATGCATCTCTGTGAGATGCATAGAAGGCCCCGGAAGCTCTTGGAGGATCCCTGAGACCACAATAGAGCCCCAACACGGCAGAATGTCCATTGACACCACCAGAGGGCTCATAGGGCCCCTGAAACGGCCAAGATGAGAGCTGGGTCCCTGCGGGGCCCCTGGAATATCATAGGGACCTCGAATGGGCTTCACGGGCCTGTGTGAAAAGCTGAAAGGCTCCTGTAATCAGACGGCCGCCGGGAGGGTTAATGGGACGCTGAGACGGTAAGATGGCTCCTTAGATGGATAGAAGAGGCCCTGGAAACTCTCCAAGGACTCCTGGGACCGCAACAGGGGCCCCAACACGGCAAAAAGTTCATGAGACCACTAAAAGTGCCAGAGGGGCTCCCCGAGACAAAAAGAACTTACGGGGGTGCCTAGCACAGCATAAGGAGACCTTAGCCAGCCAGGCCCCCTGAACCCCCGCATTGGGTACAGAATAATGCACTACAGTTGTATTTTCCAAGCACAGTCGTAGTCCGGACTCGAAATTCTTGAGGTTTGACTGCAGAGAGATCATGTCAGCTGGCTAGTCACGAATTTTCCAACCAGGGAAACGAGCTTCACGCAAAGTCGGGATCGGAACATAACATGGTATGTGACGGATTTTTTTTTGCTAGTTATTAACATCAGATTTGATCTGGAGTAAAATTTTTACCCAACCGTGAGCTTGGTTCTGACAAGAGGTTTCGTTTCACTTGTGTTTTATAGTGCTACGTAGTTTATGCGTCTTCTATCGTCGCGGATATCTTCGTTAACTTGACCGAAGTTGCAGAAGAACGTTCCGGATATACAGACTGATTCACTCTTTAACATTCGAAGAATATGCTAATGATGGCGAAGATATTTACCGTTAGATGCCGTATGTCAATGATTCCTTGAGTAGTGAGCAATATTGTACTACAAAAAAACGATCAAAAAATCAATACCAGGGACAGTGTTAAACTCGAGCATAAACTGTTATTATCCCTTCCCGATATGTTCATTCAACATGGGCACATTTTTCTGCGATGCTCACATACAGCAAATTATAATTGCGGCAATCAATTCAGTTTTGAAGAAGCCGCGAGGGGATTTTAGGGCAAAAATTCGTATCGCAAAAGATTGTCGAACAAAAGTTCATCGGACAAAAGTTTGTCGTGTTGAAATTCGTCGTGTAAACGTTCGACTGCGGAAAAAGTTAGTCTAGGACAAAAGTTCGTCTTGAAAAGGTTTGTTTAAGGCAAAAGTTAGTCGAGAGTAAAAGTTCGTCTAGGACAAAAGTTCGCCTTGCAGAAGTTCGTCGACGGCAAAAGCTTGTCTAGGGCAAAGGTTCGTCTGGGGCAAAAGCTCTTCTCACAGAAGTTCGTTTAGGACAAAAGTTCGTACAAGGCAAAAGCTCGTATGGGGCAAAAGTTTCTCAAGGACATAAGTCCGTCATGCAGATGATTGTCTAGAACAAGAGTTCGTCGAGGGCAAAAGCTCGTGTAGGACAAATTTGTCTCGTTTATGGAAAAGGTTGGTACTTCAAAAGATTCGTATGGAAAATATACGTAGGAAGAGTGTTCGTAAGGAAAAATGTTCGTAAAGAAAAGGGTTCGTAGCTAAGGGTTCGTAAACTTCAGGTTCGCGTCGGGAAATGTTCGTATCGGAGAAGGGAACGGACCTAAAATAGCCAGTCAACTTAACCTCACCTAACCTAACCATTTGCCCTGGACGAACCCTGGTCCTAGACGAAGTTATGCGCTATACGAACTTTTGCTGAAAGAACTTTTGTCCTAGATGAACTTTTGTCCTGGACGAACTTCAGCGAAACGAGCTTTTGCCTGTGAAGGCCGGGCGGCCCTTCACAGGCCGGCAGGGGCGCTCTTTACAGGGCAGATGGGGTTTCCTTCACATGTCTGCAGAAGTTCCTTACCAAGCCTCAACTTGTAAGAAGCGTCTGAGTAGAAAAGGTCTTTAATGATGGTAATCTCTACCCTATGGACCCCGATGCAGAGAAGTCAGGAAACGCCTCCACCAGGGGTATCAGTTTCTGTAAATTATAGGGAGGGGGCCAACGGGGACCCGACACCCTATCCTTCCCACATATAGTTTTCTTGATGAATTTAGCCCACTTCATTTTGACCAACGAAGGTTTCAAAGTATTTTTGTTGCTATTTACTACACAGGAGAAATTTATCCCCATGCATATAGGTGCATAGAAAAATAGAAGATAGCAAGATAGATAGGTGCGTCGCTTTAGACTTTATTCTTTACTGCCTGCCTAAAACATTTTTAGTAGTTTCAGGGGCCTCTTTGATCGTCTCAGTGGAGCCCTGTTCTTTTAGGTGCCACCCTGTCGTCTCTGGGAAGCATTTTTTGCCGTCTCAGGGGCTCTCTGGTGGTTACTAAAGACCTTTTTGGCGATTTCATGACCACTGTGCAGTGTTATGGGCCCTCTGAACGTCTCCGGTTGTCTCCATGGCTATATCGGGGTCTTCCTCTGTTACTTGGGGCATATCTGGCAGCCTAGACGCCCCTCTACCTGTATCAGGGGCTTTTGTTGACGCTTCAGGGGCCTCCCTGGTAGGGCTGGGGCTGCGGACGCAGAAATTACTTTCCTTATATGACATGATAAGCTGACCGCCGCGATCTGAAGTGCTGCAAGTTACCTAAAACTACAACTGTATTGAATTTTTAGTTGTTATTTCTTTTATAATGAGGGTTCAAAGACGTAGTCGGCTTAAGACTAAAATTTAACGCATGTTTTTTTAGGCGCGAGGCTCAAGGGTTTTTGTTGTAAGCATTGCACTCATTGCATGGTGTGATTAAATCGAGACTATCTACACTGCTGCCACGTTTACTAAAACTGTCACTGTTCTGCCTCAGCCTGCGTGCGTTATATTTCATTCAAATTGTGGCAAAAAGTCTAGCTTGGCTGGACACTGACAGAAGTATTAGCTCCATAGCCAGGCACCTAGGCAGGACTTTCCTCAGGGAGGGGCCAAATGTCAGATTTTGACATGCCACCGGTATGTGAGGAAATCTATAGGAAAAAGCAGCAGTTTTAAGTAATTTAACTAATATTTAACACACAGGAAAACATATGTTTGTTTTTGCAACGCATACATGATCGCTAATAAGTATTCCGGCGAAATCGCTGTATACTTCGAAAAGACCGCTCGGCACGAGGGGAGGTGGGAACATGGTCCCCATGCCCCTCCCCTTGGCTACGTCCCTGTAGACAGCAAATTTGTAGCAGTTACAGGACATGCTACTGGCATAGATGGGTAATATTTTAAGCATTACAGAAGGCTTACGAACCTAAAAAACGTACTTCGAATACACAAAAGAGATTTACGTGCTATGAAAACAGGCCCGTGGTCTGAATGAGCGTTTAAGGGCCCCTGCTATCTTAAGGGGAGTTCACTGCTTGTCTGGCGAGGGTTCCTTGCCGGCCTACAAGGGGTTCCTGCCAACCTCTGGGGGACCTCCTTTCGGTTTCGAAGAAGGCCCTGTCCCTGCCTCGAGAGGCCGACAGGAGTCCTTTATGGCTGGATAGGGGGCCCACTACAGACAGGCAGTGCCCCCCCCCCCAACCTCCTCCTCCTACAGGCTAACAAGAGCCCCTAAACATAGATGTCCCTGCCAACCTGCAAGGGGCACCCGCCAGATCGGCAGTGACGTCTTTACAGACAAGCACGGACCCCTTTTACACTCTAACAGGGCCCCTTTACAAGCCGACAGTAATTTTAACCACATGGGGCCCCTACTGATTACGAGGGCCACGCGCGGATGGGGGAGCAATGGTGCGATCGCCTCCCCCGAAGCCTGAGAAGGGGTCTCTGCCAGACTTAAAAGGGGCCCCGAAAAGGGCTTCGCGGGGTCTCTGTAAGTACCTGACGGGCTCTTGGTGCTGTCAGGGGACCTCCGGGAGGGTTAGATGACCTGAGACGCATAGAAGGCCCCTGAAACCCCCTGACACTACAGCAGGGCCCCAAGACGGCAGAGTGCCCCTGTCGCCATCAGAGGGCTCACAGGGCCCCTGAAACGACCAAGATGAGGACTGAGATGTCATAGGACCCCGAATGGGTTTCACGGGCCTATGAGAAAAGCTTAAAGTTGTCATAGTCGGAGGGCCTCCGGGAGAGTTGATGAGAAGCCGAGACGGTAAGATAGCCCCTAAGATGGATAGAAGAGCCCCTGAAACATCCCCAAGGGCTCCTGGGACCACAAGAGGGGCCCCAACACGGCAAAGGGTTCATGAAACCGTTAAAAGGCCAGAGAGGCTCATGAGCCGGAAAGAACTTAAGAGGGTGCCTAGCACGGCGTCAGGAGATCCTGACCAGCCAGAGAGGCCCCCTGAACGAGGATTCATCGGCAACAACCTCGAGAAGGGCCCAAAATGGGCTACACTGGCCTTTTCGAAAGTCTGAGGGGTTCTTGGTGCTGTCAGGGGGCCCCGGGAAGGTGAGGTGGTTCCTGAGATGACAAGACGGGCCCGATCTCGGCTCGATAGATGATCCTTGAGACCATCAAAAAGGTCGGAGGACAAAGACGATAAAAGAGCCTCTGAGACAGTATGCGGACGCTGGACGGCCAGAGGGCCCCGAGTGTGTTAGGCGGGCTTCTGGCACGGGCAAGGTCCCCTGAGCTTGCTAGTGAGGCCCCTGAAACACCAACAAAGGTCCCTGTTACGGCTAGAGGGGCACTAAGACTGCCAGATATGCCCCATGTAACAGAGCAAGACCCCTGATACCGCCTTGGGGACCACCAGAGACGTTCAGAAGGCCTATGACACCGCACAGGGGCTCTGAAATTACCAAAAGATCTTTTGTGACTACCAGAGGGTCCCTGAGACGTCAACAAATGTTCCCCAGAAACAATAAGAGGGGGACCTATGGGACCATGGGGGGTCCACTTGGACTGCTAGAGAGGGACCTCTGAGACTGTTAACTTGCAGTCTGTAGCAATATTGGCCCCTGAGACGACCAGAGGGGTCCCTGAGACTATGAAACCTTGAGACGTCCAGACAGCTCCTGAAACGGCCAAAGGACCTCGAAGATTGCCAGAGGCAGGAACGTAGCCGGGGGAACGTAGCCGGGGGTGCATGGGGGCCATTTTTCCCCTTCCCTGAGCCAAGCGGTCTACAACAGAAATATAGCGATTTCGCACGAATACGGAATAGTGATGATATGGATGTTGCAAGGCAAACATGATATTTATTCCTGTGGGTTAAATATGAGGTGAATTGCGTAAAATTGCTGCTTTTTCCTACAAATTTCGTCATATGCCAGCGGCCTATGGCAAAATTTGGCATTTGTCCCCCACCCCCGAAAATCCGAAGTGACTGACCAGAAGCGCCGCTGTTACAGCAGAGAGAGACTTATAGATAGCCTTTGTTAATGCCTGAGGGGTCCTTAAACGACAAAAATGTTCCAGGGACGACAGGAGGAAACCCAAGATGGCTCAAGCCTCCCTGAAGCTGTCAGATGGGTCCCTGGAAAGTTTTCGGGGTGCCTCTGAAACTGCCAAAGGAGTGTCTGAGACGTCCTGAGGGACACATGGAACTGTAAAAGGAACCTGAGACCACTACAAGGTCTTGCCACGGCAGACGGCCCGGGACCGCCACAAGTGTCCCTGTAACTGCAAAAGAGAACGCAACCTAAGCTGACAAAAAGGCCCCCTGAAACTGCGGACGGGGGGGGGGGGCAGATGGGCTGCTGGGCCAGATATAGACTCCGCATTTTAAATGGAGGGAAGGACGGAGCCGCCTAAAATCTCGCCGTTTTCGTCATATTTCGGTCACTTTGCACTTGGACCAAAGGTAACATTTTCTCAAATAAGGTTACGCGCTTCGATTTGTGGGTAATTTTATACGGTAAAAAGCAAAATTACATCAAATTTTTTCCCCGGACCGCCGCGGATCAACGTTTCTTCATATCTCAAGATAAAAAATGGGAGGCCCCGCGCTAATCACTCGGCTCCCCCACCCCCCACCTTGGCGAAATCCTGGATCCACCCCTGGAGAGGGTCTCCGTTGGCTACGAGGGCCCCGTTGACCCGATTTGCCCCATCCCTGGGCGAAATACTGCGTACGCCCCTGACTCTGGATTGACGCTTTCTCTCGGACCAGTATCAGCTAGGCGCATACAGAACCTCTGCCATGTCACATTTTCCGGGAAGGTAGCGCCGACGGAAAAATGAAATGTTTAATCGACCATTTTACCTTAATTCCAACTAAGTCCGTCTTAGTTATTTCAGGAGAGAAACAATGATTGATTTGGGAAGGAACAAAACATGTGATCCAGTAGAATGCGTATGGCAGAGCTGCATTTTTATGAGCAGAGTAGGTATCTCCTGGCCACGGATTGTGCACAAAGGTTTGTTGTTCGGTCTGCCATATGCGCAATTCCACCTCTAGTTTTATGCCATAAATTTTTAGATTTCTCATTCAGGTAGTTACTTTGAGGTAGCATTCGTCGTTTCATTTCATACAAATGACATAACAGTCTCTCAGACATGTTTCTGCTTTAAAATTATGCTAATTAGTACATACCAACACGACCAAAATTGCAACCAAATCAGGTACTTGGGATTCTATGGAGGCTGCCGGATGGAACAATCCTAGGTTGGAAAAGGCTATGGCCTTGAAATCGTTTTTCAAACCCGAAAATGGTTTCCCATTACGGCCATGAACTCGTTTTTCAAACCCATAATCGTTTCCCAAAATGGCATTGAAATGCTGAGCCAAGCGGTCTACACAAGGTGTTTGGCGATTTCGCAGGAATACGGAATAGTCATCATATATATGCTGTAAAAGACAACATATATTTTTCCTGTGCGTTCAATATCGGTTCAGTTGCATGAAATCGGTACTTTCTCCTGTAAATCTTGTCATATGACAGTGGCTTATGACAAAATTTGACATTCGCTCTCCCCACCCCCGAGGAAAATCCTCTCTACGTGCCTGTTTGGCGGGAGAATCTCCGGCTTCAGGGGTCTCTTCCTTGGGCAAACGGACCAACAGCAAAGCCGGGATTTCCTAAATTGACGGGGGAGGGGCGAGGTTTTTGGCGGGGGTCTACAGTTTCACTGGGCCTTGTGCGACAGTCTGTATTGCCTTTGTTGAGCAATACGATGAACTACGAAGTGAGATTCGAAACCGCAATGGTTCGTTTAGAAGTGCAGCGGGCCGTTTTTGGTGGCCAACATGATGATATTCTACAGAGCCACCTTTGGAAGCACGCAGGAGCCCTCTTCATGCCGGCAGACGGTTCCTTCACAGGCCAACAGAGGATCTCTGTACGGCCAGTCGGTTGTCCCTCTACAGGCAAACAAGGCGCCCCGTTCGCTCGACTGTAGAACTGGAAAAGGAGGCCCCTTTGGAGGTCAGTAGGGGACGCCTAAAGGCCCGTAGGCGGGCCCTTTACAGGCTAGTACGGCCCTTTATAAGTCAACAGGTCACATTTTACAGGCCTGCAAGAGTTATTTACAGGCTGGAATGTTCATCTGGTAGTCCGTAGACGGACACTGCGGACCAGCATGGGCACCCTCAGTGGGACAGCAGGGAACCCTCCACATGCCAGCATGGGACCCCTTGAAGGAGCCCTTTACAGATCCGCAGGGGAGACACAACATCCTTTACAGGCTTGCAGAGGCCCCGTAGCAGGTCGGCAGGGGGCCCATCTGCAGGCCCGTGGACGGGCAGTCCTTCACAGGCCGGCAGGAGCGCTCTTTACAGGCCAGTTGGGGCTTTCTTCACATGTCTGCAGGAGTTTCTTACCAAGCCTCAGCATTTAAGAAGCGTCTGAGTAGAAAGGGTCTTAAATGATGGTAATCTCTACCCAAGGGACCCCTATGCAGAGACGTCAGGAAACGCCTCCACCAGGGGTGTCAATTTGTGTAAATTATAGGGAGGGGGCCAGCCGAAGACCCGACAGCCTAACCTCCCAACATGTGGTTTTCTTAACGGAGTTGGCCCACTTTATTTTGACCAATGGAGATTGATATCTTTTTGGTACTATTTATCACACAAAAAACTACATTTATCCCAATGCATATAGGTACATATAAAGACAGATGATAGAAAGATAGATAGGTACATCGCTTTAAATTTTATTCCCTACTGCCTGCCTCTCTATTATGTACTGCGGCCGTTCTTCTCGTTATTATTATTCATTTTCCATTTTTCCATTAAAACCAGCAGAAAATATTGAGGGGGTGCCCAAACCAACATTGGGGGTGGCCAAGTCAACACTGGGTGGGCCAGGACCTTCTCAAAAGAATACAAGTTGACAACCCTGGCCTCCGCGCTATGTGCGGAAGGGCCCCGGATTTTTTCCCTCACATTTGATCCGAATGCTGTTCCAGAGCGTTTCAGGGTCAGAGCCCGCGCTAAACAGTGCTTGTTGCTCGGATTCGGATCTCTACACACGATTGTGCAGTTCTGGGTTAACCGCCCGATTTTAGGCGCAAGTTTAACGTGCCGACGGGGACGACATGGTCGCGCGTCGGCACGTTAAAGTAACCAGTGTCGCCCTCTCATGTCAGTTGCCAAATGACCTGCGGCACAAACGGCGAGCGCTGAGACAAATCTGACACACCGTGGGTTTGCCAGGGTGGGAAACGTTGACAGAAGCTCCACAAATTGAGCTGCCGACTCGACATTTGGAACAGCGGGGCTTCGTCGATGCAAACGGGGGGGGGGGGTCCGGCCGAAAGTTAGAATTTCACTCAAAATCGACAAGAGACCCTCTCTCGGATGGAAGCCTGGGCCCCCTGGCATCGTCCGAACTCTGTCACAGCAAGCCTGCCGGCGCATTCCATGAGACACCTTAAATAATTGGAAGTTCCTGGTTTCTGGGTCAATTTTAAGTGTAACTGGCACGACGCGCTGTTACGGCTAGACCCAGCCCCTGGCTCAGTGAGGGCAACCTGGGTCCATTCTATGAGGCCCCTCAAAAAACTGTAGGCCCCAGGGTTTTGGTTTGCCTTTTAGTGTAATCGGCACGAGGCCCTCCCTCGGACCTAAGCCGGGACCCCCTTGCAGGCTTCGAACTCCGGTTTAGCGCAGGCCACCCCGGCAGGATTGAAAATTGGGTTTGTGTTCTTGTTGTCGAAGAATGATGTTTGTTTTGGGAGTGCAAAATTTCACAAACAGTAATACCGATTTAAGTTGGCGTTCTTAGTGTAAGTCAGTTATGACATCATACCTGTTTCTTACTGAATGAAGACAGCGTCATTTGCTTGCAGAATTATAAATTTGCCAAGCTGGTTATAATGTAGATTTTAGATGGTGGAACAAAAGATTAGACTTTTGGAGTACAAAATATCCTTTGGGTACACATTTACTGGTGTTTTTCAACACCACCAATAACATCTTTTCCAACTTTGCATCCCCACTCATCAATTTTATGAGGCCCCTGAAAATTGTGGGGCTCTGGCCGCTACAGCAGCTTTTAGTCTAACGGACACGAGGATGGAAACCGGGTCCTAGCAGGGTGTCTGTGTCTGTCTGCTTCTGTGTCAGGGCAGGCCAGCCGGGTCCATTCCGCAAAACCCTTTAAAGATTCATATTTCGCGGTCTCTGGTTACTTTTGGGTGCAAGCTAGAGAGCTCTCTTTACCCCCTTCCACATCTTCCGCCGCCCTTGGCTGAAGGCGTAAGAAAATATGGAAGGTCGCGGCTCACAGCGACCGTTTGCAAAGTCGTGATGTCCATTCATGTCTTTAAGTATTCCGTTAAAGCTAGTGCTTCTTTATTCGCTTAACGTTGATTGACTCGGAAATAACTGTAAACATCGTTCATGTCACGAGGATGGTGCCGCTTGTCTTTGTGTAAAGCCGAATGCAGTGGCAGCGGAGCCTCTCCAGAGATGGTGGGCAAGAAATTTTTCAACTCTTTTCTTTCCATGCAACGCCATAGGGTTAATGTTAAAGTTCGACCGGAGATGGGGGTGGCTGACCTCGTGCCACCCTGCCCCGCTAAACCGCCGCCCCTGGCCGAATGTCAAATAATACTATAAATTAAATAGATGGCATTGCTATTTAAATTTCGCCTCCCAATTTAGCCTTCTACTCCAAACAGTTGTTTTGACATGCATTTGATACAAAGAACCTCGTCATGAAACTTTCCAACCAGGGAAAAAGGTTTCACGCAACGTCGGTGGTCGGGACGTAACACAGTATGTAAGGCATTTTTGTTTGCCCGTGGTTAACGTCAGACTGTGACCTGGAGTAAAATTCTCCCCCCACCGATAGCTTGGTACTGACAAGAGGTTTCCGTTTTACTTGTGTTCTATATCTCTACGTAGTTCATGCGTCTTCTGTCGTCATAGATATCTTCGCTAACTTGGCCGACGTTGCAGAACAAGGCTTCGGGTGTACAAAGCCCAATGATAAGGTGCTATTATCCCTTCCCGATAATTTCATTCAACATGAACACATTCTCCTGCGCTGTTTTTTTTTGCTTTATAATTTGCTGTTCACAAACAGCAAATTATAATTGCGGCAATCAATTCAATTTTGGTGAAGCCGCGAGGGCACGGACTCAAAGTCGCATGGCAGACGACGCTGAAGTCTCACCAGTTTCGGCTGATCACCATTTCGATGTAATATTCGATGTGTGCACGAGAAAATAACCTGTGATGGAACGTTCGGTAGTTTTGGGCGTTAGTTCGGGCGAGACGTTACGAACACATTTCCGATAACCTAGCTGTAGGGTAGAACCGGGTGGCGTTCGGGCCACGCCAGTTACCAGACCCCTCCACCAACGGCAGAGCGCTGTCTCCTTCCCTATAACACTGCATCCGCACCGATCAGATTTAGACGTGTAAGTTTGCGTCGGATGTACCACCTTTGTTGTGTCATCACATGCTTGGCGATGCTGAGATCGTAATCCGGCCGCTGAAGCTTCGCCCAGTTTACCTTCGCTCGTCCTCAAATGAAACAGACTTGTTATAGGGCATGTCTATTCATTTTAACACCACATAATACACTTCGGTTCCAAATCACATCACAGCACAGCAATGCACCAACAGTTTCCTGAGTCATAAATATGCAACACTACAAAATGTGCATGTCCAAACAACTTGACGGTGATATGCACGATCATGGCTACAAAATACAAAGACTTGTTGACACACAAATTATAACCGGAGCTGCTATGGCGGCACCTTAATCCACTTCCTCCACAGTAGGCCCCTGGCTGTCGCCCCGCGGACCAGGTCCTGGCTGGCCGGCCCCGCCGCCCTGACCATGCTGGTGGATCTTGGCCATGATCGGGCTGCACGTTCTCTGCAGTTCCTGAAGCCGGTGCTCAAACTCCTCCTTCTCAGCCAGTGTGTTCGAGTCCAGCCACTTGATCGTCTCGTCGCAGAGATTGTTCAACCTCTGCTTGTCGTCTTCAGACACCTTCTGGCCGGCTTCGTCAACCGCCTGGCGAACGGAGTAGACGTAGCTCTCCAACTGGTTCCGGGCGGAGACGCGCTCTCGCTGGGCGTCGTCCTCGGCTTTGAACTTCTCCGCATCGGCCACCATTCGCTCGATGTCCTGCTTGCTCAGGCGGCCCTTGTCGTTTGTGATGGTAATCTTGTTCGACTTACCCGTCGACTTGTCCTCGGCATTTACGTTCAGGATGCCGTTGGCGTCGATGTCGAATGTGACGACAATCTGGGGCACTCCCCTCGGCGCTGGAGGCAGTCCGGTCAGGTCGAATCTGCCCAACAGATTGTTGTCCTTTGTCATGGCGCGCTCGCCTTCGTACACCTGGATGGTCACGGCCGGCTGATTGTCAGAGTACGTGGTGAACGTCTGCTGCTGCTTGCACGGGATGCGGCTGTTGCGCTCAATCAGCTTCGTCATCACGCCGCCGGCCGTCTCGATGCCGAGCGACAGCGGCGCCACGTCCACCAGCAGCACGTCCTGGATGGCCGAGCTCGTGTCGCCCGACAGCACGGCGGCCTGCACGGCCGCGCCGTACGCCACCGCCTCGTCAGGGTTGATGCTCAGGTTCAGCTGCTTGCCGTGGAAACAGTCCTGCAACAGCTTCTGGATCTTCGGGATGCGCTTCGAGCCGCCCACCAGCACGATCTCGTTGATAGAAGACTTGTCCAGCTTGGCGTCTCGCAGCGCCTTCTCCACAGGATCCAGCGTGCTGCGGAACAGGTCGATGCACAGCTCCTCGAAGCGCGCCCGCGAGATCCTGCTGTAGAAGTCAATGCCCTGGTACAGCGCGTCGATCTCGATGTTGGCTTCGGTACTGCTGGACAGGGTCCGTTTGGCTCTTTCGCAAGCTGTCCTCAGCCGCCTCATGGCTCGGGCGTCACTCTTCAGGTCCTTCTTGTGCTTTCGCTTGAACTCGTCGGCGAAGTGGTTCACCATCCGGTTGTCGAAGTCCTCGCCGCCCAAGTGGGTGTCGCCAGCCGTCGACAGCACCTCGAACATGGAGCCTTCGGCGATCGTCAGGATCGAGACGTCGAACGTGCCACCTCCCAGGTCGAAGATCAACACGTTCTTGTCTCCGGACAGCTTCTTGTCGAGGCCGTAGGCCAGCGCCGCCGCCGTCGGCTCGTTGATGATCCGCTTCACATTCAGTCCAGCAATCATGCCAGCGTCCTTGGTGGCCTGGCGCTGCGAGTCGTTGAAGTAGGCCGGCACCGTGACAACGGCGTCAGTCACTTTGGTGCCCAGGTAAGCCTCGGCCGTCTCCTTCATCTTCGTTAGCACCATTGAGCTGATCTCCTCGGGCGTGAACCGCTTCGTCTCACCCTTGTACTCCACCTCCACAACCGGCTTACCGCCCTCGTTGATCACCTTGAACGGCCAGTGGCGCACGTCCTGCTGAATCTTCGGGTCGTCGAAGCGACGACCGATCAGACGTTTGGCGTCGAACACGGTGTTCTTGGGGTTCATCGCCACCTGACCTTTGGCTGCGTCTCCGATGAGCCGCTCCGTGTCGGTGAAGGCCACGTAGCTGGGCGTGGTCCTGTTGCCCTGGTCGTTGGCAATGATCTCCACCTTGCCATGTTGGAACACGCCCACGCACGAGTAGGTCGTGCCCAGATCGATTCCGATCGTCGGTTTCTTCATTCTGCTACTGTCCGTTGCACTTTCGCACAGAAATCGCACTGACGTAAATCGCGAGCTTCGTCGCACAGCACTCAATCGCGCTCTTGCTTTCGAATCTCTTTTCGAAATGTCTACCGTCTCTGACCAGTCTTCACTTTTATACTGAAGCAGAATATGACCTAGAACAAACTAGAAGCTCAACGAGCATTCCAGATTATTGAGATGTTTCGCGGCCTGCCATTGGCTGATTTGTGGCACTGTGAGTGACAGGCATTCTCATTGGTTGGTAGTCGGCCCAGTAGGAAACCGTTTCGAGAAGACACGAAAACATTCTACGTTGTTCTGTTTCTGCAGAGTGCACCGCGGCGTATTGATGTGGCATCATGGAGATGTCAGTCTGATTGGTTGGCTGTCGGCTGAAATTGTTTCGAGAAGTCACAGAAACCTTCTACGTTGATTTATTTCTACAGAGCGCTCCACGCAGTCCTGGTATGACGTCAGAAATATATATGACGTCATACACTTCTGCTTGCTGATTGGCTAAGCATGATACCCAGAAGGCTCTAGTGCCGGATGGTGGTATGCGTGAGCTAGGGTCGTGCGAAACATTGCATTTAAAGATGTCGGTAGTTGAACGAACATGGATGCTCTCCATGGGCCAGCATGACCCGTGAAAATGTTTGATGGGACCCGATATGCTGATGAACAGTGGAATATGAATTCCAGCGGGGCTGCAGGCCAGGTGAATCCCATACCGACATTCCGTTGACCCGTCACCAGCCCGACCTCAGTGCCGTGTGCAGCTGGGATAATTATTAACACTACTTCTATGTTGCTCTATGGATTGCATCTGATAGATCCATAGTTGTATATGGATGATCTTTTGGCCTCTGCATGGAAATAAATTGCCGAAAAGTAGCTCCAGACCTGCCAGCTTTGAAAACGCTCGTACACCGATGAGAATATTGACCATCCTTGGGCAAAATTCATGTGCCGGCGGTGCTGGTGCAGACCACCGGTGGCCGGAATGTTCGTGTGGGCCCGGCCATGTTTTTTTTTTTACAATACGTGCTGCCACGAATGCAGCGGTCTTAACAAGACTTGAGACTTGATTCCGCTTGACCGGAATCAGTTCCAATTCCATACCCAGGCAGATGGCTCCGAGTCCGAATCAAATTCCAAATGACAAATTACAAGCGGAATCGATTCCGAATCCAATGTCCAATGGGGTCGAAAATGTCTGATTCGGAATCTGAATCCGATCCCAATGCAGCAATTTCATTATACTTAATTTCATTATATTTGCTGTTTCACTAAGCGGTTCCAAAACAACGGTCAAAATGACACCACAGTAATGAGAACATCACAACCAGAATAGGCATAAATGCAACAGAACATGAGGGCTAACGTACTGCGAGTGCAGTCGTAAAATATTAAAAATTAGACTGTTTTCTAATGAAAATTTGTCATTCGGCGTTCAGCGACTGCTGAGTTGTTAGCCTGCAAAAGAGTTATTACCAGACTTGTGCTCCATTTCAGCGGAATCGAGCCGAATTCGGATTCGTTTCCATTTGGACCGGAATTAGATTCGAAATCGATTCAGTTGGAACTTGCGTTGAGTCCGATTCAGAAATGATTCAGGCAGTCTACGGAAACACTGGAATCGGAAACGAATCCAAAGGCCAAATATCTGATTTCGCTGCTTGTCACAGATAAACCTACCACTTCTTTGGTATTAAAGAAATACGCGTACAATCATTTAGTTATGCACGTATATGCACTAAAGATTTCACTCTGAACACAGCTTTAAACAGTTACATGTCTTATGGTCTACTTGTTTATGGTTCCGTGGGCCGGACATTGCATGTTAGGTACGTAGGTAGGCAACTGGGATGAGGCTGTGTTCCAAGATTTAGAAAAGCCAACATCAGGCCAAAGGATCTCCAACTCAAGGCAAGACAAACATGGAAGAAAAGGATGCCCAAGTATCACTTTACAACTGGTGAGCGGGTAGTGCTACCATGTAATTGCCTCCTCCACGACCTCATAGGCATTTTACTGGTGACGAATGTTGTTATTTACTTTAAGCTTGCTGCAAGAGCGCCAGAACTGTACATCGTAAATAGTGCGAAAACGCCGTGCTACTATTAGTGCAGTTCACACGGTACGCCTGCTTTCCTAGTTCGGCTTTTTTAGGAAATAGACATTTTTAAAAGACGTAAGTCCATTTTTGTTTATGAAAGCAATCTGTGTTCAAAATTCCGTATTGTGTCTGAACCTCATCTTTCTTGCGTAACCTTTACATAGGCAAAGTTCACGCAGAGCTTTCTGTGGCTGCCACTTTTTCCACCGACGCGAAAAAAACATTCCTCAATAAAAATATGTTTATTTATTTCAACAGGTTTTGGGAATACTTTCTGACGGTGAATGCGTCACCAATCACAAGGTCCAACTTCAATCGACATATGACAATTTTTTTTAATTCACCCGAATGCTTTTTCATGGCGTGACTTCGAATGGAAGCTTTTCTTGAGCATAGATTGTTGTAAAGCCCTCGCCGCAGTATTGCAAGTCCTGTTCAACTGCTCACTGAATAATTTTCCACCTGCCTTAAATCCACTGATGTCTAGACTGTTTTAAGATGCTCCTTTTCCCGAGGGGCGCCATTAGAAAACGCACGTTTCAAAGCCTTAAAATCCGTTTTCAGACCGGGTTGATGGTCACTCCAGGGCACAGTTAAGTGGAGCAATATAGAACTTTGTATGAAAATATGGTGATAGTCTAAATGCCACATTCAAGAAGGATAGCTTGCTTAACCACAAAATATACCGCGAAACATTGCAACTTGGAAAACCATGTCATTCTGCATCTATTTTCAACAGAATCAAAGCACTGGTGATGTGCGGCAAAATGTATGGTTATCAGTACCTAATGTTAATTCATGCAGAAGTATAACGACATTGTTACATTGGAATCAGATTCAGATTCCGAATCAGACATTTTCGACCGCACTGACATTGGATTCGGAATCGATTCCGCTTGTAATCTGTCATTCGGAATTTGATTCGGACTCGGAGCCATCTGCTTGCGTATGGAATTGGAACTGATTCCGGTCAAGCGGAATCAAGTCTCAAGCCTTGTTAAGACCGCTGCATTCGTGGCATACAAACATTCCGGCCACCGGTGGTCGGCACCAGCACCGCCGGCACATGAATTTTGTTCAAGGATGAGCAATATTCCCATCGGTGTACGAGCGTTTTCAAAGCTGGCAGGCCTAGAGCTACTTTTCGGCAATTTATTTCTATGCAGAGGCCAAAAGGTCATCCATATACAACTATGCATCCATAAGATGCAATCCATAGAGCAACATAGAAGTAGTGTTAAAAATTATCCCAGCTGCACACGGCAATCATGTCGGGCTGGTAACGGGTCACCGGAATGTCGGTATGGGATTCACCTGGCCCGCAGCCCCGCTGGAATTAATATTCCATTGTCTAGCAGCATATCGGGTCCCATCAAGCATTTTCACGGTCATACTGGCCCATGGAGAACATCCATGTTCGTTCAACTGCCGACAATGCAATTTTTATGCATATAATATCTTTAAATGCAATGTTTCGTACGGCCCTAGTTCACGCATACCACCATCCGGCACTAGAGCCTTCTGGGTGTCATGTTCAGCCAATCAGCAAGCAGAAGTGTATGACGTCATATAGTTTATGACGTCATACCAGGACTGCGTGGAGCGCTCTGTAGAAATAAATCAACGTAGAAGGTTTCTGTAACTTCTCAAAACAATTCAGCCGACAGCCAACCAATCAGACTGACTTTTTCATGATGCCGCATCAATACGCCGCGGTGCACTCTCCAGAAACAGAACAACGTAGAATGTTTTCGTGTCTTCTCGAAACGGTTTCCTACTGAGCCGACCACCAACCAATGAGAATGCCTTTCACTAACAGTGCCACAAATCAGCCAATGGCAGGCCGCGAAACATCCCAAGAATCTGGAATGCTCGTTGAGCTTCTAGTTTGTTCTAGGTCATATTCTGCTTCAGTATAAAAGTGAAGACTGGTCAGAGACGGTAGACATTTCGAAAAGAGATTCGAAAGCGAGAGCGCGATTGAAAGCTGTGCGACGAAACTCGCGATTTACGTCAGTGCGTTTTCTGTGCGAAAGTGCAACGGACATTAGCAGAATGAAGAAACCGACGATCGGAATTGATCTGGGCACGACCTACTCGTGCGTGGGCGTGTTCCAGCATGGCAAGGTGGAGATCATTGCCAACGACCAGGGCAACAGGACCACGCCCAGCTACGTGGCCTTCACCGACACGGAGCGGCTCATCGGAGACGCAGCCAAAGGTCAGGTGGCGATGAACCCCAAGAACACCGTGTTCGACGCTAAGCGTCTGATCGGTCGTCGCTTCGACGATCCGAAGATTCAGCAGGACCTGCGCCACTGGCCGTTCAAGGTGATCAACGAGGGCGGTAAGCCGGTCGTGGAGGTGGAGTACAAGGGTGAGACGAAGCGGTTCACGCCCGAGGAGATCAGTTCAATGGTGCTAACGAAGATGAAGGAGACGGCCGAGGCTTACCTGGGCACCAAAGTGACTGACGCCGTTGTCACGGTGCCGGCCTACTTCAACGACTCGCAGCGCCAGGCCACCAAGGACGCTGGCATGATTGCTGGACTGAATGTGAAGCGGATCATCAACGAGCCGACGGCGGCGGCGCTGGCCTACGGCCTCGACAAGAAGCTGTCCGGAGACAAGAACGTGTTGATCTTCGACCTGGGAGGTGGCACGTTCGACGTCTCGATCCTGACGATCGCCGAAGGCTCCATGTTCGAGGTGCTGTCGACGGCTGGCGACACCCACTTGGGCGGCGAGGACTTCGACAACCGGATGGTGAACCACTTCGCCGACGAGTTCAAGCGAAAGCACAAGAAGGACCTGAAGAGTGACGCCCGAGCCATGAGGCGGCTGAGGACAGCTTGCGAAAGAGCCAAACGGACCCTGTCCAGCAGTACCGAAGCCAACATCGAGATCGACGCGCTGTACCAGGGCATTGACTTCTACAGCAGGATCTCGCGGGCGCGCTTCGAGGAGCTGTGCATCGACCTGTTCCGCAGCACGCTGGATCCTGTGGAGAAGGCGCTGCGAGACGCCAAGCTGGACAAGTCTTCTATCAACGAGATCGTGCTGGTGGGCGGCTCGACGCGCATCCCAAAGATCCAGAAGCTGTTGCAGGACTGTTTCCACGGCAAGCAGCTGAACCTGAGCATCAACCCTGACGAGGCGGTGGCGTACGGCGCGGCCGTGCAGGCCGCCGTGCTGTCGGGCGACACGAGCTCGGCCATCCAGGACGTGCTGCTGGTGGACGTGGCGCCGCTGTCGCTCGGCATCGAGACGGCCGGCGGCGTGATGACGAAGCTGATTGAGCGCAACAGCCGCATCCCGTGCAAGCAGCAGCAGACGTTCACCACGTACTCTGACAATCAGCCGGCCGTGACCATCCAGGTGTACGAAGGCGAGCGCGCCATGACAAAGGACAACAATCTGTTGGGCAGATTCGACCTGACCGGACTGCCTCCAGCGCCGAGGGGAGTGCCCCAGATTGTCGTCACATTCGACATCGACGCCAACGGCATCCTGAACGTGAATGCCGAGGACAAGTCGACAGGCAAGTCGAATAAGATTACCATTACGAACGACAAGGGCCGCCTGAGCAAGCAGGACATCGAGAGAATGGTGGCCGATGCAGAGAAGTTCAAGGCCGAAGACGACGCCCAGCGAGAGCGTATCTCCGCCCGGAACCAGCTGGAGAGCTACGTCTACTCCGTTCGCCAGGCGGTTGACGAAGCCGGCCAGAAGGTGCCTGAAGACGACAAGCAGAGGGTGAACAACCTCTGCGACGAGACGATCAAGTGGCTGGACTCGAACACGCTGGCTGAGAAGGAGGAGTTTGAGCACCGGCTTCAGGAGCTGCAGAGAACGTGCAGCCCGATCATGGCCAAGATCCACCAGCATGGTCAGGGCGGCGGGGCCGGCCAGCCAGGATCTGGTCCTCAGGGCGACAGCCAGGGACCCACTGTGGAGGAGGTGGATTAAGGTGCCGTCACAGCGGCTCCGGTTATAATTTGTGTGTCAAGAAAAGTCTTTGTATTTTGTAGCCATGATGGTGCATATGACCGTCAAATTGTTGGTAATGATGTACATTTTGTAGAGTCTTTGGACATTCACATTTTGTAGTGTTGCATATTTATGACTCAGGGACATAGGGAACTCTTGGTATATTGTGCTGTGATGTGATTTGGAACCAGAGTGTATTATGTGGTGTTGAAATGAATAAACATGCTCTGTGACGGGCCTGTTTGATTTGAGGACAAGCGAAGGTAAGCTGGGCTCAGCTTCAGCGGCCGGATGACGATCTCAGCATCGCCAAGCATCTGATCACAAAACAAAGGTGGTACATCCGACGCAAACTTACACGTCTAAATCCGATCGGTGCGGATGCAATCGTTTAGGGAAGGAGACAGCGCTCTGCCGTTTGTGGAGGGGTTTGGTAACTGGTGTGGCCCGAACGCCACCCGGTTCTACCCTACAGCTAGGTTATCGGAAATGTGTTCGTAACGTCTCGCCCGAACTAACGCCTGAAACTACCGAACGTTCCATCACAGGTTATTTTCTCATGTACCACCATATTACATCGAAATGGTGATCAGCCGAAACTGGTGAGACTTCAGCGTCGTCTGCCATGCGACTTCGAGTCCGTGCCCTCGCAGCTTCACCAAAATTAAATTGATTGCCGCAGTTATAATTGCTGTTTGTGAACAGCGCAGCAGAATATGCTCATGTTGAATGAAATTACCGAGAAGGGATAACCGCACCTTATCATAGGGTTTAATAACGTCTCTGGTATTGATTTTTGTAGTCATTAATGTGGCTCATTACCTAAGGAATCACTGGCATACGTCATCATACGGTAAATGGCACAATACCTTCGCCATTATTAGGTAATCTTCGAAGGATAAAAAGTAAATCCATTTGTACACCCGAAGCCTTGTTCTGCAACGTCGGCCAAGTTAGCGAAGATATCTATGACGACAGAAGACGCATAATTTACGTAAAGATGTCGAACGCAAGTAAAACGAAACCTCTTGTCAGTACCAAGTTATCGATGGGGGGAGAATTTTACTCCAGGTCACAGTCTGACGTTAACCATGGGCAAACAAAAATGCCTAACATATCGTGTTACGTCCCGACCACGACGTTGCGAGAAGCCCTTTTCCCTGGTTGGAAAGTTTCATGACGAGGCATTTCGTACCAATTACATGTCCAAACAACTGTTTGGAGTAGAAGGGTAAATTCGGAGGCGAAATTTGAATGGCAATGACATCTGTTTAATTTATGGCATCATTTGACATTCGGCCAGGGGCGGCGGTTTAGCGGGGGAGGGTGCCACGGGGGCAGCCACCCCCATCTCCGGTCGAGCTTTAGTATTAACCCTATGGCGTTGCATGGAAAGAAAAAAGTTAAAAAAAAAATTTCGCCCACCATCTCTGGAGAGGCTCCGCCGCCACTGCATTCGGCTATACACAAAGACAAGCGGCACCATCCTCGTGACATGAACGATGTTTACAGTTATTTCCGAGTCAATCTTTGTTAAACGAATAAGGAAGCACTAGCTTTAACGGAATGCTTAAAGACATGAATGGACATCATGACTTCGCAAATGATCGCTGTGAGCCGCGACCTTCCATATTTTCTTACGCCTTCAGCCAAGGGCGGCGGGAGATGTGGGAGGGGGCAAGGGGAGAAAGTAACCAGAGACCGCGAAATCTGAATCTTTGAAGGGCTTTGCAGAATGGACCCGGCTGGCCTGCCCGGACACGGAGACAGACAGACACACCACCCTGCTAGGACCCGGTTTCCATCCAACAGAATGCCTCGTGTCCGTTACACTAAAAGCTGCTGCAGCGGCCAGAGCCCCACAATTTTCAGAGGCCTCATAAAATTGATGAGCGGGGGTGCAAAGTTGGAAAAGGTGTTGTTGGTGGTGTTGAAAAACACCAGAAAATGTGTACTCCATTGACATTTTGCACTCCAAAAGTCTAATCTTGTGCCCCCATCTAAAATCTACGTTATAACCAGCTTGGCAAATTTATAATTCTGCAAGCAAATGACGCTGTTTCCATTCAGTAGGAAACAGATACGATGTCATAACTGACTTACACTAAGAACGCCAACTTAAACCGGTATTACTGTTTGTGAAATTTTGCACTCCCAAAACAAACATCATTCTTCGACAACAAGAACACAAACCAAATTTCAGTCCTGCTGGGGTGGCCTGCGCTAAACCGGAGTTCGAAGCCTGTTAGGGGGTCCCGGCTTAGGTCCGAGGGAGGGCCTCGTGCCGATTACACTAAAAGGCAAACCAAAACCCTGGAGCCTACAGTTTTTCGAGGCACCTCATAGAATGAACCCAGGTTGCCTTCACTGAGCCAGGGGCTGGGTCTCGCCGTAACAGCGCGACGTGCCAGTTACACTTAAAATTGACCCAGAAACCAGGACCTTCCAATTTTTAAGGTGTCTTGTGGAATGCGCCGGCAGGCTTGCTGTGACAGAGTTCGGACGATGCTAGGGGGCCCAGGCTTCCATCCGGGAGAGAGTCTCTTGCCGATTTTGAGTGAAATTCTAACTTTCGGCTGCCCCCCCCCCCGGTCCCGTACGGCCCCAGTCCTCATCTTGGTCGTTTCAGGGGTCCTGTGAGCCCTCTGATGGCGTCAGGGGCACTCGGCCGTGTTGGGACCCTGTTGTGGTCTTAGGGGGTTTCAGGGGCCTTCTATGCATCTCAGTTCATCTAACCCTCCCGGAGGTCCCCTAACAGCGTGAAGAGCCCGTCAGGTACTTACAGAGACCCCGCGAAGCCCTTTCGGGGCCTCTTTTAGGTCTGGCAGGGACCCCTTCTCAGCCCTCGGGGGAGGCGATCGCACCATTGCTCCCCCATCCGCGCCTGGCGCTCGTAATCAGTAGGGGCTCCATGTAGTTAAAATTACTGTCGGCTTGTAAAGGCCCTTGTTGGAGTGCAAAATGCATCCCTGCTTGTCTGTAAGGATGTTACTGCCGATCGGGCGGGTGCCCCTTGTAGGTTGGCAGGGGCATCTATGTTTAGGGGCCCCTGTTAGCCTGTAGGAGGCGGGGCCCCCTATCCGGCCATACGGGACTCCTGTCGGCCTGTCGAGGCAGGGACAGAGCCTTCTTCGAAACCGAAAGGAGGTCCCCCAGAGGTTGGCAGGAACCCCTTGTAGGCCGGCAAGGGACCCTCGCCAGACAAGCAGTGAACTCCCCTACAAGTTAGCAGGGGTCCCTAAACGCTCATTCAGACCATGGGTCTGTTTTCATAGCACGCAAGTCCCTTTTGTGTATTCGAAGTACGTTTTTTTTTTAGATTCGTAAGCCTTCTGTAATGCTTAAAGTATTACCCATCTATGCTAATAGGATATCCTGTAACTGCTACAAATTTGCTATGTACACGGTCGTAGCCAAGGGGAGGAGGCATGGGGACCATGTCCCCCCTCGTGCCAAGCTGTCTTCACGAAGCATACAGCGATTTCGCCGGAATACTTAATAGCGATCATATATGCGTTGCAAATGCAAACATATGTTTTCCTGTGTGTTAAATATGAGTTAAGTTACTTAAAACTGCTGCTTTTTCCTACAGATTTCTTCACATACCGGCCGCATGTCAAAATTTGACATTCGGCCCCTCCCTGAGGAAAGTCCTGCCTAGGTGCCTGGCTATGGAGCTAATGCTTCTGTCAGTTTCCAGTCAAGCTAGACTTTTTGCCACAATTTGATTGAAATATAACGAACGCAAGCTGAGGCAGAACAGTGACAGTTTTAGTAAACGTGGCAGCAGTGTAGATAGTCTCGATTTCATCACACCATTTAACGAGTGCAATGTTTACAACAAAGACCGTTAAGCCTCCCGCTTAAAAAAAAAAAATACAACATGCGTTAAATTTTAGTCTTAAACCGACTACGTCCTTGAACCCTCATGATAAAAGAAATAACAACTAAAAATTCAATACAGTTGTAGTTTTAGGTAACTTGCAGCACTTCAGATCGCGGCGGTCAGCTTATCATGTCATATAAGGAAAGTAATTTCTGCGTCCGCAGCCCCAGCCCTACCAGGGAGGCCCCTGAAGCGTCAACAAAAGCCCCTGATGCAGGTAGAGGGGCGTCTAGGCTGCCAGATATGCCCCAAGTAACAGAGGAAGACCCCGATATAGCCATGGAGACAACCTGAGACGTTCAGAGGGCCCATGACACTGCACAGTGGTCATGAAATCGCCAAAAAGGTGTTTTGTAACTACCAGGGGGCCCCTGAGACGGCAAAAATGTTTCCCAGAGACGACAGGAGGGGCACCTAAGACAACAGGGGCTCCACTGAGACGATCAGAGAGGCCCCTGAAACTACTTAACCTTGAGACGTCCAGACAACTCTTGAAACGTCCAAAGGACCTGGAGCATTGCCAGGGGCGCCTCTGTCACGGCTGAGGAAGACTTATAGAGGGCCCTTGTTACCGCCTGAGAGGCTCTTTAGACGACAAAAATCCCCCAGGGACGACAGGAGGAAGGTGACTCGAGATGGCTTTACCCTATTCCCGGAAGGGGCGTCGAATCCGCACTGCGTCAAAAACCCTGGAATTAGGAAGCAAGAAACCCGAGGGGGAGGATCCGCCCCCGGTCTTTTTGCTTGCTAATTCCAGGGTTTTGGACGCAGCTCCAGGAAACTTGATGACGTTTCTTGGATATTCTTACTACGTACTGTAACAAAATCTCGTAATTCTATTTTGCTTAGCCAGGCAGTGTTTTTGGGAGGCACCTCAGGCCTTTTTTTGGTCCTGTTCAGGATAAAAGGAAAATGTCTGCCAAAAACAGCGTTTTTAAGATAGGACGCAAAATTGTATATAGATGTATAGCTAAATCGTTGGGCAACATACAGATACAATTTTGTTCGTCTGAGGTCACCTCACAAGGTTAGGCCAAGGTCAAAAGTCAAAATTTGGTCTTACAGTCATTATTTTAGCGCTATCTTTTCAAATGCAGCACCCGGAATATACATGACGTAGAAGGGTGCCCTCTACTTGTGTACCAGGTTTCAGCTTGATATCAGGTCAGGTCACGGAGCTGTGACCTAGAATGCCAGTGCGTGCACCTAATATCACAACAGCCGTAAAATGGAATTTTGAAAATAGTGAATTCAAATAATTGTAAACGTTTCCAGATAACAGTAAATGCACACAAGATCATTCCAAGTTACTCTAAGGTCATAAGAAGTCATTTAAGGCCAAAGGTCGTAAGTTGGCCTGACGAACATGTGACCATGACATTTCTGCCTTGTTTATGTCCCTGGCACCGCCTATGCTAATATTATGTAAACATTGTAATACGATTTGTACCTGTTCAGCATAACATGACTATTAGAATCTAAAAAGGTGTCTTTAACTTTCTTTTTAATCCAGTTTTTGTAAAAATAATCATCCTATTTTTGGAGCCCTATGAACGCCAATAATTTTTTTTCAGAATTTCAAATGCATGGAATAGTGGTAAAAGTCCTGTCCATCATCTCTCGATTCATGCATATTTCGTCAACATCGGTCCATAAACAACAGTTATAACAAGTCCAAAAATAGCCTCCATTTTGACTTTTTTGCCCTCCTGTATCTCCACCCTTTTCAAAATGTTGAAAACTTCTTCTTATAAAAATGTAGTTTACGTCATGGCAAATCGATTGCCGTTAATTGCGATGAAATCTTATGTGTAGTTCTCGAGATCTCAAGGGGGGGGGATCCGAATCCGCCCCTCTACCGGGAATCGGCCATACCGTCTAGCCCTCCGGGAATAGGGTTAAGGAGATTCAAGCCCATAAAGGGACCCGTATCGGTCTGTAAGGGACCCCTGCCGGTCTATAGTGCCCCTGCCAGCCTGCGTGGGTCCCCTGCCGACCTGTGGGGACTCCTACCGGCCTGTAGGCGCTACCTGATAGTTTGCAGGGCTCCCTGCCGGCCTGTAAGAGACCCCTGTCAGTCGGAAGGGGTCCCTGCTTGCCTGTAGCTGCCCCGCCCCCGTCGGCATGAAGGAGCCCCTACTGACATGCAGAGCTCCTTGCCGCCGCCTGTTCGGCCCTTGCCGGCATGTGGAGGGACTCTCTTACGGCCTGTAGAGAGGCCCCCCAGCGTATAGAGGAGCCCCCTGACGGTCTGCAGAGGAACCCCTGACGGCTGTGGAGTCTTACAGTAAAAAAATTGTTTTTGGCGTGATCACGACAATCATAGAAGAGCCAGCTGGTTGCAACTGATAACGTTTAGGAAAGGCAGGCATCCATTGTCGTAGAATTTCTCTGGCTGTTTTTATTCAGGGGGCCCACACGTAAGATACGGGCTCACCATTGGTCACGCACCTTCCTCCCCGAACTTTTGGGTCTTCTGTACCCCTCTGCGAACCTCTTGTGAAATGTTGTGTTAATATTTTTGTCCAGGGAGCCCACGTGAAGTGAGGGGGCCCGGCAATGATGATGATGGCTGGGCGAGAGACCCCGATATTTTTGGCCGGCTGCGCCCCTGCCCAAGAGTGTGTTAGGCGGGCTTCTGGCACCGAAAACGTCCCCCTAAGACTGCCGGTGAAGGCCCTGAAGCGCCAAGGAATCCTGGTACGGCTGGAGGGAGCTTAAGACTGCCAGATCTACCCCATGTACCAGAGGAAGATCCCTGATCACAGGTGCAGCCAAAGGGAGGGGGGGGGGAAGGGCCGGGCTCCCCTTAGGCCCACTTTTTGCAAGAAATCACTGCTCATCGTTTTCCCAGCAGGCGGTTTTTGCGTGATTTCAGTTCACACTGAACTCCCCCCTCTCTTGAGAAAGTCATGGCTATGCCCCACCCCTGATACAGCCATAGAGACTATCAGAGACGATCAAAGGGCCCATGACACTGTGCAGAGGCCCTGAAATCGCCAAAAGGTCTTTCGTAATTTCCAGAGGGCCCCTGAGACGGCAAATATGCTCCCCATAAACAAGAGGGGCGCCTAAGACAACAGGGGGTCCACTGAGACGACCAGAGGGCCCCTGAAACTACTAAACCTTGAGACATCCAGACAGCTCCTGAATCAGCCAAAGGAGGTCGTTGCCAGAGGTGCCTCTGTCACAGCAAAGAGGCTTTATAGAGGGCCCTTGTTACTGCCCGAGGGGCCTCTTAGACGACGAAAATTCCCCAGGGGCGACAGGAAGGAACCCGAGATGGCTTGTGTCCATAAAGCTGCCAGATGGCTCCATGACACTGCCCAAGGTGTCCCTAAAACTGCCAAAGAAGCGCCTAAGACGTCCCGAGGGACACGTGAAACTCTAAAAGGAACCTAAGACCACCAGAGGGCCCTGACACGGCAGACGGCCCGAGATCACCAAAGAGCTGGCAAGTCTCCAGAAGCTGTAAGGGGCAGAGGGGCCCCTGGACCAGATACAGACATTTCTAGTAAAGGGATGAACGCAGCCGCCTAAAATCCCGTGTTTGTTGTAATATTTCGGGCACTTTATAGCAGGGCCTATTTTAAGGAAAAATGACTGCGGGGGCAATTCTGCGAACGAGACGCATTGGTTGAGACCACCCCCCGCATTTGCGTTCTCCTTATTGAATTTTGTCCACTTCATATATATATATTCCTAAGGAAAGGACACACACACACACACACACACACACACATATATATATATATATATATATATATATATATATATATATATATATATATATATAGATGCTTTCTTAAGGCGAATTACGATGAACACTTCCACAGCGCTCTGTCATTAACTGATATGTCTTTTGGGGAAACCATGTGTGCAAAATATGGCTTGGTCCAGCACTCTTAAGCACTTTCACACGAAGACTGTATGTCGTTTGTGCTGGATTTTATTTTATTTCGATGAAATTCGCGCTGACTTTTGTGCATTCCGAGCCCATTAAATTCAAAGGACACGATTTCATTTATCCCCAGCAAGAACTTATTCTCCCTGGACTTGTGATCCCTGGGAGATTCGCTCAGGGATGTCTGAAATGCCCCCAAATGTGTTTTGTGCTTGAGTTTTTTAAAAGAAGCGCACGATATGCATAAAATGCACATCATAGTACTCCTTTTGACACACTGGATCGAAAGACACTTCGCATTCTGTCTCAGGTCATTGGTCACTGGCCCTGTCGGCAGTAGTGTGGCTTAGGTGGGAATGATACTTCAGTCCTCTTAGTGGCCTCGGGGTTCTGGCGACGATGCTATTCGACGACTTGCAGCAGGTACTGCTTTTGCCTTTCATCCTTCGTCATTACCTTGTTGTATACTTGGATAAGAGCCACAGCTCGTTCGGCGAAGTCGCTAACTACCGCGATCCCGCACAGGACTTCCTTAGCGTTCGTGAAGCCAGGTGCTGTCTCCCAATCAGCGGGATCTGCGGCAAGGAAGTCCATGTTGATGCCGTAGGTTTTCAGGTTGCCCATCGACTTAGCGGTAATGAAGTCGACGATGATCTTCCTGGGACGAGAACCTCCTTTTCTGCGAGATCCACCTGCGCTCGCTGGGAGGACTCTCCGATCCCTGTTCCTGGAGTGCCGCGATCATCCTCGTCTTCATCTCACACGGCACGCCCTCGTCGAAGAACGACACACCAGCCAGTTCTTCGCTGGGGCACCATAATAGGTGATTGTTATCATAAATCATATGTCGACTATAATGTCATAATAGATAATAGGTGATCGGCAAACTCCTTGGAGATCCCCTTCGAAATTTCAGCATTCACATCAGGCTTGGCAGAACGGCCAGGTCGCGCACGGAAGCGCTGACCGCCGATGAAGAACAGAACCATGCACTGACGTACAAAACAACCATGAAAGAGACGAAGCGCTCGAGTGCTCCCAATTCACTGAGAGTCACGGAGAACTGATGGCAAAGCCAGAAGATCTTGATCCCGCAGATTATGCGCCCCATCCATCTGGCGCGATGGAACCATCTATCTGGCACGTTGGAGAGCACCCGGCTGGGGAACTTGATTCGCCGTGGAGGCTCTTGACCAAATGGCATAATCGAGACCTCAAAGAACCAACGATGATCATCGCTAGGCTGGATTTCGGCGAGCTTCTCACGGCAGAAGGCGACGAAACGATCATTGGAAGAGAAAAACTCATACAACATAGTCTCGGCCAATGCTGGCTCCAGGTCTTCATACACCATAGGTTCAAACTTGTTCCAATCAATGAGTCCCCATCTCTTCTTGAAGCTCTTGAACAAGGAGATCGCGGTCCCGAGGACGGACCGAAGCGCGTGGAGAAAGCCGCCTCTGCCTCCAGTTCGACGATATGATGACGACAAGCAAAGTGAAAAGGCCGTCACTCAAGCTTCTGCTGAAGAAGCGTGTTTGCTCCCACAACTTGTCCAGTATTGCTGGAGGTGGTGTCGAAGCTCATGCCGACGACGTTGTCCGAAACCTCCCAGTCTTCCAAACAAAGCGCGACAACGTCGGCTGGCGTTGCTCCGGCTCTACTTGCAACTTCCAAACACCGAAGAGCTTGGCGGCACTTCTTGGACCGGTTACAATGACAGAGTCGATCCACCTTTTCCTTTCCATCGTCAGTAACAGTTTGCCGTCCCAGTGGACCACCAGGTTGGGTGACGCGGAGAAAGAATGCTAGATTTCGTCCGCAATGGCTTTCCTCTGCGATCTACGTGCGTGCCTGCCCGAGCTTCTGTGATCGCCAGTTCAGAGGAGTCGTGGCCGAGGACCGAAGCCGTCGCGGATAGGAAATGAATTGCAGAGCGATCATTGAGCTTGGTCCGATCGAGGGCTGCTGCCTGACCAGGAGTGGCGATGTTCTTGGCTCTCCTGCAGGGCCGCTTCGAAGGCATGGCCAAGGGCTGCGGGTCATCCTGATCTGTCAATTATGTGTTATCGGTAGGCGAGTATTCCAGCTGGGCAGTTGCCTCATGCTCGGTCTGCTGTTTAATCTAACAGCGGGCCCTTTAAAGTTTCGGCCTACTGTTGTCGTTGAAGAGCTCGCTCCTCCTTCTCAGAAGGGAACTTATCGAATACCACCATGGCGCCTTGGCGACCTGGATCCCTTTGGGCCTAGAGAATGTCTTTATCCTCTTGGTTTTGATGATCTTAATGGTGCCGACAAGGGCAAGGTCAAAAACATTGTTAAGGTTGTCCCTAAATTCATTCTTCTTGTCAATTTCCGGGCTGAACCTCCAGAATTTGCCTTTGGTACTGGTCAAGCTTCCTGTTGAGCTTCTTTATCACGTTCCGCTCCGGTGCAGTGAGAATACGGGCTTTGTTCCACACCTTCATCATATCGCGGACGATCTGTGTTTTGACCTACCTCTGGGTAAGCTTATCCACACGGTGGGACTGAAAATATTGCTGCAGCACTTCTCCTCGCGAAGGCAGTTCTGAGCACCGGTCAACCAAAATTCGGTTTTTTTCTCGTGGTGCAGCCATAGTGGCACAGACTTCCGTTATAAAAGGTACTTTCTGCATTGACGCAGGTGGTCCTTAAATATCCTGACGTCTAAAAACGCGCGGGAAATTGCCAGACCGGCACCGTGGGTTACCGTGGCATGGCAAGGCGTGGTGCTTCAAATATATAAGTCACAGTCTGCAAACGATGGCCAGAATATTGGCAAGATGTTGCGGCAGCTTCGATTCTTCCCTAAATGAGACAGTAGGTTGCCTGTCCGGGATAGTTTCTGTTAATCTAATCTATCCCCAAAATACATTTTCTCACCGAATTTTGGCCATATGTTTTTCAACACTGCGCAGAAGTGTAAAAGCTGTCCTAACACAGGCAGAACAAACTTCTCCATTTCCAGGTTATCGGCCCCAAAATAAAAAAGTCACCTCAGATTGAAATATTCGCCTTAGGCCCGCCTCAGTGAGATATCATCAATATTCGTCATTATCTGCAGTCTGGGCCATGCCATGTTCGTTAAGCAGATGAAGCATTCTCATGGGATGCTCAAACCCATGCACTAGGAGCAGCAAGATTGACGGTTTTAATATAAGACTGATTAATTTTCTGTTTTCCTCGCGTAAAACTCGGGTTTAACCGCCTAGTTCAATGAAGTTCTACCAATCAGGTACTGGGATTTTAGCAGGGTTTTCGGATCAGGATCATTGGTGATGACTACAGCACTGCTGGACTGTTACCGCATTCATATAAACCTTATCTCACCATAGCGAAACGGCCCTGCGCACCAGCTCGCCGTTCAGTTTTCTTGCGCTTGAACACGTCAAAGATGGTTATCATCATTTTTAACGTGCTTACGATGCAATGAAACGCCTTGGCCGCCCACCAGACAATCGCGGCATCGGGTGCCGGCGTACTAATTACGAAACACGCTCACCAGCGGTCACTGGGTGTGCCTGCAATACGTATTATGAAGTGATGCTTCTAAGTGTGCTCCCACATTACTCAGTGATTCAACACATCCTTCGTTGATAAGATGCTGCTTTGCGAGCGCAGCGCTTTATGGAATACCTTCCTGGGTACGCTAGTACACCTGGCTTTTTTTTCCTTGCATGGGCAAAGGATCTTGACTGGGGGGGCAAAGTGCCCGACTGGGGGGGCATTTGCTCCCCCAGTTAACATGTTAAAATAGGCCCTGCTTTATAGAGAAATCAAACGAAAAGTTTTCTCAAATGAGACGACGTGCTGTACTTTTTTCGGTTACTTTGTATGGAAAAAACGCAAAATTACACCAGGTATTCCAGCCAAGTCCCGAACAGATCAACGTTTTTCTCATATGTGAAGACCAAAAAATGGGGGATCCGGCCAGGAAGGGGACCCGCGTTAACCATTCGCCTCTCCCTTGGCGAAATCCTGAATCCTCCCCTGGATTTAGCAGCGTGAGAAACGCTCCGCGTACGAAACTCTGCAGAGCCCCACCCTCCCCATTTCAACGTTTTGTTCCGCAATGGTCAACCCCCACCACCACCAGCCCCATAGCGTTACATAAATTATGGACCGCCGCTCTCTAGAAGCACCGTCGTTCGTACACGAATACAAACGTCTTCAGCTGCAGCAGAACGTTCTTAACGTCAAAGTCTGCCAATCAGGAGGCAGACCTTGTATGACGTCATACATTTATCTAACGTCATACCAGTGCTGTGTGGAGCACTCTGTAGAAATAGATCAATGTAGAAGGTTTCGGTGACTTCTCGAAACGATTTCAGCCGACCACCAACCAATCAAAATGCCCTTCACTAACGGTGCTGTAGTCTAGCCAATGGCAAGTCGCGAAACATCTCGAGAATCTCGAATGCTCATGAAACCTCTAGTTTCTTCTGGTTCGCATTCTGTCCTAGTATAAAAGTGAAGATCGTGAGGCTCTGGCAGATATTTCATTCAGGGATTCAGACGTGAGGCAGCGCCTGAGTGCTGTACGACGAAAGTTGCGATTTACGTCAGTGTAATTTCTGTGAAGAAGTGCAACGGACACTAGCAAGATGAAACCGACGATCGGAATTGATCTGGGCACGACCTACTCGTGCGTGGGCGTGTTCCAGCATGGCAAGGTGGAGATCATTGCCAACGACCAGGGCAACAGGACCACGCCCAGCTACGTGGCCTTCACCGACACGGAGCGGCTCATCGGAGACGCAGCCAAAGGTCAGGTGGCGATGAACCCCAAGAACACCGTGTTCGACGCTAAGCGTCTGATCGGTCGTCGCTTCGACGACCCGAAGATTCAGCAGGACCTGCGCCACTGGCCGTTCAAGGTGATCAACGAGGGCGGTAAGCCGGTCGTGGAGGTGGAGTACAAGGGTGAAACGAAGCGGTTCACGCCCGAGGAGATCAGCTCAATGGTGCTGACTAAGATGAAGGAGACTGCTGAGGCGTACCTGGGCATCAAGGTGACCGACGCCGTCATCACGGTGCCGGCCTACTTCAACGATTCACAACGCCAGGCCACCAAGGACGCTGGCATGATCGCTGGATTGAACGTGAAGCGGATCATCAACGAGCCGACGGCGGCGGCGCTGGCCTACGGCCTCGACAAGAAGCTGTCCGGAGACAAGAACGTGTTGATCTTCGACCTGGGTGGCGGCACGTTCGACGTCTCGATCCTGACGATCGCCGAAGGCTCCATGTTCGAGGTGCTGTCGACGGCTGGCGACACCCACCTGGGCGGCGAGGACTTCGACAACAGGATGGTGAACCACTTTGCCGACGAGTTCAAGCGAAAGCACAAGAAGGACCTGAAGAGTGACGCCCGAGCCATGAGGCGGCTGAGGACAGCTTGCGAACGAGCCAAACGGACCCTGTCCAGCAGTACTGAAGCTAACATCGAGATCGACGCTCTGTACCAGGGCATTGACTTCTACAGCAGGATCTCGCGGGCGCGCTTTGAGGAACTGTGCATCGACCTGTTCCGCAGCACGCTGGATCCTGTGGAGAAGGCGCTGCGAGACGCCAAGCTGGACAAGTCTTCTATCAACGAGATCGTGCTGGTGGGCGGCTCGACGCGCATCCCGAAGATCCAGAAGCTGTTGCAGGACTGTTTCCACGGCAAGCAGCTGAACCTGAGCATCAACCCTGACGAGGCGGTGGCGTACGGCGCGGCCGTGCAGGCTGCCGTGCTGTCGGGCGACACGAGCTCGGCCATCCAGGACGTGCTGCTGGTGGACGTGGCGCCGCTGTCGCTCGGCATCGAGACGGCTGGCGGCGTGATGACGAAGCTGATCGAGCGCAACAGCCGCATCCCATGCAAGCAGCAGCAGACGTTCACCACGTACTCTGACAATCAGCCGGCCGTGACCATCCAGGTGTACGAAGGCGAGCGCGCCATGACAAAGGACAACAACCTGTTGGGCAGATTCGACCTGACCGGACTGCCTCCAGCGCCGAGGGGAGTGCCCCAGATTGTCGTCACATTCGACATCGACGCCAACGGCATCCTGAACGTAAATGCCGAGGACAAGTCGACGGGTAAGTCGAACAAGATTACCATCACAAACGACAAGGGCCGCCTGAGCAAGCAGGACATCGAGCGAATGGTGGCCGATGCGGAGAAGTTCAAGGCCGAGGACGACGCCCAGCGAGAGCGCGTCTCCGCCCGGAACCAGTTGGAGAGCTACGTCTACTCCGTTCGCCAGGCGGTTGACGAAGCCGGCCAGAAGGTGCCTGAAGACGACAAGCAGAGGGTGAACAATCCTCTGCGACGAGACGATCAAGTGGCTGGACTCGAACACGCTGGCTGAGAAGGAGGAGTTTGAGCACCGGCTTCAGGAGCTGCAGAGGACGTGCAGCCCGATCATGGCAAAGATCCACCAGCATGGTCAGGGCGGCGGGGCCGGCCAGCCAGGACCTGGTCCTCAGGGTGGCGGTGGTCAGGGACCCACTGTGGAGGAGGTGGACTGAGCTGTTTCAAAAGGCAGTTACCACAGATTCTGTTGATGTAGTTGCTGGTAGGTGTCGCTGTAAAAACGTCCGTGTTTTGTCCCCGGTCAACCCAAGCTGGTCCTGGTGCTCCTTGTCTTGTAATTCCCTGGCTTGAAAAACCGAGCGGTTTTTGGGTGGTAATGACGTGCTGTGCTGTGATGAATGAACTGTGATATGAGTATTTGAGAAGTCGGAATACATGTGTAAATGCCATTGACGGCTTGTTTTTTTTTGTGGGAAAAGTCTGGACAGAGTGGCAAATGAAAACAGCTGTCTTGGGCGCGTGCCATGAATCATGGTAAATGCCAAGTAGGTCACTCCGTTTGAAAAGACTGGAGTAACAAGAGTATTGCTGATTTTCGAAACGACGTTTCTTGAAATGGGGGGTCGGGGGATGGCACGAAGGAGACATGGAACGGTGTTCACACCTACCGTAACAATATTCGAACCATTCAAAACTGAGCGTAGGTACAAGATGATCACCTGCTCGCGCCAATGCAGAGTGAACAACTCCGTGCCGCCAGTCGGCTGTAGAAGTGAGGACGTTATGTTTCTTTTTGCAGGCTTCATTCTTTTTCGGCGCATAAGTTCTGTCATATCCTTAAGAAAGTGCCTGTGATATTGTAGTCTTGGCTGGTGATAAATCCTACATTGGTGCTGTTCTTTCGAATCATACCACTTTCAGTTCTCCAGCTGTAAAATGATTAATTTTATTTTGATTTCGTGGGAGAAATGGAATTTAGTGTTACAACTTTCCCCGCTCTCCCCTATCTCACGACATAATGCTGGCCATTAGCCTCGAATTTCCCCAAAATATTTCAGGACGTCTACAAAATAACAAGCATAGAGCGATTAGGGTATATCCAGGGGCGCTGCCAGGATTTCCTTACGAGGGAGGGGAAGCTCAGTGTGGTCTGAAGTAGTACGAAACTGCCTTCCGGGAAGAGGAGGTACAATGGTTTTCACAAAATAATGCGGGCGTAAGGGGACCGGCCCCCGCGTTAGGTGCGACTGCGGGCATATCCGAGAGGCTGAAGCCCGTTTGATGCAACGGGCATATATTCTTTGTCCACCTTTCCGCAATTCAGAGAGACCTATCACGTCCCATATGACATCATGGTGACGTTCTTCAGACACTGAGACCAGTAGCGTAGTCGGGGGGGGGGGGGGTCCTGGGGGTCCTGGGAACCCCCAAAATTTCTCGAGGGGGTCCTGGCATTGGCCTAAAGGGGCCCCCTGGCCGGGAAAGGCAAATCCATTCCTTCGCAAATGGCCCCTAGACCCCAGGCAGACCCTTCCGGCAGATAGCGGGATGTCCTCTGATCGGGAAAGGTAAGTGGGTACCTGAAATGTACATACCGGCATGTACGATCACTGGGTGGCAGTGTTCGATCGCGAGATGGAACAATGGGAATTGGTGAAAGAAAACAGATAGCCCTTACGGCTGCCGAACGTTTGGCTTTTTTCGACGTGGATTTGCCAATGCCTGAAATCGTGACATCTTTTCAAAGAGAGTTTCGGAATGGCCTAATGTTTACAACATATCACTGCTTGACGAGAAAATGCGATAGTGTGGTATCAACGACAGATGGCCGGCACATTCACGTCCATGCCATCGTCGAAGCAGAACCGTTGGCTGAATCCTCATTTTTTGTCCTTGACAAGCTCCTAAATGTCCGTGCATGCAGTACCGCAGAAACGGAGGGTCTTCCATTCCATAGATGGCTGTCGAGCCAGGAAGTCGCCTGTTCGCTGTAGCACTTGCCAGCCTGAAAACGAAGCGTGTGCTTGTGCAGCTTAGTTCAGACACGTTTGTCCTCAGTGAGATGCCTCCAGTGTCATGGAGCAGTTACGCATTATACTGTGATTGATGTCGATTTGTGAGCCATTTCTGTGAGGAAATTGGCATCAGTTACAAAAAGCATTCCGTCGTGTCTTTTTTATGGCAGGGCAAATATATGTATGTTTACTACTGCATGTCTGGTTTCCGTTTGCCGGGCATGGCCGATACCCACGGCGCCCTCTTGCATATGCTATGATATGTTATGCTATGCTATGCTATGCTATGTTATCCGCATTTCATATGTTACATTCGTTGTGTGCGGATTTATTTTTCGTACACATTTCGAGACGCTTCTGAGTGTCCATTGGTGCTTATGTATGTCGATATCAATGTGAAATGCACATAAGACATTTTTCATTCATTCCTACTTATAAATGCATTCAGTCCAAGTACGCGTATTTCAAGGGCACGGCACTGGAATCAGCTGGGACGAAGCAGAGCTTGACATGGCAGACATCAAGCCGCTAGACTATCAGAACAAACCATAACAGTCCGATATCCCGTAGACATGCTGCCCGCGTCCCGCCGGTGGGACGAGGGCGGAGGAGCCGGCGCCCCGCCGGGCGAAATATGCGCGGACATACGCCTGTGCTGCTCTCCTGCCACCACCGTACCGCTGACTGCTCGCCGTCCTGCGGCCCGCTATGCGGTATCGCATTGCTTCATGTGATGCAGCTCCTACATGATCGCCAGTTTCAGAAACACGTAAGACGAAGTATCATTATTGCCAGAATGTATTGTTTCACTCAAAGGATAGCGAACACCTTCACGCACGGTCAGGAGCGTAACTTTGTATACTTTTGATATGGAACTTTACATACCGGTGTCACATTTAAGGAGTCCATGGATTTTCTTTTCCATGCCAAAATTTGTCCCAACTCTATACCCATGCACCGATGCACTGATGAAACCGTCGTAAATATATCCATCGCATAAAGGTTCTTCACTCGTCATTGGCGGATTGACGCCCCGCGGTGGGCGTATTTACCCGCTGCGTTCACGACAAAAATTCGTGTTAATCGTTTCGCTTACTCCGCATTTCCGTGCTACTGGTTGTCGTCACACGCTACAGCGCTACAGTCAACGCTGGACGTATACCTGGTGGTATCCAGTAAACCAAAAGCCTTTACCCGTATTTTGGGGGCCATTTAAAAGCCATCTGACACGTTGCGGACGGGTAACGTATTCGTTTCTAATGTATAAATGGAGCAGACCCGCGTTCCATCAGCTTGCGTTATCATCACCCAATGTCAGCATCCTAAAAACACCAGTACATGCATTCAAGACTCGTCTGCGTTGCCAAAACTATTTCCGTCCCGTTTTTTTATTACATTTTGTGCCATTTTGGCTAATATGCGAACATCACATCGCAACCAATACATTACTATTTTAAATGCAATACTGCAACAGAATGAGTACAAAGTGAATGCACATTTAAATAAAGATGGGGTGCTTTAAAAAATGGCAGAATCCAGGCCACAACTCAGCTTCATATGAAGAGCACTAGGCATGTCGGAAAATGTGCGGCATTTGTAACGAGCCCAAGATGGGCACAATGAAAACACTGCTTTGCACATCTGAACAAGCGCCAAACACAACGTCAACACTTTCGCAACAACAGTTTTGGTGACAGCTTATGCTCTGTCAACTCAACAGACTGTTCTACTTATACAGGTTACCGGACGATCACAACACGAATCAATCGGGAGCACCTCACAACTCACGCGCATTCCATCACTCAAAAATATGGCGTCCTTGCGGCATTGTGCGCATCAAAATCCGCCCGAGTACATCGGGTCATTCACCCACTGATAAATGGTAAGCGGGCATGCCGGCGGGTAATCTGCTCTCATTCTACGAGCCAAACGCGTCACTCGTAACGCGTGGGGTTCGAACTCGGCACGGCAGGGACAATAACACTCGAGTCCCGTATTTTTTCATCGCTGACGAGTAAATTCAGGTGTTAATTGGAAACACTCTGCAGTTACCTTCGGCTGCTTCTCAAAATTTATGCAAAACCTTTGTACTCAGGGTTAACTCGTCCTACGCAGGTGAAAATGTTTTCAGTGTACGTATACCTTTATGAGCACTGAAAACAACGCCACACCAAACATCAGGAAATTCGTCACACAGCAGTCCACGCACTTACCTAGGCATGACGCATGGTTGGAAATTTCAGGAAATTATTAGGGGGGAGCTACATAGGATTTCAGACTGTTTATTTCCAGTCATCGCTATAAGCGTTACGTTAAAATCCCTAAATATTGGGGGGGAGGTCCAGACCCTCCCCCTTCGCCCCATCCTCCGGGATCGCCAGCCATGGCATGACAACTCAGCCGACTAAATAGACTCGCTGTTATGCACAGTCCAGCCACATGCCGTTTGTGAAGTCGAAAACTGCAAGCCAACGCGCTGTTTGCCCAATGTGGGCAGTTTGAAACGGAAGCAGGTTGTCGCACTCCGTTTTCGGGAATATGAACACGAATGAAGTACCTATTCCGCCAAAAACTGCTCCAACCCAAACCATTGTCATCGTTAATTTCACTCTATTTGCAACTTTTTCCTTTCTGTATGTGTGAGGCCTCTGCGGCGTGCCGCTGAAAATCACACCGCATACACGGCTGGCTGGCCGCCGGCGGGCCGCCAGCGGTTTGCCGCTTTTATATCAATCCGCCCGCCTGGGCGGCTTGCCGCTGGCGGTTTGACGCCCTCGACCGGTTGTCGCCCTGCCGCCTGGAAACCGCCTGCGTCATGTTTGTTATGGCGGGGACCATGAAACCATTATTGTCATCTAAGGGTATTCGTTGGAATAACATGCAAGTCATATGGATACTCAAAATAGATCCATTAGGACCTTCATAATGTTAAATATTTCAAAGGGATGGTTCACAAGGAGCCGTAAGTCTTCCTAATGACAATGCCTTATGTTCGGTAAGATACACCTCGAGAATCATCAAAACCACAGGACTGTAAGATACACCTCGAGAATCATCAAAGCCACAGGACTGTAAGATACACCTCGAGAATCATCAAAACCACAAGACCGTAAGATCAAAACCATCAGAGCTATTAAAAGCCACTTGGACCCCTAAAGCCTTAAAGCATTTAACGGAAATACCTAATCGTCAAAATAAGATCTACCACTGGGACCACTAGGAGTAAGACCACAAGAGCCATTAGGAACATCAAGACCATTAAACCATTAAATCAAAACCATTACAAACCATAACAAACCATTAGGTGCCGTTACTTTTTCTAAGGGTCTCTAAGGAAGTGTTTTGTGGGAAAGCATGGACATGCAGACGTCTTTGGCGACATCAGCAATTTTCAAGAGCTTTCAGCGGCGACTGAAGCTCTGTTTCAGTCGCCGCTGCAGCCTTCTACTTTTCCTGCACAGCACATGCTGCCAGCTATAGACGAGAAAGAAAAGCTTAGTTTGGGGGTAAAAATTAAGATGCCCGGACGGCATTGGGATTATGGCATAGCAACCATTTAAAACATCAAAAATGCGCTCACGGGAGTAGCCAAGATACGCAGTCGGTAAACAGCATAATGCATTAAAAGAAAACTATGATGCATGCAAGAGCTATCTTAACAGGAAGTACGGAAATCGTGTAAGGATTCGTGAGGCGGGGCAGGATTTGGACGCTCCGTTTTCCAATAATTTCAGCGTAAGGCCCTTGACATTGATTGAAAATATATCGTGCAGAATCTTACTGAGTCCCCCAAAAATAGTGGAATCCCCAACATTGCTGGTAGTCTTTTTTATGCTACTAGTTCATGGTGTCAGAAGAAAGTAACACGTACAGAGCAGGGACGATGCATATATTTTTATTACTATCATTTCAGGAGGCCAAAGTGTTGAATGAGGAAAAGCTGGCAGTGTCGAAACTCGAGCCCACAACCTTGGAATTATAAATGCATGCAAACCTCTGTCCACTAAGACAACATGCAGGACAACGATTTTGTGGTTGGTTGTTTGGTTGGTTGGTTGGTTTGGATTCGCGCGCACAACTTTTTAGGACCAGACGTCAGGTGTCCCATCTGGACTGAGCGTGACATTGAACTAAGCAGGCGGCGTCGAAATTTTAACCCACAATCTTGCTATCATAAGTCTGAGTCGTATTCACAGACATATCTTTCATGGCAAGTGATGGGGAAAATACATTTCGTGGTTTGTTTGTTTGTTTGTTGTGGGTTAGGACGCACAGCCTCTTGGGCTCAAGCGTCCGTGTCTTCAGTCAAGTCTTGTGTCCCGTCGGGCGTCAGTCAGTCGTCTGCGCATTTCGTGGTAGCAACTCGATGGGTTCTAGTTTTGAAATCTACGCGCATGATCTGTCTCAAGCGTTCAAGGGAGTAGCGGGCGGTGACAATCCACGGCTGCCTCCTGGCTCAGTTCTATTTGTCCTCACGCTGGCTTGGTGGATAGAGGTCCGGATTCATCGAAAGGTTGTGGTTTCAAATCTTGACGCCGCTAGCTCTTGATCGGCGACGCGTTTGGTGTGGACTGGACACCGGACGCTTGAGCCTAAGTGGCTGTGCGTCCCAGCCCAAATCAACCAGCCGATCCCGTCTGTTTCATTTATGCACGGAAATTCCCACTCCGACCTCCAGACATCCTACAGCCGATTACTTCTTCCCTGAAAAATTAGAAAGGTAAGTGTATGTTGCACTTCAAAAACATCACTGTTTGGTCCTTTTTGGTGTAGGTGCAAGGCTTGCTTCCTGTCTGAGGCCAGAAAGATTGGCTGAAACAGACAAAGATATGCCAAGATGGTTAGAAATCAGATGCATTTCTTTGCTTGCTCTTACATACATAGGCACCTTATGTACATACATTGTGCATGTTATGTGCATATGAGTGAAAGATGAGAAAGGGCAGGTGTGCAGGTTCCTGCTTGTCCCCAATTTTAGGTTCCTGTTGCTACCCATTTTTTATCCTGGCTTCATATGGTTGACAGGCTTTCCCTCCCAGTCAAGATACAGACAATTTATGTAGTGGTAAACTTGACTTATCACTACTTGCATTTCTGTAAGTTCAGGCAACTGGCACTAATCTTAGTAGCAGCATCAGCATAGTAGGTGTAGACATCCCACTTCTTCACTCCAGAAATCCATGCAGTTGCCATGCCATATTGGTACCAAAAGATCGGCAATTAATTATAGGCATTTTGTGCAAATCAGTCAAATGCATTTAGTGTTTTTTTCAGTGCCACAACTTCCCCATAATAGTCCCTGGAAATGATTCAGTCACTCACTGCCAAACAAAACTTGCATGAGTATGAAACATTGAACATCTCCACAAAATGGACCATCATCAATTTTTAAGGGTTGTCAGTTCACAAAGGCACCATGAAATATGATTTCATTGAAAGACCCATCAAAACATGGCATCTCTTAACTCCAAATAAGCTTAGGTGATATTAATCAGACATGGAGTTGGACTGGGACTCCACAAGGACAGGCATCAGTGTGTGGGAAGGAACAGGAACAGAGAAGGAAAACTGGAACAGGACAGATATATGGCAGAGGACATGGAATGGGGTAGGGAGAGACAAGAACTAATGAGACAGTCATGGAAGGGTACTAGAACAAAACAATGAAAGGGGACTGGGCTAGAAAGAGGACAAGCAAAGGGTTGGGGATGACAGGGAAAAGTAAGAGGATAGGGCTATTGATTGCTGTTTGAAAGAGCTGAATCGTGCAGTTAGTTCACAAGATAGACAGGGGCTGGGGTGTTAAATGTCCCTCCCCAGTCAGTGGAAGATGGTGAAAGACCCCAGTCATTGCCAGGCTAATGGCTGTGTCCATTGAATAAATCTTTCAGCCCATATTTGCTCCTGTCCTGTCATTGTTCCCCCTTTCTGCCTCTCCCTGTCTTGGTCCCATCCCATTCTAGTCCTTGTCCCTTTCCCATTACAGTTCCCTCTTCATCAATCCTATTCCATCTTGTTCACCTGCCTTTCATGTACCTCTGTGTCCCAGTCCCATTCTTGTCCCCTCTCTTGTCCTTGTCCCATCTCCATCCCTTTACTTGTCCCTTTCTGGTCCCAGTCCTTTTTCACCATATTGTCCCAAAACTATTCCACCCTTTCACACCTGTCATGTCACAGTTTGCACCTCATCCTCATCCCTGCCTACCCCAGCCAGGTCCTCCATATCTCTCTGCTGACCCAGTTTTTCTTCTCCATCCCTGTTCCTTCCCAGGCACTTCATGCCTGTCCTTGTTTGGTCCCAGTGCACCTCTCTGTCCTTTTTCAGTGCCATTGTCAACTTGTTTCAAGGCTTGAGACTGCTGCATTTTAAAGTCCTTTGGTGATGCATTTTGCAATGTCCTTGTGAACCTTCTACCCTTAAAATTTAATGTTGATTTGTGCACAGAGATGCTCTGTGTTTTGTACTCATGCTAGTTGTTGAAATGGTGGATGACTGGACCACTTCAAGAATTTATTTTGGGGAAATTATAATGTTGAAAAGGCAAAAAATGCCTTCAATTGGACAACCTTTTAAATGTGCATCTTTTGGTGCCAATGCGACTTGGCATCTACATTGATTTCTGAAATTTTGGAGATATGAGAAGAGGGAGGCCTGCGCCTACAATACTGTAACATCTGCCTGCATAGGAAATTATAGCCATAAGCTCAGAAATATGTGGTATGTTTCATGAAATCCAGTTTCCTCCCTTTCTTGCTTCAGGCAAGATGTGGAAATTTAAGTTTGACTTTGATTCAACTTATCATAATTTCTAGGGCAGAATTCTCAAGAAAATGGATGTGTTATGTGGCAGGTATTATTGACATGGCTGAGATGTGTATATGTGTACAAAGTCACTTTAAATGTGCTGGTGCAGAAATGTGAATGATGTCAGTCATCAGAAGCCTCTGAAAGGAGACAGATGTGCATCTGAGGACATTTGCTTTGATATTTATGTCCAGGAGCTTTTTGTAAAAGCTACAAGTATTGCAATAGTAATGCACCAAACTGGGATATTTGTGATCCAGCCAGATACTGGATGTTACATTTACCTATTTTTATTTACTATTTTTTCTTGGAATGAAATGCAAAAGATTTAACTTAAAGAAAGTTATGAAAACCCAAAAAATGTTAAATAGATAATTTTAACTGTGAGAATCATTCCCCAATCAATCATAGTTTGTAGTATTGGGAGGTTTCTATAGGTCTTATTGTAAAAAAGAATAACTAAAGAACAATGATCATACTGAAGGTTGCCCTCTCTGACTATAGGCAAAATGTAAAGGCTCTGGGTTATGCAAAATGCCATCATATTGCCTTGGTAGATATAGAAAACCTGGCTTCATTAGCATTCTATACAAACAGTAAGGTATGTGTATTGTCCCTTAATGTGTTTACATTAGAGTGCTTGAGACAGATAAGAAATGCTCTGAAAATCAGAAAGATGAGACACCACAAAATCGGCTGTTGATCTTATGCTGGCTGTTGTTTCAATGCTTTGAGCTTGAGTCCCACCCATGCAAAATATGCCTCAACCCTTCCAAACCAAGAAGAAGGCATAGTGCTCCTTGTAAATGTGCCTGGTCTGTATGGGGTGCCATGTGCGTTAAGGGCGCATGGTCTGTGGAGGGGCACCAGGTATGTGAGGGATGCCTAATCTGTTCTGGGTGCCCTGCTTGAAAAAGATGCAGAGCACCTGAAGGTTGTCTGATCTCTATAGGGAAGAGGTAGGGGGCACCTGTGCTGTAAAGGGGTCTGTCTCATAGATGTGTCTGGTCTGTGAGGGGCACCAAAGTCTTCAAAGATGCTTCATCTCTATGGATTGAGGGGGCACCTAGTCTGTAAGGGGCTCCGAGCCCACGAGGAATGCTTAATCTGAAATGGAGCAGGGGGCTTGAGGTTGATTTTTGCGTACACTATCAAAAATGCCCTCCTCCCATTAAACATTCCACGGATTCGGAGCACTCTTTGTGCCCAAGTTTAAGAAATGCTTTTCCCAGTTTTCTTCAGTCGTTTCTGCTATGACTTTCAGGGGACCCCTCACCACAGACGAAAAAGTGCATGTGTGTGAGATGGAGACATGCCCTCTTCGCCATTCCAGCTCCTGCACCCGTGCATGTGACAGTTGACTTGCAGATAATTTCATGAAAATTGCCAAGAGTTTTCCAGGCAGTGTTGTGCATATGTTATGGCTTTTAGGGGGAACTATGATATCATTTTTGTTCATGTGTTTATTTTCCATTTGCCATTTTGTGCTTTGGTGAACATTCCTGATTTTTATAATGTGTGCTAATTTCATGGTACTTGGTAGGAAAATGTTTGAAATTAATGGCTTCTTGCCTGAGAGTTTTCATTGTGTGATTGTATGATAAACTACTTATGAAAATATGTGCATAGTTCATGATAAAGTTTAGTGGAAGTTCAGCGGTTGGTCACTTGTTTACGTGACTTTATGTAAAATGCAACCCAAGCCGGTTGTGAAAGCTGCTGATGTCAGGCAGCTGGCACTTTGATAACAGTCTTAGTTCAAAAAGTTGCCATGTGTGGCCAGAGAGCGGGCAAAAATTGGTACTGTTTTGAAGTCTGAAGCTGCACAAACCTATTTTGGAGCAAGGCGACCGGCTCTGATTTGCGCCACATCCAGTCCTTTCACCAGAGAAGCCCCATCCACTCCTCTGGATCATCAAGCAGCGACCAGGCCTCCTTCCCAGCGTCGGCGCCGTCCCACCGTCCCAGCGCCGTCCCACCGTCCCAGCGCCGCCCGGACAGGAGCTGAGTGCGCTCTGAGGCCCGGTCTCTGCTGTGTCCGCGCAGATATGTCGCAGCACGGCGCCGCCCTGCAGACGTTCAACATCGAGCTGGTCAAGACGGTCGAGGAGCTGAAGCGGCGCCAGCAGGTGCTGGCCGAGGAGACGCAGCGTGAGGAGCGCCAGCGCCTGGAGCTGGAGCGGCAGGCGGCCGAGCTTCAGACGCAGCTGGAGCGCGTCACCGCCAGCCTGCGCCGAAAGCAGGAGCTCAGCAAGGAGTACAGCCGCATCATCAGCGAGGCCGAGGGCGCCTACCAGAAGATCCTGGAGAGCTCGCAGGCGCTGCTGTCCGTCGTTAAGCGCGAGACGTCACACCTGAATGACGTGGCCAAAGCGGAGAAGAAGAGCGCCCGAGACGTCGGCGCGATGGGCGACGGAAGAAACAAACACTAGCTCTCGACGGAGACAAGCATGTTATGAAGTGTCACCTCACGTGCAATGATTCGGTCACCGCGTCGCGTTGCTCGCCATTGATTTTTATACGATTTGTGAGGCACTGCTCGTCGGGCCCAATGCACGAACACTTTCATATCATTTTTGTGGCCGTGCGTTTGTCGTGTTTCATTTTGTGAATAAAGTCACCGTTTTATGATCAACTTCCGATGGCGTCTGGCGGTTGGCGCTCGACCGGCCCGGTCAGCCCAGGCTGACAGGCGTGAAACGTGGGAGGCTGGGCCGATTGTCTGAGGGCCGGCAGCGGCTCGGCGGCCGGGGGTCGGCCGCTTCCGGCCGGCCGGCCGATCGGCCATCGATCAGCGCGGGCGCCGGGCGCCGGTCCCGTTACCCTGCCGCTCTTCCGGGGCGCCGGTGAACGCGGCGAGTCAACGTACCGGCCGCGGCGCGGCGCGGCCGGCGGCCGACCGCCGTCAGGTTTGAGTTCGGACTGTGCGGTGGTGGTGCGCACGAGTCGCCCGAGCGCCGAGTTTTGGGATTTGTCGCGAGGTGAGTGGCGCCCGTCGGCGGTCGGGCCTGCCCAGTTCTGAGGGTGACTTGTGTGGCGCCGTGGTCGGGTTTGCGGGAGGGACGGCTGTGACGCAGCAGGGCCGGGGCCGCCGAACGGCGGCCGGCCGGTGTAATCCGCGGCTGGGCGGTCGGCACCGCACGTGACCGGCGCTGGGTCGGTCGGTCGGGTACCGTTGTGTGGGCGCGGACCGGGCGCGCCGCCGACCGGCCGCTGAACCGGAGCCGCGCCGGCCGCGGGCGCCGGGCCGCTGCCGGGTCAGGCCGGGCGTCTCGCCGGCCTAACCCGGCAGTCGGAGGCCTAACCGTCTCCGGCGGTCGGAGAGACTCCGGCAATGCTGTCCAGTTCCGACTCTCTGACGCGACGGACTCGGACTCCGACCCGGCCCGAGTTTAGCCGTCGCCCGCCGCCTGCGCCGGGCGACGCGCGCCAGCTCTGGCGGCCGCCCGACAATGGGCGGAAGCCGGCCTGTTGGGCGGTCGAGCCGGCCGCCGCCTCCCCTGAGCGGGATGCCGGCGGTCGGGGGCGGCGCCCCGGCCGCCGCGTTGTGGCCGCCCTCCGGCCGCCGCGTCTGGAGAGTCGACGGTCGAGTTCGGAGACGGCTCGGCCCGATTTTGCGCATCGTCTGTCGGGCAGCCTGGTGGCCTGTGTTCCGGTGGAGCGATGTCGTGGTGCCTGTTTCGTTCGCGCTCCTCTGCAGACGAGAGGCGGCCACAGTGCTGCCGGCGCTGCCGGCTGGGGCTTCGGGCAGCGCGGAATTGGGTGCCGAGCGTCCGTGGTGCGTCCGAACCATCATCCGATAAGCGATCTCGATAAGATGAGTTGTGCAAACGTTTTTTCCGGAGCGTTTACCATCTGGCAGTTTCGAATTAACGGAGTTCTGCGATTCAATATGAGAGCAGTCAACTGGATACGCAAATGGCGTTGTGTTTTGAGCTGAGAATCCTAGCATTGTTGACCTGTTTCTTTTTTTCGAAACCTCATGGCTGCGCGTTTCCACGAGCGAACTCAGGAAAAATCGCCCAAGGTGACTGCTGATCCTTGTCAAATCACGAGGTGATTCGTGACTTGTGGAACTGGGCGCTCATTGTTACATTTGTCGCATTTCACACGGCCTGCGTTGGGAATTCCCGCGTAACCGCGAACCGCTGAACCCGTGAACCGCTCTGGCGGAGTCAAAACATCGGTCTCCGTGTGGGCCGGATCGACGCTGATGAAGCTTCTTGCCACCGTGTGCGGTCGAGCCTGGCAGGATGTGGGCTCGATGTGCGGGTGAAGTCCGCCTCTGGGCTCAGCTCGCCTGTGGGCCGTTGCTGACTGGGGGTGCCGGACCGTGCGCCGACGTCAGGTGTGCTCCCCATCCCTCTCCGTCCTCTCGGCTGGACGTCACCTCCGACGTCGTCCGGCGCTTCGTCTGGTGCTCGCCGTGCAGGATGGTCGAGAAGTTTGTGATAGAGGGCCGTCGAAAAGCCGAGAAGAGATGGTCGAGAAGTCGAGAGGTCTAATTATATGTATCCGGAGCGCTCCTGCGGCTTCTGCGAGGCCATTCTCGGTCTCAGAAGTGGGAGAATCGGCGCCTGCAGTGGCCGTCGGCCGCCCTTGTTCCCTGGGAGATGCGGAGGACGCTGGGCGCCGTGACCTGACCGTGACCGAAGCTCGCCTCCGGCGGCGCGGACCGTGGCCGGGCGCCGACTCGTGTGTCGGCGGCGGCGGACGGTCGTCCGGCGGTCGGAGGCTGCCTGGTGTGGCGCCGAGCGCGCTGTCCGTGTAGAGCTCGCTGCTCCTTATACGGCCCGGCCGTAAATCGCCGCTCTGCGCCGTATAATGGAGCCGGGCGGCACCGCCGCCGGACACGGCCTCACACCGGCGCCGCCGCCTCGGCAGGACGCTGTCAGGTGACGCGGCCGACCTCGGCGCCGCTCTGTGGCCCGGTCTTCGGCAGCTGCACGCGGAGGCCCGGTCGTCAACGCCACACTGTGGCTTGGTCGTTCTCAGCTCTACACCGTGGTTCTGTCGTCCTCAGCGGGATACGGGAACGTAACCTGGGGCGATGCAGTCTTTCGCGTGGTGCAAACGATCAGCGGTCGTTGGCGCTGCGATCAGGGCCACGCTGCGACGGCGGGGGCTTCCCCACGGTGCCGCGTTCACCTGTGTCCCATGCGACTATCCGATGCGGTCCGAGCGGCTTCGCGACAGTGCGGTTTTCGCCCGGCGTGACTCCACCATCAGCCGCGGCGACCGGGCCGTCGCTGCGGGACCGACAGCCTTGTCCTCAGCGGATGAGCGGCGCAGGGATTGCGGGTGCGGCGCGGCTCTCGACTCGACGGCTGCAGTCACTGCTCTGAGCGGCGACCGTGAGCGATGCTCTGCGTACGATGCGATTGGGACTGATGTGAGGGTACACGGAGGCCTGTCGGGCGGGGCGGCCCCGATTCGCCCGTTTGTGTGGGCTCGATCTGGGACGAACTGTTGGCGCGTGGGAAAGCGAGGAAGATTCTGACTCACTTTTGGTGGCCTCACTGTCGGAGAGCAGTTTGTAATCAGAAGACGTTTGAGGACTTTGGACGCTCGCCGCGTCTGTTTGCGCCGTTGTGCCAGAGGGCAAATTCCTTCTCTGTTTGGTCGAGACGGGTGACAGCTAGTAGCCGTTGGTTTATTTGACCTGAAATACCATTTCTGCATAGAAAGATAATGATTTTGACATATAAAAGGAAAGAAATATGGGTTTCTGTGAGGTTGAAGGCAGGCATACGTGGTGTTTTCAGAATTGTTGAGGGGCAAGTTTAAGTCGATCGTGTACATAAAGTGGTGTGTCATTTTCCAAAATCCTCTGCGGGTGCATTTACGCACCAAGATTTTCGAGTGGGAGGAGCCCGGCCAACCCAAAGCCCTCACAACGCCAAGAACTCGGACTTCGTCCTCCTTGTTTTCGGATTTCAAATAACAGGGTCTTTTCTTTGGACAAAAGTGCAAAATTCTGGATTCTAACGATACCCCCTTGAGTACGCCCAGTGGTGCATTTATGTGGTGCGTTTTCAGCCATGTAGTGGATAACATAAATGCATTCTTTCATCCTTTGTTCATATATGGCCCGTTTTGGTTTATGTAAGGGTCCAGGCATTATTTGTTGGTGCATGAATCTGGTTTGTGGATGCATGCACATCCACAGAGATATAAACGTACCCCCTTGACCACAAGGTTTACGTTTACTGTTTCTGAAACTGGGTAGGGGAAGGGTGAAGCTACCTTTGCTTCCCGTGACGCCGCCAGTGAAGAGAGGTGACTGATAGTACGAGAACTCGGCCGTCGCTTTGTTGCGTGCGCTGCCAAGGCACCGTGGCAGTATTATGACAGAGTTTCCTCCGACCCGGAAAAAATGGCTGCGGTTTTGGTCAGTCAGTGCTTGTTGGAAGGTCATTTTCTGCAAATGTAAGCACTGATGTCGTTGCCTGAAAGCACATTAGCTTTGGGTTCCCCTCGCGTGCATCGCATCTCACGGCTGTTCGTTGGCGTCCTGCCTCGCACGACGGGACCAGCTCGCCGGCCACTCCAATTACTGGCCCGCTTTATGACCTGGTTTCAGTCATTTGCCGCTCACTTTCCAATGGTTTGGGTGCCGAATCGTATTTTGGCCGGCACAATGCTCGTGTGCCAGTTTCGGTGCGGCGGCGCCCGGCGGGCGGGCCGCGGAGGAGGCCTGCCTCTCCGCCGTGCGCGCCGTCCTCGCCGGCCGCGGCTGATTCCGGCACCGGCCGCCGCCGCTTGCCGTGGCGCTGGCGTCGCCGGCGGGCCATGAATGGGCCGGCCGGCTCCGGACGGCAGCGGCTGGCGGCCGGCCTCGGCGGCGGCGTGGTCTAGCGCGGTCGTCCGCGGCTCGGCTGCCGGGGCCCGGCCGGACGGACCGCTGGAGGCCGGGGTACGGACTGTGGCCGTCTGCAGGACGCCGGCCTCTGTTCAGCGTGCATCGAGAGGAACCTGTCGATGCCGATTGTGTTCATCTGTTCTAGTCGTTTTTTTCATGAGGGGCGCGGAGTCTGTTGCTGGTCTGAGCACGTTTTGGCGTTCTTTCAGTGCTGCTGAGGTTGAAGCGGGACATAAAACAATATTGTGGTGAAATCATTCGAAAGCCTCTTCTGTGGCCTACCGTCGATCGATCAGTGTCCGTTTACCTGCAGTCGTTAAACGAGCGTTAAGGTCAACAGCCTTTGACATCTTGCTGTAGCGGCCAGATAACCCGCCAGTCATGAACAGATATTGTGGGCGCCCTTTTTGATGTTCGCCACCTTCCCACCCTGACTTCGTGAGCTGGATCTTTTGCCACCCCGCGTCGACCCCCTGGCCCGGTTTTCGCGCAACAAGGCCGGCCACGGCTGTCTCGCTCTGTCCTGCTGCAGCGCCGGCGGGCCGCCGGCCGGGCTGAGCTCCCGGTCCGTCCGCCGCCTGTCCTGAGGTCTGGTCCAGGCGGGACCAGCCGGACCGGCTCCGTGGACGGGTCCGGGCGGCGGCGGCGGACGCCGGGCCGGAGCGGCTGTCCACCGCCACTGCCGCGACGGCAGCCGCCAGCGGGCGCGACCGGCCGCCCCGCCCCGGAGCTGGCGGCCGGCTCGGCCTGGGCGGACGGCCGGCGTGTGCCGGGCGGACGTCAGCCGGACGTGGGACGGACGTCAGCCGGACGTCCGGCAGACGTCTGACGTCGGCCGCCGGCCGGCTCCCACGGTCCAGTGCGGCGTCTGGTGCCGCCGGGTGTCTGCAGTCGGCCGAGCCTGGCGGCCCGACCGGCGCGTGGGACGAGACGCCAGCTGACGGACGTCGGCCGGTGGGAGCCGCCGCCGCCGCCGGCGTGAGTCTGGGGTCGCAGCCCGGCCCGGGAGGCCCCAGGGCCGAGTACAGGTGCGAGCTGCAGGATGCTGGCGGGAAAGGTCTTTTGGGTTGTCCAGTTAACGGCGCGTCGATGTTGGGTAGGAGTTTTTAGGCAAAAGGGGTACAAGAGACTAGGTCTCTTTTTGTGAGGCGGAATGGTCCGGCGTCGGCTCCTCCTTGTTTCGCTCGACCGATAGCCCTGTCTGATGGCCTGTTAATGGACGCTGACACGTATCGATCTGTCCTGTCTCTCCCATCGCCGTCCGCCACGTTTCTCTCGCCATGTTGGGACCGAGCCGACAGCTCGGCGCCGGCCGGCCGCCACCGCGTCGCCGGCCCTATTTGGCTTGGCCGCGTCTCTATTAGCTGCCGGCGGCGGTGGCAGCGACGGCGGGCACTCGGCGCGTGTGTGCGCTCGGCAGGCGGCGATGGCCGGCCGTCAACAGCCGCCGAGAGGCCGCTCATTTGGCGGCGACGCCGGCCCGCTATCGGCTGTGCAAGCGGCGCTGATTGAGTCTCACTGTTTGGCGGCCCATCGTCGCCGGTCGTCGGTCGCGGCGGCAGCCGCCGGCCATATGGCGGCGGCCGCCGTCGCCGCCACCTGGTCGGTCTGCACCGGGCGGCCACGGGACCGGCCGGTCAGGGACGGAGTGCGCGACCGGGGCCCGGACGGTCCTGGATGCAGTGGTCCGCGACCGGGCACAGAAGGACGATTGGATTGGGCTGGTTGCGTTGACGCCGGGCGACCGGACCCCGTGGTTTGGGTGGCCGGAACTGCGGCTCGGCGTGACCGACTGTCCGCCAGCCGGTCGACGGTTCGGCTCGGTCCGATCGGCAGGTGCCGGGAGCCGCCCCGGCTGTCAGATCTCTCCGTCTGGCCGGCCATCTGGTCTCCGGCCGGCCGGCTGTGCGCGGCGTCGGCTGGCTCTGACCGCCGGCCGCGGCCCGTCAGGCCGGCCGGCGGACCACCTGGGGCCGCCGGGTCGGCCGCGCGGCTGCGGTGTTGGCTGCGGCGTCGCGTCTGCCCACCTCCTGCCGCCAGACGGCTCGTGGTCATTGACTGTGGCCGGCCACCGCCGCTGCCCCGGCCTGGCGGGGTCGCCGCCGCCGGCGCGCGTGCTGCTCAGACCGCCTGCCGTGTGCCTGACGCACGCACGTCCCCCGGCGCCTTTCGATGTCCGCTGTGTGGGCGCCGAGTACAAACACACCGCCCACAGCCCGGCTGTTGCACAGAGCACTCGCCGTGGGCTGTTTGGTGAGTCTCGGCTGGTGACCGGCCCTGCTGCGGCCCGGGCGACCAAATCTGAGCCGGCCGTGTTCAGACGAACGCTGGCAGCAGCCGCCGGGAGGGACCGGGACGCAGCCGCCGTGACGTGGCCCGTGACCCCGGCGCCCGGTCAGCGGAACGGTCACGGCACCGACCGGCGGCCGCGTGACGTCACGGCTAGAGGCCGCCGCCGCCGCCGCCGCCGGCCGTCTCGCGGCCCGGCGCCGCGCAGGGCGGGCCTCGGCGGCTCACAGAGCCTCCTCCAGTCTCCGCGGCGGCCGGCCGGTCGATCCTGAAGCCGTACAGCGGCGGCGGCGCCGACGGCGGGTGCGCTCCTGTTCGCGCCTTGTCGTCTCCGTCGGTGGTAGCGGCCGGCGCCGCAGTCTCCGCCGGCGCCGTCTCCCGCCGCCGCCGCTTCTGTGCACGGATGGTCTGCCACGCTCGGTCATGGCCCGGTCATGTCTCAGGCGGGCTTGTCTCGTCCGTGGGGCGTCCCTGTTTTGCGGACAGGAAGATGTCTGGAACCGCTTTGGTACGCTTGTCTCCGGTGACAGCGCGCGGGAAGGTCGTGACGCCCAGCAGGCTTTGGAATGACAGGGACTATGGTTTGCGGCCAACATGTGGAGGCAGCATGGTTCGTCGCTGGCGGCCGAGGCCGGCTCCGTCGCTGCGACGTCAGAGGTCGACGCTCCCTTTGGTTGGGCCGTCGCGGCGGCAGGCGCAGGACGTCGCGCACCGCGACTGCCATTCCCGAAGTGGCTGCTCCGTCCAGCGTGGTTCCTGCATTCCGATTTGTTTTTGTGTGTGGCCGATTGGATAATTGTTGATCCGTCGCGGCCGCTGTTCGTCAAGGTCGCGGGGCGGGGGGGGGGGGGGCGCACGTGGCTGACGGCGGCAGGTGCAGTAAACCCGGTCGCGGCGGCCGGCCGTGAATAAGTGGGACCGCGGACAGCGCCTCTGACCGCAGGGTCCGCCAGCGAGTCGCTCCGCCCGCCGACTCTCCGGCCCGGGGAGAGGAGGAGGGGCACCGCCGGCCGGCGGCACCAGCGGCGTCTTGGGGCCGCTCCCTGCCGGACGCCTGCCGGAGTGGCGGCTCTGGGCTGGCCCGTCATGCTGGCCGCGCGCGGTACCGGACTGACGGCTGAGCTGCAGTCTGGTCACTGCACCGAGCCGTGCCCGGTTACCGTGGCCTGTTGACGGGCGGCTGGCAGCAGAACATGATGTGCGGTCTCCATAACCCCGGACCGCTGTGCTCTGGGTGCAGCCTCCTGTTCAGCATGTGGCGCTCTACATTCGGACCAGTAATCGTTCATCGCGTGTAATTAACAGAGCCGTATGCGTCATCGCTCCGGTAAACAGCGGCAGCGCCTCTCCCGCCACCCAGACGGCGCTGTTGCCGGCTCACCTCGCCGATCCCCACGGCGCGCCGAGCCGCCGGCCGGCCCCACCCCGCCCGGCCGGCGGCTGGCTCGTGTCAGTCACAGCTGGCGTGACGCCGCCGGCCGGCCTCCTCCGGTGCACGGCGCGACGCCTCCTGACCGCAGCCGGCCGGCAAGTGTGCGCAACGTGACCCTAATGGCCAGCGCCGGCGCCGGCGCCATGTTTGGCCGACGGCACCGCCCGGCGCGCGGTCCGGCTCATCACGGCGAGCGGAGAGCCGTGACGGATTACCGGCCGGTATTTGTTTGGGCTCGTGACATCGCCCGGATCGCTTCGCGCCGGCCGAGGTCGTTATCGCGTCCGGAGGAACGCGCGCTATGTCGGCTGTGGATTCAAGGCTGCTATCGGCCGCTCGTGACAGGTTCCAGTGCAATGTGTTTGTTCCTGTTCCGCGGCGAGATTGCCGTGTTCGTCGACGGCTTATGGGGCTACAGTTCGCCGGACGTCGGGCCGTGATTGGTGGTGCCGCTGCCGGCGGTTCCGATCGTTTTCCGTCTGCGTGCGCAGTTTTAATTCGGAGCCGGTCGTGTGACGGAATGCGGACCTTTTCCGGGGCGAATGCGCCGCGGCGCACGCTGTTCGCGGCGTTTCCAGCGCGGGGTCCATTGATCCTGCCGCGGTCTGGGACCATTACCCGGAATGACCGATGCCGGTCCGCTGTTAACCACATTTCTGCACAGACCGGTCGTCCTGCTGGCCGCGGCTTCTCACGGGTAGACGCGCTCCGCCTTGAAGGGCTTTCTCGTACGAATCGTCTCTGTCCCGCCGTACCAGGCGGCGCGGTGCCGGTATGACCCTTGGCCGCGACCATAAATGGTCGTTTTAATCCGGCGGCGTTGCCGTACGGACGGTGGCAGCGGGCAAGTTTCGCGGACGTCAGCAGCCGTCGAGCGGCACCGCGCGGAGCCGACCGGCGGCCCGCCGGCGTCCCTGCGGCCGGGATTTGCATCACTTTCCCTGCGGAGCGCGCGGCGTCACGTGACGCCGACGGCGCCGTTATGCATGCGGTGCGCCCCTGCGGCCGGCCGCCATTTGCATCGGTTTCGCCGCGGCGGCCGTCGCCGTCCGGTCTGAGAAGGTCATCGCGTCGCCGCGCCGGGCCGCCTGTTTGTCGCCGGGCCGTGGCCGCCGCGCCGGCCGCTTCCGGGCAAACTGCCAGCATCGGTAATGGCGTTTGCACCATCGCCGCCACGGGGCTACGGCGGCCGGCCGGCGTTGCATCAGAGGCGGCCGGCGGCCGCTCGCCGCTCGCCCGGCTCCTGGCCGACCCGGGCCGGCCGAGAGAGGCTGGCCTCCAGCTGACCACGGGAGGGCACCGAGTGCGCTCGCTGAACTGGCTGATTTGAGGCACTGATCTGCTGACGGACGGACCGATTGCAGATCTGAGCTTGTGGGGGTGTCGGACTGGATTCGCTAGGAGGCGTGAATAACTGAGCTGCGCCACGTCTAGACCGCCAGCAGATCTTTCGGGTGTGACAGGCCGTTGGCAGGTCCGTCCGCCGTGTCTGGCCTGCCGGCGGGACCGTCCAGCGTGTCCGGCCTGTCCGCCGTCCGTTCCGTGCGGCCCGTCGGCGACGCGCGGCCCGTCAGGCCCGCGGCGTCTGGCGGCCCGCCGCGGCCGAGCGGTGGCCGCCGGGGCCGCCGCTGGAAGTGGGTCGCCGGCCGGCCGGGCGGCCAGACGCCGGCGCCGGCCGGCCGCGGCGCCGCCTCACATAAACAGAGCGCCGACCGGATGAGCTCATCGCGCCGATTGCGGGCCCGTTTTTGCCCGCCGGCCGTGGGCGGGCGCGGGGACACGGGCCGTGATGACGAGCCGTCACGCTGCGGCCGGCGCGCCGCCCTCCGCCGGCCGGACGGGCGCGGCCGGCCGCCGGGCGGTCCCGCGGGCCGGCGCCGCCAGCTGCGGCCGGGCCGGGCGGCTTTGTCCGGTGGACAGGGCTGGCGAACGCCCGCAGCTGCGCCCGTCACTCAGCAGGCTAAGTCGGCTATTCCAGGCCCGTTCTCTCCGTTTTCGCAGCTGCGTCCGGCGCCGACGTCGGGCGCTGGCCGTTGCTCTGTCTTGCAGCTCTCCGGGAGGTCGTAAATAGCGGCATTAATAATTACGTAACTGGTGAGTGCGGCCGCTGGACGCCCGCGAACGGCAGCGGCCGCGGCCTGTGACGTCAGCCGGTCGTCGTTAGCGGAGGAGGGGGCGGCCGTCGGTGGAGATAACTCCGTTACGGTGGCGGGCCGGTCATGGCCGCGCGGCCGGCCAGCGGCGTCTGACGAACGGGCCGCAGCTGCGGCCGAGGGCGCCGGCCGGCCGCCGTCAGGGGTAGGCTCCGTCCCCCTGATGTGTGGTCCCTGGCGCCGGCCGGCCGCGGTCTGGGGGAGAGGCTCTGTCCCCTGATGTGTGGTCCCTGGTGCCGGCCGGCCGCGGTCTGGGGGCGGGGCTCTGTCCCCTGATGTGTGGTCCCTGGCGCCGGCCGGTCGCGGTCTGGGGGAGGGGCTCCGTCCCCCTGATGTGTGTCTCCTGACGCCGGCCGGTCGCGGTCTGGGGGAGGGGCTCCGTCCCCCTGATGTGTGGTCCCTGGCGCCGGCCAGCCGCGGTCTGGGGGAGGGGCTCCGTCCCCTGATGTGTGGTCCCTGGTGCCGGCCGGCCGTGGTCGGGGGCGGGGCTCCGTCCCCCTGATGTGTGTCTCCTGACGCCGGCCGGCCGTGGTCTGGGGGAGGGGCTCCGTCCCCCTGATGTGTGTCTCCTGACGCCGGCCGGTCGCGGTCTGGGGGAGGGGCTCCGTCCCCCTGATGTGTGGTCCCTGGTGCCGGCCAGCCGCGGTCAGGGGGAGGGGCTCCGTCCCCCTGATGTGTGGTCCCTGGTGCCGGCCGGCCGCGGTCAGGGGGAGGGGCTCCGTCCCCTGATGTGTGGTCCCTGGTGCCGGCCGGCCGCGGTCAGGGGGAGGGGCTCCGTCCCCCTGATGTGTGGTCCCTGGTGCCGGCCGGCCGCGGTCAGGGGGAGTGGGCTCCGTCCCCCTGATGTGTGGTCCCTGGTGCCGGGCGGCCGCGGTCCGGGCCGCAGATAAATAGCGCTGCCGGCGCTGTTTGTTATTGATCGGGACGTGTCGCAGGGAGCACGTGTCGGCTGATCTCTGACGTCGCGGCTGGGACGGCCGCGGGTCTGGCTTCAGTCGGCGGCCGAAAAACAAGCGGCCGCCGCTGTGACTGCGGTCGCGGCGAGGGCCGGCGCTGTTTGGCCTGCCGGCGCGCAGTTCGCTGGCTCCGATGATGGCCGAGTCGGACTAATTTGGCAGCGTGACGGCGGGCCGCGGACGCGCGGGTCACCGGCCGCGTGACGGGCACGAGCCCACGACGGAGCCGGGGTCACGTGTCCCCGGCCCGACCCGACCTGGCCAGACCTGGTCTGATCCGACCTCACTCGAACTCACCAGATCTGGACCCACCCGACCCCACGTGACCCGACCTGCCCTGGCCTGTGGTGACCTGACCTTATCGGATTTGACGTGACCCTGTCCGGTCATATGCGGCCCGGCCTAACCGGCCCTGACCCGATCCGACCCTACCCGACCGGACCCGACCCGACCCGAGTCACGGAGTGAGGATCAGAGGAGGGTGGAGCGTGCCCGGTACGCCCCGGCGCCTACAGTCGCCACTGCGGCGACTGCCGGACCGCTAACACTGTCGAACATGACTTCGTGACGGACGAACGCTCGAGTGACGCCAGGGAGGTGATGTGCGGGGGCTCGAGCGCCCGCGCCCGAGGATGCTCAAGAGCGCCTCGCTGAGGGGCCTTGTAGTTAGTGGTGCCGCCCGAACGGAATGCTGTTTCCGGCAAAAAAGTCGCCGTCGTGCCCTCCAATCGATAAAAGTTTCGCGACATTGGCCTATCTGATCGGCGGCTGCCTTTGCCCGATGTTATTTGTTTTCGGCGATGGCTGGGGGCGAGGCGAAGCTGCCCCGGTCTCGAGAGGCTCTTCGCCTCTTCGGACGACCGGCGACGGCGGCTCCGCCGCTCCGTTCGTCCGCGCTCTGCGCCTTGCCGGCCGTTCGCCGCGCGTCGGCGGTGCCGTGAGAGGCGTCGATTTTTGAGCCGTCCGGTCCGCGCCGCGTGAAATCATGGGAAAATCTGCCGGATCCGCGGCGGGCAGGGCCGTTTGCCGCTGCACGGCCGGGCTCTGGCCGCACCCGTCTGCGGACAAGCCCCCGCTGCTCCCAGCCAGCTTTCTGCGGCAGGATTTGACCGTGCTCTGGCCGTGAACGTCGTGCTCCAGCCGCCGTGGTTGACCTCGTTGTGGCTCCGTGCTCTTCGTTCTCCAGCGGTTGTAGCTGGTCGTGCTATGACGGCCGTAGTTAGTTCTCCAGGTACCGGTTCTAGTCGTGCGTCGTGCTCCGGGTACTGGTCCTGATGGTACTGCTCGGGCGGTCACGGCTGGTCGTGCCCCGGCTGCTGTGGCCAGTGGTGGCCGCGCGGCGGGGCCGGGGCCGGCGCCTCCGCTGCGCGCCCTGCAGGACCGGTCCTCCGAGGTTCCACCGACTGCAAGGCCGGTCGACGCCGCTGCGCATTTTATGCTACGAGCCGGACAGGTTTGCCCGGTGTCCTTTTGATGCACAAGCCTTGGAATACTTCCTATCGTGATACGATTTTGCTTTTCGCACACGCAATGCCATGCACGCCCCTCATGCAGCGGCCGTGCAGTTCGGCCCAGTTCAGGGCCGGTCCGGCGTCTCCGGTTTCTCCAGTTGCCGGCTGGCAGTGTTTTTGTTCTCACGATCGAGTGGCCGGATGTTTTACGGCCTGCAGCGCGGCGCTGTAATCCGCTGCAGCACGGCCGGCCGGCCTCTCCCGGTCTGTCCTTGTCAGGAATGTCTCGGAGGCGCCGTCGCCGCCGCGAGATCGGCCGCGCCGTCTGTCCGGCGTCGGGCGGGCGCGGCGGAGGCCGGCCGCGGCCCGCCGCCGGCCGGCCGTGACCCGGGTCAGGCCTGGGGCGGACGGTCCGTGGTGCCCGCGGTCCGGCACGGTCAGAGCCGGCCGGCCTGCGGCGCCGGCGCGTCCCAGTCGGGAGAGGGTCGCTCCGGACTCGCGGGGCCGGCTCGGCGTGGGCCGCGGCGGCGCCGGGCCGGGTCGAGGCCGTCCGGAGGCCCGCGCCGCTCAGATCCGGCCCGGCCCGGCCTGCCCGGCCTCAGGAGGCTTGGCCGGCCGGGTCAGACGCCGCCGGCCGGCCCTGCCCAGGCCTGCAGGACGACCGGTGCCCGACTGTTCGCCGGCGGCCCCGGCGGCGCGTGGGCGCCGGCCGGCGTGCGTGCGTGAGAGCGTTCGAGCTCTGAGCGCCGCCGCGCCTCTGCACGACGCGGCCCGAGCGCGGTGCAGGCGCCGCGGAGGCCGGGCGGCGCAGACCCGCCGTTGGGATCACGGCCGAGAACGGGGCCGCCCGTGAACCAGGCCACGGGCCGGGACGTGCCGGGTCCGATCACGCGCCGCGCGGCCCCTATCTCTCCCGAGCGCCGCCGCGGTGGGAAGGTGGAGATGCGACGGCCCGGGCCATATCTCGCGATACGCCGCCGCCAGAGCCGCAGTATCGGCGGACGGTGTCGGTGGATGATCTCCGGATTACTCGGATTGGCGGGCACCTGCTGATGCCCCCCCCCCTCGCTGACTGATGCCGGCCCGGCGGCGGCCGCTGGTCAGGAGGGCGGGATCATCGTCCGGAACACGTCACCGGGTCAGCCGGACGGGTGTGGCGACTCCCGCCCTGGGGCGGACCGTGCCGAGTGAGAGAAACGCTTTCAGTTGCGATGTGTGACGTACCTCGCCGGAGTTCGCGGAAGGTTGTGACGTCGAAGCGTTCCTGCATCACTCCTGAGTGTTGCGGGCGGACCGTCAGCCAGCGCTCGGAAGCGTCTGGCCGCTCCTGCCGGCGCCGCCGCGCTCTCAGCCTCCGTCCTCACCGCTGAAAACCGTTGGGGAATTCGTATGGCCGGGCGGGGCGCGGCCGGCTGCGCGCGCGCGCGGGAACGGGGCGACGACGCTCTGGAGGGGGAGGGGGCGTCACGTGTCGGCGCCGGCCGCTGCTGGCGTGCAGCGGGCGGCGTCCGCGTAAATATCGCACCGCGCGCAGACGTGCCGGCGTCCGATTCTGCACTCGTGCAAATTGGTGCAGCGTGCAGGGGCCTCGGCGTGTCTGCACGGAGCCGGCCTCCCGGCCCGGCCCCGCCGTGGAGCGCCGCGCGCGAGGCGGGCCGGCCGGCCCGTACCGGTCCGCCGCCGCCGCCGGCTGCGCAGCTGGCCGTCTGTTCGGATCAGGCGGGCGCGTCTCGCGGAGCGCCACTCGGCGCCTCGGCAGCCGTCGCGGCGCGGCGGCTGGCCGCGACCGGACGGTCGCAGCGGTGTCCGGCCGGACCGGACCGGCGCCGCTGGCCCGGAACGGTCCTCTGCCGCCGCCGCCGCCGCCGCCGCCGGAGCCGGCTCGCCGGCGAGCCAGTGACGACAGACAGCGGGCGCTGGCGGCGGCGGCGGCGCCCGGCCGTCTCGGCGTCGCAGCCGCCGGCCGGCGCGTGTTTCTGCCCCGTCACGGCGGCTCTGTTCGCGGCCGTTTTTCAGGCCCTGTTTTGCCGGCGGGAGTGCGTCTGACGACAGGGCCGGCCGCGGCCGAGGGCCGTGCCAGTTCGGGCGTCACGCCGCCGACAGCGGCACCAGGGTGATGCCATTCCTTGTACTGGGAACTCGCCGGAGGTTCTCAGTAGTGCGGAATCAGAGCGCTCGGCCGAGGCTATTCTGGGAAGGAATCCTTCCGTGTGGTCTGATGCGCACCTGGTGGGGTGTCTCCAGATGGGCTGGCCGATGACGCAATCGGCCTCTCCTAACCTGAGCCGCGTCACCACGTCAGTTACGTCAGTCCCGGAGGCTCATGTCACTGCTTCATCGAAGCCCTGGTCTGAAGAGTTCCTTGTGGTGCAAACGTGACTCAGGGGCGGTCAAAAGTTGGTCCGATGTCAAACGCCGAGTCGATAACGCTGCGGAAGTTTGTCTTACTTGGAGGATCCGTTGATCCTTCAGAGCACTCAACGCTCGGTCTCGTTTTGGCCGTCGTATTTGGCGGTTAATCCTCCACGGTCCGGCCAGCTCCTCTGAAGCGTGCTTGCTGTGGCGGTAATGAGTCTGAGCTGGTCCCCGTAGTCGCAGTCAGTGCAGTTCCGGTCACTGCGGCCAGTGTCTGGGCTGGTTTCGTGTGACCGTTGTGAGGCAGTGCCGGCCGCGGTTGCCGGTCTGGGCGTCCCCAGGCCGTCTGGACGCCCCCGGCGGCCGGGCTGCGGTCCCGGCCGGGCCGCCGAGTGTTTGCCATAGCTGGCCGCCACCGTCGGTGGGTGATGTCATGCGGCGGCGGCCGGCGCCGGCCGCGTGCTCGTTCGGCGCCCTTTGACACGTGCCTCGGGTGACGGTTACGCGATACCCGGCCGGGAGATACCGTCGTCGCCGGCCGGTATATCGGGGCCCGGCCACGGACCGACTATCGGCTCTGATAGGGCCTGAGGCCGGCGGACGTCGGCCTCACGGTGCAGCGCGGCACCGAAGGACGCAGCTGCAACGGACTCGCTGGAGAGGGTTGACGGCGCTTCCTGTCACGGGAGGCTCGGAGGGGCGCTAGAGCTGGAAGAGGTTATCTGGCAATGGATGTGGAACGTTTTCGCCGGTTGGGGCGTCCTCACCCCCGTGATTCTCGCGGGCATTACGAGCGGAATGGGCTCTTCCCGGGAATCCTCGTGGCTGACTGTCAGTCCCCGCGCCGTCTCACGTTCACGCCCCGAGCGATGAGCGGTCCATCGGCGAGGCGTCTGCGGTTGATGTGTGTGACCGGAAGTGAGTAGCGCTGGTCTGCGGCTGCCCTCTGGCGAGACGGCCTCGGTGCTGCCGTCTGCGGAGCACTGGCCCCCGTCCGGCCGCCGCCGGCGCCGTGGCAGGTCGGTACTGTCAAGCTCGCCCTGCGGTCGGCCGGTGCAGCCGCCGTCGGCGCCGTCGGCCGGCCGGCAGCCGCCGCAGAGCCGCCGGGAGCGGCTCTGTCGGCCGAGACGGACCGCCGACGGCGCCGACGACGGCCGTCGTAGTCGGCCACCGGACTCCGCTGGTGAGGCGCCGCCGCCAAGTCCGCCTCGGAGTGGCGTCATAGGCCTGGCCTGAGGCTGCGTCGCCCCGAAACGGCACCATTTCAGCAGTCGTCATTTCAGTAGGCGTCATATCAGAGCAGGTGCCATTTCAGATTCGTGTCGCAGTGCGCCGCAGAGCCGGTGTGGCGGTCTCGGCGGGGAGAGAGAGGACGCGGGAGAGGGAAGACATCGCCGCCGTCGCTCGCCGCCGTCGAAAGACAATGGAGAGGCTGTCGCGCCTGGGAGTCTGAGTCGCCGCGAGACAATGCTCTCCCGGCGGCCGCGTGATGCCGCCGGGATGGGGTGAAACCGGCCGGGCCTGGCGGGACCGGCGGGACCGGGAGAGATACCCAGGGGCTGGCGTGGGAGCTGTGGTCTCGTTGGCCGGCCGTGGACGCGTCCTCTCCGTTCTCTCCGTACTCCGTACTCCGTACCGCCGCAGGCATGGCCCGGCCGTACTCGTCGGGACTGGCTCTGTCGGGGGAGCAGTGGTCTGTTGGTAGAGGGGTGGCCTGCGGTTTATGGGGCAGGGGACTGAGAAGTCGAGCGATGTTTGCGGCATTGTCGTCTGCCGTGGTTGTGAGTCAGTGTGGCCTCGTATACCTGACGTGATGAGCCGTCGTCTGTATTACGTGGTTTGAACCGGCGGTCTTACAGACCCTGACGCCACTGTTATGTTGTGGAGTTGGTTCGTGCCGTGCATGATCATGCAAACCTCTCGCTCACGTTCCGACTCGTGACGTTTATGCTCATTTGCGTTGATCGCGTTTTGTCTGGCTAGCGTGCTTCACATGCATGGCCTTCTTCCCTTTCTTCCCATTACCCTTTACCCCTGTTCCCCGCACGTTCTGCTCCGCCGTCACCCCTGGTGACCTGCCGACGGTCCGGCCCGTCTCGCGGCCGCCTGGCACCGTCGTCTGACCCGGCGCCGTGCCGCAGGGCGCGTGATGTGAGCCCGCGCGGAGCAGCCCGGACCGCAGAGAGACCGTCACCCACGGCCAGCGCGGACGCCGCGGCCGCGCCGCCGCCATGAGTCAGGACGGCAGCAGCTTCGACTATCTCAACCAGAAGGAGGATGTCAAGAACTTCGAGACGGGCCGCATCAAGGCCCTGCAGGAGGAGCGGCTGCACATCCAGAAGAAGACGTTCACGAAATGGATCAACTCCTTCCTTATCAAGGTAGGCGGCCGTGCAACCTATTCTGATGGGCGGGCAGTTGAGAGCTGATGTGGTCATTTTAAGATCGAACACGTATCCCTTTGTGTCCTGATGGGAGCGTTGTATGACTCGTGATCGATCTCGATCGATCTCAGTTTCTTACTCGATCCCTCCCAGTTTCCTAAACGAAAACTGATGCTCACGGACGCGGGTTACCTGTGCACGTATCGTATGCACATGTACACATCCCATCCTGTACTGTGTTGTCTGCCCCTTAGCTATCACGTGATGAGGCTGGAGGAACCTGTTGGTGCAGCCCCGTCGGCGTTAGTTGGAAAACAAGTTTGATGTATGATCACCGCTGGACCATTCAGAATTATCCACTCGATCCTCGTCGTTGGTTTGGCCGTGAAGGCCGTGCCGCCGCTGTTTACGGCTTGATTCGGCCGCGGTGTTCCTCCTTTCTCCCGGCGGGGACGCCGGCCGGGCGCGGCCGCCGCCACCAGCTCGATCGCGCTGTCTTCAGCAGCGGCGGCCGCTCGCCGTGCGGCCCAGTCGGTTAACGGCGCCGTTTGGGGGCCGCCGCCGGCCCGTGTCGCGACCTGTGACCTGCCGTTTGCCGATCCGCCCTTCTCTCCCCCCGCGCCAGGCGCTTCTGCCTCTGAGCTGACGGGGAACGTCTTTGACCTGGTACCCGCCTCTCTCTGTACCCGGGTCATCTGCCTCTGACCTGTCGTCCGATTGCGTGCGACCTGGTGCTCGGGCTTGACTTGCGATTGCCTGATCCCGCTAGTGGAAATCCCTGGGGTTGTATTTTGTCCGTCTTTCCCCGGTGCACGTGTTACGAGAAACCGACACCTTCAGATTGCAGAAATCCGTTCACGTTCCCGTTCCCTCACTTTAGGCAAGCGACAGTTCTGTCGCGTTCATACCCCTGGTCATGTGTCTACCTTTCACTTAATGGGAGCGAGGCGTCGTTGAAAAAGTTGTCAGATTGGTCAGAAAAGGTTGGGACGTCACGGGCCCGCTGTGTTTTCTGCTGCTAGGTTCCGTTCCCGTCATCGGTTACAGATCCGTAGCAGATCCCTTGCGTGGCGAACACAGGTAGTCCCGGCGGCTGGTCCTGCGCCTGTTTTTTTATGTTCGACCGTCGTAGTAGGGGCTCCCCCGTGGCCTGTGCAAAGCCCATTAAAGAGTTCGGATCCGGCGTCCGGGTCCATGAGTCGTCCAGGCACCCCTGGTGTCTGCTCCGTGCCCTGTAATCCTCTGTGGGCGTGCAAAGTGCTCCATTGTTGCATTGTTGTCGGTGGTTTCTTAGGCGACGCTCTGAAAGAAGTGCGGGCTGCTTTTCATTAATGCTATGAATGCCCGGGGAGGGAAAAACGTCGACGTGCACGCTGCTGTCTGCATCGCATTCAGCTACCGGGTAGACCTGCGGAGTCAGCGTCGTAGTGGAGCACCTAATTACTGGGTTTGCGCGGGCATTGTGGTGGTAAGCGACCGGAAGTCACAGTTTAAAAATGCGGAAATCTGGAGAACAATGTAGGACTTTGACTCGAATAACGTTGCCGCAAACAATGATGTATCTGTTTCGCCCGGTCTCAGGCATATGACGTATTCGCAGTCGGAGCATAATGTTTTTTTACCACATTTTTTTTTAGATGTGGGATGCGCAAAAGTCGGCGAACGATGTTTCGACATTTGCGTAAGGATGTTGACTGGGCGGAAACCTGGAAATTCTAGCCGTCCACCAGGCTGTCCCGGTTCCGGTTTGTGTATGGTTCTGGTAAACCATGGTTGATGCTTGCTGCCTTGTCCGCTCCGCTTCCTGAGACGTCTGTACTAATGCCGTCCTGTTTGTCTGTCCCGTTCCCTGAACGTAGCCCTGTATGCACCCAGCGTCCAGCGGCAGGCAGTGGGTTTCCGACTTGGTCTCCCGGTCCCCGGTCCCGCAGGTGAAGCAGGCAGGCGGTGGGTCTCCGGACTTGGTCTCCCGGTCCCCGGTTCCGCTGGTGACGTAGGCAGGCGGTGGGTCTCCGAACTTGGTCTCCCGGTCCCCGGTTCCGCTGGTGACGTAGGCAGGCGGTGGGTCTCCGGACTTGGTCTCCCGATCTCCGGTTCCGCTGGTGACGTAGGCAGGCGGTGCGTCTCCGGACTTGGTCTCCTGGTCCCCGGTTCTGTCGGTGAAGCAGGCAGTCGGTGGGTCTCCGGACCTCGTCTCCCGGCCCCGTGCAGACCGTCCCGCGGCCGTGACCTGCCCGAGGTCAGCAGGATCGCTATCGGCCTGACCAGGTCCCGGCCCCAGACGCGGCCGCCGTGGGACGAGGAGGGCCTCCCGGGGCGCGCCGCACGCGATCGGGGCCGGTCCGGGCTTTCCTTGGTCGCACGCCTGTTTGGGCGGGAAGGGCGGCCGCCGCCTGCTTGACTGAGGCTCGTGATTGATGCTTCCTGTAATGAGGTGGGTGGGGAGATTGGGTGAGACCCATGTCTTCATTGTTACCTTCTGATTGCGGTGTGCAGGCACATGGATTATGATTTGATTGCGTGCTTCGTGCGCGGTGTTCGTTGGGTCTCGGCCTTTACTTTCAGTGCGGCTAAATGTTTTGTGGGGTTGAATGAAATCGTCTGTATCGTTATGGAGGATTCATTTCACAGAAAAGAACTGAAATTGACACTTGTTTGTGCATAATTTTGTTGCAACTACGTATTTTGGTCTTTTGAGAGCGGTCTTGACCTCACGACAGATATCAGAAACAGTCAACCGGGAACGCTTTGCCGAAACGGGCGCACTTGCAGAGCCAGGGGCTTTGAGTTGTCGAGCACCAAACCGCGGGAATTCCGTCGATATGTGCCGAATGGCTGGATCAGTTCAAGCTGCTGTGCAGGCATACCAATGCCGCTCTGAAACGCGATCCCGCGCGGCCTACTTTGCAGCTGGTCTGCAGGTGCGGAGCTGTATCGCGCTCTTCACAGCAGCCCGCCGGCCTTCGAATCGTTTTTGCCGTTGAGATACGTAGAGAAAGCCAGAGTGCCACAAAGTCCGTTGGCTGCCTGTGTCAGATCCCAGTACTCTTGATCGTGTCAGCTGTCGGTCCAGAAATCACCGCGCTAACAATATGGCCTGACAAGTATTGGGGTTATCTACTTCCTTTCGTACTGATCAGCCGTGTGCCGCTGCTGGCATGCGGTCGTGGCATGATTTATGAAGTACTGATTGGACCTGATCTTGGTATGAGTGCTCTGTTTATCTTGCTTGACGCTTGATTAGTAAATCTTGACAGATGAAGATAAATCCCGATCATCTGGCATCCCGGTAAACATTTTTTTGGCAACATTTGACGTCATCGTGCTTGTTACTGGTCATGGCGTATCCGTGGTTGCATCGAGACTTCCCGGAGCGTCTGACCGGGCAGGACCCGTACGCCTGCCTGACTGATGTGCTCAAAGCCGCCGTCGATCCGTCCCGGCCGGGAGAGGCTGTCCTGACCGGGCGCGGCAGCTGATCTGTTTCGGCTGCCGGCGCGGCTGAGCGGCCCGCTGCCGCGCCGGACTGGTCGGCGCACACTGGTGACACGGAGCCGCCGGCCGGCCGCGTAACGTGACGCGTCACGAACCCGTCCGGAGCCGCGCACGCGCGGCCGCGGCCGGGTGTCGTTGAACCCGCGCGCGGCCGGCCCGCCAGACGGTCCAGTCGCCGAGTTTCGCCGCGTTTCACGGCGGCCGACTTGAGACGCCGCCGCCGGCGCCGCGCGGCCGTTTCTCCGAACCGTCGGCGGCGGGCGCGCTTCCGGGGCGTCGGACGTGTTTGACCGGTGACGAAATCCTCCGCGACGCTCGCCCCGCGCGCGGAGGCGCCGCTGCTCCGCGGGCGAGTCGGCTGACATCGGCCGCACCTTGACGCCCGAACGCCGTCGCGTCCGATTGCAGGCGTGGCTATCTGCGGGCCCACTATCAGCGACCCTGGGAGGTTGGCGCGGAACGTTCTCGTCCTGCACGGGCCGGTCCCACGCTGTCGCTCCGCCGATTGCGTCTTGCAGGGCGTCCTGCGGGCCAGGGAGCGGTCCGCCTGGCGGGCGCGTCTCTCGGCAGTCCTGTCCCGGGCAGGCCTCGCGGCGCGGTAACGAGATGTTTCCGGGGAAGTGTTCCCGGGCCTCAGACGGAAAAGTGGCCGCCCCCGCCCCGCCCAGCGGCCGTTTTTGCCGGCCGGCCGGCGACGTGGGCGGCGGGCCGTTTGTTAGCGCGGCCGCCGAGGGGCGCTAATGAGCCGGACGGACGGCGGCCGGGCCGTGTCGCCGCGGGGGCGCATACGTCCGCCGGCGGCCGCTCGGCGGCGGCGGCGCTCCGGCCGGCCGGACCTGCACGGCCGGCGCCGCCTGCCCGGCAGCGGGCCGGCGGGCGTCGGCCGTGGATGGGGAGGAGCGGTCGGCCGGGCGGTGTTGTTCCCCGGGCGGCCGCCGCCTTCCCCATAGCTGGGATGCCGGCGGAGCGCGCGCGCCACCTGAGGGCCGGCGCGCCCCACGTGACGTGGAGCGGCGCCGGTGTACGGCCGTTCACCGGCGCCGCGGCCGCGCCACAACACGGCGCGCCGCGGCGGCCGCCCGCGGCCACGCCTCCCGCGGCCGCCGCGGCCGCGCGCCGCCTGACCTTCAGCCGCGCCGCCGGAAGCCGGCCGACGTGCGCCGGCCGCCGATGCGGCGGAGAGCGCCGCCGGCGCCGAACCGGCCGCGGGTAAAACACGGCGACCGCGGTCAGCGGCGAGTTGTGGGCCGCGGCAGCATCGGCGGAGTGCAGAGCTAAAGCAGATGTCGCTGTCGGCGGAGGAGGACCTCCTCTCCTCCACCGCCGATGTGGCTGGCCGGGAGGCTGCTCTGACGGCCGGCCGGCCGGCTCAGTCCCGTTCTGACGGTCCGGCCGGCGTGGATGGCGTCCCGGGCGTCTGGAGCGGCCCGCTCCGCCTCCGTTTAATGACGGCCCGATCCCGGGACGGCCGCCGGGTAATGAACGGGCGCCGGCCGATCGCCGCCGCCGGTCACGGCCGGCCGGAGATGATGAATTCAGCACGGCGCCGGCGCCGCGGGGGTCCCCACCGCCGGCTTCCCGCGCGAACCGCCCGGCCGAACGCGGCCCGGCCGCGGCTGGAATGTATGTGTGGACGCAGCGGCTGCCAGATGATCAGCGCCGGCCGATCGTCTCGGCGGGAGAGCGTGACCGCACGCCGTGCGCAGGTTTTCATCGCCTGCCAGCGGGCGCCGACGCCGGTCGGGAGATGTTCAGGTGACGCACCTGCGTTCGCTCCACATCGTCGGAGCGGTGACGAGCGCCAGACGCAGCCCGAAGACCGTCTGGCGCTGCCTGACGACGGGGTGCTGCCGACAGCTCGGGCCTGACCGTGACGCCGCGCTCACGACAAACGACTCGGGCCTGACGGCGAGCCGACCGGCCGGCGGGCGCTGACGCCTTCCCAGGCCGAGCCCGGCAGCGCAGGACGAGGCCGAGGGCTGAGTCCGCTCCTCCCGCTGTCCATGGTCGGGAGCGGGGAGGGAGGCCGGCCACGGCAGCGGCCCGGCGTCTGCGCCGGCCCGGACGGTGCCGAGGTACAGTCTGGCGGCGCACCGCCACGAGGCGTGGCCATGGCGCCTCTGGAGAGGTGTCTGCCGACCAAGAGTAGCTCCGGTACATCTGGAGGGGCCACTGCCGGGCGAGAGTGACTCCCGTACCTCTGGAGAGGCCTCTGTCGGCCGGGAGTGGCTCGGGTACCTCTGAACGGCTGCGGCCGGCCAGGAGTGGCTCCGGTACCTCTGGACGGGCCGCGGCGGGCCGTGTGGTATTGACGGGTCCGCCGCCGATCGGCCTCCTCTGCCCCCAGCGGAGCGGGGTCGGCGGGGCGAGGAATCAATCTGGACAGGGCTAGGCTGGGCGCATCAGTCAACCTCCCTGTAGAGTACTGCGCCTTGTTTATTGTTCAAACAGTCCCGGTCGGTCCACCAGAATGCGTCAACAAGTCAATGTCAATACGTCTCGTGAGAAGTTCGGAAGAATGTTTACGTAGATGATGCAAGTTGTCGGCCTGATGCGTTAAGTCTGGCCATCGAGTGACGTCATCCATTTTTCTGGAATTGTTCTTGCGGCGATTGAAATAAGATGCATCCCGGATCCGTTGCGAAACTTTTCCCACGATCGTGCGTGCGCTACCTGATCGTCAGGACGACGCTGGGGTGGACGCCGTTCGGTCGCTCCCGTCCCCGTGAAGCTCCGCCGGGCTTCACGCTGCGCGGCCCCGGCGCTGCCCGCCGCTCGCCCAAACAATGCTGCGGCCGGGAGCTGTTTTTGTTTACGCCCGCCGGCCACTTGAGATTGCGCCAGCTGGTGCGACGGTGCGCCACTTTCGTGCGACCGCGGCTCGCACTGTGCCGCCCCTGGCGGCGCCGCCGCCGCGCCGGCCGGGTTTTTGTGCACCGTGAGTATTGAGCAGTCACGCTCGCGGCGACAGGGGGCGACCGGCCCCGCCGCCGCCGGCCACGGCTCGAATCCGGTGCCGCGGCCGCGGCCGGAAAACGTCCGAACACGCCCGGAGAATGTCCGAACACGGCCGGAGAACGTCCACTCACGGCTCGACGCACTCGCCGGCTGTGGCCGCGTCCAAGGACGTTCAAGCACAGCAGAGCGCGGTTTTCGAATGTCTGGCCACTGCCGGGCGACGCTCGAGCACAAACAACTGCCACCGACCACGTGATGAATCCGTCTCGGCTCAGCTGAGGTCGACTCGAGAACGTCCGGCCTGCGCGCTCTGAACGTGACCTCGCCGCCGTCCCGTCAGTCTCCTTCATCACGGCGCGGCCGAGAACGGCAGGCGTCCTCTAGGCCGCCAGATTATGCGCCGCGCCGCCGCCGCCGCCTCACGGAGCCGGCTGCGGCGGCGGCGCGCCGCGTTCGTGCCCGCTGCGCCTCGCTCGTGCCTCGGCGGTACGGAGCGGCGGCGGCCCGCATTCCAGCGACGCCAAACGGGGGGGGGAGGGGGGCGCTGCCGCCGGTAAAAGTCGCTCGGTTACCGGAGCTGGTCGTTTGCTGCTGGTTTCGGCCCTACGTGCGCCGGCGCCGACCTTTTTGCCAGGCGCGGCGCGACGGTCGGCCGCCGGACACGCGGGCCCGGCATGTTTGCGCGGTTTTTTGCCGGCTGGGTGTCGCTCGTGCAGCGCCGGTGCGATGATCCGCTTGCAGCGCGTGTCAATGTTTTGATGGGGAGCGCCAGCCGCGGCTGGCGCCCGGTCGGCGCCGGATGTAGAAAGTCCGCGAAACCGACCTGCTAGATGCCGTCGGTTAGTTTGCCCGAGGCAGTTCGTGGACGGTTGATGGCCAGTGTCGCTGGCTGGACGTTCTGAAGGAGCTTTCCTGTCATCTCAGGAGCTGGAGTGGAGAGAATGTTTTCGGTGCGTAGTGCTGTGCAGACGTTTCTAGCGTATCTGTCATACCGGCTGGGATGCAGGCGTATGGCGTCTTCACTATGTGTGCATTGTTCACTGATGGGTCAACATTTGTCTCGTCAGATTCGAATGCAGGCAGAGAACGTCTTCACTGCGTTGTGTGCCGCTCATTGTGCTGACGTATTCATCCCTGTCCTCAACAGACGCGAATGGAGGTGGAGGACATCTTCACCGACCTGGCCGACGGCAGGAAGCTGCTCCGGCTGCTGGAGATTATTTCCGGCGAGAAGCTCGGCAAGCCCAACAACGGCAAAATGCGCGTGCACAAGATCGAGAACGTCAACAAGTCGCTGGCTTTCTTGCACACGAAGGTGAGGAGAAACTGACGGCATCACACCGCGGGGTGTTAGCGTCGCGGTGCGGAGTGCAGACCGCGGATGTTTATCTGTTTTACGCTGTTTCATACGGAGCGTGATGTTTTCGTTGGCTGTTATTTTGGGACAGAGGATGTGACTCGGTGAGGGAATCTGCTTCCCGTGCTCGTTCCTTGAGCTGTGAGATGCTTTGAAGGCCAGGATCCTCGCTAACTGCTGTGCCGAGTTTCGTGTTGTCTCCCCCACGTATCGTGCGCCGTCTAACAGTGTTGTCTTCCCAACACACTACCCTTTCCGTGTTGTCTTCCCTACGTATCGTCGTCTGACACGGTGTCGTTTTCCCAACACACCGCCCTCTCCCGCGCCATCCCTGCGTTTGGCCGAGGCACGCTCCGACCGGTCCGGCGGCGGACCTAGCCGCAGCAGTGACGGAGCCCCGGCATTTGGCACTGCTCGGCTGCACGGCGCGGCGCTGGCAGCCGGGCCCGCCTGCGCAACAAGCCCCCATTCCCTGTGTGGCAACTGCGCCCGCCATAGGCGTGGGAACCGTGCCCGGGGGAGGGGGGTCAGCAGGCTTTGGAAAAACTCGTCCGAGTCTGGTGCGTGACTGAGGCGCTACACGGGAAGCTGAGCAGTACACTTTCTGTCCAGACTGCCGAGCCTGTGGGGGGGGGGGGGGGGAACGAAGGGCGTCGGTCCTGTCCATATGTCAAGTCACGACCTCACCCCTGCTCCCGCACGTGACTGTTAAAGACAAAGCACCGGCCGTTTCCAGCTGGTAACTGCGCGTCAGACGGCGGCGCGTGTCGCTGAAAAAACCAGCGCATTCCCGCGGCATCGCAACACGTCGTTTGCAAGTTTTGTGTTCGAATAGCCTGAATTGTTGCTGGTGTGGTGCTTATCTTTTCACAACGTTCTGAAAGCGAAATGGTTTCATTCGAAGGTGGCGCGAAGCCTTGCATTGCGAAAAAAATGTGTTAAAAATTGAACGGAAGACTGTCTCGGAAATGCAAGTAAATAATAAAGCAGGGCTGTCATACACAAAATATAAACGCCGACGTCGATTCCAGATTTTCGTGCGATTATCAGCGTCGTTTAAGAATAATATTGAAAATGTTTTTTCACTCTTGTATTTTGTGACCATGGGTGTCACGAAAGATTGAACGGGGGGAGGGGATTGCAAGGCGACCCCTGTTCTATGCGCCCTATTTTATTGCAGTTGGTGGTGTTGAATGGAAAAACTGTCTTAAAAACGTATGTTTTCTTCTTAGTTTTTGGCTGTAGCCACGTTCCTCGCTAGTGTGCGTATTGCACTTTAGGCAGACGCACGAGCTGTAACGATAACGGAGCTCCCAGCTGTAGTCGGCACAGTATGTACCTTGGTGTTTTTCGGCTACGGTCTTAGTTGCCGCTCACTGACGTGCAACGGTTTCCATATTCTATGGGCAAACTGAGTACGCTCTAAATCTGCCTCTTGTTACGGTTTTCCATAATTTTCCCCTAAGCCTAAATTGAATTCCCAGCACATTCATAATGCTGGCACGAACAATATAAAGCAGCTCCGCCTCTGCATGAGGAGAATGGTCGTCTTCCGTTCTCCTCGGTGCATGGTGGTGCCAACGAACCCTGAGCCCGGTCGTCTGCTCGCCGCTAGGGGCCGGCGGGGCGGGAGGGAGGGCGGATGGGGGAGGGGAGGGCGTTGCCGCACGGCCGCCGTGAGCCGGCAGGACGGGCTGTTAGTGCTGGACGGCCGGAAACGGTGAGTCAGATCCCCGCCCCCCGCTGCGGGATGGGCGGCCTCCCGCCGTTCCGGCCATGTGTGCATATGCACGCGGCCGGTTTGAATAAGGCGGCGCCGTTGGTGCGCGCTGGGGCGGTATGGAAGGGAGGACGGTTGATCGGAGGACGAGGGCTGCCGCCGCGCCTCAGCGTCGCCGCCGGCCGCTGGCGCCGGCGGAGCGGCGTGAGGCCCGGCAGGGAGGCGGCCGGCGGCCGCGGCCCTGACGTCCGCAGCGACGCAGGAGGCGGCCGGGCTGGCGCCGCACCCGCCGCCGGCCGCGCGCCGGCCCGGCCCGGCCGCGGCGGATCGGCCGGCCCGCTGACGGAGCGGGAAGGTCGGACGCCACCGCATGGGCCTGGCGGTTGACGCATCGTGACGGGCCGGTCTCGGTAGCGCCGCGTCATGGCCGATCCGCGATGAGACTGATCTGGCTGTGGATACTGTCGACCCTGTACCGACCTGCCATCTCTGTACCGACCTGCTGTCCCTGTACCGACCTGCCGTCCCTGTCCCGACCTGTCTGTCTGTTACTGAGACCGTCCTGTGACGGGCTGGTCCCAGAAACGCCCCGTCACGGTTTGTCCGCCCCGTGACGGGAACGTTTGGCGGCGTCGGTCGACAGTGAGCGGGACGGCTGTGTTCCCTAACTGGGGTCTGCACCGTGAATCAGTCGGCCGCGAGGTAATAGAGCTCTCAGGTAATGACCATGTCCCTGCAGCGACGCTATGGCTTAATGATGACGTCGGCCGCCGCCTTGGGAGCTTTACAAGCCGGGCATTGATCGGCTGGCGGCCGGACAGTGTCTCGGCCGGTCGGGGACATGAATACCGGGATGCCGCGGCTGGCTCGCCGTCCTGAGCCGGGCTGACCTGCCCTGAGCTGAGCTGAGCTGAGCCGTCGTAGCAGGACCTGGTCCAAGATAGCCCGGCCTGACCGCGGCCGGGCTGTCCGGACCGGACCCGACCCAGCCGGACCCGACCTGGAGCGACGCGACTGTAAACAGGCCTGCTATGAGCTGATGTGGCCCGGCCGTACTGGACTTGAGCCGAGCCGTAACAACGCCGGACTGGGCTGACCCCGCGCTGCCCTGCGTCCGCAGGTGCGACTGGAGAGCATCGGCGCCGAGGACATCGTGGACGGCAACCCGCGGCTGATCCTCGGCCTCATCTGGACCATCATCCTGCGTTTCCAGATAGAGGTCATCGATATCGACATCGTACGTACCTGGTCGGAGGGCGGACCGCGCGCGGAATGGCGCGGGGCCGGAGGCGCGGCGACCACGCGGTCCGCCACGCATCTGTCGGCCCGGCATGCGAGCGAGGCGTTTTTCCTCGACCGGCCTGATGCATGCCCGCCGAATTATTCAGGGCCGCCGACCGGGGCCGGCTCGGTCGGCCGCCGTGTATTTGTTCGCCTGCTGACTGCTGACTGGTTTGTTGCTACGCGGCCGGCGGCCGGCCGGGTTCGGAGGAGGTCTGCAGGCCGAACCCCGCGGGCACGACCGAAAATAAACAGCTGGCGGGCCGTGCGTCAGTCGGCCGTGCTCCCGCTCCGCCGCTGGGAGCCGGGGCCGGGGCCCCGCCGGTTGCACCGTGTCGTGTTTAGCCGGCTGCGAACCAGACCCCTCGTGGCGGCCACCTGCTCGGGTTGCAGCTGCCCCTGGGAGGGTCACCGTGTCAGGGGGCGGCCAGGCGCCTGTTGCCCGCCGGGGGGAGGGGGCGTCGAGGTCGCCGCAGAGGTCGCGCCGCCGGCTGTCGGGCTGTCGGGCTGACGCCGGTTGACAAGGAGGTGCGGCGAACGCGCCGATTTGGCGTCGTTGCGCGGCGTGCGGCGCGGGTGGTCGCTTTCTTGTCCGGAGTCGGCCCGGCCGGGCCAGTGAAAGCCGATCGTTCGGCCACTCGACAGCTCGTGCGCCGCCGATCGCGCCGGCGACGACGCTGTTGCAGCCCGACGCGACCGACACCTCACAGGGCCCGAGGCTTTCCGCTGGATTCCCACGCCAACTGGAATACTTCCGCGTGCCTCGGATTCCACGGTGTTGGCCTGAATGCTCTGGGTGCATGATTTCGTTCTCGAAATTTAGTTCTACGCGTGTCTTTCGTGGCGAAGTCGGCGCGAACGAAATTCCCCGGTCTTAGAAAAGCCTCTGCCGCGCCACCGCCCACTGCCTGGCCGTTGCGATAGGGCAGGACAGACCTGGCCCGGTCCGACCTCGCGTCGCGTGCCTGACACTCGGACGCACCCCACCGTCGGCTGGCGGGGGCGTATCCCGCCTCTGCCGGCCGGCCGTCAGCGGCACGGCGCGCTCTGAGGCGGCAGCTCCGGGCCTCTCGCCGGCCGGCGGCCGCCGCGCTGGGAGCCGGCCGGCCGGCCGGCGCGCGCTGCGTGTCCGGGTGGCGGCGGCGGCCCACTGTCAAGGTCGAGCCGCCGGGCCTTGGTACCCGGACCGCTCCCGCCGCGAGCTTCGAGCCGCGCTCGGCGCCCGCGCCGCGGCAACGACCGCGCTGACTCGCCGCTCCCGCGGTAAACCCGGTACGGGCCGCGGACTGCGCCGGCCGGGACTGCATGCCGGCTTTCGTCGGCCCGCGAGTGTGGGAGAGCGGCTCTGGACGAGGTTCGCTGTGGCGCTGCCGCCGTCGCGGGCCGCCGCTCGCCGGCTCCCCGGGCCGGGGCCCGCGCCGCGGAGATCGGTCCGGCCGGAGTCGGCCGGCTCCGGCGCAGTGTGGGCGGGGCGGCCGCGCGCCGCCGGCGCCCTGACTGGCAGTTAGTTCAAACGTCCGCCAGCTGCGTCACGGCCCGGCCGGCGGCGGCGGCGGCGGCGGCGGCGGTGTTGTTCGCTCGGACTGGCGGCCGGCTGGCCGGACTAGGCTGCCGAGCGGCCCCGGCCAGCTGTCTGCCCAGGGATTGTGTGAACTCCTGCCAGCGCAGGCCCGATGATGTTGACGCAGGTCCGGGGGGCGGAGCACGGCTTCGGCCGACTGTTGCCAGTGGCAGCGGGGCGGGCGGGCATCAGGAGACCGTCGGTCACCGGATGCCATCGTCGGAGACCATCGGTCACCGGTCGTCGGCGCCCGCTCCTCTCCCGGATCCACGTTTGTCCACCGGCCTCCTCGCCTCTCCGCCGCCCGACTCGGCGTTCCAGGCAAGGTCGCCTGAGGGTCGGCCGGACACGGTAGAGCGTTTCCGCGTCGGCCGGCCGCTCCCCCGGCCCGGGCTGTCCTGGCGCTGGCGATCGCCGGCGCACTGACCTACCCCATAAGTCGGCTTTCGGCCGGGCCGGCCGGCCGAGAAAAAGGCGGCGCCGCCGGCCGCGCGGCCGGCCGCTGATTAATCCCGCCGACCGCCGGAGTCCGGCCGTGAGTCACCGCCGCGCGCCGTGCAGTCATCGTGGAGTGCACTCGGCGCCCCGCCAGCCACATATATGGCGATGCGGCGCGGGATGAGGCCCTCAAGGGGCGCGGGCGCCGCCGGCGCGGCCGCGCGCCCGCGGCGGCCTGAATCACGCGTGGCCGGCGGCCGGCCGGTCCGCGCCGCGCTGCGGAGCCGGCGGTGATTTCATCGTCAGCGGTTTCCGCCGGTTGGAATGCGTTGTGTCACGCGCGTTTCACCGTGCCCTCCGACCCTGACCAGAATTGGGCGACCTTCGCGTTTTCCGGTGCGGTCGCCTGCAGCTTGCATCGCATGTGTCACCAGATGGGGTGCGTTGCGCAACGTTTGTGGTTTTTGTTCGTGTTTGTGTCGCGGTTTATACGACCGATTATCACGTCGGACGCTGGAAATCGTGCCCTGCGTAACCTTCGGTCGTGCTTTTAGCCCGCATTGATATCGAGCGTTCGTTTGTATTTTCACTTTTATTGTCGTGTTTTTTTCATTTATATGTTTTACATTCCACTCGGAGTCGTGCTATTCCGTCAGTTTGGCATCTGTCCCGCAGGATGAGACGGACGAGTCGAGCGAGAAGAAGTCGGCGAAGGACGCGCTGCTGCTCTGGTGCCAGCGCAAAACGGCCGGCTACAAGGGCGTCCACATCAACGACTTCTCGTGTCAGTAGCCGGCCGGCGGCGGCGGCGCCCCCGCCACGTATTCAGAGATCGTGTCTGTGACGCGGTGCCCGGTCCGGCTGGCCGCTGACAGCTGGACGGGTCGGTGCCGTTCGCGGCCGGCGGCGGAGCGGCCGCACGTGCCGCATCATTGCAACAGCCGCCTGACCCGAGGCTGGCGATCAGGGCGCCCCTCAGTTGGTCCGGCATCCATGTCCCGGGCCGGTCTGGTCTGCTGTCGGCAGGGCGGCTGTCACCTTCCTCCGCCCTCGCAGCGGTCACGTTGGTGCCCTGTCACTCGGCTCCGAATGTTTCATTGGCACTGTTGTTTTCACGTTTTGCGAAACTTGACAGTTTGAACTGGGACCCCACAGAACAAAAGCGTAGGTTGGGCAAAAACGCCTCTTTCAACGAGGCAGGAGTCATTCAGCCCAAATCAAACAGACAAGCAAAAGACGATTAAACAAAGCAAAGTCGAACGTGGTGGAGGAGCCGGGGGTTAAACAACCAAGCCACAGTGATGACGGCAACAATAAGCCACCAGATGCATGTTAAGGCAGCACACTTTGAACCATTCCACACCCCTCTGGTGGCTTATTTCCGATAGTTTACGCATTCATCAATGTAGAAATACAACGTTGAGCCGGTCGTTGTCTACATCATTTCCGTTTCCCTGGCGTCTTGGGTTTGAATCCTCAATCCGCTGGGACATTTACATGAACCAACGTGAACGACTGTGAAGAGAATGGTCAGCGCTCACGATGTTCATGTGCCGAATGCATTAGACCAAGAGTTATGGTCCTCACTGTCGACGAACGATTACCGTCTTGATCGCCCCGTTTGTCCCGTGCACGACCAGTCATCGGATCCGATTTGTTGCAGCCTCGTGGAGGAACGGCATGGGCTTCAACGCGCTGATCCACGCGCACCGGCCGGACCTGATCGACTTCAACGCGCTGCAGCCCAGCCGGCACGTGGACAACCTCAACAACGCGTTCGAGGTGGCGCAGAAGGACCTGGGCATCCACCGGCTGCTGGACGCAGAGGGTGAGCCCATGTCGGAACGGGGGATGCGGAGCGGGGGATGCGGGGAAGCGAGGGATGCGGTGGCTGGAGCGACCTGGTGGAGCTGCAGCCAGAGGGTCTTTCGGTCCCGGTTTGAGCATTGTGAGGCTGGTGACGCGGACGGTGCGTGGTTGCGATTAGGGAGTTCGGAGAGCTTGTTTTCCGGCTTGTGGAATTGCGCCGACGGCAACACAGTACTCAGGAAATGACGTTTATTGCTGTAATGCCAGTGTTTGGGGTCCTTGAGGTTGTTTTTGAGGAGATTTTTCATTATTGGCGTGATTCGCCGGAAAGATTGGGTACGTGTTCCAGCTATCATGGCGCTTAGATCTCTCCTTGTCTGGTTACGGGTCTTTGCTGTCAAAACGGCTCTAAGGAAACATCGGGTCTTTGTTCACAAACCTCCGAATGCCACTGGCTTGACGTTGAACATCAGCTATAACAAGGCGCCGTCAGTTGCCGTCCTCACACTGGCGTCAGCCGTGCTCAGTTTCCCGTTCGATGGGGAGGCCACCGCACGGGAGTGACTGAGGTCTCGAGTGTACGGCGAGACTGCGGTTCAGGCCCGGCCCGCCGGTCCTTCCGGCCACTGGTCCCAGCGGCGGCATTGCCCGCTGGCTCCCGGCTGCACGGCCTCCCGGGTCGGGGAGTTTTTGTTTGTTTGGATTCTGCAGGGCGGTTCGTGAAATCGCCCGCCGGTCTGCGATTCCATTGGCGTTTTTCCGTGTGCATGGTGCACGTTTGCCGCCCGGGCAAGAACAATGCAGGTGTCCAGTCGCTACGTATCGATTTTTTTTTCTTTTTGTTGCTGAAGGCTGCAGGACTTATCGGCTTGGCTGGAGATCTTCTAATGCATTCGCCACACGTTTTTCTGTTTTCGCGAAACACGTGTGGGTCTGGAATGCGTATCTTTCTGCCGCTATCCGATCCCAAAACTGCATTCTTCCGATGTCTGCAGTCCTTTTGAGGAAGGGTGGGGAAACGAGGAGGACGTTAAACCTAGTTGTCACAGACCGTGTGTTAACATCTTTTGGCCCAAGTTCCTGTCACTGTTCATGCCTGTTTTTCCTACCCGCCCCGATTACTCTTTCGTGGCATTTTCCTTCTATTATGTGCACATGGTAAGGGGAAAAATTGCTCTCTTCACAGGAAGGCTGACATATAGCTGGGATTCTTTTTTAGCTGCCATGTCTCAGAAATCACCCGCTTCACGTTATGGCAAAGTCGATGTCATGTCCTCGTTCCTGACTCGCCGCACCTTGTTTGTAGACATTGATGTCAGCAAGCCGGACGAGAAGTCAGTGATGACGTACGTGGCCTCGTACTACCACACGTTCGCCAAGATGAAGTCTGAAATCAAGGGGGGCAAGAGGATAGCAAACGTAAGTCCCCCGAAACCAGCTCCCTCGGCCGCGCGCGAGCGACTGCGCTGCTGCGGTAACAAGGAAAGTCGTCCGTCCGACTTCTTGTCTGCATTCCGGGCTGCATGTCCAGATCGGCGTCCTGGCGCGCCTTTACCGCGGCTCAGAGCGGGAGACGCTGTCCGCTGCCGACGCCGTGTCAGCGCCACACGCTGACCACCACCAGCGGAACATTTCCGTCCCTGCGCCGCTCCGTCACACCGTCACAGTGCGGCCGGCGGCAGGCGACCCTGGCCGGGCGGCGGCCTCCCTGCCTCCCCGCCTCGCCGGCGGCCGAGAGCCGGCCGCCTGCCCGGCTGTCGTGTGGCCGCGCCGCCGTATCGGGCCGCCGCCGGTGTGACGCCGCCCGCTATCGGCGCCCGATCGGAGGCGGCGCTCGCCCGGGTCGCGTGCGCGCCGCGCCGCCCGGCCCGACTCCGCCCGTCCGGCGGCACACACCGTCCTTCACGGTCGGCCCGGGCCGGCCCGGGCCGGCCCGGCGCCCGCCGCTGTGAAACCTCGGCCGGCCGCCAGGGGCGCTGCGATCGGCGGGACGCTGTTGTCGCCGGTTGACGTCATGACTTCAAAGCGGTGTATAATTGTCACGCACGCGGCGCCATCTACGTGCCGTTTCAGGTTTCGCCAAAACAAACATTGCTGATATGGAATAAGGCCCTTATGTCGTATTTCAAGTGGACATTCCAGATAGAGATGTTGCGGAAATTGCGATTTTCACGTCTGTTGTCTGAAAACGAGATGGTTGCCCTCTCTTTGCGACTCTGCATTTTGCCGCCGTGAAGCGGTAGCGCACATGACGACTTCGCCACGGAGCCCCTCTAACCGGGCCGTCGGCTGTCAAGGGATGACCGGTTATCACCCGTTCTCTGACCGTGCCTGTCCGTCGGCAGCTGGTGGGGCAGATGATGGACGTGGACCGGCTGCAGGAGCGCTACCTGGTGCTCACCTCCTCCCTGCTGGAGTGGATCCAGCTTAAGATCACCGTGCTCGAGGACCGCGACTTCCCCAACTCGCTGGAGGGCATCCAGAAGGAGCTGCTCAAGTTCAAGAGCTACAGGACGGAGGAGAAGCCGCCAAAGTGAGCGCGCCGCCGGCGCTGGCCGCGGCCGAACGGCCGCAGTTTAGGTGGAGCCATTCGGTCTGAGGCATTTTTGCCTGGAGTTATTGCGGGCGTTTTAGGCTAGTTATAAGCACTTGGCGCTTGGTAACCATCGTCTGTCGAATGTCGTGGGAAACCATTGATATTGGAACCGAGACAGAAATTGCCGCACAGGCGACGTGACTGTCGTGTTCTGGCATTGGCCGAAGCTAAAAGAAATCTTAGCGCCTTCTGCCTTGTGTCTGGCGTTCAGAGAGGGACAGATAGAGCTATCTCTCACGCTCAGACACGAAGGTATTTGTGTCTGAGCCCTTGTGAACGACGGCAGTCACGGCCGGAGCGCAGCAATGCCGGCCCGGTGCCGACTTTGATCACAGTGCGTCAGCTTCAGACGTTCCGATCAAATTGATAAGATGGCCGTCGCCCAGGCGAGAACAGATACGGTTCCGCGAAGGACGCGCCCCTAATTCCCCGCACGAACGCGCTTTACGATGAATGTTCTTATAATTTAGGATATTTGGATATTTATTTTTCTTTAGGATTTTAGTCGTGAAGTCTTGAAAAATGCGAATTTTCAGCACTTTTATCGGCTTGCTCCCTGGAGCCGGTGGCTGTTTCGGGTTTCGTTCACCGGTCCGCTTTTCCCGTCGCAGATTCCGTGAGCGGAGCGAGATCGAGGCGCTCTACTTCGACATCAACACCAAGCTGAAGGCGCTCAACAAGCCGGCCTTCTCGCCGCCCGAGGGCAAGCTGGTGAACGACATCGAGAAGACGTGGACGCAGCTGGAGAAGTCGGAGCACGCGCGCGAGGTGGCGCTGCGCACCGAGCTGCAGCGCCAGGAGCGGCTCGAGCAGCTCGCCTACAAGTTCGAGAGGAAGGTGCGCCTCGGGCGGCCCGGTCCGGGTCAGGTCATGGGGACGGATGTGCGTCGCTGGGGGGGGGGTATTTCGATATAGTTTGATTTCATTTTTTACGTGTGCCGGGATAGGTTGAAACCGTTGGACGCGATGACAAAATGCGTCGTGCCATTATGTCGCACTGGTTCATTAGTTCCTCCTTCCCCTTTTGTGTTTCATAACGTCACGTTGCTGCTGCTGGTGCAGTTGCTGTAACTGTTTCCCCGTGAGTGTGGTGTTGCGGGTAAGTTTTGTGGCTAATTCACACTGCCTTAACGGAGCACACGAGCCTTAACGGCTCGTGTGTACGAACCGAGCGTTTGCGTGTAACATCTCCCCATGCCTGCACCCTGCAGGGCGTGCTGCGCGAGGGCTACCTGAAGGAGATGATCCAGGTGCTGTCCGACCCGCGCTACGGCAGCAACATCACCCAGGTGGAGGCCACCGTGAAGAAGCACGAGGCCATCAGCGCCGACATCCTGGCCAGGGTAGGTCGACCGGTCGGAGACGCCGATCCCGGCTAGAGGGCGTGTTCCGGTCAGAGGTGGAGGGCGTGTTTGGCCGGCAGCGGTTGACGACGTCGGCCGTCTGTGCTTGCGATCGTTGTGGCACAGTGGAGGGGTGTGCTGTACACCGTTATATTTCTATTATGTCCGCTTCTGTTTTGCGTTTGGAAACGAGAGTCTGTAGCACATTGCCACGACATCAGTTATAACACCTTTATCGCTGAAACCAGAGTTAGTTTCATGGGAGTGACACCCTTGTAGCGGGCCGGGCGTACAAGGTCTTGGTATTGTGGCAGTCTTAGTTACGCTGTCGTCGGTGCTCCAAGTCCGTAACGGTTTCCCTGCGCGCCGGCAGCGTGAGCGGTTCGCCGACCTGGTCAGCATGGCGGACGAGCTGGAGCGGGAGGCGTACCACGGCGCGGCGCGGGTGCGCGCTCGCGAGCAGGAGGTCACCGAGAGGTGGCAGCACCTGCTGCAGCTGCTGGACCGCCACAAGCAGACGCTGGCCAACTTCTCCAGCCTGATGACGATCCTGCGCGAGATCGACACGGTCACGGCCACCATCCGCGAGATGGAGGTACAGCCGGCCGCCGGGCGGCGTCCGCCAGGTCCCGCGTGCTCCGAGCTGGTCTGGTGTACGGTTTGGCCTTTCTTGAGATCTCTGTTGCGAAGGGTATTTGAACTAATTTTGGATATGTTTTTTATAACTTACTGAAGCGTTCGTTTGTGTGTTATGTTCGTCATGTGTACAGTTGGGTTTCATATTTCCTAAGTCCATGTGCAGGTTTCAGCACTTGCAGTCCGCGGCCCCCCAGAGGTCGTTACAGTGGCATGACTGTTTCTGTTCCCCGTTTCTGTACGCAGGGCCAGGTCCAGTCGGAGGCGACGGCCGGCCACCTGCTGGCCGTGGAGGACCTCATCCAGAAGCACAGCCTGATGGAGTCGCAGATCTCCAGCATGGGAGAAACCATTCAGCGGCTCAACAAGCAGGCCAACCAGTTCATCGCGGCCGGCCACAAGGAGACGCCCGCCCTGCAGAAGCGCCTGCAGACGCTCAACGACGAGTACAAACAGTGAGTGGTGCAGACGCTGGCGATGGTAGGCCCGGGCTTGATGTCGGATCGGACGGGGACGAAGCTTACTTGTCGCTTCCGAGCTGTGTGATACGCTCCCTGTACGTGTCGGTGGTATTGCTGGTCCTCTCAGCTGTTTAACTGTCCTCATTTGGCTTGTTCCGCCGAATTGTGTGAATTATTGCCCTCCGTGCTGTGGTTGTACGACACACGGTCCTCACCATGACTCCTGTGCGTTTCCGGTACGGATGCAGATGACACCCGCTGGGCGCGACTCCGCCCGTGCGGCTCCTATCGTCACTGTACACGGGTTCCCTCACTCTTTGCGTGTAACTCAACTCCGCCGCCGCGTGTAACTCCAACCCTCCTCCATGTCTGACTCGCCTGCCGCGTCGTCCCGGCAGCCTGGTGGACGAGGCGGGCCGCCGCAGCGAGCGGCTGGACGAGTGGCGCAGCTACCTGCAGTTCGTCCAGGACTGCGAGGACGAGGAGGCCTGGCTGGTCGAGAAGCAGCGCATCTGCACGGCCGGCATCACCGCCAAGGACCTGCGCGCCGTGCTGGCCATGCAGCAGAAGCACAAGGTGGGCGCGAGTCGCGGTGGGGCGCCGTGGTGCGTGCAGGGGAGCCTCGCGACGGCGTCGTCGGGGTTCGGAAACCGACGGCAGCCGCGAGCGAACCCGGGAGATCAGGAACGGCATGCCTTGTCGTCGAGGTTCCCGCTCTGACAGAAGTGTTAATAGTCCTTAGGATTTGGCTCGCATGTCGGCATGCTGTGCTGTTCGCACTGACTCGGACACACGCTTGCCGGTCTTGTCGTGTTACAGCGTCCCCGTACTGCTCCGGCCCCTTGTGATGGTACCAAGCACCAGCTCCTCGTGGCGGCTTATAGTGAGCATGAGCGTTAGAGTTGGCCCTGAACAGTTCGGTCCGCCGCGTGGCGCATGTCCGGCGACCTCCACGGCAGGGAGCGGCCCTGACCTGCACAGCGCGCGTCCGCACTTCGCACGTAGCCGCGCTGTCCGCCGCATGTGTAGAGGCGGTGCCGCGGGTGCCGGAGATCGCATGTTGCACGGCCCGGACCGCCCCGGGCCGCGGGCGGCGCCCGGGGCGTCCGGCGCCGCCGGGCGGGCGTGACCCGGCTGACCGCAGTTCTTCCGTTGACCGTAGGGAGCCGAGGGCGGCGATAGTCCGTACAAGGTGAGCCGGCGGCCGCCGCCGCCGCGTGGGCGCCCTCGTCCGGAGCCGGCCGCTTCTCTCTGCGTCTCTCACTCTCCCTCTCCGTCTGACTCTCTCGTTCTCTCTCTCTCTGTCGCGGCCGCGTACTCCTGGTGCGACAGGGGCCCGGGCGGCGCCGCCTGTACAGCCGCCGGACGCTGCGGTGGGGAGCCCGGCGCGCCGAGCCGTCGTGCCAGTGGCCAGGTGTCGACGCTAGCCGCTGACTGTTCCGGTGCCTCGTCGGTGGAATTGTTCGTGCTGTACCGCACCAGTCGGCTCGTAAAGAACCCGTATCTCGTCGGTTGCTTGCGCTGAGCAGACAGCCTGTACATTGCCGGACTCGCTTGTTTGTATATTGCTGTATGCTAGTCGAATGTACATCCGTGTGCGTTATCTGGTTCTTGTAGCTTCCACATCCTCGCAACAGTGGATGCCATCAGAATGGCATTGGCCAATTCAAGCCTTGGAAGACCAGCCGCCAGCATGGCGGGACATTTCTCGGCGAACTTGATAGCAACAAAAACTCCTCACAGGCGTCTTGTGGCGTCTTCTATCGACTTCAGTCTTAGTCGGCCGCTCTGCTGTTCTGTCTGACCACGGCCTACCCGTGTCGCCGTGACCTGTGGCATCGCTCGGCTGTCTCGTCTCGCTGACCGCCGACCGTTGAACAGGCGCTGGAGGACGAGATGCGCGTGCGGCGGCCCAAATCGGACAAGATCGTGCGCGCTGGGGAGCAGCTAGCCGAGGCCAACCACCCTCAGGGCGCCGAGATACGCTCCAGGTGCGCTCTCCGTCCGCGGCCGGCTGGCCGTGTTACGGGGTTACTTGTACACAACGACCAGGCGACAGTGCCATCTGATGTGCGCGTTTCTTTCGATTTGGCAAGCGGTATCCAGTGTATGTCCACCGTCATGAATATTGATGGTATTTATTATAGGATAGACCAGGCCTGCTATTTGGGCACTGTCGTATTGCCATTGAAGCCGAGTCGTTCGTCGTTTTGGCCTGTCAGGTAAGTCACTTCCTTTTCCCGAAACTATGAAGCAAAATCTCAACTCGAGGTCAGCAGTGTCGGCAGCTTACAAACATGCCCTGCGTTACCCGTGGTGTGTTGTTCGCCCCAGGATCGAGAGTCTGAAGCAGAAGTACGCCGAACTGGAGGAATTGGCGGCCCAGCGTCGTCGGCAGCTGGCAGAGGCAGCCGAGGCCTACCAGGTGAGCTGAGCTGAGCTAGGCTGAGCCGAGCCGAGCCGAGCCGAGCCGAGCCGAGCTGAAGCCTACCAAATCAGCCGAGGAGCTTGCTTCATCCGGGGTCTTGTCAACAATGGATCACGATCGGTTTTGTTTTTTGCCGCCAGTTGAACGGCAGATTTGATCGTGGGATTGATGCTGCGGTTGCACGGTTACGGAGCGGTCGCACGCGGTTCTGCGCTGGCCCTCAGCACTGCCGTGGTGTCGTGTTCTCCTCTCGTCTTTGCGCGCCGTGCGCTCGTGCTGGTCGGTGCAGTGACTTACAGGTCCCACGGTTTTTGTTCTGTATCGGTACTTCGGTCGGTTGATGCGGCCGGTCGATTCCACTCGCTGCGCAGTTTCTGTGCTGACTGATGCGGTGAAGACGACAGTGCTGCCCACTGTGCGGCCACCGGCCTTTACTGTGCTACTGACTGCTGTGGCGAATGTCGCCGCATCGTGAGTCCCCCCCCCCCACGCGTCCCCGCCCGCTGACCGACGCCGCGCGGCTGCCAGTTCTACTCGGACGCCAACGAGGCCGAGTCGTGGCTGAAGGAGAAGCGGCCGCTGGTCTCGTCGACCGACTGCGGCTCGGACGAGCCGGGCGCCGCCTCGCTGCTCGCCCGCCACAAGGACACCGTCGGCGAGATCAACGCCTACCAGGACGACATCACGGCGCTGGCCGCCCAGGCCGACAAGCTGCAGCGCTCCGGCATCACGTCTCTCAGCGTGAGCGCAGCCGGACCCCGCTCCGGACGGCGGCTGACGGCGCGGCGTTGTTCGCGGGGCGTTACGAAACGTAACGGTTATTGAGAAAATGGTGTCGTCATATTTCCACTGACTACTTTCAGCCAGTACTATGCAAACTTTAGTAGCCATAAGCTTGTAGCTTTATTATTGTTCCATATGTTTTGTAATAGAACTTTTTAATATTCTGGTCGGTCACATATGATACCTGCCTTATGTTTGTGTGCGATGTCCGCCAGCTGTGACATTTCCGCTGTCCGTGCGCGTCGGCAGCTCTCTGGCGCCCCGGAGCTGGCCGAGGTGGAGGAGTGGACCCAGGAGACCCGACTGGTGCCGAAGGAGGTGTGGGAGGACGAGCCCGTGGAGCGCACCGAGTACCGCATCGTCACCGAGGAGCGCAAGATCCCCCAGGTCAAGGCGCTCTACCCCTTCCAGGGCCAGGACATGCAGATGGCCAAGGGCGAGGTAAGCCGTGGAACGACCAGGTGATATTCATTCTGCCTTTTAGTGCTCGTTTCTTGAGTCAGACAGGGTGGTGATGCAATCAGTAGAAAAAACATCGGAGGAAAACAAATTTGGAATGCGCTCCGAGTGGACAGGTGTTGTCTTTCACGCCCATAAACATCTTGCTGGCGTGGTAATGGCAGCGAGAAGTATGTGGTTCCGCAAATGTCAAGCATCCTTGGCGGTATTTACCGAGCCGGTAATTGTAGCTCAGGACCTTTTCCGTCCTCTTATACTGCTACCACCTATATCTTCTATCTTCTTATGTTTTCAAACCCTTCTTTGTGCAGCTGTCTCTCTCTGGCGCGGTCGGGTGAACTCTGTGGCCGTTAATCGTTAATATCAGTTTATCGGCATCTTCGGTCGGACCGGTTTTCATTGTTAGAGGAGCGCCTGCTGAAATGCATTCCAGAGGCAGGGATATCTCGGCCGAGATCTGCTACTGGTTTCCACAAACTTAGGTGTGAGAGCGATCCCCAGAATGCCACGCGATGGTATCGTACCATTCGCTGAAGTTGTAGTGAATCATCCACTCACTGGAACAGCAGCCAATCATGTCAGTCGTGATCGCGAAGATAAACCACCACCACAGCCGCCACTTAAACATACTTTTACGGATCCCAGGCACGGTCAGCCATTTTTAGAACAGCTGCAGACAAGCTCTGTTTTCGCGTCAGAAGCGGATAGCGTACTCACGATGACTGGTGACATTTCGTAAGCTGTTTGCCGCTGGTTTTGTTCTGACGGGTCCGCTCTGCCTTCCGTGGATACATTTTAGTCACGCCGCGCCACCGTTTTTCGTGCTGTTGACTCCGTCTGCGGCGCACTCGCGTCCCCGCGCCGCGCCTCCCGTTGTCCGGTGCCGGGTTCAGCCGGGGCAGGGGCGGGGGCGACGCGGGCCGGCCGCCGCCGCCGCGGCCAGGCCGGCCGGCCGGGGCTGCAGCCGGCGCCGAACAGCGCGGCCGCCGCCGAGCGGAACACGCGGCCGAACGCGCTCCGGAAGTCCGGCCGCAGGAAGCCGTAGATGAAGGGGTTGACGGCCGAGGCCAGGAACTGGGCGGCCGAGGCGGCCAGGTTCACCCAGGCCGGCACGGCTTCCGGCCGGCCTGTCATCATCTTCACCAGCTTGGTGACGCAGAACGGCGACATGCACGCGAAGAAGACGCCCGTGACGACGGCCAGCGAGCGCAGCACGCGCTGGTGCGAGCGCGCCAGCCGGCGGCCCTGCTCGGCCGTCAGACTGGCGGCCGGCAGCGCCCTGCGGTGGGCCGCCGACGCGCCGGCCGGGCTCGGTCTGGGGCCGGCTGTCGGCGCCGTCGGTTGGTCGGTTGCCGACGGGGGCGCTGTCCCACCGCTGCTGGAGGGCTCTGTGCCGCCGCCAGGCCGGGCCGGCCGCTCCGCCATGTCGATGGTGGTGTTGTCGGCCTTGGCGCTCGCTCCGGACGGGGACTCGCCGACCCAGCACAGCGTCACGGCTGGGCAGCGCACGGGGAGCCGGACGTTGCGAGCGCGCCGGAGGAGCCGGAGCACCTCCAGCGCACGGCCGCTCGGCGGGGGAGAGGACGTCAGCGGTGGCGGCGGCGGCGGCGGTGGCCGGGCTGGGCGCCGGTCGGCGGCGCGGCGCGTGGCGAGCAGCACGGCGCCGCCCGACCACACGATCACGGCCGACGGCGCCACGAACGTCACGCAGAACGCCACCACCACGTACACGAAGGCGTCGCGCTGCGAGAACCAGGCGATGGCGCAGACGGCCTCGGCGCGGTCGTAGCGCAGCCAGTCGAGCGCGGCGGGCACGGCGCCGAACACGGCGCCCGTCAGCCAGGCGGCGGCCAGCGCCGGCCGCAGCCGGCCGCGCCGCCGCAGGTGCCGCAGCGGCCGCAGCACGGCGTGCCGCCGCTCCAGGCCGAGCAGCGCCAGCGACAGCATCGACACGATGATGCAGAGGTAGTTGAGCGCGCCGTGCAGCCGGCAGAGGGCGGCGCCCAACGGCCACCGGCCGGCGGGCAGCGCGGCCGCCGCCGGCAGCACCACCAGCAGGCACGTCGCCAGGTCGGTGACGGCCAGGCTGGCCAGGATCACGTTGCTGGGCCGCGCGCGCAGGCGGCGCCGGTCGCCGGCGATCACGGCCACGACCAGCGCGTTGCCGCCGATGCCGGCCAGCCCGATGGCGGCGAAGAGCGCGGTGACGGCGGCCGTGACGGCGGCCGGTCGGCCGTCGACCGGTGCCGCCGCCGAGACGTTTGAGAAGTTCATGGCCATGGCGCGGCCTCTTCGGAGTCACGGTTGGCGAGGCGGAGACCTGCGATAGCACACTCGATTAAGGAGGTTTAACGAGAGCACTTCCGCAACGCGCCCGTGCCTGTCGGGTGCTGAATTGTAGTTCAGTTTCAAAGTGTTCTCAAAGTATTGTCCCACCTCGTATGAAGCCATTGGCATGATGATTAATTAGACAAATTCCAAGGCCCTCTAAGCTCCCCCCCCCTTGCGCGTGCGAAAGCTTGAAGCCAAGTCCGACTGCCCGACCTGCCGCCGGAAGGACGCGACCTCCGTGTGGACGGGAGATCATGATTACCTGAGGCGGTCCGGGATATTGCGTCAGTCCGTCCGGCTGCACCCTCGGACGCCCTCCGTTCGGCGCGTTAACCCGGCCGTCGGTCCTCGCCGCGAGCGTCGCTGTCCCCGTCGACCTGAGCTCCGCACCCATCGGTGGCGTGCGCCCAACTGAGGGTGCCCGGTCAGAGGGCGTTGGTCGGCACCGGGCGCCCGGGCAGCGGCGGGTCTCGCCGGGCCTTCCCTGGACCCTCGCAGAACATGCGAAGGGCGACCATCTGGTGGCCGCAGCGGCCGTGTGGCACGATGAGAAGTGATTTTTGCATGGGGAAAAGCTCAGCAAAGAACGACAAATCAGACGCAGGAAATAGCTTGGGTGTGCGATAAAAATCCATGGACTGGACGGCTTGCGTCAGCTCGGCGTCGTTCGTTCGTGGAAAAGTTTCATCATGTTTTGAGCATTGCGGAAATTGGCCCCTCTTTCAGCTGAACATTATTTGGCGTACCATTATATGGCATGCGCTCTTGCAAGTCATCGATGGTTGCGATTCGCTGTCGGCGTGGCTGTGCATCACCGCGATCGGGACAAGCTGGAGGCGTTTATTATCGCAGTTTGCAAACTTCACACGGTCAGAGGGTCGGCGTCACGATTATCGTGCTCGGCCACACGGCACGTGCTACCCGTACTGGTCACGAACGCCTCACGTGTCGGGAGGTTACGGCACGTGTTATGGTGGTGTCGGATGCGCTGCATGGAGAACTGGACCAGGTTCACTTACCCGGAGACGTTCTTTGTACATGTTCGTAATATACATTTGTCGTGTTGACTATCAAAATTCTACATTTATGGGTCGTTTTGCTTTTGTATTCGATGTCTGTACAATTATGGCTGGTAGGTCGTATGTTCCGTCATTTGTGAGTTTTCGCCGGTGAATATTAAAGACAACCCTAGCAGCGTTATCGTTGAGTCATGTGCCTTGGACGGTTACCGTCCGGTGGTCTGTGGAAGCCTGTGGTGATGCCCTGACCTTGCCCCAGGTCATGTTCCTGCTGAACCAGACCAACGACGATTGGTGGAACGTGCGGAAGGCCAAACGGCCAGGATGGGTTCGTGCCGGCCAATTACGTCAAGGAGGTGGAGCCCAAACTGGTCACCATGAAGGTGAAGAAGCCCGAGGTGGTGCGCGACGTGAAGAAGGTGAAGAAGACCAAGATGGTGCGACAGACGGTGCCGGTGAAGAGGACGCGACCGGCAGGTGAGTTTATGTTGGGTACCACTTATTGGATACCTGCTAGTGTGTCTGTAGTGTCAATGGAGACACAGTCCTGCGTCGTGACTGCCGGTTGTGACACATTACCGTCCTTGTGGCATGACATGCATAGCGACCTGCCATGTGAGTGGATCGGACTTTTGTGGAAACAGCCAGTCATTGTTAATGCCATTTCGAGATCTTGTTTGTTCAGTACGTTTCTGTGTTGACTATCTGGTACAAATGTTTCGTAAAACTAGAGGTCAGCATGTCTGTACGCACATATAGCAGCGATGCCTGACCCTCGAGTTTCCTGACGTCGGTGTTTGTGCCCCAGAGCCGCGTGACGACCAGCTGATCTCGCGGCGCGTGGAGACGATCCAGTCGTCGTACGCCGAGCTGGGCCGGCTGGCCGAGCAGCGGCAGACCCTGCTGCAGGACGCTATCCGGCTCTTCCAGTTCAACCGCGAATGCAACGACTTCGAGCTGTGGATGCGCGAAAAAGAGAAGTTCCTCAAGGCCGAGGATCCCACGCAGACGGTGGAGGCGGCCAAGCACGCGTTCGAGGTCGGTGGTGCCCGATGTCGGGATCAAAGTTCAGTCTTGTCTTGTCTATCTGTAGCCTGGCAGTGAGTTTTGTAGATGTTTTTGGAAACTCGGCGAGGTGAGAAACTCAATTGCTCGTGATAATAATGATCGTTTTTAGTCCTGCGGATACTCAGACTAGTCAGTCGAATTGCTCTTTTCCTAGGCTTGGCCGTTGATTTGATTGAGCTGCTTGATCGTCAACAAATGTGCTCAATTGAGAGCAAATCTAGGGCCGCGGTCGGAAATAGGAATAATGCCAGTGTTGGTATCTGTTTGTTACTTCTAACGTCTCCCACATTTTTTGACATGTTTTCACGCCGTTTTCTTTGGCACTGCAGCATTACATTATGTCCTGTGTTTCTTTGCAGAAATTCTTGACGGACATGGTGGCAGCTTCGAAGCGAATCGATACCATTGACGAGATGGTTGCAGAGTTTGTGAAGGAGAAGAACACGCAGATCGACAAGGTAAGCTGTGTCATAATTCAGACGAGCTTTTGGACCAGGTTGTGTACTGTACATGACATATGCCTTACATAGCTTTAGATCAGTGCACTCCATTTTCCCATTTTGTCATTGCGTTTTTGCTTCATTGTGGTCGTCAGCGCTCTCGATGGAGGATCAGGGCGGTGCTGCGTAATGCGGACCACTCCTCGCCGCTGGCCGCCCAGCATCACTTTTAACTGCTGCCGTTGCTCTCTGCCAGGTGCGGCAGCGGCAGCGGCAGATCCACAATCTCTGGGACCACCTGAACCGGCTCAAACAGCAGAAGGAGCGCAGTCTGGAGGGCGCCTCCAGGTAGGAGAACCTCAGACCGCAGCGGAATGGCAGGCGCCGTCCAGTATTAATCTGTTGACTGCGCAGTAATGATGTTCATTCAACGTGCCAGCCTAGAAACTTAATGCATTTCCTCGGATTTTGAGCCGAAGTCCAGTACCATTAAATATGTTGAAATCCGTGATTGGACGGTGGCCGGAATCCGAACATAAGACGTTCGGCTCCACGTACCCACTGTATGGCGCAGAGAGCATTGGGCTGACTTGGGGGGGGGGGGCACATGACCGGCAACCACGGTTAAAATATGAGTTCCGTGTCGGCTGCGTGACCCCGTGCTCAGGGACCTCTGCGCGTGCCGTGACAGTGTGACCACTGACCGGGCGCGTGCCGCCAGTGTGGAGCTGTTCGGTCGCACGTGCGAGGAGGCCTCCGAGTGGATGATGGAGAAGATGGACAAGATGGAGACGGAGTCGCTGGGCGCCGACTTGAAGACGATCCAGGCGCTGCAGCGGCGACACGACAACCTGGAGCGCGAGCTGGCCCCCATCGAGGAGAAGGTCAAACGGGTGGCGGCGCTCGCCAACTCGTGAGTTGTGGTCGACATTCCTGACCGTTTTATATCTGCAGTGAGTTTCGGCGAGACGCAGCTTTGATTCGAGAGGCCCTGATAATGAAAAGTTGCCCTGATGATGAAAATGTGTGCGTTTGAGAGACATGGCATTGCGCCGCGAAACGCCTGCCTGTAAACGTCCTTTTCTCGGCGGCCTGGGAAATGTTACGCCGGATCCTGAACATGACTGTAATCGAGGTTTATTTCCAAGTCCGCTGCCCTTTGTGCGATTTTGGTATGCTACTCCGCTCGCTGGTACTGTACTGCGGTGGGTGGCGATGGTATGACTGTGCGTGTTGATCCTCATCAGAGTGAAGGCCTCGTACCCGCACGAGCTGGCGAACGTGACGTCGCGTCAAGAAGGAGGTGAACTCGCTGTGGGACAAGGTGCGCGAGAAGGCCACCCAGCGGCGCGCCCGGTTGGAGGACGCTGTCGGCACGCAGATCTTCATCAACCAGGCGAAGAATCTGGTCAGTGGCCAGCCATAACCCGGCGTGTTTTTGGTAAAGGTTTTGCTCGGGTTAGTCGTGAAGTTGGAGCATTTCTTGTAGGAACTACGTATAACTGAGTTCATAGAGCAATAGCAAATGATTGGTGGTTCTGCGCACATCGGTAGGAAATGTGGTTACCCGCCGTCCATGATCCGTTGTGCAGATATCTGCTCTTTGTGTCGTCGAGGGGCAGTGGTTTGTGTTACCGCTCCTCACTGTACGCCACCATTCCTTGGTCCCGTCAGTAGTGCCCCGGTCCGCGCTTTTGCCCCGGGCAGCGTCCTGTCGCAGCCGTACTGACGCCGAGTCTGCCCCCTCAGCTGTCCTGGGTGGACGAGGTGAAGGCTACACTGAACGCCAACGGCCCGGCCTCGGACGTGCACACTGCCGAGACGCTGCTGAAGTCACACCAAGACCTGGGGGACGACATCCGCGCTCACCAGGACGAGTACGACATCCCCTCGCCTCATGTCGCTCACATGCGGTCGTCCCCAGGAACTGTGTCATCCACCGCGCAAAACGATATCTGCCTGTTTAACTACTGCGTGATTTCCCGATTCTTTCGCAACCAACATTTCATTGATCACTGTCATGTATATAACCTGTCGTAGGTATTTGCCTTTACCGTCCGTGGCATTACCCGCATGTCGGTTGGCGTCAGGTTCGCTGAGCTGACGGAACTCGGCAACAAGCTGCTGAAGAAGAGCGGAGGCGACACCAAACAGGTCAAGGACCTGGCCGTCCGTCTGCAGGAGGAGCAGAGAGCCATCCACAGGTACGGTGACATCTTCGAGGAACTTCCATACTGCTTGCTGAAATCAGTTTTGGTGTTATTAGTTGTCTGCCATGAAATGTTGACGGTGTATAGCACAGAAGAGTCCCAGCGGGTGTTCTAAATCCAGAGAATGCTGTATAGTGCTCGTGCGTGGGAGTTTCAGTGTGCAAGAAGGCATGACCGCCGGCGAAGGGGGTGCATTGAGGCGACATCCAAAGCGGTGATCTGTCCTGGCAGGGGTTGGCAGGAGAAGGACGCCTGGCTGCACCAGCTGCGCGACCTGCAGGTGTTCAACAGGGAGGCCGACCAGATGGACGCCGTCACCAGCGGGCACCAGAAGTTCATCGAGCTCACCGACCTCGGCGTGAGTCCCCTGGCGTCTCCTCCGAGCATCGTTCAGCGTTCGCCATGTCACCATTCACTGTTTGCAGACCGCTGTGCTGGCCAGAGTTCCGTCGATACACCTTAGTTTGTCCGTGGGGTCGGCGTGTTGTAGGGTTCATCGCGCTCGTATGATGACCGAAAGGTCCCCGGTTCGAGTCCGGGTCACGATGGCATTTCGCCGTCCCCGCGATAACCCGAGTGAAACGCTGCTACGTGAAGTGGTCCTGACAGTCCAAAGCGTCACTAAATAGCCCACTGACTGGACAGTTCGGCCGCGTGTCTGGTCCGCGGGGTCTGATGCCGGCTCCGCTCGCCCGCAGGACTCCCTGGACGCCGTGGAGCGGCTCATCAAGCGGCACGAGGACTTCGAGAACACGCTGGCCGCCCAGGACGAGCGCCTGAAGGCGTTCAGCGACACGGCCGACCGGCTGGTGGCAGCCCGGCACTACGACGGAGAAAAGTCAGTCGCTCCGCCCGCGAATTGGCCGCGGTCAGACCGCGCCGTTTGAAGCACGGATCGTGTCTCGACTGTGAAAACAGTGTTTCAAACTCTACATGATCCGTGCCCTGCACCGTACGACCGCGAAGTCGGTGTGTCCTTAAGCCCTAATAATCAGTCAGTCGTGGTCCGTGCGTCCGTGCGATGTTTTCATGCTGTTGTGGCGGGTCAAACGACAAATGTGCCCGGCGATTCTGTGCAAGCGCTGGTACAGCATCTTTTGCCGATGATGTCTGTTTTTCCGGACGTGCTTTAGTCTCATCCCTAGTAACCCAGCCCTCCGCCACCGCTGGCCGTCAGCGAGCCTCGCCTCTACGTGTTCCCGTGTTCCGCCGTTTAACGGCCGCGTGCGTTCCCCCCGGCAGTATCTCTGCGCGGCGGGACCAGGTGCTGGCGCGCCGCCAGGAGCTGCGGGAGCGCGCCGGCGAGCGCCACCAGCAGCTGCTGGCCGCCCAGGCCTACCACGAGTTCCTGGCCGACTGCGACGAGCTGCGCGGCTGGGTGGCCGACAAGGCCCGCACCGCCTCCGACGACAACTACCGCGACCTCACCAACATTGAGCGCAAGCTGCAGCGGCACGAGGCGTTCGAGCGCGAGCTGCGCGCCAACGAAGGTCGCCTCAGGAAGCTGAACAAGGTGTGGCTCTGGCGGCTACTGTTGTGGTTTGAGTCCGCTGGGTGGAGTGACGAAGCTGCTGCATTGCGAATAGTGAATGATACAAGGTTTGCACATTGCCAGAATTTATCGTGTGTCCTTCACTGGTTGATTCTGCGGTTTTCCATCGTCGTGAATCCTGCACTGGAACAGAGCGGTGACGTCCTCCGTCCCCTCAGATGGGCCAGGAGCTGGTGTCTCACGGCCACTACCAGACGCCGGGCATTCAGTCGACGCTGGCCGAGCTGAACGCCGCCTGGGAGGAGCTGTGCCGGCTGACGGCCGAGCGGGGCGCCAACCTGCGCCAGGCGGCCGCCCTGCACGGCTACAACCGCACGCTGGACGGCGCGCGCGCCAAGCTCGACGAGCTGAGCAAGTCGCTGCAGTCGCAGGACCTGGGCAACGACCTGCGCAGCTGTAAACAGCAGCTCAAGAAACACCAGGTCAGGCGCCAGTCAGGGGGAATGGTGTGGGTGAATACGCTGAAACCGTCGAGAATGCTGAACATCTATGAACTTTTTTATTTTATTATACAGGATTGAAACGTTAAAGGTAAACATGTTTTCTTGCTGAACAGTCATTATTTTCGCTTGAAAAGCACCTTGATCCTGAGTTAGAAAACATGTTTTCTGGTCCATGTTTTTCCGAATGTCGTCTTACCTTTATAAGGTCATGTCACTAGCTGTCTCCGTATTTCATTTCTCGCGTCTGAGGGGTCCCCGTAGTGTGCTGCAGTAAGTACAGACACCTGGCCATTAGCCGTTGGGCTCGGCCCGTGCTCGCCCGTCGTCAGTGGGTACCGTGCAGAGCTAGTCTCTGAGTCACCCTGTGTTGGTGGGTAACTACTGACGCCAGCGGACCGCCGCAGGCCCTGGAGCTGGAGATCGCGCTGTTCGAGACCAAGATCGCCGAGCTGGTGAACTGTGGCCAGGAGATGGCCCAGGAGGGCCACTTCGACGCCGAGAACATCGTCGCCCAGTGCAACGCCTTCAAGGACCGGTGAGCCGTTCCGTAGGAGTGCTTTGTGCGCGCCATTCTGTCGTGTTCTGCACCGGTCGAGACGTGTTATCACTCAGTATTCGTCCGTTTTGGTCGTGTCTGCCCGGTTTGCTCCCGTGCTCCGTGCCCTGTTGAGTGGCGCTTACCTGAACTGGTCTCCCTTGGCTGCCAGGTTCGCCGACCTGAAGGGCCCGATGGCGGAGCGGCGGCGCGCGCTGGAGGAGGCGCTGCGCTACCACGAGTTCGTGGCCAGTCTCGAGGCCGAGATGCAGTGGATCACGGAGCACCAGCCGGCCGCCCGCTCCGAGGGTAAGTTCCCCCCCCCCCGCTCAGGTCACGGCAGGGCCCGGCCCGCAGACTGCGTACTGCCGGCTAGGGTCGTAGCTGTGCTCGACTGGATGCCATGTGCATTTCGACCGATGTGTGGCGTTATGGTCGGTGCTTTTGCGAAACGCGCCACCGTTGAAACCCCTCAGATCGTGAAAACGTCCGACTTGGCGAGTCGCCTGTTTCTGCTTGCACCATTGTGTAGAGTGTCGTTTTTTTCTGAAAATCGGCCCAATTCTGATAAACTGACGGCGTGTTGTTCGCCTGCAGCGCTCGGCCTGACGCTGCACGAGGCGCAGAGTCTCTCCAAGAAGCACGCCAAGCTGGAGGCTGAGCTGCGCGGCCACCGGCCCGTCATCGAGAAGGCCGTGCAGACGGGTGCCGCGCTGGCCGCCGAGAAACGACCCAACGCCGACGAGGTGCGACTGCCGGCGGCTGTCCCGGCCGCTTCATTAGTTAATTTCGTACTGTAGTTTTCTTACAGGTGCAGTATAATTAGTGTATTTGTTTTGTTTTGTTTTGTTTTTGTTTTTCTTTTGCTGGACAGTTTGTGTTTTTAAAACGATACTCGGTACGAAGAGCTGCCATTAGCTGCTGAACAAATTACGCGGCTTATGACAAGGGCTCACCCCACGTGTTGCGCTGGCCCGAGAGTTGGTTGGATTGACCTCTGTTTGGCTCTGCAGATTGTTGAGCGGTGTAAGGAGCTGCAGGCGGCCTGGGATGACCTGAGGTCGGCCGCTGACCGCCGCTCGGGCCGGCTGGAGCTGAACCTGGCCGCCCAGCAGTTCTTCGCCGAGGCCGACGAGGTGGAGAGCTGGATGGCCGAGAAGACGAACGTGCTGACCGGCAACGATTTCGGCAAGGACGAAGACGCCGCCGTCAAGCTGCTCACCAAGCACAAGGTGAGGGCGTTGGTCTTCAAACGGCTGGACGTCGCAGTTTGTTCTTGAATGCCACGTCAAGCTGTGTAATTAGCGTCCTACCGGCAAGTATTCCAGTACAGTCCTGGGTGCAATGTTCTGACTAACCTCACCCGGATAGGGGAGCTTCTGCAGATTGTAAGGACCCTCGTCCGCGCTCTTCTGTTCCCTGCTGCATCCGCATCGCCGCCCTCTCACGGTATGCCGAAGCGATGCGATGGTGAGAGCCCACCCGGAGCTGACCGTTGGCCGCGCGGCAGGCGCTGGAGCTGGAGCTGGACTCCTACGCCGGCCTGGTGAAGGAGATGAGCTCGGTGGCTGACGCCATGGTCAAGTCAAGCCACCCGGACGCCAAGATGATCCAGCAGCGGCAGCACCTCATCAACCAGCAGCTCAAGGTGGGCGGGCGAGCCATCGCCGCGCCGAGCGGGCGGACCCGATGGCGAGCGAGCCCGGGACTCGGTCCCTGACGCCGGACGCTGTCGACAGAGTCAGCGGACGGCCGAGAGATAGTGCCGGTGTGCGGATCTTTGCTGCGAGTCGCTGGCGGGGTCGGCAGTCGAGCTGGGGACGTGTTGTGGCGACTGCTGTGTCGTAGACTGGCGGTGGTGTAGAGGTGCGCTGTGTGGTACCGTTGTGACGCTGTCGCTGAAGCCTATTCCCCCTTTTCGGGGCCTGCCGGGACCTTTTCCGGCCGAGGTGTCCACAGCCCCTGTACCGTCCCTGCTGTTGTCCCGCGACCTACGCCGTACCTCTCGACGGCGGCTGTGTGTCGCCCGAGCCTCCCAGTTCGCCCTCGGCCCTGACGCCCTTATGACGGCCGGCAGGACACCCAGCGGCTGGCCACCCAGCGGCGCCAGCGGCTGGTCGACAGCAAGCACCGGCACGAGTACTTCCGCGAGAGCGACGACCTGGAGCGCTGGATCGCCGAGCAACTGCAGGCGGCCGCCAGCGACGACTACGGACAGGACTACGAACACCTGCTGGTAACGCCCACCTCCGGGGGTCGTGCAGGGCGTTGCGGACATCTGCAGGTGTTGCGTTCAACTGGGGGTCGCCGTTAGTGGTGATGTAGATTTGTGGCTATTGTTAGTTGGTAGGATGCAAACACAGGACGCAAGCCATGTGTCCCAGTCGCGGAGACTTGCGAGGACTTGCGCTCCTTGGTGACCTCTGGGGTAAAAAGCGGCGGGTTTTGGTTGTAGTAACAGGTATTTGTGTGTAATCATTGGAACTAAATGGACAATTATAAACGATAAATGATATGATTATGATAAATGGACAGATTGGGATATTCTGTTCATGAAACATGGATATGCTACGTATCGCGCAATCGTACATGCAGATCCCCGTGCTATTCGCTTCTGCTGGGCTCCAGCTCCGTGCAGTCTGCCTGTTCCTAACTCACCTTCCGCCTGCCCAGATCCTGCGTAACAAGTTCGAGGACCTGAAGCACCGCGTGGAGGCGGGCTCGGAGCGGTTCAACCAGTGCGACGACCTGGCGAAGAAGCTGATCGCCAACGAGAACCCGTACGCGGCGGACATGGACCGCCGCCAGGACCAGCTCAGGTGAGGCCGCCACCCCTAGCCGGAAGGGCATCCGGAGGGGTCGGTCCAGAGGTGGGGTGGGTCACAGGAGCAGCTGAGGGAGCCTGAAGGTCGTCTGGAGGTCAGTCCAGGCGTCGGATGGGTCGCTGGTCATAGAGAGTTCGGAGCCATCGGCAGTCGAGGAAAGGCAACGTCTGAAACGTGGTCACTTATGACCATGGAGCGAGGTGAGGACGGATAGCATTGGGATAAGTCTGGGTGTTTCGCATAGCTCTTACAAATGAGACGTAGAATAGTGCGCGAGGGAAGTTGAAACCTAATGTTTGTGCTTTTCGTCTATGTTATCGTTGTCTCCATGGGTACCAAGCCTGCAGTCATGGAACTTTCGAAATTTTGGCAAATATCTGCGCGTAAGGTATTGAAATGGTTTACCTTGTATTTAGGTGTTTCTAATACTTTGCTTTAGCGGGAATTCTTTCCGGTTATGACTGGTGTTGCGTGGCATCTCGTTGTCGGCGAATAGTGAAACAGGGATAAACCGCATGCCCGTTATAATGACTCGTGACTAATATCTATCTCGTTTTCACCGGCTTTCAAAATGACTATGGCTGTCGCGACTGGCTTGTCCCCTGGCTGTCCGGAGTACGGACTGGGTTCCTGTGTACGCGCCGCCGCCGGCTGACGCCGTGTCGGCCCGGAGGCCGGCCGGTCGTGACTGACCACTTCTCAGACTGTCCCCTCGCTAACCCAGCACGCGGCGGTCCGGCGCCGCGCTAACTGCGCCGGCCGCCGCCGGCGGTGGTGGTGGTGTCCCGTGCCCCGATAACCCGCGTGCCACTCTGTTCCGCGGCGCAGGCCGGGCGAGAACCAGGACGCCAAAGACGTGGCCAAGCGTCACGCAGTGGTCAGGTGAGCCGCGTGCTGCCACCCCGCTCCGCAGTGTCTGCCGTAGTTCGCCCGCACGTGTTGCCGTCCGCTCCAGTGGCCTGGAACGCCCGCTCGAGCTTGTTTGTTGGTCTGCTCTAGCTTTTGTTTGGTGCATGGAATGTCTCACCGTTTGCATATGGCTATGGTTTTCTTGTTTTGCTAAGTGGTTGTAGTGGAGAAGAAGCTGAGGTGGCTTGTCTGTTTTGTGCCGAAATCGCGACACTTGCGTTTGCTTAAAAGGCCAGCTGATAACATCCGCAGAGAATTGCTGTACAGAGGCTTCATTCCGTGGCGGCGGCATTTGGGGATAGATGCCGGTTCGGTCACACTGCTCAGAACAGCTGCGGGCCATCTGATAGCTGCGGCTGCCGATTAGGGAGGGAGGGCGCGCGCTGTACAGAGTAGACGAGTCACGCCACCGTAGTCGCCGCACAGATTACCGCACGTGCGCTGTGAAATCACATCTCAACACTGCCAGTGGAGGAAGAAGTGGACACCGACGTCACCGACGTCCGAACACTGCTTGTGGGAGTAGGGGTTTGTCACAAGCGTGAACACTGCTTGTAAAGGAGGAATCGGCAACGGTCGTGCGTCACTGCCTAGCGGTCCTGTCAGGACGGTGCTCGTGACGTCACTGCGGGACTCTGACGTCATGGCGAGCCTGAGCACGAGTGCCAACTGCTGTGTAGTTCAGTTTGTGCCCGATATGCGCATGCTTCACATGCCTTCCAGCGGATGCAAACTCACGGCTCGCCGCATCAGCGATGAGACTCGGTGGTCGCACGAAATGTTTCGCACACCGTAGTCACTGTTAATTACATCACTTGTCAGCACGGGGTGCTGTTTTTTCTGTGTGTTGGGATAAAAATGAGCAGATCATGGTCATGCAAATAAGCATTAGTCTGCTTTTTTGTTCTTCCTTCATCGAAATTCAGTTTTCCTCGTATAACGATAAAACCCTGATAGCGTAAAACCGATGCATAGTTTGAGACGTTTGCCGTTCTCGCGTTGCTCCGTAGCCGTGTGCCAGGTCATGGTAGACACGAGGTTGGTCGTGGTAGCCGTCCCAGGAGCGTGACGCGGCCGTAACGCTGCCGCGTGCCGGTGACGCCAGGGGCCAGTGGGTGCAGCTGCTGGAGGTGCTGGACGCCCGGGACGAGAAGCTGACGGCCGCCGGCGAGCTGCACAGGTTCAACCGGGACGTGGCCGAGTCGCTGCAGCGGATCCAGGTACGGAGCCCCCCTTTCCCCGCCCCCTCCCTTCTCTTCCCAGGACGGAGTTCGCCCCTTCCCTTCTCTCCCCGCGGGCCGGAGGAGGGCTCGAGGTGGGACCACTGGTCGGTGACGCACCGACAGGATGTTTTTACTGCTGGTGCCCACGGAGATCCCATTCCGCCTTCTGCCCCGGATCGGGAAGGACCGGGCTGCGATGTGTTTTCCGCTGTATTATTGACTCACCGATAGGTCCTCATTTGAAATTCCTCGTTGTCTGGGGTGCGAGCGCGCGGCGCGGCGTCACGATCACCCACGGGAGGTAGCGCGACCGTCTGCTGCCGCTCCCGTGCGGCTGGGCCTGACCGACTGCCGGGCCATTGCAGGAGAAGTACGCCCAGATACCGGACGACCTCGGCCGCAGCCTGCAGGCGGTGCACGCGCTCATCAGGCGCCACGAGGGCTTCGAGAACGACCTGGTGGCGCTGGAGGCCCAGCTGCAGGTACTGAGGCGGGGCGGCTGTAGCCTCTGAGTGGCAGCCTCGGGTCTGGCCCAGTCCACTGCCTGATTGCAGGTTCGGACGTTCTCTGTGTTCGGATGTGTTCGCTGTTGCCCTGGTGCAGCGTGCCGGTGAACGACCTGACCTAGCCCCGGCCGCGTAGGAACTTTCATTTCATGTGCCGTGCTCGCCATGGCCCTGGTGCAGCGTGCCGGTGAGCGATCTGACCGGGTCGCCGCCGGCCGCAGGTGCTGGTGAACGACTCGGCCCAGCTGCAGGAGTCGTACCCGACCAACGCCGAGCACATCGCCGAGCAGCAGCAGCTGGTGGTCAGCAGCTGGGACCAGCTGCACCAGCGCGCCGCCCAGCGCAAGGAGGAGCTGCAGGCCAGCCTCGAGCTGCAGCGCTTCCTCACACAGGTGGGCGGGGAAGCTGCGTGACCGCCCGGGTGTCCGGAGCTGGACAAACTGACACCCGTTCGGCTTCGAGAGTGTGATTATAAATGTCTCTGAAGAATGGTAGGCTTTGAAAAGCTGGTGTGTTTGCGCAAGCCGGAAAAGGCGGAGGAAATATACCACTCATCTCGGTTTCATTTTGTTTTCGTTGTCTGCGTCCTCAACGCGTGTTTCATTGGAATGTGTTGTGAATCGTTCTTGCATAGGTCGTGTTTGTAACATGACCTAGAAAGAGCCACAAATATCACCATCAAGAGCTGCTACGCTGCGTTGAAATGCCACATCGCCGTGTTCCGCTGCCGGCTCTCCTGCGGGCTGACCTGAACCTCTCTGACCCTGACCTGCGCCCTCAGGGCCGTGACCTGATGACGTAGTCGGCTGGTCTGCGGGCCGACCTGAACCTCTCTGACCCTGACCTGCACCCTCAGGGCCATGACCTGATGACGAGGTCGGTTGGTCTGGGGGCCGACCTGAACCCTTCTGACCCTGACCTGCGCCTTCAGGGCCTTGACCTGATGACCTGGGCGGCCGACCTGCGGGCCGGCATGCTGACTGTGGAGGCCGTGACCTGATGATGGCCGAACTGCGGGCCGTCCTGAACCCCTCTGACCCTGAGCTGCGCCCTCAGGGCCGTGACCTGATGACCTGGGCGGCCGACCTGCGGGCCGGCATGCTGACGGAGGAGGCCGTGCGAGACGCGGCCAGCGCGCAGGCGCTCAAAACCGAACACGACCGGGTCAAGGCCGAGGTGGAGGCGCGGGAGGAGAACTTCACCGCGCTCGTCCAGATGGCCGAGACCATGATCCAGGACGGACACTACGCCTCGCAGGTGGGCGCCGGCGGCCGATGGGATCCGCGGACGGGTGCGGTCCTGAGGCCGCTTCTTCTTGGAGGTGCGGCGGATGGTTTGGTTTCTCTCGTAAACAAGCTCTTACTGTGGGACTTTTACGAGCCATGGGCGTCGCGGTGAGGCTGAAATAGACGTTTCAAAAGAGTATCGACTTGGCAGTCAACGAGAGGGCTATTAACAGTCGTTCCGTATTTTGACTTGTATCATGAGGCAGAAATTGTCGTAAGGATTGAACGTCTGACGTCCCCATTTTCCGCGCAGGAGATCCAGGAGAAGCTGGAGCAGGTGCTGGAGGAGCGCAGGAAGCTGCACAGCGCCTGGCAGCAGCGCAAGATCTACCTAGACCAGCTGATCGACTACCACTTCTTCCTGCGCGACGCCAAACATCTGGACTCGGCCAGCAGCCAGCAGGAGGTGAGAGGACTGGTGTCGACTGATGTCCCCTTCTTCGCCACGTGTTTATCGACGTAGTGACGTCTTTAATGTTTGGTCTGTGCTGAAGGTTTTCTGAAAGTTCCATGGCCTTCATGTGGAATAAGGTATGATGAATATATGCCAAGTTCTGCTTTCTTTGAAATGTTTGAACATTTTCTTTATACTACAGTTATTTAGCTCCTCGTTACATTTTGGTTTAGTTTATTCGCTAGAGAATGGTTTAGTTTATTCATCCTGGATCTGGTAACGTTTACAGATTTTCAAATCCTTAACATAAAACACCCATTGTAGCTCTCACGGTACGATGGTCGTGTTGCGTGTGGAGGTCATCTACCCGGTGTGGACCACGTGCACAGCGGCGCGCTCTCCCTGCAGGCGGCGCTGTCCAAGGCCGAGTTCGGCTCGACGGTCGACTCTGTGGAGGCCGAGGTTCGCCGCCAGGAGGCGCTGGACCGGCTGGTGGGCGTGCAGAACGACCGGCTGACCCAGCTGGGCGAGCACGGCACCAAGCTGCTCCAGCAGAACCACTTCCGCAGCCCGGAGATCCGCGAGAGGTGAGGCCGGGCTCCGGCCGCGGCGCGGCGGCCGAACGAGAATCGCCCTTGTCGCGGTCTGGGGCTCCACGAAAGCCGGCCGGTCGGTGACTACGTCCGTTAGCCTTGTTAACGCTGTACTGCTGAAGGTGCTGCTGAGTGTGGGCTCAGGGTCCGGTCCTGAAACGACATGGACGATATGAACAGGAATCCATGTCGTCCGCATCCAGCCTGTCTGACGATGGTGCGACCATGGTGTTGGTGCTGGTTGCTGACCGTTGGCGGTGCCGACACCACCGGGCACTGTCTAGTGGTGCCGGCCTGTGGCTGGCGGTGCCGCCGTGTCGACTGGTGACGCCCGTGCCCGTTGTGCCGGCAGGCTGGAGGAGTGCACGGTGCGTCGGCAGAAGGTCAGCCAGCTGGCTTCGGAGCGACGCCGCGGCCTCACCGACTCGCTGCTGCACGCCCAGTTTCTGCGCGACTGCGCCGAGGTGAGGGCAGGGGTCCAGTGTGCGCTGCCGAAGTGGCCCTGTTGGCCGGTATGTCGTGGGACCACGGTGACTGACGCGTCTTGTTGTCCCTTGTCGCCGGTGTTCGGTGCGATAACGCCGCTGTTTTTTCTCCCGCCGGACAGGCCGAGACCTGGATCGGCGACAAGAAGAAGGCGCTCGAACTGGAGAAGGTCGGCAGTGACATCACCAGTCTGGAAGAGAAGATCAAGAAGCTGCAGAAGCACCAGGCGTTCCAGGCGGAGCTCACGGCCAACCAGCCGCGCATCGCCGAGATCAAGGACAAGGGTGAGCCGGCGCAGGGCAGCCGTTCAGCGTCATTTGACGAGCCGGAAGGCGCTCACTCGGCGGGGTTCGATCAGGTCCGAGGGGCCTCGATCGGGTAGCTTTGCCGTGTCTGCCGTCTCCATGTGTCTGTCTGACTAGTCCCGACACCCGTTACCACCGTGTGTGTTCACGGAGCCGTTGTCGTTGGCCGGTCTTCAGACGCCTCGCTCGGTGGTGACGTCCGGCCTCTGACGGACCACTTTGTCCTGCCGGCAGGCGAGAAACTGCTGCAGCAACGCCACCTGAGCTCGCGCGAGATCCGGCAGCAGCTGGAGGCGCTGCTGACCTCCTGGCAGCAGCTGCTGGCCGAGAGCGCCTCGCGCGGCCGCGGCCTCGAGGAGGCGCAGGACATCCTCGACTTCAACAACCAGGTCGAGAAGGTGGAGGCCTGGATCCGAGACAAGGTCAGTGGCGCGGCTGCTCGTGCCTGTCCCCGCTTTTTAATGGTTAATGGTCGTTTTCATCGCCAGCGATTGAATGGTTGGCGAACGATAGTATTCTAAAGCTCACCACTTGTAATGTCCAGCCATTCTCTAGCGATTGGTACTATCGGAGAGTTGGCCCACGAGTGAATTTTAGTGGCTTTAGATATGGTCGGAGGATGTTGCAAAGAACGTTGGAAAAGGTTGCGGGAAATTCGCGTTCAGTGTAGGGAAAAACATCGTATTATTCTACACGCCCTACATTCATGTTTCGATAAGCACCGTTTTCAAGCCTCCGTCGTAATACGCACCATACAGCTGATTGGAACTGGTCCGCTCCGTCGACTGTCGGACCCGTGAGGCCGGCCGGCGCCGTCACCGTGTCGGCGTCTCCGCAGGACATGCTGGTGCAGGCGGCCGAGACGGGCCGCGACTACGAGCACTGCCAGGCGCTGCAGCGCCGGCTGGACGACGTCGACTCGGACATGCGCGTCGACGACGTGCGCATCAAGAACATGAACGCGCTGGCCGACAAGCTGATCCGCCAGGGGCAGGGCGACAACCGCGCCGTGCAGCAGAAACGCGACGAGCTCAACCAGAAGTGGGTGTGGCCGGCCGGCCGGCAGTCGCGAGTCCTGTGTGTGGCCGGAGTGTTGTGTGGGCGTGTTTGCCTGGGGAGTGATTAGTTAAAGCTGACATCCTGAAGTATTAGGGAAAAGCTCGAGGCTGTTAAAAGCTGGGCTCTGTTACGTGCTTGAACCGGCGTAAGCTTTACCATAAATGAGAACTGAAATGCGGATTTTGATCCACTCATTATGTACCTGGGTCTATCACCCACCGCCTAAGATACGTTGGACGCTCCGCGTAATCTGAGTTTTTGTCGGTGTTGGCAACACTCGCCCAGGTCCGTTGAGCTGACCCGTTGATGATTTTACGAGAGTACTCCGGTCTGATCCAGCGCCCTTGCCCTCTCAGGTGGAAGTCGCTGCAGGTGGCGCTGGCCGCGTACCGCGAGCAGCTGGCGGCCGCGCTGGAAGTGCACGCCTTCAACCGCGACCTGGCCGACACCGCCGAACGCATCCAGGAGAAGGCGCTCTCGCTCTCGTCCGAGGACACCGGCAAGGACCTGGGCTCTGTCGAGTCGCTGCAGCGGAAGCAGGAGGCCGCCGAGCGCGACATGACCGCCATTGAGGGCAAGCTGAAAGTAAGTGTGGCAGCCGCCCGGCCGGCCGGGGGGAGGAGGGGCGGCCGATCCGCCTCATGCGGTCCGGCTGGCCGTGGAACGGGGAGCTGTTGTTGAGTTGTTCAGTCTCTGGCAGTCCGGCCGGCCGGGGGGTGGGATGGACAGCCTGTCTCCGGCGGTCCGGTCGGCTGAGGAGGGGGCGGTCAGTCTGTCTCCGGTGGTCCGGCCGGCCGGGGAGTGGGGCGGTCAGTCTGTCTCTGTCAGTCCGGCCGGCCGGGGAGTGGGGCGGTCAGTCTGTCTCCGGTGGTCCGGCCGGCTGGGGAGTGGGGCGGTCAGTCTGTCTCCGGTGGTCCGGCCGGCTGGGGAGTGTGGCGGTCAGTCTGTTTCCGGCGGTCCGGCCGGCCGGGGAGTGGGGCGGTCAGTCTGTCTCCGTCAGTCCGGCCGACCGGGGAGTGGGGCGGTCAGTCTGTTTCCGGTGGTCCGGCCGGCGGCTGGGCCGGACCGGAATTGGGCCGTTTGTTGTAGTGGCGGCCAGGGATTCGGATGCAGATGACAAGGGGAAGATCGGTTTAAAATGTTGAAAATATGTCACGGCCGGGGCGACCCTCGCCAACGCGGCACAGAAAGTCGTTATTCCGCGTGCATGGTCGCCGTTTGTTTCTGCGTATTGTCTCTCACACAGTATCCGTGTTAACATTGCCACCTGTCGACACTGGACGGCACCTGACGGCAGTGTGGGCTCGGTCCTCAGGAGCACGACACGGAGGCGCGCCGCCTGATGCAGAAGTACCCGGACCGGGCGGCGCCGATCCGCGCGCAGCTGCAGCTCGTGCAGGACAGCTGGCGCCGGCTGCAGGCCAGCTGCGCCAACCGGCGCGCCCTGCTCGCCTCCTCCTACACGCTGCAGAAGTTCAACACCGACCGGCGCGAGCTGGAGTCCTGGGTGGCTGACATGATGAGCCGAATGGCCGAGAGCGGGGACGGCGACGACGCCGAGCGCGCCGAGGAGCTGCTGCAGCTCCACCAGGTGGGTCCGGCTGGCTGGCTGCGGGTTCTGGAACGGGCAGGTAGATACGTGACGAGGCATGTGTAATGAACCAACAGCCACTGGAAATACCTGCCAGTTTGAACGTTGTTCCCAGCAAACGGAAGCACAAGAGGTCGGCCTGATGGGAATTTTAACGCGTCCCCGACTGGGGGGGGGCAGTTGACTGCCCCCCCTGAGGTTTTTCTGGGATTGCGAGAGAACGAACTAACACAGAGTCACAAAACTTTGTGTACCTTTTGCTCCATCAATTTTACGTCTCGTGTCAAAATTTTGACCTCAGGTCAGGTCAGGTGCCTGACCTAGACCAGGTCAAACAGACCTATGTCAAAAAAAGTTTAGCGCCCTCTAACTTTTTCGCAAAACAAGATATCTCAATAATACTTTCAGGGATTAGTCATCGTGACAGATGCAACAAATCTGCTATCTCAGATTTTTCGGAATTTTCCGGGTCATTGACCTAAGGTCAAGCTCACTTTTAAGACATATCGCCGTTTTTTTCTGAAATTGATGGGATATTTCATCACATTTTTAGTGTGGAGTGAAGCAGACATCTAGTTACCGTCATTGAGCAAAGTATCAGTGACTTCCAGCCATTGACCTGAGGTCAGGTCACGAGTAACTGAAGTGGGCCAAAATGTACCACCGTCAAAATCGACGATGAATTACTCAGAATGGGTAGAAAATGACACAGCTAGCTTGCACAGACGTAAGTGAACCTCAAAAACCTCAAAAAGTTTGAAAAAGTAGCATATTTTGGAAACAAACAGGCTCTCGCGAATAAAGTTCCGCCAACTTTGTAGATTGGCAACTAATCAATTTTTCCAAAATTTAAGCATGAGAAACCATCACAAGAACCACAAAGATCAATAAAATTTACATAGATCGTCTTTTTCGCGAAAATAAAGGAACGCTAAAATTAGTTCCCGTCAATTTGGTACCGCATACGGCAGCGGCGCACAGTGACGCCTGACGGGAGAATTACGGTGTCTTGAACTCAACGTTTCGGCGTATATATTGAACAAATCTGAGGAAATTAGACGTGTATCGGCATCTGCGGACATTTACTTGTGCGCTGGTGCCTTTACCTATGCGTTATTAGTTACAGCCCTTGAGATTCAGGCCATTTCTCGGTCTCATGCAGTCGGCTATGAGAAAACATATATAGGGCGTAAATTGGCTTACATATTATCTAAAACCAAAAATGAGACCAGTTTCGAGCTCTACTCGTGACGGGCTTTCCAACGGTATGCTTATTTTTATCGTGCGACTAACCGTTCGTGAGTTAGAGGGGGGGGCAGTCAACTGCCCCCCCCCAGTCGTCGGTGTTCGGGACGGACCGACGGTCGTGCGCGGGTTAAGTAAAATTCGACCTTACTATAATTTTACAAACGTTGCTCGGCAGTTTTCGGAATGGATGCTCGTCCTCTCTCTGTGCAGTGGTGCGGTCCGCTGTACGCCGCCGATGTCTGGTGTGCCGACCGTCGCTTCTGACTACGATCCTTTTCCGCCGCTGCATCTCACTCCGGCCTTCCCCGACCACAGGAGCGCAAGGCCGAGATGGACGGCCGCCAGGAGGCGTTCAAACAGCTGAAGGACTTCGGCCACAAGCTGATCCAGCAGCAGCACTACGCACGTGACGAGGTGGAGACGTCCCTGGCGCAGCTGGAGGAGCTGCGACGCACCCTGAGCGCCAGCTGGGAGGAGCGCCGCCACCGGCTGACGCAGGCACACCAGCGCCAGCTGTTCGACCGACAGGCGCAGCAGGCGCACGCCTGGCTTGCCTCCAAGGAGGCCTTCCTCAACAACGACGACCTCGGGGTGAGCAGGCGCGGGCGCCGACGCTGCGGGTTGGACGGTGACGGCCTGTCGTCAGTGTTGGCCTCGGATGACGGTGCACAGGTAGACCCTAAATGTCATGATGCTTGTGATTGGCGTACTCCACATTGACACGTAATACCTTTTTCTTATTAAATCTTTTCGTGACTTCGTAAATACCAAAATGTATCCTCGTATGTAACAACATTGTGTGTGTCATTGTTACGCCATTTACTTCAGCGGCGCTAGCTTGATATGGGATGTTGCCTCTCCCACTATTGGACCCGTTCGGCCTGTCAGGTAGCTGACCGCTGCCCAGCCCTTGTGCCGCCAGTTTCCCGCCCCCCCCTCCCCCGCTCTCGTTTGTCCGTGGTCCGTTCTGCCTTGGGCCTCAGTCAGCGTTTGCCCGCCGCAGGACTCGATCGCCAGCGTGGAGGCTCTCATCAAGAAGCACAAGAGCTTCGAGAAGACATTCTCAGCGCAGGCCAGTCGCATCGACGACCTGGAGCAGTCGGCCATGGAGCTGGTGGCCAGCAAGCACTACGACTCGGAGAGCATTCAGGAAACGCTGCAGTCCGTCTGCCAGCGCAGGTGAGACTGGGGCCGACCGGTAATGGTGACCCCGCACTGCTGGCAGCCCGGTGATGATTCGGCTTTTGGCCAGTGTTGTAAACCTGGTTGTTCTTCCTGGTGTCGGAACACAAAGTCTCTTGAAGTACAAGATGTTATGCGTTTACGTGAGAAATATGGACTGACTAGGTGCTTTGCAAGCGTGTGGCCAGCAGGGGCGGATCCAGCGGATCTGTTGGGGGGGGGGGGGCAAATCAGCTTCCTGGGTCTACATGGTAGGTCAGCGGAGTCGTTGAACGGGGGGAAGGTGGAAGGCGGCTGACCGTGTTGGAGTGTACCGAGCGGTCGAGTATGAATGGTGAACCATCAACGGGACGGGGGACGCTGGGCAGCTTCATACTGTGGTTGAGTAAGAATACCCATGTCTTTTTTTGGGGGGGGGGGCAAATGGCCATTTTGGAGTACAAAATTTTTCTAATATAAAATACAAATTTTTTGGTGCTCCTTGAGACCAGACAACGACAGTTTTTCCAACACTGTCAGACTGTTTGCAGTTCACCCTGTGCCATGGTATGCCCTGTCATGGGTGTTCAGTAAAAGAACGCGGAGAGATGGGGCGTTGGATGCGGACATGTTGGCTCCTGTGTTTGCCCTTGTTTGTTCTGCATTTACCACAGTCTGCTTAGAAGCTTCTTTTGCACATCAATGTATTTTCCAAATTCATCCCAGCCAGCTCTCATCATACCTACCCTGAGCCAGTGCCGAACCCATGACGTGGCGGCGTGGCACATCCCCGTGAGTCGTCCCAATACGCTCCTCTGATGTGACGCGCCCCTGTGAGGGCCCGCCTCTGTGTCGGTCGCGTGACGCTGCTGTCGCGGCGCCGGCAGGGACCGCATCAAGGAGTCGTCCCTTGTGCGGGGCCAGCGACTCGCCGAGTCGCTCCAGCTGCAGCGCTTCCTGCGCAACATCTACGAGTCGGAGACCTGGCTCGGCGAGAAGATGCAGGTCGCCTGCGACGAGTCGTACCGCGAGCCGTCCAACCTGCAGTCCAAGATCCAGAAGCACCAGGCGTTCGAGGCCGAACTGCAGGCCAACGCGGGCCGCGTGCTCGCCGTGAACCAGGTGAGCGCCGCCGCCCGTGGCGGCTGCGTCGGCCGCCTGTCCGTGAGGGCGAGCTGGTGGTGACGGAGCTCGCGGACGGCTCCGGGGTCAGCGGTGGGACGAGGCGGGGAGGGCGGTAGCAGGCGAGCGCCGAGGCGATGCTGAGAAGCTTTATGCGATTTGCTCCCTCACCCGGTTTTAGCGGTCGATTTTCACTGTCCCATCCGACGAAAAGCCATGAAGCCTGATCTGCCATCTCGTGTGTGACCCGCCGTCTCATCTGTGACGCGCCGTCTCTGTGACCCGTCGTCCCCTCTGTGACCCGTTGTCTCCTCTGTGGCCCGCCGTCGTCTCTGTGACCCGTCGTCCCCTCTGTGATCCGTTGTCTCCTCCGTGACCCCCTGTCTCCTGTGTTGCCCGCTGCCTCCTCCCTGACCCGCCCGCTCCGTCTGACGCGCCGCTCCTCGCCGCCGCAGGAGGGCGAGTCGCTGATGACGGCCGGCCACTACGCCGGCATGGAGATCCAGGCGCGCCTGGACGCGCTGGAGGCGCTCTGGCGCCAGCTGCAAGACGAGACCACGCTCAAGAAAAAGCGGCTCCAGGAGGCGTACCAGGTCAGGGCCGGTCGCCGGGTGATCAGTCTCTCGCGGAGTTCGGCGCTGCGGCAGTGGGTCGGTTGATGCGCTCAGTGAGGTTTCCGGTGCCGCAGTTTTTTTAAGCACATGATGGTGCATCTGCGTGAACCTGCTTACGACATGGCAGCGGCAGTTTGAATGTCTTAGTGGTGACACCAAGCGAGCGTCGTGGATGTTTGGCGTGTCCATCCGTTTTCCCGTATCTGTGACAAGCGTTTGCGGCTGCGGACGAGCCGTGACCGGGTGCCGCCGCCGCAGGCGCTGCTCTTCCTGCGTACCCTGGACGAACTGGACGCGTGGATGGACGAGGCGGAGGCGCAGCTGGCCTCCGAGGACCACGGCAGCTCGCTGACGGCCGTCACCAGCCTGCTGAAGCGGCACCAGCTGCTCGAGGCCGACATCCACGCGCACGCGGACGCCGTTCAGCAGGTGCGGACTCTGACGCTGCCGCCGCTCTGGGACATCAAGTCTGCCGTGCTGCCGTGCCTCTTGTCGGTCGTCCTGTCGGACTGTCGGATTTTCTGCCGCCAGTAGTTGTTCATCTGCCTGTAGTTGCCCGCAGTGTGCCACCCTGTCGGACTCAGAGGTTGTCGCGTATCTGTGGCCGCCAGTTCGGCGTCGGCCTGTCGTGTCTGCAGTCTGCCACCCGGTCGGACTGCGGTGATTGCCGGTCTGCGGCCGGTAGTTGTGCGGTCGTGTTGTGTCTGCCGCCGGCCGTTTCTGCCGCCCTGTGTCTTGGTGTCCGGATTTGTCTGCGCCTGTCTGACCGGGCTGACGCCTCGCCAGGCGAAGGAGCAGGCGGCGCAGTTCTCCCGGGCGCAGCACTTCCAGCGGGAGGAGATCACCGAGCGGTCGGAGCAGGTGGCGCGCCGCTTCGCCGGCCTGGCCGAGCCGCTCCAGATTCGGCGCGACAACCTGGAGGAGGCGCTCCAGCTGCACCAGTTCATCAGGTCAGACCGCCGCGGCGGCGGCTCCGGGACCGACGGCGGGGGATACACGGGGTGTACTGCCAGTCCTCCGGGGAGATGTTCTGCGAGTGAGCTCTTCCGGACGTCATGGATTCCGGAGTGTCATTGGTCCTTAATTCTGAAAGCTCAATTCTGTTTCACTGTTTTTAAGAGACGCCGTGTCGTTTGCCGGAGGTGATTGTCGCCATGGCAACTGCCGGCCGTGGTGGGCCGTGCCGTAACGCCGCGCCGTGCCGCCGACAGGGACGTGGAGGACGAGATGAGCTGGCTGGCCGAGAAGGAGCCGCAGGCCACCTCGGCCGACCTCGGCGCCTCGCTCGCCCAGGTCCAGAGTCTGCAGAAGAACCACCAGGTGCGTACAGCTGCGCTGCGGACCGAGAACAGGCGGCGGCCGCCGCACGGTGACGTGAAGGCATCACGGCGGCGATTTCGTCCGACCCAGCTGTCTTTCTGCGAGCTGTTTGCTTGAAGCCGATGGACGAATGGAAGTCCTTCTAACAGCACGTTGTCTGTTATGTATCGCGGCGTCTTCTGGCATTCGTTTGGATTTGTAGATTTCGCCTGGCAGATTGCATTCGTCGACATCTCGTGACGTGGCGTTTTACAGGCAGTCTCATTCCAGTGCGAAACAGTTCGAAGTGACGCGAACTTACCAGTGTCTCGCTGGTAAGTTCGTAAATGTGGTAAGTCGACAGCCGACCCTCGCCGGATACGCGACGGCGGCCGGCTCGTCTAATTCCTCGCCCCACCCCCTCCCTTCCGTCGGCAGGCGCTGGAGGCCGAGATCCAGTCGCACGAGCCGGTGATCACGGCGCTGGGCAGTGCCGCCCAGCAGATGGTGCGCGCCAACCACTTCGCCTCCGCCGAGGTGGACCGACGCTGGCGGCAGCTGCAGGACCGGCACGGCCAGCTGCGGGACGCGGCCAGCGTGCGCCGGCTCCGCCTGCTGGACGCCGCCGAGTCGCAGCAGGTGCGCGCCGGCCAGTGCTGCCGGCTGAGACCGGGACCGGACTTGGCCTGGTTTTGTGCCGGGAGAGTTGTTGATTGACTCCAAACTTTTGCACCCCGCCCCTCCATACACGTACTAACTTGTCATGGGTTGACATTTTTAAATGACAAAATGATTGTGTTTGACTCATTGGGGCATTGTTAATTCGCTCGTTATCGGAATTAATTTCTCCGTTTTTGCTTGTGGGACGTGCACTGGAGACCTGTTGCCGTCAGTATAGCCGTTTCGTCTCATCGTTCCGTGATGGCGGGAGAGTGGGCACGCCATTGACGATCCTTCTGGTGCGTGATGCTAATGAGCCGCCGCTTCGCCGGCAGTTCTACGCCGAGGCTGAGGAGGCCGACAAGTGGATGAAGGAACGGAAGCCGCTGCTGACCTCGCAGGACACGGGCAAGGACCGCGACGCGGTGAAGTCGCTCATGAAGAAGCTAGACCTGATCGAGCGTGACATCTCCAACTTCAACCAGGTTAGCGCCGTCGGCAGGGTGACGTTTACAGGCTGCTGCAGGCGACTAGATGCAGTTTAGCCGTACAGCCGTCTGTATTGCTGTCGAATTAGATACTGGTTTGCTGGCCTGTTACCAGTTGCTTTGGAGTTGACGTCGGTTAACACTAGTCAGACGCATCTTTTTCATAAAGACTCTGTGTTGTCTGCACGTTTTCCCGCCCCAGTCGATCCTCGTCCTAGTTTCTTACCAGCTCTCGCGATGATAGCTTCTGCCCCAAAAGACGCCTCCTCGCGCTGGACCGCCGCACGCCGCTGACGCGCCGTCTCCTCGGCCAGGTGATCGCCAAGCTGTCGCAGCTCTGCCAGCGGCTGGCCGACCGCGGCCACTTCGACGCGGAGGCGATGGCGGCGCGCCAGGCGCGGCTGGAGGAGCAGTACGCGGAGCTGGGCGGCCTGCTGGAGACGCGCCGGCACCGGCTGCAACAGAGCGGCCAGCTGTTCCGCTACCTGGCCGAGGCGGACGAGGCCGTCGCCTGGGTCTCCGACCAGATGCAGGCGGCCGCCTCCGAGGACTACGGCCGCGACGTCGAGCACGTCGAGCTGCTGGTACGTGGCGGCCGTGCTCGGCACGTGCCGGCACGGCTGGCTGAGGTGGGCTCGTGCGGCCGACGGACATTGGCTACGTGCCGTTGTATTACCCGGATAGCACCACATTCGCGGAGATTGAGCGTCAGCAGGTGTGGGGAGTTTGACGCGTCAGTCGTTCACGCCCGTCTCGCCTGTGTTTTGTCGGTAACTCGCGGTTGACCACTCGGCTGCCGGCGCGGTGTCCGGATCGCCTGACGCAGCGCCGCGCGCCGCCCGGCAGATCAACAAGTTCGACACGTTCCTAAGCGGTCTGCAGTCAAACGAGGAGCGGGTGACGTCGGTGGAGGAGAGCGCGCGCCAGCTGGTGGCCGCCGGCCACCCGCAGCCGGAGCGGATCCTGCAGAAGGCGGCCGACCTGCGCCAGATGTGGGACGACCTGCGCGAGCTGACCCAGGCGCGCCAGGAGGTCAGAGACGCCGGCGCCGGATCGCGGCTGGGCTGCGCGCAGCGCGTCGGTCAGAGTCTCGATTGACCCTGTGTCGTGAGATACGGAGCTCGGACGCTCCGTTGCCTTTCAGAACACGCTGCGGTTATGTCAGTAGCGTTGCCAGCTTGCCCACAAACTAGTCGTAAGCTGAGGCTGCAAAAGCCTTAGTCTTAACATCCTCAGGTTGATGTACGTTAGCCAGACTGACATCAGTGGCGCTGCCACTGGTCGTTGTGTGATCTCACCTGCACTTGAGTGTTGGTGAGATCCGGCGGCCCTCGGACGGGGATGCGCCGGCCATGAAACCGACGCTGTGCCGCGGCTGGTTGCAGGCGCTGCTCGGCGCCAAGCAGGTGCACGTGTTCGACCGGGACGCCGACGAGACGATCGGCTGGATCGCCGAGAAGGAGGCGGCCCTGTCAACAGACGACTACGGCCACGACCTGGACTCGATCCAGGCGCTGGTGCGCCGCCACCAGGGCTTCGAGCGCGACCTGGCTGCCGTCAAAGAACAGGTGCGGCGCCGCGGCCTGGGAAAAGGGGTAGAGACCCGGCGGGGAACGGTGAACAAGGATGGACGTGAACTGACGAATCTGCACCAGAGGTTTGCCACCGACCTGGGATGACATAGGCGGAGCTCGTGGCTTGGAACGTAAGCTTGGCGACGTACGTGTTCACCTGGGAGAGAAATACGGGGTCGCCGGCGGTTTTTGTAAGCCATTACTACCCTGGAACGGCTTAAGGCTAATGCTGAAATGGAAAAATGGGAAATGAATGCAACCCCCAGCCCTTTTCATACGTCTGTGGTTGACTGCATGCTGACGGACGAGAGATTAATGGGACGGTAGATGTCGTTTGAGAGGCCATAGTCCAACTGGTCCTGACCGTCACTCTGGACCTCCGCAGGTGGAGCAGGTGGTGGCCGAAGCCAAGCGTCTGGCCGCCCAGTTTCCGGACGCGCGAGACCATATCAGCGTGAAGCACGAGGACACGGTGCAGGCGTGGAACGACCTGCTGGACAAGTCTGCCCAGCGCAAGGACAAGCTGGAACAGGCCGCCGACATCCAGGCCTACTTCGATGAATACAGGGATCTAATGTGAGCTGCTTCCCTGTCGGTGTGACGGTGTAGCAGTTCATTTGCAGTCCCCTTTCAAGATCAACTTTGTCTCAGAGTGGTTCGTGCGCTGTCCTGCTAGGATGCGGGTCATTAGGCTGGTGGGCCGGCAGTACTGCCGATGGTTTGGTTGTCACGCGGGCGGTGCCGGCTGGTCCGTCTGCCTCGGCCGCGGGTCTGGACCTTCGGCCGGTGCGGCGCCGGCCGGATCGTCGTGACCGTGACCGTGACCGTGACCGCGCGCCGTCGCAGGGCGTGGATCAACGAGCTGCTGGCCAAGATCACGGCGCCGGAGCTGGCGCGGGACGTGGCCGGCGCCGAGGCGCTGATCACGCGTCACGCCGAGTACCAGGCCGAGCTGCAGACCCGGCAGGACGCCGTGGACGCGGTGAGGGCCGGACCCAGACCGGCCGGAGCGGGCGCGGCGCCGAGGCCGGCCAGAGGTGCCTTTGTGAAGGTTGTGTTGTGCGGTTTTACTGACGGACATCGGTGTGCAGCTTCAGGTGTCGTTGGCCCTGGGACTGGTAGACGAAGTTGGATTGGCTTGGGGTTCGAATTGTTATGCCTTTCATGTGTAGGGGCAGTGGTCGACAACTGGACTCTGATGCCGTTATCCTGGCTAGATGCCCTTGTATTATCCGGATAACGTCGCATTCGTGGCTCGCGACTAACCCCCGCGCGGTCCGCAGTTCATCTCACGTGGCCGGGAGCTGGTGATGAACGGACACTTCATGGCCAACGACATCCAGGAGAAGGTGTCCGTGCTGGGCGCCCGGCGGGACCTGCTCGGCCAGACCTGGAAGGACCGCAACGACATCTACGAGCAGAGTCTGGACACGCAGGTTAGTCCACGGGCGGTGCGGCCTGGTGACACTCGTGCGGTCATGTCGGACTTCTTCCTCTTCTCCCCGGCTGGTCGGTCGGCGCCGCCCTGCTGAGGCCGTGACCGAGTGATGGTGTTTGGCCGGCCGAGCCGAGCCCTGGCCGCGGCACCGACGTCGGCCGCTGCCGCAGGTCTTCAAGCGGGACGCCGCCCAGCTGGAGACGTGGCTGTCCAGCCGCGAGCCGGTGCTGAACGACCCGAGCGTGGGCGCCAGCATCGGCGAGGTCGAGGAGCTGATTCGCCGCCACGACGACTTCCTCAAGACGGTCGAGTCGCAGGAGGACAAGTTTGATGCGCTGCGGCGCACGACGCTGGTGAGCAGCCTCCGGGGACGCCAGCAGATCGGTTGGATGGTTTTTGGGGGCGGTTTCAGGGGTGGCGGTGCAATCATTGGGCAGTTAGACGCGCGGTTCGGTCAACGGGCAAAGCTTAAGGCGTTGTGATGGCGTTTTGTGACAGTGTGTGGTGGGTAAACGAGGGACGATAAACGTGGTTGGCATTTTGTCGTGACGTCATAATGAAGGCAGAATGTCGGTCGAAAGGAGTAAAATCCCCCAGAATTAGCTTCTCCCGGATAGTCGTTCATGGCGCTGTGTGCGATCGTGCAGACCGTGACGTCACGGTTCTGTCACCGTCAGACCGTGACGCCGCAGTGCCGTCTGAACGTGACGTGTCGGTTGTCTGAGTTGTGGCTCGATCTGACCGAGCGCCGCGCCGCCAGCTGGAGGAGGCGTTTGAGCGGATGCGGCGCCGCGAGGAGGAGGCGCGCGTGGCCGAACAGAAGCGACGCGAGGAGGAGCGGCTGCGCCAGATCCGGCAGCAGGAGGTGGATCGCATCACCAAGGTATGGAGCCGCCGTCAGCTGAGGTTCCGTCCGCCTGGCCGGCCGACGACCACAAACGAGTAGTACTTATAGTCGAGCGAATTATTCACTGCGTCAAGCTCAGTACGGTGTTTATCAGGAGGTAGAACAGCCTGTCTGGATATGTCGGAGGCAGTGTTGTTACCGAAGCGGTTCTTGACTAGCGACCCGTATCTTACGCTCTTCCCGTCCCCGCCTCGTCTCACCCGGTCCGTTGTGCACGCGGCCGAACCACTGCAGTCGGCTGAGCCCGCTGACGGTGTATCTCTGCCTGTCCACAGGAGCGGCGCGGTCTGGAGCTGGAGCACGAGGCCGGGGACGCCAGTCCCAGGTAAGCGGGCGGGACGGGACGGCCGCGCCGCCCTGAGCCGGCCGCCGGACGGCCGCGCCGCCCTCCCGTGCGCTCTCTGGCGCCCACTAACGGCTCTTCAGTGGCTCTGTCAGTGTGTAGGGCGCGGCCCGGCCGCTGACCGCCCCGCGGACGGGCCCGGTGTCGGCGCCCCGTGCCGAGGCGCAGTCGATGTCGCTCGGAGCCGGGCGACCGCCCGTGTGGGCGGAGTCTGATTCGCTGTCGCCCCGCCCCCGCAGCCCGGCCGCCGACGACGCCCAGCCGGACGAGCTCTCTCAATCCGCCTCGTTTCCAGACGTGAACGAGAGGTATTTGGGTCCGCGGCGGACGCTTAACCCGGCCGCTGCTGCCATCTAGCGCTAACCGGGAATGGCTCTAGTTGTCACGGATGTCAGTAGGTGGTACGCCAGGCGCTTCCGGGCTCTAACTACGGGTTCGGTGGTCGTTAATTTTGTTCCGCTCGCCCCACGGTATGTTCAGTTTCGCTCACTACCGTCCCACAAAATTCGTGTGTTCAGAGTTAGACGTGTGGTTTTTAGTTTGCTTCGTTGTCGTGTCCTTTGAGCTTATTTCACCACCAACACCAGTTACGTAGGAGAAGCAGCAGACACTCACGTGCGCACTGGCCGACACATCTCAGTTGCCGTTGATGTGCATCTTAACATTAAGCCATGTGTCACAGTAGCTCCCACCGTTATTACCGTAACCGTAGCGGACCGGTTTTTACCACGACACTTCGCCGTCATGTGCTTCCGTCACGTGACACCGCACCATACCTCCGTTCGCCGGGGCGTAGACGGGCCAGTCTGGACGCGGTACAACCCTGGCTTTGTACACACGCTGCGGATGGGGCCGGCGCGGCGGCCGCACGGAGCCGGCTGTGCCCGCTGGCCTGTACACCTCCGCCGGGTTAGCGGTGTACAGCCGTACTGCCGGGTGTCCGTCTGTCGGCCTGTAGACCTGCGCCGGGTTAGCGCTGTACAGCCGTACTGCCGGGTGTCCGTCTGTCGGCCTGTGGACCCGCGCCGGGTTAGCGGTGTACAGCCGTACTGCCGGGTGTCCGTCCGTCGGCCTGTGGACCCGCGCCGGGTTAGCGGTGTACAGCCGTACTGCCGGACGTCCGTCTGCCGCTGCCATCGCTGCCAGCTGTGCCGGGACAGGTTGACGCCACTCACGATGCTTCCTGCTGATCGGTTTCGACTTTTGCTGTTTTGTTGCTGATGTTCCTTTTTTCTTACATGATTTGATTGATGTGTTTTATCGTTATTTGCTTTCCTCTTTTTTTATTTGTTGTCATTTTCTTTTTTGCTGACTTTCTTCCCTTTTGCATGTCACTGTTGCCGGACCATCATTCTGAAAAATGTCTAAATTGTAAAAAAGTTGATGCGGGATGTGATGTCAGTACCTTATGAGTTTGTGTTGAGTATGATGGAAGGGATTATGATTAATTTTGCCCGATGGTGCTTTCCTTCATCGTTTTACACGTTTAAAGGCTTTGGAGGAAAATCTACCTGTAGGTAGTGCGGATCATTAAGAATTTAGCCTATACACACGCTGTGTTACATGACGCCATGATACTGCGTTTAGTTTCAGAACCAATTTGTGTATGCAGAGCCTGTCCTTATCGTTACATGGTGGTATTCACAGGATGCTCCTGAAGAACCCCATGCTGACGGAGAAAAAGATGGGCAGCCAGTCAAGTCTTTCTAGTCTTAAGCGAGGTGAGTGTAGTCCTCGACACAGCTGTTCAGGCGTCCAGTGTTTTGACGTTTCTTGGCGTTGTTCTTCACATGGCGTCTGACGGCCTGGCTCGCTAGTTCAAACCGCGGCCGAGCAGCCGGGTAACGGCGAGGGCGGGGCGGAACCGAGCCGTGGTCACCAGCTGCCAGTGCTCGGCTCTGGGTGGAGGTGTTTTGATCGGCCGCCCCCTGTTCACGGTGTCGCCGGCGGCTGTCCGTTACAGAACGCCCAACGCTGTGACCTACCCCGGCTCTGCCTCTCCTGTCCGCGGTCCGGTCTCCCGTTCTCGCGTGCCCTCCTCTCTGGGTCCGTCTGTCCCCTGCAGTCTCGCCTGCACCCATCTTTCTTTCTTTGCAGTCTGTTAATGTCTCCGCCTGTCACACCGAATTAACGTACTTGTCACACTTAACCCGCTCACTCCACGTCCGCTCGTCTCCCCGCGTGTGGCGACGTGGCGCTCCCCGCCACCTGGCCGCCAGAGCCGCCGCTGACCCGCTCTGGCCGTGTTCTAGTGTTCCGCCAGGGATCGCAGCTGCTGTTCAGGGGTAGGTGACGGACGCGCCGGGCGCTCCCCCCCTCGTTTGTCTGTCTGTAGCTCGCTATGTGTTGGCCGGACGGCGACCAGAGACCGGCCGCCTGGCCCCGCACCCGCCAGAGCTGCCGCCACGGCGCACGTGTCGAGTTCAGATGCCCCACCTCGGCTGGAAGCACGGAGTCGAGTCGTGGACTCCTCTGCCGGACATAGAGACACCTGTCTGTTTTGTTTTGCGGCTCGGATGTTGGCAGGGCGTGCCGGCAGCTTCCGATGCTCGCCCGGTACCCGTGGAGCTGGGCAGAGCTGGTCGAGTCTGTGTTGTGCGCAGAGAGCAGCGAAGGACGTTGGTGTAGCGGGCTGTTCGATGTTAAGACTGGGCCCCCTGATGTTGCGTCCTGGCTAGATGCAGTCCATGTAAGGCATGGCTTTGCAAGGAGAAGGCAAAGCATGTCGGCTGCCACTGAAAGTCTATGTCTTTGCATGCATTTTACTCATGATATATATTGTTAGTATTTGGAAAATGTAATTGGTGGCTTCGGTTTTTTTTTTGCTGTGGACTCAGTAAAAAGGTTCAGGGCAAGAAATCGCGAACAGTCACATAGAACACCAACCAGCTGACAACGAAGGTCACCAGTCCGTCACATGTCAGTCTAAACTTCACACTTACCGTGCGCGACCACCCGCCGGGCCCCGGCATCCTCAATTACTCTGGGTCTTTGTGTTGAGGTGGTCACCGGTGACCGGAAGCCGATCAACTGTTCTGGGGGTCGTCCTGCCTGCCGGCCGTCGGCCGCTGACAGGTCATAACTGGCCGACGGCCGTCCGCCGCCGTCGGCCGGTGACCGCCGCCGCCGTGTCGACCGGTGACCGCTGACCGGGCCGACTGCCGCAGGCGACGTGAAGCGGGCCGAGAGCATGAAGACGGAGAACAAGAAGGCGAAGCGGACGCCGAGCTTCACCACGCGCCGACGCACGCAGAGCTTCCGCAAGGTGAAGAAGCTCGAGGAGGTGCAGAACCTGCCGCCGGTCGAGGTTGACGGCATGCTGGAGCGCAAGCAGGAGCTGCAGAGCGGCGGCAAGAAGGCAACCATCCGCAGCTGGAAGACCTACTACACAGGTGAGCGCCGTCAAAAATGGGGAAAATGGGGATGTGAAGGCCCGCCACACAGGCGAGCGCCGCAAGGTACGGGCAGAATATCCGATCCCATCGGATCCGATAGAAACACGTAGCACACGGGGTGGGTGAGGACAGTGAAACTGGGCACGGCGTTATGAAAGCGTGCGACACGGAGAAGAGTTACCGAAATTGGTATGCCGATATGAAGACATACCACATAGGTGAGTACTCCCCTTACGTACTATACATTCGAGGGTCGCCAGGCTTCGTATGGTGATATGAAGCCACAGGTGAGTGCACCGAAAATTGGACGATGGCGATGCCACTTTGACCACGGGGGTCGAAATACGATTTTCTGGGGTGCATGCACAGATAATCGTTGAAAGCCGAAACGCTGCAGGGTAAGCTCTGGCCACATGAATCATGACATTTTCTGTTGCGGTTGTAAGGCATAGGAAACAAAAGTAAACTACAGTGTGGTTTTCGTTTCCGTGATGGTGGCAACAGTGCTGGTGGTAGTGATGATGGCAACAATGCTGGTAATAATGATGTGTCATTGTTCTGGTACATTTTTGAGTTGTTGTTACATGTTTGATGTGGTGCTGGTGCTGGTGCCGGTGGTGTGCCCGATGGCGCGATTCCGCACGCTGACGCTCGGACACTTGCCTCGGCAGTGCTCTGCGGCCAGCTGCTCTGCTTCTTCAAGGACGTCGACGACTTCGCCAACAGCAAGGCGGCCGCCTCGCCTTTGATCCTGTACCAGGCACGCTGCGAGCGCGCCGTCAACTACACCAAGAAGAAGAACGTGCTCCGGTCAGTGGATCCCCCCCCCCTCCGCCCTCCTGTCGCCGCCGCCTCAGGGTGCATCGCTCCGACAAATGGTCATAGGGGGAGTAGCATGGAATCACTTGCTATTGATGTTTTCTTCATGGTGCGTCCATTTTTGCCGAGATCATCGAAACGCCCTGGACGTTCGGCATTTGCTGCTTCCTCCGCGGATTTCGGATGTGCGATGTAGCCGCTTTCGTGTTCCGTGCGCCTTTTTCTCGGTTTCTCTACGTTACGTAGAGGGGGAGAGGCGAGTTTCATCGTCGGGTTTCTCGGGGTTATTGATAAATGGTTCTGATTGCGCGCTGAGTGTCGCCCGCCGCGTTGCAGCGTGTCGCCGACAGACGGCTCTGAATACCTGTTCGCCACCGAGAACGAGGAGCAGCTGCAGGAGTGGATCAACAAGATCGAGTTCCACGCCCAGCTGCCGCCGTCCAAGCAGCTGCTCAGCTACGACCAACAGTCGGTGAGTGGACCACCGCACCAGCTGCCGGGCCCCTGAGGCCCCGCGGCCCCGCACAGGCCCCGGCAGCGGGCCCGGGCCCGCCTTAAGAGACGGAGTCACAGCATGTGCCGGCCCGGCCTGCCGCCGCCAGCTCCAGCTAAGTCTTGTTGACTGAACTGCCTGGTGCACTCCACCGGAGACTTGGGCTCTGGGCTCCAGCGCGGGCATTGTCCCGTTTGGTAACACGTTCAAACTGGTGTGACTATTTTCGCCCGATTTTTGGGAATTCTTGCACCGATTCTTGCAACTGGGTATATGTCATTCTTAAAGTTTCACTCACCAAGTGACGTTAAATCTTCCGTTTGAGGGCCTCTGGCCTCGCTGGGAGAGGTCTTTTGCACTACTGGATTTATCAGGCCTCTCACCACCGACCGGTGCGGTGGGTTGCACGGTCCTGACTGCACGTGGATAATACTGGCCCCTCCCTGGAGGCATGTCCTCAGACTCGGCATGGGACGTGGTGTGTCGTCTGTGGCGTGGAGAATGCTCTGTTGCACTGCGGTGCCTGCTACCTGCACGGGGAGCCGACGGTCGTCCCCTCCCCCGTCCCCGCCCCCTCAACCACCCCGCTGCAACGGCCCAAGACTTCCTTTTTGGTAGAAGGATTTTTGATGGCAAAATTTTTAGGAAACGCCATTCGCAACTACGGTTATCCGGAGCGAGTTTGGCATTTTCCGAGTCCTATTAAAAGATGTTATAAATTTATACAAAACAGTGGGTCCAAACGTGAAGTCCTTGTGGCGGAGGCCGTTTGCCGGGCGGGTGCTGGGACGGGACGGGCCGGAGGGAGGGACGGCCGCCGGGCGCCCTGCATGCGGTGCCGACTGCTAAGCGCGGCGGCGCGTGTGGCGGTGGTGCGCAGGCGGAGACGCCGGCCGAGGCCGCCAGCTCCGACTCCAGCCGCTCGCCGTCGCCGGCCGGCCGCCGGCCGCCGCCCGCCGAGCCCGTGTACGCCAACCTGCCGCCGCCGCAGACGCGGCCCGCTCAGGTACGCACGCGGCGCCGGGTCGCGCCCAGACGCCGCTACGGTCCGGACGCGCCGCGGAGTAGACTGGGCTGCGCTCCAGGCGCGTGGAATAGGGTGTGGATTGGTAGCGCTCGGCTCTGTTTTGTGTGTGAGCTGCATCAGGTGGGAGTTACGCGCCTGTAGTGTACATTGGATGGGGGCCGCGGTCAAGCGGTGCGGTACCGCGGTTACGCTTCCCGAGATCGTTCCGCCGCCCTCCGTCGGCCGTGTGCCGGCGCCCGATGTGAGCGCCCTCCGTTGGCCGTGTGCCGGCGCCCGATGTGCGCGCCCTCTGTCGGCCGTGTGCCGGCGCCCGATGTGAGCGCCCTCTGCCGGCCGTGTTCGGCAGGAGGACCCCAGCCGGCCGCCGGTGCCGCCGCGTGACTCCGTCAGCCCGCCGGCGCACCGGGCCGCCGCCGGCGAGGGCCCCATCTACCAAAACCGCGTGTCGGTCATTCCCTCGATCGGTGAGTGCAGCCGTCGCTGACAGTTGTGGCGACCGCATTGGATTAGCTCGCCTCTCGTGTGACCGTTTTTTTCTTGCAACCCCATCTGGGTGTGTTTTACATGAGCGGCATTCGAAAAAAGCTGTTGATACTGTTCCGAAATTGGCATGTAGACTATTAGGCTCACATTCTCATTTGTTCGCACGGCCCATTTCTCAGCATGTTTCATCCCCGTTCCGAGTCCGCAGTCCACCGGCGAAGGGAAGAATAGGTGGTTTTGCGGTCGGCGCCGATGTGCCGGGGATTCTCGTGTCTCTGGTTGTAACCGCTGCATATCAAAAACCCAACGGGTCGGGCGGCGAGTTTACGGGTCGCTCTGTTGAACATTGCCTTTGACCTCACCCCGTGTGGACCGCCCGCAGAAGAGGAGGTTCACGGTCGCGAGGAGAGGAACGGCATCCGGCGTTACTCGTCCGAGTCCCGTCACTCCCACCCGGACGGTAAGCGTCACGTCACGGCCGTCACGCCCGGGACGTTCTGGGCGCCTGAACTGCAGAGTCAGAGCTAGTCTCGTACGTAAAATCGTGGTTCACAGTAATGCAGATTCGATTATTTACCCGACACGGGTCGGAAACGTCCTTTTTCCGACCGTTTTTTTTATACTGCACACGGCTTCATGTGCTTGGAACATACTGCCTTCCACGTCTGCCTCTGCTTTTCCGTCAAGTGCTTTGTTTGCAGTTTCTTTACAGTCATGCGTTTCATGGCAGACTTCATGAAGACCTCAGTTTCTCAGTTGATCACTTTATTTTGCCAGTCTAGCTTGCGTAGCTCTTTTGCCAGCCGGCGCCGCGCTGTACGTTTTCCGTTTGCGTCATGTAAGGCCGCCGTGCTTGTTTGTCGTGGCTCGGCGCCCTGTGGCTGTCCGCCGTCGCCGCTGTAGCGCTTGTCCAGCCGTGACCGCGCTGGTGACCGGACCGGTGACCGCTCCGGTGACCGTTCTGTGTCCGTCCGCTAGAGTCCGCGCCGCCGCCGCTGCCTAGTTCGGCGCCGCCCCCCTCGGCCACCCACCGACTGCAGGGCGTCTCCGGCCGTGGACGGAGGTAGGCCGCCGTCTGCCGAATGCGGTTCCACGTAACGTGACGCTCTTCCGTCTGTTGGTCGCTGAACTGTGGGAAGGATCTTTTTGGGATGTGGTTATGTAGTGCAGAGAAATATCCGTTATAGCTTTCAGACGGGTGATATGTAGCAGATTTATCGTACTGTTCGTGTCGGTGATTGTGGCATCTGGATGTGTAAGCTGGAAACAGACGTATCGACGTGAAAAAGTTTCTTGTCATGGGACATTGGCCTTGGCCGAAACTGAGTATCGTGTCAGACTTTTTTTTAACCCTTTTTCGTGGCCGTCTGTATATCTCATCTTTGCTGTCGCCTTCTCCTTATGTCGTCTCGCACAGGGCCCTACTTTTGCGATGCCATTGTAGTCACACGTGACCGACTTCCGATCCGCAGCCGTTTCCCGTCTGGCACCGTCAGCTGCGTGTAGCCTGTTTCTCTTGCCGGCATCTGACCTGCCGATGTCCGATGCGTGTTTAGCCGGCGTCTCGCCTGGGGGGTATGACGCTGGACGCCGTCTGACCCGCGTGACTCCTTTTCGATCTGCATCCGGCCTGAGTGCACCTAACTGGGGCTCCGGCCCAGCCGTCCTGTCGTCTGAGCCCGAGCTGGCACCGAGCGGACGCAGGGGACGGCTTTATTCGACCTTGACTGACCTCCTGTCTGACACTGACCGGGCGTCGTGCGGTCGCAGGATGGCATGCATGTGACCTCGTGACCTCAGCCGACCTCTCTTCCGTCCCTGACCCTGGCCTGGCTCTGCAGCCGTATGGTGACATGATTCTGACCTTAGCTGACCTTTCATCTCACACTGACCTGGCGCTGTGCAGCCGCGGGATTACATGTACCTGACCTTGGCTGACCTCCGGCCTGACCTTGACCGGGCGCCGTGCTGCCGCAGGAGGGCGACATGCGGCCGCGTCAGGTGCTGGCCGAGATCCCGGGCGCGGCGCCGGCTCCGCACGCCGGCCGCACCGCCTCCCTGCCGTACGGCCAGCAGCCGTCGCCGTCCGACAGCCACAAGTCGGCCACCATGGACCAGAGGTGAGGCCGCGCCGACGACAGCGCCGACCGGTCCTGTTCAACAGGACGTGAAAGTGATCTGCGGACTTGTGCGCCGCAGCCTTTGCCGTGTTGTCGCCGCCATTCTCTGTTTGAGCCGGTCGAGCGTGAGTTTTCGTAGTGTCAAGTTGTTTAGTTCTTTGATGCTTCATTTAAGCAGGGTAAGGGTCGCCTTTGGTGGTGCTTAAATCAGGAGTCTAAGTGAGTTGTATTGTTGAAACGTCCTTGGCATTATTGAAAGCTTACGCGGTTTACGATGGGGCTGGTTGCGTTGCATTTGTGATAGTTTTTTTCGCCATCGATCGTTTCATTTGCACCGCCAAACTGTCCGATTTTTATCGCTCACGTAACTCCAGACTGTTTTGTGCCCTGTCCGAAAACTGTACCGACCGCTGCCAATATGTGCACCGTCACTGGCCACGATACCGTCGGCTGCCCCTCGTGTGCGCGCTGTCCCCGGCCACCACCTGACCGGTGTCCGTGCGCCCACCGCAGAAACGGCAGCGAGAGCGGCAGCGAACACGAGGAGCGACGCCCCTCCAAGCGCGGCTCGGTGTTCGGTTTCCTGCGCAGGAACAAAAAGGACAAACACCCGGCCCAGGTGTAGGCCGCCGGTCGGGCCGGACCTCGCTGCCGTCGCAGTACGTGTATTCGAAAGTGCAAATCAACGCGAGAGGGAGTGATTGTCCTCAGTGCTTAGTTACTCAGCCGTTAAGCGACGCTTGGAAGGTGAACTCACTATTTAAATGTTACGCGCCGGCTTGCGTGCGTTAAGCTATGTTTTATTGTTTCCGGTTTAAATAAGCTTGGCATCTATATGCGGATTTCTTTGGGTTTGAGATGCGAGGACGTGATTTCGTTTAATGTTCGAGGCGAATCGGATGCTGGTGTTTGAACTGTGGTTGACGCATGTTGGCAATGTCAATGAATACCAAATACCTGAAGATCGCTAGAGGCATGTAGATATTTAATTTCAGTTATTCCGTCTTGCACAGTGCCTTCAACTTTGTACAATATGATTAGTCAATTTCCATTCTGCCTTCCACAATACATGCTATTTACCGTTGGTCTCGACTTTCGTCCGTGTTTCGTGGTAGGATGGAACATTGCACGGTCGCACACATCCGTCGCCTGACTAGTTAGTTTGTTCCGAGCCACCTGGGCGCCACGCAGCCTCTGCATCGCAGCATCGCTCGATCCGTGAACCTCATATTGAGTAAAAATGCACCTATATATTACCTTGCAGCTGATAGCCACGAACAACGTTGGGAATTGTTGAGACAAGAAAACTGGTCTCATCTGTGAAACAGGACAGCGAACCGAAGTGAACGACGGCGCGTACTGAATACGCCTTTGAGAATTTGACGCCAGTTATCAAGTCAGCAATGGCTCGTCAAGACCTGTTTGGTCAAAAAGGGTGCGTGCTGTTCGTTCACACGCCATTTCAATGGATCATGGTCTCCCTCGGGAAAAGGAGTATCACGATATCGTTTAGAAGTCGGCCTCAGAGCAATTGTCCAGGTATGTCCGGACAGTCCCATGCCAGTCGTCAGCGCACGCTTGGGTCGAGTCTCGCGCCGCCATAGTCCGTTGGTCGTCCTCCATCTGGTGGTCACGCTCCTGATCACGTCGGGCGCCGCCAGAATTCCAGCGATCTTGTTTGTTCTCTGCTCTCTGTACGTCCGGTCGCCGGCCGTCAACCGGCGGAGTTGTGTGCCCCGAGACAGTCCGCTGTATGCCGGCAGAGAGAGAGAAGAGAGGTGAGGAGAGAGTGAGAGTACAGCCCCTCCGCAATAGGACGTGAAATCAGTTATGTTGCTGTCTGGTACACAGTAGACTTCATAAAGGTTCATTAGATACCAAGAGCTGCATGAATAAATGGGGTGACAGGCAGATGGATAAACCATAAACGAACGGATGGGTCAAACGCTTATTTAACCCTGTTTCCGGAGGGCTTGACGGAGGGTTAGGCCGATTCCCGGCAGGGGAGGGGGGCGGATTCGCCCCCCCCCCGAGATCTCAAGAACTGCACATCCGATTTCATCGTAATCAGCGGCAATCGATTCGCCATGATGTAAAATGCATTTTTATGAAAAAAGTTTTAGGATTTTGAAAGGGGCGGATTCAGGGGCAAAAAGTTAAAAAAAGAAATATTTTTGGATTTGTTGTAACTCTGTTGTTTATGGACAGATTTTGATGAAATTGACATCGATCGAGAGATTATGGATAGGACTTTTGTTGTTGGTCCATGCATTAGAAATTCTGAGAAAATTGGTGGGCGTTCACAGGGTTTCGAAAAGGGAGAATAAGTTTTTTTTCAAAAACTGAACAAGAAAATTAAAAACACTTCTAGCTTTTACTAGTCATGTTATGCTGAAGAAATACAAATCGTATTACAGTGTTTGTAGATTGTTAACATAGGCGGTGCCAGGGACATGAAAAGGGGGTACTGTCATGGTCACATATTCATCACGTTAGCTTACGGTTTTTGATCTTAAATGGTCTCCAGTAACTGCAGTCACATGGAATGATCCTGAGTGCACTTAGGTTGTTTGAAAACGTTTCCAGTCAGTTGAATTCACTCTATTCTAAAATTCCTTTTCACGGCTGTTATGATGTAGGGTACACAAACTGACATTTTAGGTCATAGCTCCGTGACCCGGCCTGATATCAAACTGAAATTTCGTACACAAGTAGAGGACACCATTCGACGTCATACTTGTTCCGGGTTTGGCATTGAGAAAAATAGCACCAAAGTTATTGTGAAACTAAATGTCGACATTTGACCCTGACCTGACCTTGCGAAATGACCTCAGGTTACCAAAATTATATTTGTATGCTTGCCTAACTATTTACCTATATACCCAGACATATCCTAAAAAAAAATATTTTCGGCAGCCGTTTTTCATTTACCCTCAACAGGGCCAAAAATGGCGAGGTGCCGCCAAAAACGATGCCTGGCTCCGCCCCTGAGCAAAATAGAATTACAAAATTTTGTTACGGTACGTAGAAACAGTGGGTAGGAAAAGTGACCAAGTTTCGTGAAGCTGCGTCAAAAACCCGGAATTGGAATGCAAAAAATCCAAGGGGGTTCAGCCCCTTGCCGGGAATGAGGTTAAATGTTATAGTGCCCGGCGCTATGTGACTCCCAAGATGACTGTGAGTGAATACGTGTGTCGTTGAAAGTAGGGGTGCCGTGGGATGTACGGCGATAAACGAATCCAATGGTGTTTATCCGGCTCGCATTACTTCAAGGTGCCACACCTATGGGCGTAGCAATGTGAAAAAGGATGGGAACCGAAATCTAGTACATAGAACACACCGAGGCCATTTGCCACAATGCAACCAAATGCTGTTGTTAACGATGGATTGTTGCTTGCAGGGATGTCAGTTTGTATTCTTTTGAGAGGGACCTGCCCCCATGTTGATTTGGGCCCCCAGTGTTGGTTTGTACCCCAATATTCGCTGCCAATATATATATATATATATATATATATATATATATATATATATATATATATATATATACACCGCGCCAGTCCGCTTCTCTCACACCACTTCTCCCCAACGCCCAAACCCTCCCGCCTCTCGTCTCGACCGCCTACTGCAAACAACAAGCCCCTGCAGCCACCCAACCCCCCCACAGGTCCTCTCTCCACTCTCTCCGCCCGTCCCGCCGCTCATGGTGCAAGCTCCTCCTCACGGCAGAGACGTCCTTTCCCACAACACCCACCACCGACAGGGGCTCCCTCGTACCGACAACTCGTCGAGCGCCAGGCCACAACCCGACACCACCCGTAGCTTCCGATCAGCGCTCCCATCCGCCCTGACCGAGCGCCGCCAGGGCAGCATCCACAGTCCCAGACACTCAGCCTAAACCCCAACCCGAGCACAAAACCATCCCCCCAGCAGCGCTAGTGCGTGTGTGTGCGTATGGAGATATGTGCAATTTTCATGTACTAAATTGTAATGGGAATCTTATAAATTTTCGTTGATAAAAATAAAGTGGGTTGAATCCGTTGAGAAATCCACATCTGAGGAAGGTTAGGCTGTCGCGCCATCTCCTCCCCCCCCCCGAGCCATTACCAGAAATCGACGCCCCTGGTTGCTTGCTGTATTGTTGGCAATTGCAAAACAATGTGCGGACCTGGCCCCCGCGGCCTCTCCCGATGCCACACTTTGTACATGTCGTTCTATAAGGCAAATATCATTAAACTCCTCATATGTTGACCTAGCAAAGCTTTCTGATGAAATCGAAAATGCGTGCACAAAAATTTACGAGTTAAAAACTATTCATGTGGCATCCCGATAGTGTCTGGTGCTGAATTTGGAAACCGGCGTTGAATGGATCAGTTCTGTGCATATCAGTGTGATAGGCGTCTCATCAAAATCCGTGTCAGAGCCATATTTACACGACTGCAACGAGGTCGTCACTTGATGTTCGAATGCACTGCCTCCAGATGCTGGTGCGTTAGCTGGTCGTTCAACGCCGCTTCGATCGGGCTTGCGTGTAAGAATCAGGCTGTCACACAGCAGCAAAAACCAACCGCGGAGAAGTGGGTGGCGACGCGCGGCAGCGTTCGAGGCATGTCTCCTCTGACGACTGCACGTCCGCGCCGCCGCCGCGCTGTGGTCCCGCCTCGCCGCAGCGGCCCAGACCGCGGCTGGTACACTCTTTGACACGGAGCCTCCGGTTTCGGTCCGCGGACGGCGGTGATGGTGCACGCACTTGCGGGACCGTCTCTGCCGTCCGACTTTCCCGGCCCAGCAGCCGCTCAGAAAAACCGCACCACAGAAACAGTCAGAGCGCTGCCGGCGAGCCAGATAGAGCAGCCCCTGGAGGCTGACCCGACCAGGCCGGGTTAGGTGGCGGACAGGTCACGGCCGAACGTTGCCTTCCCCACGCGGAGGCTCGTGCCGGTCAGCTACGGCATTCACCGTGCAGACACAGGATTCGAACCGACCTCTCTCCGGCGAAGATATCAGGACGGAATCAAACCAGGTTAGTGGTGCGGGAGGCATGATGTTAGCCACTGGTGCTTCCTAGCAATCTCCAAACATGCTCACTTTGCAGACAACTGAGCCCATGCATACCGAACCACAGTAGGCGTTAAAGTGCCGCTAGAAGACAGCCAGTTCCTATGTTATCGTGGTGTTTGTAAGATGTTCTTGCGTCTGCATTACACAAACTTAACGTAGTAGTCATTATTCACACGAACTTAGTGCGCCTGTCAAGGTAGGTTCAAATTTGTATGTACGTTTTGACGTTTAACTCATGCATTCACCGTTCTTCAGATGTTAATTTGCTCTCCCGCAGCGCGTCCTGCGCTGTATTCACATCCGATCTGTCCAGTGCAGAGACGGACCAAAAACGTCTCGCTTTTTATAAAGCCTGGCAAAATGTTGCTCATTAATCCTACGCAGCGTTTGATTAAACACATTGTCCCCCGCGCGTTCCGTTAATTTGTTCACTAAACATCTATAGCGTCAATAGGAATTTCCGACGGTTGGCATGGAGTTGAAACGGGATGGTCGTAGGTCCGCGCAACAGGAACTCTCGCTACTGAGGCGACAGTAACGAGATTCCGTGTTTCCGTGTTTCCGTAATTCCGTGTTCCGACCGTCCCGGGGCTCAATAGACAGAGGAATTATCTGTGTTTGCCGACCGAAGTGCCGACAAGCTGACTTACTGACGAAGAGCGCGTCAGGCGCACGCCAGGCTGTACACGGGTATGCCGCCTGCCGGAGAACAATTAAAACAGTTTGGGTACGGCAGCACGAAAGCCGAAAACATTTAACCGCTGTTGGTCAACGACATAAAACGTTGGGCAGCGTGCCCGTACTTCACATTAGATTGTTTTGTGTTAAGAAAAGAGCCCCAGTGTTAGAATCGTGCTGTACACAGGCTCAGCTAAGGGCGGGCAGGGACCCGGGCAGCCCTTCCCTCAGGCCAGCATTATTTGTGAAAACCATTGCTTATCATCTGCCCGGCAGGCGGTTTTCGTATGACTTCAGTTCTCACTTAGCTCCCCCCCCCCCAAGAAAATCCTGGCTGCGCCCCTGGTGCTGCAGCTCCGAAACATGACGTAGTAATGCACCGTCATTTGATGACGGTCAGGCGCAGAGGCTGCCTTCGAAGCACTGCCATGACTGGCGATATCCAAAAATTACTGGGGGAGTCCGAATGGGATTTTAGGCCGCCTCTTTCCAGTCCTAGCCATAGACTTACGTTGAAATCTCTGAAAAGTGGAGGTCGACCCCCCTGCCCGTAGGATTCCTATGACAAAAACAATAACCACACGACATTCACTGAGTCCCGGGACTTCCCAACCGCCTCATTCTGCAGCGAGAAGAAAAACTGTTTCACGGTGGTAACAGGTCGGAAAGCCTGCAAGGACCCCCGGTGCCAGTCGTCAAATGGTCGCGTGGGACGCTGGTCACCGCTAAAATCCATGCGTTCCCGGCGTTTGTGTTGCATAATGCATGGCGCGCAACCGCGCGGCGCCGTGCTGACACACTTCTGCGGGGCGTGTCTCCCTGCACCCGACACTTACAGAGCCACGGAGGAGGAGCTCTGAGACCCCTCATTGGCGCGACCCGCCCCGCTGATGCGCGGCGAGTTCGCTGATGGAACGCGAACTGTCCCGATCATGGTACTGAAAAGTGGGACCGTCATCAGTACTGGCTGATGCTGTATGGGACGGCGGTGTCGGGGGAACTAACCCGAAGAAGGCATATCGTCCCTCTGTTCCCAAAACAGTTGCTCAGTGTGTAACAGAAGCAATTTATATTAAGGTAACGTACCATTATAGCTTTCTCCGGAAACCACCTGTCCCCGCTGCAGTGTTGAATCTCACATTCTACACAACAGCGCCTAGTAGCAAAGTTGCTCATGCTACTGCGAGTTGGCCGGAAGCCCACAATGCACGTTCCGTTTCAGCGGTCGGATGATCGACTGGTTCCTGGCCGCGGAATCGCTCGCGAACCGCGTCGCTTCGTGTTACTGTCCGCAGGCAGACAGTAACCTCGGATCAGCCAGACAGTAACCTCAGACCAGCCAGACAGCGGCCTCGGACCAGCCAGACAGCGGCCCCGGACCAGCCAGACAGCGGCCTCGGACCAGCCAGACAGCGGCCTCGGACCAGCCAGACAGCGGCCTCGGACCAGCCAGGCAGCGGCCCCGGACCAGCCAGGCAGCGGCCTCGGACCAGCCAGACAGCAGCCTCGGACCAGCCAGACAGCGGCCTCGGACCAGCCAGACAGCGGTCCCGGACCAGCCGGACCTGACCAGCTGGTCGGCCCAGCCGGACCAGCTGTTTTAGGGCCTTGGGCCGGACAGTGGCATCGGAGCAGCCGGAGAGTTGCCTTGGACCAGCCAGACACCTCAGACTAGTCAGCCAGTGATGGAGCCTCGGAGCGTCCTCAGCCGGCGCGGCCTGCTCCGGGCGGGTGTTTACCTGCTCACCAGTCTGCTGGCTGTCGTCAGCTGCCGCCGGACCCGGCGTGGAGGTCTGTTCCAGACCGTGGTGAGTCTAGCTCCACCGAGTCTGGATTTTGAGAAAGCGTTCCGATTTTAATATCCCAGCAGCGGCTGTGGGACGTTTTGGAAATGAGTCGATAGAACTGGTCAAACGCAACGAAATCGGAGTCTGTCTTTACGGGATGCAAACTTCTGCTATAACCAGAAATCGATCCTGTGTTACGGCCGGCGAGGCATGCTAAGAATCTTTACTCCTCACTGTGAAAAGACAAGACATCTTTGACATGAAAAGACATTACAGAGACAAAAGACAGTTTCAGTTTCCACACACAATGACACTAAAAGAACCATTGGTCGATTCTGAATGCAAGAACACTCCGGTTATACTGCTAGGCTTGTGGAGGAACTGTGCTCACTTGGGGCTTAGGAACGGGAAAGGGCAGGGAGACAGCTGTCCCCAACTTTGGGCAACATTTAACATTAACCTTATAGCGGCGCATGGAAAGAAACGAGGTAAAAATCGCGTTTGCCCCCCCCCCCCCACTCCCATCTTTACAGAGGTTTCGGCACTCCTAGTGCCCACTTAATACGATGCATGCAGAAGGCAAGGCTCAGACGCCGCAGCAGCTACTAAACTGCTCTCTGAGGATCACTTTCTGGCCGACAGCCGGAGATAGTGACGCAGCGTGGTTACCCGGTGGAGGTACACCACGTACAGACAGCGGACGGTTACCTGCTGGAGATGCACCGGATACCTCACGGCCGGCGGTCGGGCGGCGGCGGCGGCGGCGGCGGCCGGCCCGTGCTCGTGCTGCACGGCCTCCAGGACAGCTCGGCCAGCTGGGTCATCAACCCGCGCCGGTCGCTCGGTCAGTGCCGCCGCGGGCCGGGGTCAATTCGCCCGGACTGCCGGGCTCGGTCGGTGCTCTGCCGCCGGACTGGTGTCAGACCAGACGGTCCCAGCCGGGTCTTCAGTGGCCAAGTGGGTCCCAGCTGGGGCTGACTTCACCGAGGGCTGTCGGGATGGGAGGTCATTCACGCTGGGATCGGACAGACTCTTGGAAAGTTGAAGCCGGGTCATGTACCCAGAATTACCATTCACAAAAACAAAACAATTTGACAGGTTTCATGCTGGCGGATAGCGGCTATGACGTGTGGCTGGGGAACAACAGAGGGAACAGATACGCCCGGAAACACGTCCGCCTCAGCCCAGACAGCCGTCAGTTCTGGGACTTCACGTGAGTCGAGAGAGTCCGTGGGGAACGAAAGGACAGCAACGCTATCTGATGAAGCGTGGACGAGAAGCAAGCGTTTGCTTTTCGCGGTGATGAATGCCCGTTTGATAAGTGAAATGCAAAGCACAAATATTGCTGCCGTTAAACCCCTTTATATGTCTTATGTGTGGTAAACTTCGTGCTCCTCAGGGCAGATTCGTTTGCGAAGTATGATATTCCGGCCATGATCGACTACATCCTTGACGAAACTGGCTACGCTGATCTATTCTACGTTGGACACTCGTCTAGTAAGAAAATATGTCATTTCGTTAAAAAACTGGTTCATGGAAAAGTGTGATAATATGCAAAAATATGCATGAAAAATATTAGTAATCTGCAACATGTGGCGACCTTTACCTCTTCCATAATTCTGACTTATGGCTTTTGGCGGAAATTCAGTGCGCCAAGTCACGCTGATGGCTTCACAATATGTGTGAAGACGTGAGCATGTCTAACCACTTTTACGTTGAAGCTTAATCGCATTACCATCCTGTCTCCGAATCGCAGTCGATGTCTCCGAAAACGCGGAACGTTACGTTGGCCTCCATTCGTTAATCTTGTAAAGATTACCTCTACCACATTACAGGCATTTATCCACGACTGGAGATTCCCGAAAATAAGAGGGGAAAGTCTACGTAGGATTTCAGACCACTTCTTTGCAGTCACTGCCATATGTCTAATGTTAAAATCCCTGAATGTAACTCAAACCCCCAAACCCCCAGGGGTCGCCAGAAATACGTTTATCGTTTAGTTATTACGGCAGCACACGCTGTACGCTCCACTGAGATTCATCCGATAAAATACCGACTTTACGCTCTCCGCAGTTACTTAGAACTTTCCAGCCCCCATGAGAGTCTCCAGTCAGAGTCCAGTCACTAATAAGAGTGCAAATATGAACGGAGTTCAGAGGCATCGCTAAGTCGTAGCAAGAGAAAACACTAAAATGGTACACAAATCATGGAACTCTCGCTGCAGTGTGCGATCAAATGCCCGAGTTCGGCCCCAACAGCAGAATCTTATCGCATTTCTGAAGCAGTAGCGGCTGCTGAAACTAAGTCAGGGCTCGTTGTCACGCCGTGCGGAAACTGATTTCGAACTGTTCAGCTGCCGTGTAAGTCGCCGCTGGCTGCGGACGGTGTCTGTTACAGCGCTCGTCCCTGTTTGGTAGGCACGTGGGCGTTCTGGGCGATGATGAACTATGATCCTCTGTACAACCACAAGGTTCGGCTGATGGTGGCCCTGGGCCCCGTGGCCACCATGAAGTACTGGAGAAGCATCGCCAGGCTGGCGGTGCCGCTCAGAAAGCCCCTCGACGTGAGTATGCATGCTGTGCTCGCATCAGCTGCGTGCCATCAGCAGTCTTCATTAATCCCTTTACTTCGCTCGTCTGTGTGTTTTTTTTTTATTTTTTTTTAACAAAATCAGCGTCGTTCGAATGCGCAAAGCTCCAGTCGTTTGGATTCATGTAGCAAAATTCATTCAGAGATGCTGGACGAGAAAGATATAGACTCATTACATATGTGATGGCAGGAACGGAAACAGTGCGCCCAGTACTTCACGCCACGTTTATGTTTCTTTTAAGTTCCACTTTTTCAGAAAATTTCAACCAAGCTGGGCATTTACGAGGCGTTCCCGTACAACCGATTGTACGGTCATCTGGGAAAGGTGTTCTGCAGCAAATATTCTCCGACGGTTCCGCTGTGCGCCCTGGGACTTTTCATGTTGGCCGGCTGGGACCCAAAGCAGCTGGACAAGGTAACCCACAGCCACACTAACTTGAACGTGACTTGTCAGTCACACCGAACTTTGACGTACGCGCTACACGCTGGCTTTCGCGCATGTCCATTAGATACCGCACGCATGGGCTGCTCTATCTCATATCTTTGCCATCGTTGCACTGACTGGCAGGAACAATATGTAAGGCACGTCATAAGGGGTGAACTACTTTTCCATCTGCAGTTAAAAGCGATCATCAAGCACGTGGAAACGTTCACTGCTTGGTCAGTGGTCCCAGGTAAGCTTTCGCCCGTTGATAAGGAAGCGCAAATGACTTTCTGTCTGCGTTAATGAAGCAACCCATTTGGTTTATTCTGTCCATCACTTTGTACTATTCCTCAGCATTATGACCACCAGCCGGGAGAACAACGCAACAGCGGTGTTTGACTTACCGCCATAGAACATTCATTGTTCCACGCATGTTTCATGATATGATTAAGTCCATGGATGGGTGGACAGATGGACGCATTTTAATTTTTTTTTCTCAGGCAAGCCTGCCTCGAATATTCGCTCACGTCCCGGCAGGAAGTGGTACCAAGGTGATGCAACAATTCGCCCAGCATGTCGCTTCCGGTACGTTTTCGTCATTGATACGCATTTGACTCATGCATAAAGGCAGGATCTACCTTCACATTAGTCAGCTTCATTGACGAAATGGAACGGTGTGAGGCTATTGCAAAGTCTGCCAATGCTACCAATGCCATGGCAGTCTTCGTCAAAACTGTTATTGCGAGATGAGCTCCGACAGCCTTCTCGAAGACCATCGTGTTAGAAAACATCAACTGTCTGTACATTATGTTCTAAACTGAGTAAATAACTCTCTTTTTTTAAAAGCCTTGTTCTCGATTGCGCTGACGACACGACTGCAACTTAATCCAGGAGAAGATATTTTTTATCAGACCGATCTCGTGTAAGTTTCGACAGTCCTGAACAACCGGCCAGTTCTTTTTACATCGCGGTTTCTGAATTACTGCTACGAACAACTGAAATCGTTTTTTCTTTTTCTTTTTAATCAGGAAGATTCCAGCGTTTTGACCACGGCAAGAAGAAGAATAATATACTCTACGGCCAAGCATTACCTCCTCTCTACTACCCGGAGCTTGTCACAGCACCAGTAGTCCTCCTCTGGGGGAAGAATGATAAAATGGCCGATAAACGGGTAAGACTTGGAGAAGATTGAGTCCAGTAAACAATAACTAACATGAAGTAGCGTTATATCACACTGTCCTGAGTTAAGTGCATTTAATTAAGCATCTCACTGCAGGGACGTTGGAACCGGGGGGGGCAGTGGGGCAGCTGCCCCCTGCCCCCAAGTTTGAGCAACATTAACATTAACCCTATGGCGTTGCATGGAAAGAAACGAGGCAAAAATGTTTGTCCCCATCTCCAGAGGTTCACAGTTACGGTCTCACTGCCAGTTTCGCAGGTGACGAGTGCAAGCTGTTTCTGTTTATGCAGAGCCAGGAGCAACGTTTCGTCCTGCAACGCGACCATCCCGTCCTCCCATCCTGGTAACATCCATGCCTTGTAATCATGGCTTCACATTTGTCCACCCGACGCGCACCAACACGATCTGTAAGTCCGTCCGCTGACAGCTGCGTGTCTCGCCGCCGCAGGACGTGGCGATGTTGGCGCGCCGTCTGCCGCACCTGGTGGTCAGCGAGCCAGTGGCCTGGCCGCTCTGGCAGCACCTCGACTTCCTGTGGGGCATCGACGCCGGCCGGCTGGTGTACCGACGCGTGCTGCACCACCTGGACCAGTTCGGCGGCCCGTCTCTGCCCGGCGGCGCGGCGTCCGTCCACCGCAGCGGCGGCGCCGGCGAGCCGGCTGCGGGCCCGGCGGAGGCCGACCTGCCGACGCCCTGTCGTGGGGCCGCGGCGGGCGCCCGGTCCAGCCGTTCGGTCCGCCCGACTCCAGCCGCAGCGTTGCCGGCCGGGCCCGGATGTCCGGCGGACGCGAGTGGTGCCCGGATGCCGCAGAACAGGACAGTCACGGCGCCGTGACGCCGAGCGTGGCCCGGCCAGGACGCCGGGCGGGCTGTGACCTCGTGACGGGAGCAGCGGCACACGAGCTGCCGATGCTGAGGAGCCAAAACGTAGGACCCGTATGCTGAAGTGAATGAAGGGGGGCAAGGCTCAGCCGTCGCCCACCTGTCATGCTCATCATCAACAGCTACCATTGTAGTCGTGGAGAAAGCACGTATCGACGTGTTATCGCTGTTCGGGACAGGGGCGCAGTCAGGATTTTCTTGGGGGAGGGGGGGGAGGGCGGAACTCGTGTGAACTCATCATCGTGAACTGAAATCGTAAGGAAACCTCCTGTCGGGAAGACGATGTGCAACGGGTTTCACAAAAAAATGCGGGCCTAATGGGGGAACGGGCCCCCGGAGTCCCCTTGGCTGCACCCGAACTTCGGACCGGCTCAGGTCCGCCAACAAATGTTTTTTTTGTGGAGAGCATTGCATGACTTACAATAAACCGAGCGGCATCCTTTTACACTTTCTTCTGATCACGATATCAGGGTATCTGCACTACTCCCTGTTTTGGAATCCATTGTGGCAGACCATTCAAACACGAATCAGTTTGCAGTGCAAAAGTCACAGCTTCACCTCAAACTCAGGCTGAAATCTTCGGAGCCTTTTTTGCCTCGACAACAACTTTGTCGAAAGCGGGCCAGGACGATGTGCGAAAAACATAACCGGTGCGAAAAATGGCACCGAAAATTTTGATTTCAGGTCTGGATCAAGTAATGATCCCTATTGGGCAGGAAAACCTGTGAATCTAGTTGATCTCCGGCACACTGACCCTTTAAAGAACTGGTCGTGAGGACTCGAAGTCAAGAGCAGTGCGTGCACTGGCGGATCCAGGGCGAAGGAAGGGGAATCAAGACTATGACCCTCCCTTTCGCTGCAAAGGGGGGGGGGGGCACAGGTCTTTATTTGCCCTCCCACTTTCCGCACGGAGCATTGCATTTATATTTTGAAACATGCAAACAGGTAAAGTTCTGAAAATGGCGGGTTCAAGTGGCCCAAAGTCTGGGGAGAAATCAACATTCGCTGGTGTGAAGTTCCATGGAAGGAGATTTGTCCTCCCCTTTAGCATATGATCTAGATCCGCCCTTGAGTGCGCCAAACGATGTCGGATGTTCCCATCCGATGTAAAGGCCAGACCGTGACGCGGAGGGAAACCTGAACCCAATTCAACAGTTGGTCTTGCCCAGGGCTTTCGTTCGCGCGACGTATGATGTTTCTTCGTTGAGTAGGTCAGGCGTTCCTTGTCGTCGCTGACTTGGCAAATATTTTACCAGACATTAGACATCATAAGACACCGCGACGTGGCGGAATTCGCCATGTCAGTCCGGACGCACGTGCATTGCAGAGCGAGTGGCAAACCATACTTAGTGAAGGAGCTATTCCGATTCTGGCTAGCTGACTGGAATAGGATAAAAATGCCCTTAATTCGGACCCGTTTTCAGGAAGTCGTACCACTGTGCCGAACTCCTCACCCCCCTCTCGCCCACACACACTCAGTGCTACTCGTGTTCGGCTATCTTTGGTACGAAACTAAATGGTGGAACTTCACGGTTTGTTGTGTCATGCCTGCGGAGTGCAGAGAATTATTTGTAGTCAAGCTTCCTTTGAAGGTTACTGGCCCTATAGCCTTAAACAGAGTTATGAAGACATACTGAGGTACTGCTCAATTAGCAAAATCTGTAGGACTTTAAGTGAATTTCATCTTATGCCATTTGGGAGCCACTCCGAAGCAATACTTTTCACTAGGCAAGACGTTTCCTTTCAGACGTATTGAAAAACTGAGCGCAAACAGCACTACTGTATTGAATAAATAGGCATCTAGAGGGTTAAAGCCAGAACTGTTTTGTGACTGTTCACGCCAGCTAGTGGAACACCACTGACGCTACTGCGACTTTCTTTTAGTAGAGCACCAGACCTACAATCGTAAAGACAACTCACTGAACATCTGAGTATTGACAACGACTCACGAGCTGCTTATCTTCGACAAACCTTCCAGAGGAAGTTTAAAGCATGGGCTGTTACACGCGCCGCAGCCGTCGTGACTTCCGAAAACGCACACCGAGCGCCCGTTTCATGCTGGGTCGGTCGTGGCGCTGGAACCCATGCTGTCTGTAACACAATAGTCCACGATCTTCATTCCACATCGCGACGCCAATTTTACATCACACGGGAAAATTTAGCTGTCTAGAAAGCTCAAATCTCATGAATGGCCAAGATCAAGGAAACGATCCAACTACATCAATGCCCACACTTCCCGTGCTCTTCCCGTCACATCTCCTGGCACGGGCTATTACGCGCGCCGCAGCCGTCGTGACGCACATCAAATGCGCGTTCCATGCGAGGTCGGTCGTGACACCCGAACCCACGCTGCCTGTAAAATACAGGTCCACGATCGCCATTCCACATCGCGACGCCAATTTTACAACACACGGAAAAAGTTGGCTATCTAGGCAGTCCGAATCTCACGAATGACCTAGACTAAGGACGCTACCCGACTATACGCATGTCCACACTTCCCACTATTTTCCGGCTACCTTTCCGGCTAAACAAGTCCCAGGCGACGCCGGTCGCGGCTCCGGCAGCCGGCAGCTGGCAGCCGGCAGCGCCCCCTAACCGGAGCCCGCATCAGCTGACGAAGTTCTCGCGCTCGAAGATGAGGTGGATGGCGTCCAGCACGTCGCGGCAGTCGAAGTCTGGCTGCAGCAGGCGCGTGTCGACCGGCAGGAAGTCGCGGGGCGAGTGGTCGCTCTCCCACTTGCGCTCGCCGCCGGGCCCGAAGTGCACGCCCGTCTGCACGAGCACGCTGTAGCAGCGCTCGGCGCGGCTGCGGTGCTCCTTGAGCGTGCCGTCTCGGTTCAGCAAGTTGTAGTTGCGCTGCTTCGGCACAGGCTCCGGCGTCGACCGGTTCATCAGGAACTTGTTGTACAGGTTCGCGCCGAACACGTCGGCGTTGACGTTGTCGCCGATGCAGTAGATGTGGCGGATAGGCTGGCAGTTGCCGGCCTTCTCTGCCTGAGCCTCAACTTTGCTGACAGCATAGTGGTAAGTGATCTCGCAAGGCTTGCCAACCAGAGCAGAGTACGTCAGCGTGTGGCCAGTGATCTTTTTGTACAGGCTCTCCAAACACGTCAAGAACGCACCGTGTCCGAACCTCGGCATCGGGGCTCCTGCCATCCACTGCAAGTCCATGTTGCAACCCAGCACAGGCAGATGAGGGAGTGGTGGCTGGTCCACACGATACAGCGGCAGTCCGTTTGACATGAGGACGTCAATAAGCAGCTGCAAAGATGTCTCCCATCGGACTGGTTCACCCAAAAGCACAACAGCCTCAATTGGTGGAAAACTGGCATTGGATGGCACAGTCATCCAAGTGCGTCTTGAGTGGTCTACCACATCCAGTGCTGGAAACTGCCTCCTGAATGCATCTATAGTGCATACATTTGTGAACCCAAGGTTCAAGGCTATTGCCTCTACTGGCCCTTGCCCTGAAACTAGCACATGTTTGTTATGATACTGAGTGAACCATTTCAAAGGTGAATGTGCCATCACCACTTGATCAGATGAGATTGGAATTCCCAGCCACTCAGAAAGCTGTTCAGCCTTGTGGTACTTGAGGCTGTTGCTGGCATTGGTAACAAATGTTGTAGGGACACGAAAGTTTCCTTGAGCATCAACCAGCTGATGAAAAGCTTGCACAGCTGCCGGGATGACATCTCGCCCCCTGGCAATCACTCCATCAATGTCAAAAACCAAACCAAATGTAGGGTAATTTGTCTCAGTTCTTGGAAATGACACTTCATTTCTTGCACTTGGTGTAGTACCACAAAACCTAGTGAGCGATGCTTGGTGCCGACTGGCTAATGGACAAAATGCCTTAATTCTTGTCCACATTTCACAAAATCCTTGAAATCCCAGGTATCGAGCAATGCTGGCCCACAAAATCGGCTTCACCTTGAGCTATCTACAAGCCTGTTGATCTGGAGGTTTGATCTCGTATTCTCTTGATAATTTACTGCAGGTACTCTAGGCTCACCCTCAGCACATACAGTTGTCAGCAACCTCTCAGACGACGCTCCATCGCCCACTGTGATAGACAAAACACGGGCAGACCACCCACCACAGCCCACGATTCTTGTCGCATTGCAAATCTCATCCGAGCTATCGGAGAAGCAATCCAGCACAAACGTTATTTCTTTCAAGCCCTGTGACTGATCCCCGGACACAAGCCAAAGCCAGGACGGAAAGACACAGCGACATACGCGCAGTTTTGCTCAAATGGCGCAGAACCCGTGCCCAATTTTCCAGGAATGGCATAACATGTAAAACGTACAGCTGATTAGGAACGTTTGTTCCTCTTTACGTCTTCAGTATTTCTTATAACTTTTGAATAAATAGCCGCACCCCTTATTCTCCCGTTGGCCTAAATTTTTCTGTTATTTGGAATGGAACGGATCCTTATGGAATGGACATGTCATCAGTTATTTTTTTATGATTCGCTTTGATGTTTTCATTTTGTTCGTCGACAGCCGATATTATTGCGCATAGTTCGTCAATGAATGAGCGTAGTGCTTTTACTGTTGGCCTTGTGAATGCACGGGACTTTTGAATTGTAGAGATATGGTACATGTATTCGGTCGTAAGAACATTGGTTGTAATGTTCACGAACCTGTCATTTTAACTGCTCATATGGCTGACTGGACGCCTGACGAGACACACGACTTAACACATGACTAGTCATCTTGCGACTACGATGCTAATGGTCAAACGTGACTGATACGTCCAAAAAGAGCCCAGACGTAAAAAAATAACAAAACAAGCAATGTAACTGTTAGTGGGGCATCAGGGAAGAAAGGAGTCCTCTGGAATTGTTATTTTGACTTGAATATCTGGTTCCCCAGGTGTTAACTTTGTTTTTTTTTGGAACTCAAATGCCAAATAAATTTACTGCCCATCTTTCTTGTCTTGTTGCCATTGAAACATTTCCCATTTTTTTGTGAAAATAAAAATTGAAATATATCAACTTGTTAGTGTGCTCATTCACATGGTCCTGTACCATATTCTTTTGTGCCTCACCTTAAATGGACAATGTTGGCTAATTTGTTAAGTGACCTGGGATTATTTGTACCTTTGTAAAATTGTCTGCTGTTTCTTGACAGTGTCAGCAGAGTACCTATTGTCAAGATGTGTCCAGTGGAGTCTAATGGTACTTTCAAGTTGTAATGATGATCCTCACGTGGAACTTCAAATCCTTAGAAGTGCTGGTATTTCAATTATTTTAAATCATTGATGTATCCAGCATGTATCCAAAAAGTAAGGCCAAAAAGCAGCCATCAATAAAGGTCAGTGTGCACATAAAGTGGTTGCAGGTTAAAATGTCCAAGAAGATTGGTGTAAATAGGTGGCATCCTTTAGCAGGTGTTGATGCTTTGGGCTGTGTCCCCTTTTCCACAATTCTGAATTCAGTTGTCAGTGAGCTGGGTTGTTTTGGGAGACTACTTCCACAGATCCTGTATATGGCTGTGTAGTAATGCTGAGAAGTTCTGCAGAGGTCAGATGTTCCTTTTCTGATACTGTTTTTTTCAAATGTGAAGTGATATCATGAGCACAGGCCTACTAATTAAACTGGAATTGGCTGACTAGACAAGCATGGACCTTGAAGATGATTTGTCAGTAGTTGTTTTACAATGCATCTGAAAATGTTGTCTTTCCAGCCATTGCCTGCAGCACCAAAAAGCTGTCAAAAATATAAGGAAGTGGCACCTGTAATTGACACAGGTAAAAACACATGTATCCTTTTTTATTTCATTTAGTTATCAATGTCATTAGCAATCTTTGGATCACCCAGATCATTTGAAGTTTGGTCTGCATCATTTCTCCAACTGATCATGGTGAAGTCTTGAAACTCCCAGTCTTGATGGGAATATGCAACTGTAGTAAAGCATGGACAGGATCATAATGTCATGGGATTCGTCCCCAGGACCGAACGCTCGTAAGCGTCAGCGGGCGCTGGACATGATCCGGCAGTACTACCACGTGCGGCCGGACGAACTGTTCCGGAGGATCAAGGTCGGCACGCTGGTCACGCTGATCGTGGAGGTGGCTGGACTGCAGCAGGAAGCTGCTGGTCGGCTGCCGCCACCGCCACCGCCGCCGGGGCTGGCCGAGCCTGAGGGCGAGCCGAGGCGGACCGATCTGCAGAGGTAGTGCAGCCGTCGGCCGCGGTCGGCCCATCTGGTTACTACAGGACATTGTCGGCCACCGACACTTCATTTTTGTGTTGCAGGCGCAGAAAGTAGGTCTTTTGCATGTTGCAGGCAATGTTTGGAGCACTTCATCTCAGTGTGCAACAAGTAGTTGTGGCTTGCCAGATGCCAAACAAGCCCCTCAGATTGTTGGCTGTTGCCCGTCAGCACGCCACTGAATGACGTACAGACATGTTAGTGCGTTGTCTGTGTGGCTGGTTGTCTGCCGTAACAGCCTAGTATTTTAGTGTCGCAGCCGTCGTAATCCAGGGCATGGCAGAATTGAATGCGACTCACCATCACTGCGTGTCAGCCAAACCATGTGACATGTGATAGCCTTAGCTTGTCTGTGGGTCCGTCTGGTCAGTGGGATGAGCAACCAAGCGTGTCGCACTAAATGTGACGCTCCACGCTCCGTGTGCCTGCCAGCCTGGTCCAGGGCACGGGGGAGCTCAGTCTGTCAGCTGGGGACGCGCCGGCCGCGCCGCCGCCGCCGCCCTCGGTCGACGACCAGCCGTACCTGCTGCTGGACGTGCGCGAGCCGGAGCAGTTCGCGCGCGAGCACATCGTGACAGCGCGCCACTACCCGGCCGCCCGGCTGGCGCGCACCATGAACTACGAGACGGCCGAGATGTGGCGCTACAAGCGGCACCCGCACACCGTGGTGGTCGTCTACGACGAGGACGAGCTGCTGGCGCAGCGGTGCGCCACCACGCTGGTGCAGCGTGGTTACGACAACGTCTTCATCCTCAGCGGCGGTCTGAAGGTCAGGGCCGTGGCTGGGTGGCAGCTTGAAGTCAGGAAAATGCTGGCATGTTATGAAGTTAGGATGAACGCAATCCGTTTTTTGGAGTTCATTGCGATCTGTGAATGATTGCCAGGTCTCCGAAAAATGGGTGGATATATACAGAATGAAATGAACGCGTTAAACTTTGTGGATGTATTAATGACATGATCTTGATCCACAGATTAATTACATACTTATTTTACAAACGGATAAATGAATTGTAGAATGTTTGCGTCGGTTAAGCTGCTTGCTGTCAGACGTTGATGTGCGCTAAATTGCGGTATTGTAGCTTTTTTGTAGCGAGTTTCAGTTCTGGAGGTTTCACCCGGTGGTATGCACTGGTCTTTACGGACGTGGTCTGCAGTTCACGCTGCTTTTATCGACCTGTCTGTAATGTGAACGATATCGCATACGTGGCTCTGGCCGCCTGTGTAAGCCTCGGCCCTGAACATGCCGGAGACGATGCCGGCAGGTGGCGCGTAGGAAGTTCCCGAACGGTCTGCTGACCTCCGGCGAGAAGGAACGCGGTTCACGGCGGCAGACGTGGCGGTCCTGAGCGCCGCCCTGGAGAACTACTACGCCGGTGTGGGTGAGTTGCCCGAGGCGGGCTTCTGGTTCGGTCCAGAGCTGGTCAGCGGGAGGGGGAGTGTCTGACCCCCCGCTAGTCCGCCGGGGCTGCAGTCATCAGAAAGGGGGGACGTTTGACCCCCGTCGGTCTGCCGTAGCTACAACGGCGGGGGAGGGCGAGTGGGCTTTGGGTTTCTCCCCGCCAGTCTGCCTGGATGTCAGTGCTGTCGGCTGAATTCAGTTGGCGCTGCTCTCGGCCCCGGCCGTTCGAGCGGCGGCTAGTGCCAGCGGCCGGACGGAGCGGCAGTCTCGGCCGCTTGGCTGTGTTCGGGTCGGGACGGACGCGGCCTGTGCGGCCGGCCGGCGGCAGCCCGGCGCTGCCGTGCGCTGACGCCCGGCCTCCCGTCGGCAGAGTCGTCCGGCGGCGTCAGCGCCCGCTCCACGCGCTCCGTCTGCTCCACGGCAGCTCGGTCCGCGCGCCCGGCGGCCGCCTCCAGCTCCGACCTGCCCCGCTGGAGGCTGTGACCTCAGAGCCGGGACGTCGCGCCGTCCGCGGCCCAGCCGGGGCGGCCGGCGGAAGTGCCGTCCAGACTCCGGCGGAGGCCGTTCCGCTGGCGGGGCGGCCGCACGGATCCGGTGAGGAACGCTCCGGTCAGGCGGCTGTATCGGAGGGAAGGCGCCACGGCGGCCTGTGCTGAAGCTGCGACATGGTGCACACCACGCTCGTCCAGGGGCGTCACGGGTGTGCTTTTCGTCGGTAGAAGGACGAAGGCAGACTTGCCAACGCCGACAGCCTTCGCCGGAAAATTGGGCCAGAGCCTCTTAACTGTTACGAAAGGAAGAAAAATCAGTCTGCGTCAGAACATTTCCCCGAGTCTGGCAGCATCCATCAGTAAAGTAATATGGTGGGATGTGCCTCGAACTTTGTCCTACCTGTGAGAATGGCACCGCTGGATGTATCTCCCAAAGCGGTCTGTGTACATCACGCATGCCCCGTGCTCGTTCAGCGACTGCGGATAAATTGCGCTTCGTTTGCCATGTCCGGTGAAAGCGGCATGGGGTCAGTTTTCCCGTCAACGTAGGCCCGGGCAAAATCACTCGCAGCGGTTCCTGGGACTTGGAAGCGTGAAGCAGTCTTCAGAGTATTTCCGTCCATCGTTGTCTTTCGTCAGTGTCCCGTTTAGCGGCTGGGTTGATGCGCTCAGGCAGACCAGTAGTTCCTAGTCGGTCTCAGGATTGTCTGCCACGTGGCGGTGGAGAGTAGGCACCGCAGAGGCCCCCTGAGCGTGGGCACGGGTATCTATTGCCATGGTGATTTGATGGTGGCGTTCCCCATCGCAGTCAGCGACGAAAATGATCGTGAGCAGAATGGTACATTCTGTTAAGTTTTCGTTCCTTGACACGGGTGGGTGTTCATTTGTGATGTTTGATCTCACGACTCCGGCGGAAGGCACTGAAATGCATTTTGTTGGTGGCTAGCCAAATACATTTTATTCATTTAGTCACTTCGGAGTTATATGACGGTGCGTTTTAACCAGGCTGGGAGCTGAGGGATGCCTCCAGTCTGCGCTGTCCACAAAACAAGTCTGGAAAGGCATTCTGGACCTGCCGAACATAAAAGTGACTGACCTGCGGTCAGTTCAATCAGGAAAACTCTCTATCGGCAGGGTTCTTCACATTATTGCACAGAAGTAAACCGATGCCCACGTACTACTGCAAAACAGCACCATAGGGCTTCCTCGTGGCATCAGTGGCGGTTAACCAACATTACGTCTCCTAAGAAACGGTGATTCGTTAACGAGACCACGAGTCCGCCATGTGTCTGACTACTGCTGCAGCAGGCGATCTTGTGGCAGCGCTGAAAGTACTGTGAGACTTGTGGCCAAAGAAGCGTAGTGAAAACAAGACAGCCATTGCGAAAAACAATTTATTCTCAAAATACGCGAATGGGAAACGATAAAACAGGTCAACAAAATGGAATGTTTATTGCCGCGCGCCATCAAACACGCAACGTTAAGACTCAATATTCTTCACGGGCAGTCCCACTCCAAGCAGCCGCCCAACTCCCTCACAGCCCAACTCGTCGCGTTCTGACGTACACACGGGACCAGGGCGCATTCAAACGGCGTTCAACCACACACAAAACGCGCGCGGCACGAAAACCGTCCACGTCAGAGCCGCTGTCGTCGCCACCAGCGACATCTATGAGCAGCGTCAGGAACCCGCGCCGCTCCGGCCGCCGCCGCCGTCCGTCCGTCCGTCCGTGCGGGCGCCCCTCTGCTGGCCGTCGGCAGGTTTGCACGGCGGGCCGCGCTCCGGCAGTCACGAAGTCTCGCTCTCGGCGTCCAGGTTGTTGCGCAGCCGCCAGAGGCCGACCGTGTGGTCGCTGCAGGGGCACGGGGTCAGGGAGGGTGAGCCGGGTGCAGACTGCCGCCAACTGAACGACCGTGCCGGCTGCTAGCGCAGGGTAAACGGTGAACGTGCAGCGGTCAGCGGGCTGACGGCGACAAGTCGAAAAGAGGCAGAACACTGGCCACCATCGGCGGGGAGGACGAGATCCAACAAGCCGGACACAGCATTTCTTTCCACCTTGTACACCCTGCAGTCACCATCATCATGAAACGGGATAATGGAGAAAGTAGACGCTCGCCGTTACAAAGAGCATCTACTCTATTTCACGAAAAAAGGGCTGGGTTCCCAACGTTCGAAAGGCATAGCCGACATGGAAATCGGCACGAATACCTCCGATCGCTGCTCCAATGTTTCTCAGACAACAAGGTTCAGCGATGCTTGCTTATTTCACAACCGAAACGACAAAGACCGCGTATCGGCCGGTTAGATCGCGAACAAAGCCTAGGTCTCACGGCAAACTTAGGCTTTACTCTAAACTGGAATCACAGTGGTACGATGGAGCATGCACTCGTTAAGAAAAATGTGGGATTCAGAATACCAGATTCCCAGTTAACGGCACCTTATAATTTGTCGGGGCGTCGGTGGGTAAAAACATGACAAGCGACGAATGACTAGTACCAGATCAGGCAAACAATTGCACACTGCAATGTATCCGTATCGAAACGGAAACATTTCGGATAGTTCGGACGCACCAGAAACCACGATGCATGGCAAACTGGGTGCAGCAACGCCACATAACTGTAAAAAAATGGGTGCCGAAGCTACCACGGAGTCCGAAGTCCAAGAACTAAGCGGCCCAAGCTGGATACGTGCATGAGAGTTAGGATGAGCAGAAGGGCATCAGCGCGGCGCAGTAGCGCCACACAGCGGAGGCGGCGCAAGCTGAGATTGCCAGGACGGCCACCAGAAGGAGGGAGAGCAGCAGCAGGGGCGGCGGGGCGGGCTACATGGCCAGCGAGAAGACCCGGCCCGTGGACTGGGTCATGGCGGGACACAGGTGGACCGGCACGCCGGCGGCCGGCAGCCGCCACAGCTTAACGTCACCGCAACTGGAAACAGGCGGCGACGGCGTCAGAGGAGGCTGAGCCAGGCGGCACCGGCTCCAGGACGACAGAACAGAAAAGACAGCGTCACAAGCCATTACCCACTTGGCACGAGTTGGTGTGTTAGTAACGGGGAAGTCAGAGTTTGCGCATATTACATCCCCGGGCTCAGGCACAGACGAAAATCTGGAAAGTTCTGAGCAACTTCTAGACAGAAATGCTCATAAAATTAATCCGTTTGACACCGGCCGAAAGACTTAAGTCAATAAATAATGCCTCTTTTGCAAGTGCAGATCACCGGATGCGTGTAAAGGTGTGGTCCACGATAAAGGAGAGTGATGGTGACTGTTAGGATACAAGTCCATATCCCGCGCGCCCGGCGAAGACTTCTGAACCAATCGTCATCAAAATAGCACTGCTCGCGACAAGAAATCTAGCATTTTTTCCTTTTTTGTCAGCACACCCAACGGCTCTATTTCGGTGCTTGAGTGGACACACGAACACTAGACGACGCTCACTTGGAGGCGGTGAAGACGTGGCTCTGGTTGGTGGTGATGGCGTTGATCTGGCTGTTGTGCGCCTTCAGCTCGCCCAGGCTCTGGCACGCCTCCACGCCCCAGAGCTTGATGACGCCGTTTCGGCAGCCGGAGAGCAGCGCCTGGCCGCCCGGCGCCAGGCTCATGCCGCAGATCCAGTCGCGGTGGGCGCCGCTCACGCTCTGAAGGGCACGGACAGGCGCGGGACGCTGTGACGACGGCTCAACACTGCGCCCGTACCCTGCCCGGCCGTCGTACCCGATGTGAGGCCGTGACGCCCATGCCGAACTTGAACGCGCCAATGAATTCAACGTCCAACGACTATCACTGTCAACACAGGGGATCGCGAGGCCAGGTGGACACGGCTCCGCACGCCACCGGACACTCAATGACGCCAAACAGATGGACTACACTGGCGGTGGGCAGGCCAGCCCACGGCAGCGGCGGCCGTACCTGCAGCAGGGTCTGCCGCTTCAGGTCCCACTGCTTGATGCAGGCGTCTCGCGAGCCGGAGAAGAGCGTGTCGCCGGACACCACCAGGCACTGGATGCCGTCGTAGTGCGGCGGCTCCAGGCTCATGCACTGCTGCACGATGCCGTTGGTGTCGTCGGGCACCTCGAAGCCCTTGATGTAGTGGTCCTTTGAGCCGGTGAGCACCAGGTCGCAGCCGCGCCGCCGGTCCACCGCCAGGCACATGATGGCCGCCTGGTGGCCGCCGCTCAGCTTGCCCACGCTGTGGAACCTGCCGGCACGAGGGAGGGGTCACTGTCTGCCGTGAAGCCTGTCTGGAAGAGGAAGGGTCACTGTCTGTTCTGAAACCTGTCTGGACGGGGAAGGTAGGTAGGCAGGGGTCGCTGTCTGTTGTGGAACCTCCCGGGACGGGGGGCGGGGCAACTCATCACTGCCCAACTATACCCACCCTCGCCCGTAAAACCGCAACACCAGTATCACCTCGACACGGCTCGGCTGGCGTCGGGCGGCCGCGGCCGAGGTCTCACATCGAGCGCCACTCACTTCCTGAGGTCCCACATGCGGACGGTGCTGAGGCTGGCCGTGTACAGGGCGCGGCCGCTGCCGTTCAGGCACACGTCGTTGATCTGCGCCTCGCCGGCTGGCATCTGCAGCGTGCGCGACGGCGTGGAGAGCGGCACGGCGCTGGACGTCAGGCCCGACGAGCTGCCGACGAGCCGGAGACACGGTCATCGGGGCACGGCAACAGATGGACGGTGTCCACAGACGGGGGGGCAGGGCAATCACAGGGGCGACATGGTCACCTGAGTCGGAACTGGTGTCTGTGTCGACGCAGCGAGAGCGTTAACGAACCAATAAATGCAATTATTTAATCACTATCACTATGAAATGCAGCAGCCTACTACGTATCGCAAACGTGTATATTCATTTTGAAATACAGACTGATAATAAACAAAGGTAAACAACAATCAGAGCTTTGAATATCTCAGAAAATCTTCCGCGGATGCCCGAGCACTATAGCGCTGCGTCCATGAGCCTCTGGCCGCCTCACCTGAGCGTTTTGATGCACTTGGCGGGCCCTTCCCTGAGATCCCAGACCTTGACGAAGGCGGAGGAGACACTGAACACCAGCTGCGTGACCTCCGAGTACCGCACGCACACCACGTTATTGGGGTGTCCCGTCAGCGACTGGATCTGCCGGCCCGTGCCCAGGTCCCACACCTTCACCGTCCGGTCTGAAAAGCACCCAACGTCACCGATTCGGTCATGCGGTTTCAATCCGAAAACGCATGGCCAAGGAGCCTGGACCTCATCGTCCTTTCGGCATGGCCGCCAAGGCGTGACCGGTTCCAGGCATGAGCACATCACAAAAACGGTTATTAAATACGGCACAGCCCACAACTAGATCGTAGCTTCCGCAAACTCAATAAAAAAAAATAACCAACAAGGCCATACTATTAAGCTATTGCAGCTCAACAAGCAGCTGGAAGCACTTCAAACAGCAAACTGCTACCGTTCTCCACCTGAAAAAATCGCCCTGTTGACGGGACGAGAAGTCCCGTCAACATACCGTCTACTACACCCCTGAACTCCTCTGGCGTCCACCGTGTTCTTGTAATTCGTTTTTCTTCCATTTTTTATAAACCCCACTACCCCGTTGAGGTCGTCTTCAACTCGTCCAATCCCTTCTAGCGCTCACCCTTTCTTTGTTCGCCCCGACAACCAACGTTCTGTGTTCCGTTCATCCCATACATCCCTCCTTTGACAGTTCATCCCTCTCCCAACGGGCACTGTTTCGGCGACCCCCTAATCCCCTCGGTAACGTCCCAAAACGACATCACCACGCCCGGCGGTCGGACCTTTGGAGCCGGAGAAGAGCGTGTCGTTGGTGGCGCAGACGGAGAGCACGGCCTTGGCGTGTCCCTCGGCCACGTGAGTGCAGATGAGCGGCGCGCGGCCGACGCGGCCCTGGTAGGGCGTGATGACGCCCGTGTCCGGCCGCTCCTCCTGCTGGCCCACTGTCGACGACGTCAGCCGGCTGAAGACGTTCTCCTCGCGCGACGTCTGGCGCCGGTAGGAGGCCGGCGAGCCGGGCGGCGTCACGTCCGGCAGACTGTCCGGGCTGCCGGGCACAGGTCAGAGGGGCAGGGGTCAGAGGGGCAGGAGGGTCAGAAGGTCACAGGGCGGCGTCACGTCCGGCAGACTGTCCCGGCTGCCGGACACAGGTCAGAGAGTCAGGGGTCAGAGCGGCAGGGGTCACAGGACGGCGTCACGTCCGGCAGACTGTCCGGGCTGCCGGGCACAGGCCAGAGGGTCAGGGGGTCATAGGGCGGCGTCACGTCCGGCAGACTGTCCGGGCTGCCGGGCACAGGCCAGAGGGTCAGGGGCCAGAGCGGCAGGAGTCATAGGGCGGCGTCACGTCCGGCAGACTGTCCGGGCTGCCGGGCACAGGCCAGAGGGTCAGGGGCCAGAGCGGCAGGAGTCATAGGGCGGCGTCACGTTCCGCAGACTGCCCGGGCTGCCCGGCATAGCTCAGAGGGATCAGAGCGTCACACAAGTAAGAGGGCAGTGTCACGCCAGGAATCAGGGATCGGGAATCAGAGGGTTGAAACAACAGCATGATAAACCACACGCGGTTCCATGCACAGAACATGGAAGGAATTGCAAGGGGCTTAAGTTTCAAAAGGCGTGGCCGTCATAATTATGTTAACAAGGCGCGTCAGTTGCAAGAGAAGGAAAAGCAAGCTTTATTAAGCCCATAAGGCTGGACATCCCATTACCAGACATCAGATTTTGTCAAAGCTAGCCGGACGCAACGATGGATAAGTCGCAACCGTTACTATGGCTCAGGTTATCTGGGCCTAACGGCTTGACCACACTGCGGTCATATGCCATCCTCTACCAATCATAGCATACGACGTACCACCCAACTAACACTATTTCTGCACCCACCACTTGAACATCCAGAAACTCAAATACGGTTGCTACAAACATATCAAGCCCTGAGGTGTGGGCCGAATCGAGGAAGTGATTTCACTCTTAGTCTGTCAGTTCACGCTAAGCAGTCAATATGTACAACGCGCCGAACTATCTACCCACAGACGGACGCGCCCATCGTGACGCGACACCCAGCCGGGGTTCTGTGGGAGGCACAGGGAGTTGTTACGGCGCAGAGAGCGACAGGAAGGTGGTCCCGACCACTCGGCTGAGACCGTATCTGCGGGGCGGGCGGGAGCGAGCAGCCGTCTCTGGCGTCCCTGGACGGGCGGCGGCTGGCGGGCGGGGCGCTACTCACGTGCGCAGGTTGTTGTTAGTAATGTTAACATTGCGGCGGGCCAGGCGGGGTGAGAGAGCCTCCTTGTAGGTGCGCCGGGCGGGCAGCGGCGAGGGGCGTGGGTCGGCGCGGCCGGCTCCCCTGCGGCAGCGAGCGGCGGCCCTACAGGCGGCGGCACACCACACCCGAGCTGGCGCAGCCGCGCACACACGCCGGGGACGTCCACAGAAACCCGCACACACAGGCACACATCGAGGACGTCCAGAGACCCACACACACAGGCACACACCGGGGACATCCAGAGACCCGCACACACAAGCACACACCGGGGACGTCCAGAAACCCGCAGACACAGGCACATACCGGGGACGTCCAGAGACCCGCACACACAGGCACACACCGGGGACATCCAGAGACCCACACACACAGGCACACACCGGGGACGTCCAGAGACCCGCACACACAGGCACACATCGAGGACGTCCAGAAACCCGCAGACACAGGCACATACCGGGGACGTCCAGAGACCCATACACACAGGCACACACCGGGGACGTCCAGAGACCCACACACACAGGCACACACCGGGGACATCCAGAGACCCGCACACACAGGCACACACCGGGGACGTCCAGAGACCCACACACACAGGCACACACCGGGGACATCCAGAGACCCGCACACACAGGCACACACCGGGGACATCCAGAGACCCGCACACACAGGCACACATCGAGGACGTCCAGAAACCCGCAGACACAGGCACATACCGGGGACGTCCAGAGACCCATACACACAGGCACACACCGGGGACGTCCAGAGACCCGCACACACAGGCACACACCGGGGACGTCCAGAGACCCGCACACACACCACACGGACATCCACAGAAACCCACACAACACGCGGACGTTCACGGAAGCTCAGGCACGGATGCATGCCGACAAGACACTCAGCGTATACGACAACCACAGATCAGCAGTCACACGGGCAAGAAACCTAGCACCCCAAAAACACTCGCATATTATGCGCGAGCTATCAACGACATACACGTATCAAAAAACAAGCAGGGAAACTTGGACACTCGCAACTGAAGTCTGTACTCACGCAAACAAGGATGAAATCATTTGTCCCCATATTTCTTGCGTCAAACAAGTCCCAAGCCCCGAGCATTCAAACCTCCTGTCGGACACGAAAACATACAGGCCCCGTAGTCTGACATGAACACGCACACCAACCCTGCAACCAGACATCACGGACATACACGAAATATCTCTCAAGCACACAGACAGGACTTGCCAACGCCCATCTCATGCAGCAGCACACACTGGCGGCAGGCCGTGCTCTAGCGAGGAGTACGGGCCACACGCGCTGTCCTGAAAAACGTGTTCCACACATCAACCCTCGATTCTGTTCGTTCACTGCTGCAGTCAGTCGCCAATGGTCGGGAAAAATCACCAGAACCGACATCCTGGTGGGTATGTTCCTCGGTACAAACGTGACCCCGTCTGTAACTTTACATGTCGTAACACGCAATGTGTATCGGTCGCAATGTTTTTTTTTTTTTAGAACATCCAGCACTATATCCGACGCACGGGTAAAAGACCAACAAAACAAGACATCCTGCATTAACGTGTTAACGAACATGATTTGAATGAGTGATTGATTGATTGATAACGACCTTTGATTGATAACGAACATGATTTGAACATGAACCATTCGAGATCACCTTTCGTAACAACGCCGTCACCAAAAGCGCATTCAAGAGGTACCAGCACTTCGAAACTCAAATTACCGCGACTGGCAAAGGCAAAACGAACAAAACCCTTCGTGGGAAGTTGGGTGTCACGTGACATTCCGACCGAATGCGAAACCCATCTCTCTTCCTGTGGAGGAAGTGCGGCCCCTGAAGCCCCAGCCCCTGCCGAAAGCAGGGAGCAGCTGCCGACGAGAGCGGACCCCAGCCGGCTCACCCCGCCCAGTGCCCGCCGGCACCCACCTGCCGGGGGCCGAGCCGCTGGAGATCACGTGACTGAGAGAGCGGGTGAGCGCCGGCGGCGGCATGACCAGCCGGGTCTCGGCGTCGCCGCCGCCGCGGACGCGCGGCTCCGGCCGGGCCGCCTCGTCGGCCGTGCCGCCGCCGCCGTTGGCGAACAGCAGGTCGTGCGTGGTGGCGGTCTTGCGGCGCGCCTTGTCGCGGCTGGGCGGCGGCGGCGCGGCCCAGGGCGGCGCCACCTCGCCCAGCTCCTGGTCGGAGGCGGCTGAGTCGTCGCTGCCGGGCCGGCCGGCCTCGGCGATCAGCGAGAGCACGGCCGGGTCCAGGCCGCCCTCCTCGGTCATCAGGTGCTGCAGCAGCTGCTGCTGCACGCTGCTGTTCTGCTCCATCTGACGGCGGCCGCGGCGGCGCGTCACGGCGGCCGATCTGGCGCGGGCGACTCGCCGCGGAACACAGCCCGACAACAAAGCCGGCGAGCATCCCGAACGTTGAAGGACGGCAAGTGCAGAGCGCGACGCGTTTCGCATAGGGGACACACAATCCCCCCCCCCCCGGAAACTGAGCACAAATGCGAGGAACCAGCACCGCTATCTGTCTCAGTACTCAAACTGACACCGACGTCAAGAGACACACCAAATGAGGACGACCCCTCGCAACGGGGCCAACGTTCTGACGACACAGCGTCCGTACCCTGCCCAGAAAGCGCAGAAATCGTGACTCTTCTGCTCGCCATACCTGTTCCATTTTGACCTCGGTCTCCTTGACGGCCGCCTCGTGCTGGGCGGCCACGCAGCTCTGGTGGATCGTCATGGCGATCAGCTTCTCCAGCAGGTACTCCATCTCCTCGGGCTCCACGTCGCGGAGCAGCAGCGCCGGCTCCTGGATCGGCAGGTCCTCCTGTGCGGCCGGACGGCACGGCGGCCGGTCAGACTGGGCCGCTCCCGGCTCCCCGGGACCGGCGGCGAATGTGGCGCCCGGTGAGGGCTGACCACACGAGCACAGACACCTCAGGACATCAGCCAGGGAGACCAGCAGTTTTGTGTCCCTGAAGATTATCGCTAATAAAGGAAAAACATGCGACTGGAAAACACATTTGTGAGGAATTTCCGGCGGAACTGGATTTTTGGCATGAAATGACAGAGCCCCTGTCCAACGAGATTCTGAAAAATATCTTCATGACTTAGGATCCATGTGACCCCCAAGCTTGACTTATGCGTTGATTTCACCCACTGGATATGTGTTACGTAAACGTTTTTTTTTCTATTCACATTACCGCTGCATCAACAGACAATATGGATACTGCACTAACTGAGCTAAACGTAACAAGCACAAAGCAGGAACTACGCATGATCGCCCGATGACGCTTCCTCGCGTCTGCCGACTCGGCACCACCTGGTCACCTTGGACTCCTCCATGGCCATGATGCTGGCCTGGCACTCGTTGATGTTGTCGTTGATGTAGTCCATGTTGGCGCGGATGCCCTCGATGGTCTCGTCGAGCTCGAGCATCTGCTCGGCCGACCAGCCGGCCAACAGCACCTTGTCGCGCTGTTTCATGACGCGCGCCAGCCGTCGCCGCAGGTTCTCCCGGTCCTTCAGCTGCCTGTACGGCAGACAGACGCCGGCAGGCGGGCGTCAGCCGCCGGCCCTGGGCTCGGTTTACACCATACAACGGTCGGCGGAGCAGGGGCCGCGCAGCTCCGGCCCTGGGCTCGGTTTACACCATACAACGGTCGGCGGAGCAGGGGCCGCGCAGCTCCGGCTCTGGGCTCGGTCTACAACCATACAGAGGCATGCTGAAGAGTTGGTTGCCGGGCCATGGCTGAATCCTGTTCCATCGGGCACGTACGACGGTATAGGACGCAGACAGCCTATGGCGTTAGTATTTACGGTATCCTCACGGGTACTTTTCTTCCCTTAAGAAAACGTCATCAAAGGCACGCCGTCTCCAACCAGCGAAGTCACGGAGATGTGATAATGAAATATCCCCTAGGAACACGAGATATATCCGGCAAAGTTAAGCGGGGTCGGGATATCGGACAGCCGCCTGCGTTCATAGCTGCTCGTCACCTCTCACCTCTCCATTTCCCGCTCCATGCTGGCCACCGTTTGTTTATTGAGCGCCAGCTGATTAATCGACTTCTCGAGCGACTGCCACTTCTTCTTGGCAGTCGTCGCAGAGAACGTTTTCGTTTCGTTACCTGCACATCGGGAATAACACACAGCTCCAGTCACCGCAAACATGTTTTCCCGCTCAGAGTGGTCGACGCATTAAAGGCACGCGAAGGCGCACATCACACACCAACCGCAAAAACAAGATCTGTGTTGGCTAACAAAACAGTAAAACAGCCCAGCCATTCAAGCCGGACTCTGATGCATGTTGCGCTATCTTTCGGCTGCGTTACATCTCTGTCGCAGTCCGCTACGTTAACCGCAGTCCCCTGTGTTCTTTCTCTGCCGCAGTCTGCTGCGTTCCCTCCCGGACCCACTTTACTGCACTACCTCTTGGCCCCAATCTACTGCGTTATCTCTCCGCCGCAGTCTGCTGCGTTACCTCTGGGCCGCAGTCTGGTGCGCGTGCGCTGCGCCTTGCCCAGCTTCCTCAGCGCGGCGATCTCCTCCTGCTTCCGCTTCAACACGGCGTCCTTCATGCGCTTCTCCGCCTCCAGCGACTTGATCTGCCGAACGACCGCAGACGTCAGCTGACCATCCCCCCGCCACCGGAGCGGCAGCGAAAAGACTGCGGACCGACTATTTCGGGCCGCACCGCCCACAGTCGGCGGTCCACGACGCCACAAATCAGGGCAAACGACGGCGGGCCGAGCACCGTAATAAGAGCCATCACGGCGATGGGAGGCGATGATCGCTGCAGGTCGGCCGTCCCCTATATCGTCCTTCGGGCGGCAACGGTCCGCCACGGGGCGCCGGCGCCAGGCCAGGCACATGGCGGCCAGATGCACGCGCACCTGGTTTTCGTGTTTCCGGTGCTCCTTCTTCAGCTGCGACATCGCCCTGTGGTGCTGCAGGTCCATCTGCTTCATCTTGTTAGCGTCCTCCTTCATTCGCTGCATCAGTTTAACCTGCAGCGCAACAAATGAAAAGACATGCAATAACACGCGAGCAGTAGGTATCAATTTTCCGACGCATCATTACAATTTGCGATTACCATTAGCGCTACGGAATTTTACCACCGTCGCGCGAGAACTGGCCCATGAAAATCGAAACACAATACTAATCACACGCCACGCGCAGCCGTACCCACCTTGGTCTTCTTCATCTCGACCACCTCGTTCTTGAGCGTCTTGACCTGGCGCTCATACTGGCCCTGGGAGCGCACCAGTTTGGCGTGCTCCCGTTTGGCCGACTGCAGTTTCTTCATCTCTTTGCCCATGTCGGACAGCTTGCGCTCGTAGTCTTCCTTCACCTTCCGCACCTCGTCGTTCGAGGTAGCTGAGCGTTTACCGGCTGTGGGGGTGGGGGTCAATCAGCGTTCTGTACTCCAACTCAGGGGGCAGACACGTAGTACCCTGCCCCGCTGATACCGCATGGCGGTGGGAGGGAGGCACAGAGTAAGCAAAAGTAAATAAATAAAACTAAAGTTTCATGCACTAGTCCTATCCACTTCCATTGGGGCACATAATCGCTCCATGCGGCACAATGATTACTGAGGGTGCCACGTGCCCCCGGTGCCCTCGCGGTAGCTACGGGCCTGCCAGGGGGCACAAAAGACAGCGTCGCACTTCTCCGGTCGGCAAGAGGGCCTGGCATACGAGTTTGGGCAATGATCCCACTGGAGGTGCCTCTGTAGGCATCTGGCGTTGGGCTGTTTACGTCCGGCGTACCAGGGAACCAAATACAGAAACAAAACTATCTCATACAAAAACAAGCGAGTGCGTTATGCAAACACGGGACGTAAAAACAACCGTCGGCCGCCAGAACTGGGTGTTTCGCCGCACCGCTGACCGTTCCCGGCCGGCTCTCTGCCAGCCTGAGCGTACCGGAGCCACCGGCCGTGACCACGTGGCCGGCAGAGCGCCGCGGCCCGCCGCCGGACTCACTGATGGTGGAGATGACCTTGTCGCGCTCCTGCTCGGTGGCGCGGATCCGGCCGCTGAGCTGCTGCAGCTTCTCCTCGTAGTGCTGGCGCATCGTCTCCATGCGGCGCTGCGAGCGCTCCAGCTCGTCGATCAGTCGCTGCTTCACGCTGATCTCGGAGGTCAGCTCGGCCAGCTGCTCGTCGTAGTCCTCGTTCTCTGTCGGTGGTGGGCGGATGTCAGGGCTACGCTCGTGGCCCCTGGGGGGGGGGGGAATGAGCTCCGACCGCTTCAGCACGCTACAGACGGTCAGTGCAGCGATCCATCACTCGAGGCAGAGCATGATATATGCGTGAATAATATGCAATAACGCAGGTCCCACCGTGTCCTGACAAGAGTAATTTGTGAAGCGACAGCAAGAGCGTGGTAGAGGACCGTGCGACAACTGTCGAAACCATGCTCCGTATATCAGTGTCATTAAAACTTCTACCACCAGGAAAATGACGTTATGTTACTACTGGTGTTTCTGAAATACTTCACTACTATACCAGCCTTCGGTTAACGCCGCACGTAAATTACAGGGTGCCGTCAGATTCTCCAACGTACATCATACATCATCCGAACGATCAAGTCATCAGGAAAATTCACGAATGTTACCAAATTATCGGCCAATTTCCCCGTAAGTGGGCTTTCCTCCCGTTATTTCCAACCCCAAGTGAAACCACCGCTGCACTTTCATTCACTCATGGCAGACTACCTCCCTGACGCACGGGACGGGCAGCCGCCCAGCCCATTCGTCCGGTGCAGCGGCCGCGCGCGCCGCTGCCCCTCGAGACATCCGTCACAACACACTTCGACACTAACTACGAGCCGGGACGGGTGAGTGATTGATTAGCGCGGGGCGCGCGGGGCGCGCGGGCCCGGCGCTCGGCGGTTAGCCGTCAGCGGCGTGCGGCGGCGGTCGGGGCGGCCGTCGGTACCTTTGTCCTCGCTCTCCCGCTCGTCAGTCGAGTCCCCGCGCTCGGAGTCGGCGCGGTCCGAGTCTGCGAACACGGCCAGCGTTAGCGCGCCGCGGCCGGCCGGCGCGCGCGGTTAGCGCTGGCCGGCGCCGCGGCCCGGCCGAGCCGGCGGCGCGGCGGCCGGCAGACCGGGGCCGTCCGGCCCGCCGCGCCGCCCTCCGGACCGCGGGCCGGCCGGACGTTAACAGGCGGATCAGTTACAGCTGTGGGCAACATGCTCCTCGCCCTGCCGCTTTTCTCAAAACAGGCTCGCGTCACGGCCGCGACTTTCGGGAAATTTCGGTATATACCTGGTAGCACTTCCCGTCGGCTTGAAACTACGAGAAATGGCCTCGGGAGATATTTCACGAGTCAATGACGAAGAAAAGAGCTAAATGACACCCACTTTCGCCACCAGCGGCTGCCAGGGAAAACTATCTACTTTTACGTTAAGAGGTCGTTGACCAAGGGCAAATCCAACCGCATGACTGCCTACGGTACATTACCACAGGACAAATGGCAAGATTTCATTACACTTAGTGCTGATGTTATCTGACAACTTCGTAATACATGTAAATAAATGAAAACAAAAGCCAGCTCCCACATGGAAAGCTGGTGGAAGATCCATTTCAATGCCGGGTTTTAAACTCAACGGAACCTCCATCATATCGGTGTGTTCATTATTAGCCGACGTCTGACGGCTCGCGGTCCCGTGTGAGAAAAGCGACAGGGCACATGACCAGACCTTATACGAGTCAATACACAGCGTTACTGGCCGGGCAGGTGAGTGGGCACAACAGTGGTTACAGCGGGCTCCGGACAGACCGGGGCGGTCCTCGGGCGGCGACCCCGCAGTCGCCCGACAGCGGCCTGCCCCGGGCCGCGTTACCCGCCGTCCCCGGTCCCGGCGGGCCGCTCCGGCCGTGTGACCAGAGACGGCGCCACGCCGGCGGACGAGCGTCGGGGCGGCGCCCGCAGGACGGCAGCGTTAGACCGCGACCCGCCGCGTGCCGCCCGGGTCAGCGCCGTTAGTCACAGGGGCACCGGTTAGACGGGATCGGCTGTCTCCCCGGCCGAGCCCGGCCGGCCGGAGACAGTCCAGCGGGACACTGGGGGCCGCGCCGGTGGCGGCAGCGCAGACACGGCTCCGGCGTCCGGGGAAATACCGTCGCCGCCCTCTGGACAGCTGGTGTTGGCCGACGGTGCTGCACACGTCAGACATCCCTAGCGATCCTGCACGGTGGCACATGTCCCGCGCCTTCGCTCTGCAGCTGAAGGCGAGGCCGCGCCTTCACATCTGCGTGCTCAGTGCACACGCCGCCTACCCTTGTCGTCGCCGCTGTCGCTGCTGTCGCCCTCCTGGTCGCCCGAGCGGCCTCCCTCGCTGCTGGAGCGGCGCAGCCGGCTCTTGGTCCGTTCCCGTTCCAGGTCCCGGCGCGCCTCTTCAATCAGCTCGTTCACACTGCCCGTCTCCACCAGGGAGAGCTCCACACCGCCTGCGGCAGCGCGGGGTCAGAGGTCAAGGCCGCCGCTGACGGCGACACGCAGCAGCCGGCGGCGAAACCGTCCGCTGGCGTCTGGCTGGACCGGCAGCACATTAGGCTGCAGCCACGGATACACCCTAATGGCGGCGAAAAAAACCATTGCTAACAGTGAGTTATGGGTCAGAACTGAGGTTCACAGTGGGGTCGGTGACGGCGGCGAGTGAGGAGAACAGGGCGGTACGAACCGGAACAGACCGGGCCGCCGTCCGAGACCTCGGAGGAGGCGTCGTGGCCGGAGGAGCCAGACCGGGCCAGGACGGCGCCGGATGGCCAGCAGGAACGGGCCGGCGGCGGCGGACAGGTTCAGGTCGTCGGCGGTCGGCGAGGATGAGGACGGAGCAGCAGGTCCCGGTCCGACGGCCGGAGACCAGTCTTTGTCCCCGGCCACCAGAGAGGACGAGGACGGGCCGGCGCCGACCGCCGGGGAGGAGCGGGCAGAGGACGGGCGCCGCGCCACGGTGAAGGTCTGGTCCAGCCCGCCGGGCGCCAGCTCCTCGAACCGGCGGACCATGCAGCGGACCACGCCAGGGGACAGGATCACCGCCTCGGAGGCCAGGACAGAGCATAGAGGGGCGTCTGGAAACACGAGAAATGAGGGACGGGTGGGACAAGAAACTCACATACAGCGTGGTATCGACACGGGGAGGCACCGAATAGGAGCACAGGTAAGGTATCTGATACAATCATCAGCGTAGTTTCTCCTACAGTTTTATATTTTATCACTGGTCACAAGAAAAGCAACGCATCACCACCGAATGTTCTTAAATCATGAAGGATTTCTCCCAGACACCCCGAACATTCGCTGAAACCAGCACGCCCCAAGGCAACTACACACATCATTTCTGGACCACAAACGGTCGGATCTGTGCCGACCTCTGCGGAGCGCCAGCGGCGACCGACCTGTGCCCGCCGGCCGCGGGCTGAGCGTGAGCCGGGCTGCGTTCCTGTTGGCCATCTGCTTGCGCAGGTGGTGACAGGTGTTCTCCGACTCCATCAGGCTGGCCCGCAGCTCCTCGATCTCCTGCAGGTACTTGGCCACCACCTGGGTCATGTCGCCGGACACGTCTGCGGAGCAGTGGGGACGCGCGGTCACGACGGAGAACGCGACCGCGGCGCACGGGACCGAGAGACGAGAGACGCCCAGCTACCAGCCTCGTCTCGAATAACTCATCCAGCTAAAACCTCCTCAGGCGCCATGCACGCCAAGTTTATTTCCTGGCAATGCGAGAGATGTTTCCCGTGCACGAAGAGGCCCGCAGCGGTCTGTCTGGCCTTTCCCGCCTGATCAATCATCTCCGCCCGCAGCCTACCGGCAGCGATCCACTCTCCGGCAGCCTTCTCGGCCAGCAGCTGGGTGTTGCGCGCCGTCAGGCCCTGGATCGTCTCCTGGATCGCCTTGATGCGCGTGCGCAGGTTGGCGTTCTCCGTCTGGAGCATGTTGTTCTCGTGGTACATGTCGTTGATGGCCTCCGTGCCGTCCTCGGTCACCACCCGTTTGCCCTGCGGCGCGGTGGGGCGACCGGTCAGCACGAGCGCAGCGGGCGCCGCCGCGTCTGCGGGGTCAGGGGCCGAGAGAGGCAGCGGCCGGACGGCCAAACGCCCTCACCGAGCGGGAACGTGTCGAGGTGCCATGGGAGACGACCCGTGAAAACAGTCGCCACGTCACAAATGTGATGCTATCGGCAATGACCTCATCTGAATTCTGCAACCGAGGAGATGCTGCAGTAGGGACAGGTTTACAGGTATGCAAGTGCTGAAGCACAGACGGGATTACATGCCCGCACGTGACAAAGCAGCGGTGGGCTCAATTGTTTGCACGCCATTTTTCCATCTGCTGAGTTGTCCAGACTGCTGACAGTGATAGCTCGGCTCTCACACGCGATGTCCTTATGTAGACGACAACAGTGAATCACTAGCCGGACCACGACCAGGTACACCTATTTACACTCTGTTACCTCCAACTGCTGTGCATCGGGGCAGCCCCATCCCCGACCTTACGTTGCATCACCTACGTTGCCGAGACACCTCAGCCACCTATCTGTACTCCGGCAGCTCACGCTGCAGCTGCTGTATCTCTTGACCCATCTGTCTGTATTCCGTCAGCTCCAGCTGCCGCTGTTATGTCTTCCGGCTCACCTGTCTGTACTCCCGCAGCTCCAGCTGCACCTGCTGTCTCTTCTGACCCAACTGTCTGTATTCCATTAGTTCCAGCTGCAGCTGCTGTACCTCCTGACCCACCTGTCTGTACTCCATCAGCTCCAGCTGCAGCTGTTGTATCTCCTGACCCACCTGTCTGTACTCCATCAGCTCCAGCTGCAGCTGCTGTATCTCCTGCCGCAGCAGCGCGATGGTGCGGGACGTCTTGTCCTGGTTGACGGTGACGCGGTTCTTGATGTTCCTGGCGCGGTTGGCGTACTTGAGCGTGTTGAGGGTCTCCATGAAGTCGGCGTCCGACGGAGAGACGCAGGCGATCATCACCGTCCGACTGTTGCCTGCCGCACGGACGATCCACGGTCTCAGTCAGGCCGCCACAGCGGCTGCCGCTCTTACAACGGCCGCCGCGGACAGCGGAACGGAGCAGCGAATTGTGAAGTCAGCGTTCTCCGCGCCCTCCTGCGATCCGACGCAAGCGTGATGTCCACCAACCAGTGGGAGCAAAAAACCTGTCTTCCAGGATCGGGACGGCATCACGCGTGTGCGCTACAGAACATGAAACCACAACAAACATTTCAGTCTGCACCAAAATTGCCAGGCTGTGAATTCCGAGCAACTTCAAGAGCGAACTCCACAAGCACGAGCAATGAGAGGGCCATACTGTAACCTCCACCGCCCCCCTCCCTCCCCGCAGCCCGTCCTGGCCGATATGACTGCGGCGGCTGGCTCACCCCCGAGCGAGTCCTGCAGCAGCCGGGTCAGCTTCGAGTCCCGGTACGGAATGTGGGAGATCTTGCGCGACTCGTCCCCCAGCGCCGAGATCACGTTCCCCAGCGCCAGCTGCGAGGCGGATGTAAGGGTCACGGCGAGGGGACCTCAGGGTCAGGCAGTGAGGCGATCACAACAGCCAGGAAACAAGCAATACTGCTACTTCACTGAACATTACAGACGTCTAAAAACAACAAGTAGGTCGTAAGTCACGCATGTGCTGGTGCACAAGTCATTCTAATATTGATGATCTTTATGCCTGACACACAGTGCCCATTCCATCTGTCCCTTTAGAATCAACATAGCTATTCAATGTGCAACATTTTTATTCATACCTGACTGTTCATCGTCCCAAGTCTATTTCTTGAAGCAGACGGAATAACCTAGACACCACAAAAATGCAGAGCAGCGTTTCGGCACCTCTAAGCCCCGCGACAGGCGACCTGATTGTCGGCGAGCCCGGTCAGAGCTGCATGCAGATGAGGACGCCGCGCCGACAGGCCGTCTGTCCCGGCCTCAGGCGGGCCGGCGGCCGCTGGCGGCGCCCGGCCGCTCACCAGGCCGCAGTTGATGGAGATGCCCTCCTTGGCGCGGTCGCCGGTGGCGCCGGTCCTCTTCAGCCGCTCCGAGCCGGCCAGGTCGACAAAGTGGAACTTGGCCGAGAGCGTCTCGAACTCCATCGGCTGGTCGCCGCCCTCGCTGCTGACGCCATCGCCCGACTCCGTCTCCCCGGCGAACCCCTGCGGCGCCCGGACCAGGTCAGCACTGCCCCAGCATCAGGTCAGCACCGCGCAAGGGATCGGGTCACACCACCCACAGGGGTCAGGTCGGCGCCGCCCCGGGGCCAGGTCAACACCGTGTCCGGGGTCAGGTCACGCCAACCACAGGGGTCAGGTCAGCATCGCTCCAGCGTCAGGTCAACACCGCGTCTGGCGTCAGGTCACATTACCCAAGGGGTCAGGCTAGCACCGCCCAGCGTCAGGTCAACAACGCGCCCGGGGCCAGGCCACAGCACCCCAGGGGTCAGGCCAACACCGCGTCCAGGGCCAGGTCACAGCACCCACTGGGGCCAGGCCACAGAGCCCCAGGGGTCAGGTCAGCACCGCCCAGCGTCAGGCCAACAACGCGCCCGGGGCCAGGTCACAGCACCCCAGGGGTCAGGCCACAGAGCCCCAGGGGTTAGGTCAGCACCGCTTCAGGGACAGGTCACCACAGCCCCAGAGATTACGTCAGCGTCATCTCAGCGGTAAGGCCAACATCGCCTCAGCGTTCAGGTCATACAGTCCTAGTTGCGAGGAGACAACCCTCCAGGGGTCGGGATCCGATGACCCTCTGCCGGCACTAATCGCCGACTCAGCCCTTGGAAGACAAACAACACCTGCTGTCTACTCAAACTGCCGGAAGATAAGCGATGAAATTAGTTGCTCAGTTGGTTACATTTCCACGTGGAAGAAGCAACGCCGATGGTAAACTAGGCGTCAAATATGCTTAAAATTGTAACATCACTTCAACGTTCTACAAACATTCAAAATTCAAAGTACCCAAATATATCGTCGTTTAAGCGGTAATGCATTTCGCGAAGCTTAAGGAAAGGCGACTACGAAATAAAAGGAGGAAAGAAAAAAGTGACTGTTCTCCGGAAGCACGGCGTTCCAGGTATTCAAGACCTTCTGTACAAACCTCGACGATTTCCGTGGCAGCATCAGTCAGGATTTTTTCAAGGGAAGTCAAAAGGCTCAAAAGCTTATAAATATGCAAAACATATGGTTGCTGAACTCGGTTGATGACTAAAGGAAAAAATGATAGGGAGAAAGGACATGGTCAACTGATCCCTCTCAGCCTACCTTGGCCATACTACTGGACAAGACGTTGGAACACTTCAAAGATGTTAATTCTTGGCTGCACTCGGACAAACTGACATTGCAGCATTCAAATCGATGTCGAAAAGCACTATCATAAAAAATTCAGTTCGTCACCAATGCCTTTCAAGTCAATTTATTTCAACAAAACCTCTTACGTTTTGTGTTAAGAGATCCGAAGGACTGCAAGACATGGCAAGTTCCGCGACGAAATTCGAACAACAAAAATACTCCGTCCATTGCTTTCTCTGACACGGCAGCTACACTCCCTATGCATAAAATATATCCCAAAGTGTGTATGCAACTTTAATAAATCTGCAACGAACCCACCGCAAAAACGCGTGACGATATCGAGCTTAACACCAGCCCCATCACTCTCCGGCGATTTACAAAAAAATGACGGCGCTTCGCGCGACGCCAAAATAAAAATACTCGCGCCAAAACAGTTTGTCACCAATGCGCCAGAAACGAAACATGGGCTTCTGCTTTTAACTTAACTTTTTTATCTTAACTTGTTTACAACCAGCTCATATAACTAACGATGGCAAGAACTGACCAGTGTAATACTCGTAATAGATGGGGCCCCCAAGCTACTAAATAACGAGGGCAGGACAACCGCAGCGCTAAAGGCCGCAGCCATGGCTCGGGATTTCCGAAAATTCTTGGGGTTCACATTCCGGTCGGTTTCTTCCCACTCAATGACACAAGCCCAATGTTCAAATCTTTGAATATCGGGGAGCCCCCACCCCCTTGGGATCGCCAGCCATGCCTGCAGCACTAACATTTCGACTGAGAGCATCTTTCCAACGGAAATCCAGGCGGCACCTTGAAGGGGCCTCGTTACGAGCGGTAGATCACGGAAAGAGCACTGAACAGGAGCGGAGTCAAATGTTCAAAGTGCTGATGTTGCCGGGAGCAAATTCTGTTCCATTCTTTTCATGCAGTGCTACGGTACAATGCTAAATTCCAGGATTAGTGGTGTTCAGGGACGCAGCCAGCATTTTCTTCAGGGGGCGGGGGCGAAGCTCAGTGTGAACTGAAATCGTACGAAAACTGCCTGCCGGGAAAACGATGTGCAATGGTTTTCACAAGAAACGAGAGCCTGGTAGAGGGGGGAGGTCCGGGCCCCCGCCCCTTTGTCTGCGCCTGTGGTGGTGTTGTATCTGCACCCACAAAAATCCGGGTGGTTCCCTCCCTGATGGACGTGGGCAGAAAAATCGGCACAAAATCGTAATATGCCCTTTAACGATTTCGAAAAAAAAATAAAGTTTCAATATTTGTGCGTGCCCCGCCTGATGGGGGCGAGGGACGTTTCGTGCTCAGCCATGGCAGAATTTAACACTGAGTCCATAAACTTCGATGTTTCCTCACTTTTAATCCGTGGATGGGGCGTTGCACTGTAGGTTCCGAACTTGGCTTACTCCCAGGATAATGGGTCTTCGGGATTACACGGGTTCCATATCAGTGGAAGATGTCAGATGGGACCTAGCTCAAAATTTCGGATATTTTTTAATCTGGACAAAAAAAAGCATATTTTAAACCACCTCCAAATTCGCGAGGCGAATGCGAACCCAACTTTTAACGCCCCAGATATCTCCTGCCACTCACCGACCCAATACACAATAACGCGTCTCCGTTTCTTATGACACACTGTATGCCTATTTAATACCTACACGAATGCTTCCCAGTAAAAACCTAAGCTTGTTGTCATCAGGCCCCGTGAACCTAAGGCCGAGGTCATCAGCGCTCCCATCCCAGACTACTCACACTGTCGGCGCGCGCCACGCGCATCTGTTTGATGATCAGCGTGAAGATGGCGTGGCTGCGGCTGCTCTGCACGTTCATCTGCGTGCTGGCCGTGGTGCGGCTGAGCGCGCCCACGCGCAGGCACTTGAGGCAGTCCTCGGCCGACGTCACCGCCCGTGACGTCACGCCCAGCGTGTAGATGCCGCCGCCGGCGTCCTCGTGGATGCGGATGTTGGACTTGCGCCCCTGCGACGGAGACGGCAGTCAGCCAGCTCGGCCTGGTCGAGGTGTGGAATCAGGGCTATTGCCTTCCAAGCGATTTTTGGTGCCGACGACCAACGACGGGAAAGCTCGTGCGCTTGCGTGCAGCAACCTCACCGGACATCGCACAAACGCCATAAAAACGTTCGACGGCCTGAATGGCCGTTTTTTGGCCGCCAAAGTGGACGGAGAAAATGTCCATTATGGCCGACATCTTTATCGTTGACTTGTTAATGGGGCCGTTTCTGCCCGAATACAATGGGAACCGATGAGCCGGCTCGTCTTTTCCTTCCCGAACGTTCACGGACAAAAGCCCGTTTACGGGGGCAGACAGGGCGTGCCCTAAGCTGACCCCGTTTGCTTCAATGAAGCGGCCAGCCGGCCGATCATTCTTCCCCACTAATTAACGCGGCAAGCCTGACCGACAAGCGTTCAGCGTGACAGTCGTGCTCTCCACAGCCGTCCGACGCAGGGCCGCGCCCCGCCCTCCCGCTGCCCGCGACCCCGGCAGCCCCAGCGGCCAGAACTGACCCTGTTGGCGCCCGACTGGTCCAGCAGGTCGATGATCTCCTCGTTGTAGAGCTCCATGAACTGGGCGCTGACTTTGAAGTCGGCCGGCGGCTGGCCGGCCTGGCGGGCCGCCTCCTGCCGCTCGTGGATGCCGCGGAACAGGTGGTCGACGGCGCGCGGGATGATGCCCACCGTCTCCGGGCCGGTGTCCACCTCGAAGCCCGTGCCCATCGTGTAAGTCTTGCCGGAGCCGGTCTGTGGGAGAGGGGGACGCCGGCCAGTGAGCGGCAATCGCCGGGGGCTGGCACAGAGTAGGCTGCTCACCCAAAGGAGGCGGGGGGGGGGGGTAACCTGCGTACGCTTGCAAAAGAGGTCGTCGAGGGGCTGATCATTGCGCAAGCTGCCCTGCTTTCGAGCAGGGCAAACAGACAAAAGGCATCAGAAGAACAGCTGAAACAGGCACCCCCGTTAGATCGGCAGTCAGCCGGGGCACGCTGGACTTCCAGCGCTCGAGCTAACCACTCGGCGTACCGGGCACGCCTGTCGACGCGCTCCCACGCTCGTTTGTCCACGCGCGCCTCGGCCGGCGACTTTCTCCGCCTCCCACAATCACGGCGCCGGATCTGTTTCACCGCTCAGAGCCGGTGAGCTGGCGCCGGCTGGCTCCGCGCCGGAGCCGGCGTCCAGCGCGGAGCCAGGCCGGTGACCGCCACCGCCGGCACGGCCGGCCACGCGGCTCTCACGGCAGGACGACCGGGCCTCGGCGGGCGTCCCGCGCGCCGACGGCCGACCGCGGCTTAAATCACGGCCTGCCGCCCAGTCAGAGGTCAGGGGACCCGGTCAAAGGCCGGCGGCAGGCCTCCGTCCGCCGTGGCGTGCCGTTATCGCCGACAAGACCGGCGCCGACAGCGTCCATCCGTCCATCCGGATGTCCAGCCATCGACGGCAGAGACCGGGACAGGCCGCACGTCTACGTCCAGCCACGGGCCGGCGAGCCGTCCTCTGCAGAGGTCGGCTCGCGCCCTGCCGTCCGCAGGTCGGCCGTTCCCGTCGCGAGCGTAACAAACGAGAAACCAAAACCGATCGGGGCAGCAGCATTTCTTTTTACAACCTCCGACGAACTGCAACACCGTAAAAACACACGGCAGCCATAGGTGCGGAAACCGGAAGTCATGGGCCATGCGGAACGCCTTCGCTTTGCTTTTAAAACAAAATTTGTGATGCTGCACGAAATGGTAGCATCAAACTCTGCAAGGGCCCATCATTTCAGACATTTCTTCCGGCCTTCTCTCGTGTGACAAACGCGGCTGACAGGGGAAACAAAACCAAACAAAACATCAACAAAGTCCACAGAGACAATCGCAGGGATCGGACAGGTCTGGGGTGACGTCAAGAGGGGCGAACCGTTGGAAAAAGAACCACATTAAATCGCGTGGGACGAAATGCCTGTCAACTCATGGTCGCGTTATGAAGCGGCATCCTGCGCACACCGACGAGAGTAGGTCAGCGACACACACTCTCTTCGCCCAGAACGCACACAAAATATGCGTAGGCACGTCTACGCAAAAGAATCCAGCCTCGGGTGACACTTGACGTGAACGCGGTTTCCAGCACGCCGCGCGTACGAAGCCGCGCCGTTTTGTCGCAGCCGTCCACGGCCAGCCCGACGGCCGGCCCGGGGCGGACTGAGGAACAAAAAACCCGCCAAGCCGCGGCCCTGGCCGGCGGCTGGCGCGCCACACGCGCCTCGGAGCGGCTCCGTTCAGAGGTGCCGCCCTGCCGCGCCGCCGCCGCCGCCGCCGCCGCCGCCGGAGCGCCGCGCGGAGCCGACCCGCCACGCTCCCACGCAGCGTCGCCGTCGACGCATCGACCGTCGCCGGCGGCGGACGCCGGGAGGCTGGGTCATCAGCCCCGCGAGACGGACGGAGCGGAGTCGCTCCAGCGCGACTGCGGCAGACGGTGGCCGCACCGGCGCCGCGTCCAATGACGTCATGTCGACACGCTTGTAAACACGGCCGGGCTCGTTAGGCGCGTGAGCGGCGCTCCCCCGGCTGCCCAGACGTCCATCACGGGCACCGGCTGCTGACGGCGGCCGCGGCCGGCGTACAGGGGCAGCTGATGGCCCGGCAGGTCAGGGGGAGCTGGTAGTCCGGGACGTCAGGAGGAGCTGACGGTCCAGGACGTCAGGGGAGCTGATGCTGATGGTCCCGGACGTCAGGGGAGCTGACGGTCCGGAACGTCAGGGGGAGCTGACGGTCCGGGACGTCAGGGAGAGCTGACGGTCCGGGACGTCAGGGGGAGCTGACGGTCCGGGACGTCAGGGGGAGCTGACGGTCCGGGACGTCAGGGGGAGTTGGTGGTCCGGGACGTCAGGGGGAGCTGATGGTCCCGGACGTCAGGGGAGCTGACGGTCCGGAACGTCAGGGGGAGCTGGGACGTCAGGGGCTGACGGTCCCGGGACGTCAGGGGGAGCTGACGGTCCGGGACGTCAGGGAGAGGTGGTCCGGGACGTCAGGGGGGGCTGACGGTCCCGGACGTCCGGCTGGAGATGGTGTTGCGGAAAGTCGGCAAAGGTAGCTGGCGGACCGGACGTCAGACTGGGGTCCCGGTATTTTCTCGTCGTTTACCAACGGTTGGCTGCCCCGGCGCCACACACTGATCACTCATCACCAGACACTTCTCAACAGCCCGTGCACGACAAGGAACAGTGGTCAGATCAGCCCCTGATGTCCCTCATCGCTCCGCCAGCAGCCTTTCCGTCAAATCGCAAACCACGGCCATGCTGATCCCACCACGTCGGCCTGCCGCTCTCGCGGCATTGATCACGTATACAAACACAGCTCGATCGAACAGCCAATCTGGCGGCCGACACAACACACGTTACGCGGTCCGACGAGACGGCAGACAAAACACCAATCGCCCGGGTGACGACAGCCCGCTTCTCCCAGCCCGGTCCTTCATTACCGACCAGAACAGGCCGAGCATTGTCCCCGGAACAAAGCCCTCTAATTTTCGCCACCGTACCGGTCACGTGGCCGCCCCCGGGTGGCGGGCCCGCTACGGCTGCACGCCGCAGCGAAGATCAATAGCCCGGGTACGAGATCCAGCGAGATCCGCCCCCTCCGTTACGGCCGGACACAACAAAACACGGCCGCCGGCCGCCCCCGACCGGGGCCACATCAAACGCCGCGCCGGCCAGACGGCCAGGCGCGCGGGCGAGTCCACCCGAGCCGCGGGGGAGGACCAGTCAGGTGCGCCGCCGCCGGCCCGCAGGCCACCGTGCGTCGTCGCCACGGTGTAATTTGTGACGGTTTTCGGCTGCGCCGCGGTCCTGCCTTCAGGGCCAATCACAAAAACGGCGCCACCGCGGCGTTTCGGCATCAGATGGTCGCAGCTGGTGCGGTCATGCGGTACGTTTTTCCTTCCCACGCGACGCGAGGCCCCTGCACGGGTCTTTAAATCGGAATCAGCACCGCCACGACGGAGCTATTGGCCCGGCCTAGGTGTGCGGGCGGCTTGTTGATCGAAAATTAGCCGCGTCGTTAATGCCGATAGGCACATATTCGACCGCCCAATGGACCTCTCCGTAGTATGCAGATCCCGGCTGCATACAGTTAGCGTAAACGACCGCACACAGCTATGCAAACCGGACCGAAGTATGCATAAGGCGGTCCGGCATCGCGCCAAATACAGACGGTGCCCCGCACGCCACCCGACTCCGGGGAACGCTGGGAGGCCCGAGCTGATCGGCCCACTGACGTCACGGTCAACCATCCTGCTGCTGACGCGGGAGGGCACCCAGCGACCGCGCAGCAAGACCTTTTAACTGATGTCAGAAACGGCCGTCCTGCTGCTGTTGACGCAGGACGATATCCATCGCAGACACAGTACGGCACAAATGACGCCCCTGACAGACGTCCTGCTGCTGACGTCGGGACGGCATACACCGCTGAGGCGGCAGGCGGTCGAGGCGAGTCGCGGTTAATGGGGGTCGCGTGCCGGCCGCGGGCGGACAGCTGGATTACACGGCTCCAGACTGGATTATAGCCGCCGCCGCGGGCATGGATCGATGAACGTCAGCTGACGGTCCTACTGCGGAGTCGCCAGTTGGGAGCTCGCAGTGCTCCGGAGTCATCAGCTGGGAACCCGCATTGTTGAGGAGTCGTCGGGTGAGAGCTTGCAGTGCTCCTGAATCGTCAGCTGGGAGCTCGGAGTGCTCCGGAGTCGTCAGCTGAGAGCTCGCAGTTATCAGCTGAGAGCTCGTAGTGCCCTAGGGTCACCAGCTGATTGTCGGCAGTGTTTCGAGCATTTATCCGGCAATCAGACGTGTTGTGGTGTAATCAGTGAACCGCTGGCCGCACTTTGCCTTTTGGTCTGCCTCTGTCAGGAGCTGCCCGGTCCAGTTTGATAATTAGACCCACTCCAATTTCCCTACGAGACAACGGACGCCTTTACCTTCCTATTCCTCCGCGGTGGCCGCCGGGGAGTTTTGCCTCGGCCCGCCACCACGAGCCTGGTCAAGCACACCGTCCCGCCACAACAGCCACGTGGGCAGGGCGTGCCGTCGGCCGAGACAACACGGCCCTGCGGGACGGACTGTCGCGGACTGCCGGGATGGGCTGCCAGCCGGCTCCAGCAGCCGCCGCCAGCACGCGTCCCTGCCGCCCGCCGCAGGCCGCCCGCAACCAACCCGCAGCGCGGCGTGCGGCCGACCTTGCACGCATGGTGTCACATTACGACCCCGACGAGGTGCGTCGACTGACGCCGGCGGCGCCCGCACGACAACCCACCTGTCCGTACGCCAGGATGGTGGCGTTGTAGCCCTCCAGGCAGCCCTCGACCAGCTGCTCGGTGCTCTGGCTGTAGACGTCCTGCTGGTCCGAGTCCATGTCGAACATGTAGTCGTAGGTGAAGGCCTTGTCTGACCCCAGCCAGACCTGCGGTTCGCCAGGGGTCACCGAGGTGCAGACCCGACACATGTCGATCTTCTCTCGGGAGATCAGCGGCCGGATCCTGCGGCAGAGGGCAGCGTCAGCAGCGGAGCATGCCAAGCGGCCGCTTCGCGCCGCCCACGCGGGCCGCTGTGAAACACGACCGAACTTAGCCTTGAGCAAGTGTTTACATACGGTAAGCGGAGACGACATTGTCAAGGTATGTGCACGGTAAGAGGAGAACGGTGTCACATGTTGTTATTACGCAACGAGAGGCATTTGTAAGGCGTCTTTTTTGGCCCGTTTCCCTACTGAGCGGGGCGCGGATTACAGCTGGCACAAAGTGAGCCGGACCGGCGGTGTGGTAACCGTGCCGGCCGCGCCCTGATCCCCACCGGCGTCCATTAGCCGGCCGTCTCCGCGGTCCCGATCGCGGCGGATTAGGATGACGCTGGGCGCGACCCCGCGTCGCTCCGGGACCGCCGCCGGCAGACGGGGCGGCGCCGGCCGCGGCCGCGTTCCGTCCAGGCTCGGGCTCCAGCAGAGCGGCCGCCGGCGGCGCCGATCGGGCGTCGGGCCGCCGCGGCCGGACGGCGTTTTTATCCCGGTCGGACGGCGTCTGCCGGCCTCAGCCGTCGCGCGGGACGCGGCCTCCTCAGTCGGACCAAAGATCCCGCTTCTAGCCGGGACATGTGTGACCGGATACCGGATACCGGCCGCTTCCGGTCACGGTCGGGCCGCCGGTGGGCGCCGGTCGACCGTACCGGGCGGCCGCCGTCGAACGCAGCCCGCCCCGCCCCCGGCCCTGAGGGCGTGCCGGCCGGCCGGCCATGCACGCGCCCAAGGCTACGGCCGGGGCGGCGGCGGAACCCGGCAAGGCGCAAACACGGCCGCCGCCGCTCTCCTCGCTCGGACCAAGCCCGCCAACGAGCAGGGAGAAGGCCGGGTATCCACGCCGGGCACACCGCAGCGCTCCCGGTCCGAGACTCCACGGACACGTCGGACGGCGGCGACAGCGGCCTCCGGGCCGAGGTGATTGTGCTGCCCACGCGCTGTCCACCGCTTCAGGTGTCCTCGACTCGAGAGCTCTGAGTGACAGCCGCGGCCAGCCGAGGCGCGCCACCAGTGACTCCATCCAGCGATCCGATTGTGTAACCGCAGCATTTGTCAATGTGTACGGACGTGACTTTTCGGCTAACTGCCGACGGTGTCCTAACAAACCCTAGATCGGAACCCTCAATGGCCATGGCTGCGTTTCCTCACGTACACACTCTGTCATGGAGATCCTCAATCGCAATCACCGGCCATTCCCCAATCAGACCCGTTTCCCCCGAACTGCAGCGGCCATTTGTCACAGGTGTGCGCGCGCGGCCCGCGAGCCAGAGGTGCGTCCGCGCCGGCCGCGGCCGCCGGCCCAGCCGGGGTAAACCCTGCCGGGCGGGCACGCGCCGGCCGGGCGGCGCGGCGTGGCGCAGCGGCGCGCCGGAACCCGGTCCGCCGCGCCACGCGCCGCCGACCGGTCGGCGTCTGGCCGCCGCCCGAAAAGGTGCGTCGCTCATGGCTCGGCGTCACACAATGGGCGCTGAAGGTCCGCGCCACGGCCCCGCGCGCGGCTCGGCTCGGCTCGGCTCGGCTCGGCTCGGCCCAGCTGTCGACCGCGGGGCTTCGGCTCGGCGTGTGGAGGATACGGCCGGCGTACGGTCGGCGCGGTGACCTCTGAGGAGTCGGGCCGCGTTTTTGTCTGACCCCGTCCCCGCCACAAACAGGCAGCGCGTGAGGCGGCGGCGCACGCCCGCGTCGCCGCAAGCCGCCACTTCCGCGCTGATTAGCCGGTCACCCCTGGAGTCTGGCGCGGACGCCGCGACGACGCAGGAGGTACCCGCGCCGACCGTCCCGTCGCAGCTCCGTGTGTCCGGTACCACACGCAGGTCCGCGTGTGGTAGACGCGCGTGTTCCGCGCCTCAGCCGGCCGTCCCGTGTCAGACACGGAGGCGCCTCCCGTGCCAGACACGCAGGCGCCGGCTGATTCGGCGCCGACCAGCTGGCGGGAAGTCGCAATTTTGGCGCGCTCTGCGTCACGCGTCGGCCGGTCGCGGAGTGTCGCCGGTGCGGCTCCGAGCGTCAGCCGGTAGCACGTGTCGTCAACGCCGCGTCGGACGTTGCCTAAGTTTAAAGGATTGATGGTAGCTTGGGAAGTGGTCCGACTGCGTTGCCGCGCGAGGCCCTTCAGACGGTCCATCGATCACGATTGAAAGTATTCCCCACGAGAAACAAGATTAGCCGCCAGGATTACCAGCCCTCCGCGCCATACCAGTCGTCGAGGATCTGTTGAGACAGAGAGGGTGGGCAGACACTTCACGACAGGTTATGTCTCGCAGTGATAAAACCTCCGGAAAACTGCGCCACAAAACGTTCCATGATGCCATTCAGTGACAGCAGCAATAACTCGCGAGACGGAGCCGTGCCGCCCATTATGCAGAAGCCCGCCCATGACAGGGCCGTAACACGCGCTGTGAAGTGCCCATGACCCAGAGGACGTCCTCATGGCCGATCCGCCGACCGCCGGAGATCCGGTGCAGCTCGGCAGCGCCGCAGAGGCCGCGTATTCATGAGCCGCACTGCAGGCTTCCGAGCACACGCGGCAAGTGCGCCAGTCGGCCGCAAGGTCAGCCGAGCGGCGCCGGCCGACGCGCGCCAGGCCCGCTCATGAGCGCATGCCTGCCGACTTCCGTCGCCGGTCCTTATAGGGCGTGAGAGCCGGCGGCGGCTGCCGCGTCCGGCCGCCCGGCGCTGGGAAGGTCGGCGAACGCCGCCAGAGTCAGACCGGGCCGAAGAGATGACGGTCCAGGGGCCGAGGCGGCGGCGACACCGCACGCGCGCCGGAGGCCAGCCGGCCGCGTCCTAAGCTGCGGCACACCTGACGCGGGGAGGCCAGGCCGGGGCCGCGCCGGCCGGCCGCTGAACCGGCGCTCCATTAGCGCGCAGATGGCCGGCGGCGGCGCCGCGTCGGCCGGCGGAAGCGACACCATACGTCTTGCGGTCGCGGCCGTCAGCCGGCCGCCGCCCGCCGTCGGGGTGGTCCGGCGGCGGGTCGCCGCCGCCGGCCGCCTGACCGGCCGACGCCGCGCCGTCTGCCGCGCCGGTGACAGCCCGGCCGACGGCAGCGATGGATGGCCGGCCGGGCGGCGGCGGCGCTGCCCGGTCTCCGCCGACCCGGCGCCTCACGAGACGCGCAATACGCCCCCGCCCGGCTCGAGCGGGAACTAGTTTGCCCCCGCGCGACCACCTGCGCAGATGGAGAGAGCGGCGACCGGAGCCGGCCGTTCAATAATGAACCGGCGCGCCGCATCAAACATGCACGAGGACACGTGCCGATGCACCATCTATCAGAACTGCCGCACAAACAGTCTGACGACCACTGTCAACATACGCGCGTACAGTATGCGAAAGAGAGCTACAGAACCCGTAGTGACAATCCGGCGACTGCGTGAGAGCGTCCGGCTCCCGCTGCCGAGCACGTCTCCCCGCCGGCGGCCGTCCGCGCCGCCGCATTCCGCCGCATTCCGTCGAATTCCGCATAAGTCCCGGCAGAAGCCAGCCGCGCCGCCGCCGGCGATCATTACCGGCGACGGCGCGGTTTCGCCGTGATTTCTCCCCGGCCGACCGCCGCCGGCCCGGGGCACCTGCTCTGCTCTCACGGGGCGGCAGCCGTCCGGCCGCGGGCCTGCCGTGGTGCGGCCGCAGCCCAGCGGAGGTACGGGCTCCGCCGCTGCCGCCGGACCTATTTAGGGCGGCTGTAACCGGACCCCGCCCCACGGGTCAGCCGGCCCACCCAGCGGGCCGGGTCAGCGGCCGGGTCGGCGTCCGGTGGCCCCGGCACGGCGGCAGGGCGGCAGGGCGGCAGCGAACAGGCCGCCGGCAGAACCGACCAAAGACGCAGCGGGGCGCCCAGCGAGGCAGCTTGAAGGACGGAGAAACTGTGGCTAAACTTACAGCCAGCCGGTCCATACAGGGCGTCGCAAAAGAAATAAATCTATCAATCAACGCTCCGGACAAGCGCTCCTTAACTAGAAATGTCACATTTGATAAACGTCTTGATCCGGGGAAAGAGCCGCAGTCTAGACGCTTGGCAAATATCCCGAAGGAAAGAAGTCCTGTAATATTTCATTCGGAGCAGAGCAGACTGCACAAATCATACAAAGTTAAAAAGCTCTCTCCCAGGAACACGCCAACAAATGGTCAGCGCACGGCCAAACCAAATGACACCACCGTCCCGTGAGATCGAATTCCTTGACGCACGGTCTCCGAACTGTGTGTCCCCGTTCTCCAGCATGCCTAAAAAGCCATCAGCCAGATATCCCAGTCACGGATAGCTCACGAACGCTAGCCATGAAGCGTGTGAATGCAGAAAACTTCGACTTCCTGTCCAACGTTTTCAGTTGCCACAAATACCAACGCCATACCCTGCATGGCAATCGCATGAGTCAGAAATGCGATGTGCGGATAGAAGCTCTGAAAACGCTACGCCATTTCACTCGTGGAATCAAGGCTCTAAAACGGCTCACAAATTCCCTGAAACAGCGCTCGTAAAGTACACGAAACGAGCTCCGCCACGTTCAACTACAGCCAAGCAGCCCTCGAACAGACGACAAACTCCTGACCTCGCGACTCGGCACCTCATAACGAGTCACTTCACCGGCACAGCCGCCGCCCGCCCGCGGAGGCCAAGAGAGAGCCAGGCTCCCACGGAGCGCCGGAAACTGAACGAACCCGGAGAACGGGGCAGTGGAGACAGCAACGGTCGTGCGAATCGAGGCCTCCGTCTTTCCGACATCGGAGTATGATGGCTTGACGGCGCCGTCCCGGCCCGCCGGCCCGTCGTCTGGCTCGCGGCGACAGCCGGCCGTCCGCCCGGCTCGGAATCGATGGCCAGATCTGCGCCGGCGACGTACACGAGCGAGACCGTCGGCCGGCGGCGGAGGGAGACTTCGGGCGGCGGCGCGGTGTCAGCTGACGACGGATCAGCGCCGCCCGGGCTGGTAACGCCAGATTGCCGAGTGGCTTCATCGGCCCGGCAAGCGGCGGGGGGGGGGGAGGAATGCCTCGTCGGCGCCGACGCCGGGAGGAGCAGTCTCGTCGACGTTCGCCTGGACCAGAGATGACGAGGGATACGACAGCACCTGAGCCAGCCAAACAGTGAAGGACTGCAGGGGAGGAGACACGCGACAATAGAGGAGTGGGACGAGAGGAGCAGAAAGAGGACAGAAAGGGAGGCAAGCGGCAAGAGGAAAGCGAGGAAAAGCTGTAGCAGGTAGGACATGGGGTGCGCCGTCGTCGAGTTCAAATGACGCCCCAGAGAGGGGGAGGCGCAAGCAGAAATAGTGCGCCATGCGTAATGCAGAAGCGGGTAATGGAAACAGACATTACACATGGAGTAGAGAGAGCCAGGAGAGAGGCGAGAGACACAGAGAGGTATGCGGGGCCGCCGTAACCGCAAACAACCCCGACTGCAGATCAGACCGCACTTCAGACATTTGCATAATCGAATGTGGGCGCCGGCTTCGCTGCAATTGTAAACAACGGAGCCTTGGCTCTAATCGGCATGCAAATTTATTTTACGGCGGCAGGCCGTAATGACGTCATGGGGCGCAGATCTTAATTACTGGCACCTTCCGATTGATTGGGCGCGGTGCGCAAACACGACACGGCGCAATCGGCGCGCGCCGCCCCTGGGGCCGACCGTGCGTGCCGGCACGCCGCCGTGCCGCCGGCCGACGGCCCGCTCCGCCCTCCGCCGACGGCCGGAGCTCAACGGCTCCCCGGAACTGACCCCGGCCGGCCCTGACCGGCGAGAAGGCGGCGGACTCGCCCTCAGGGCGACTGTCCAGCGCCGGGCCGGCCGGCCGGCGGTTCGGCGGCGGTCCAGCACACCGGGGCAGTCTCAGTGTTAGCCGGGACGGTCCCACCTCACACCCCAGCGTCAGCCGGTACAGTTCCGCCACATCCCAGCCGCTCTCCACGGCAGCGTCGGCGGTGGTCCAGCGGACCAGGCCAGCCTCGGACGGTCCCACTTCATACCCCGGCCACCCTCCACGGCAGCTGTCCAGCGGACCAGGCCAGCCTCAGACGGTCCCACTTCATGCCCCGGCTACCCTCCACGGCAGCGGTCCAGCGGACCAGGCCAGCCTCAGACGGTCCCACTTCATACCCCGGCCACCCTCCACGGCAGCGGTCCAGCGGACCAGGCCAGCCTCAGACGGTCCCACTTCATACCCCGGCCACCCTCCACGGCAGCTGTCCAGCGGGCCAGGCCAGCCTCAATGTCAGCCGGCTCGGCCGCCGCTCCGCGGAATATTGATCGCCATCAGCCTCCGCCGGCCGCCATAAATATCCCAGTCGGCACCGGCTCGGCACGCCGCTAACAATTACTCCGCCACGCCGGGACGGCGGAACAAGCTCCGCGAAACGTGGCCGGAGGCGTCCCTCTGTCCCCAGCCGGCCCGATCCTCGGCTGTGAGACGAGAGGTAAGAGGCAATAAGCCACACGCTCTCCCGGCAGGCGCCGTAGTGAAGCGGCAACGGCGCAGTGCCGGGTGTTGTCTTGTCTCAGTCTTGTCAAGTGATGCAGACGAGCAATGGGCAAAGCGTCGCCGTCGGTTTCGGGCGTGAGCTACCTCGGACACGAGCGCCGACCCGTGCGGCACGCCTAGGTATTAAGGCAGAGCTGAGAGCCTGGGAGCCCACACAGGCCTTCTCAGCACTTGAGACACAGGGGAGGCCATCCAGCCAGCTGATGACTCTTGAGACGTCCGCCAGAGGAGCGGCACCGGCCAGCCTCCGCCCTGGTGAGGTCACCATCTGACGACCGCCAGAAAGGACACCACACCGGCGCTCCTTCAGCCACCCCCGCTACCCAACTCCACACTGTCTTTTTGGTGCTCACGGCACAAAGGCAGTATCTTAAGTCACCTGAGCAATGAGCACCTTTCAGGCTCCCGTCGCCAGCGTCGGGTACCGTTTCATCAGATAGTCGCCGCTTCACATGACGCCCACACCGGTAACCGGAGACGGCGGCGGCTGGCAGGGGCGCAGCCCCGTCCGCCGGTCCCGACAGTCCTCCTCTCTCGGCTCTACGCCTGAGGCCGCCGGTCCGGACCGTCTGCTGGCTGAACACCTGGGACCGCTGGTTCGTCTCCGTCTCCCGGCTCTACACCTGGGACCGCTGGTCCGTCTCCATCTGCGGGCTGTACACCTGAGGCCGCCGGTCCGGACTGTCTCCAGGCTGTACACCTGAGGCTGCCGTCTCCCAGCTGTACACCTGATCCGTCCCCCCGGTTGTACACCTGCCTCAGCCCGCCCCACCCAGTGACATCACGCCGTGCCAGCGCGGTTTTTGCCGGCCGGCTATCAGGCAAACATCGCCGGCCGACACCCGCTGCCGCCGCCGCCGCCGCTGAACGCTCACACGGCATCTCCGGCCGGCCGCCCCCTTGAGGCTCCCAAGACAAGGCCGCCCTCCCTGTCCCGCTCCGGGCTATGCTGCTGCCTGCAGCCGTACATAACAGTCACCCGCAGGGCATCTCAGAGCTTCTGACACGATGGAGGGGCCGAAAAAACTTGTGACATGTTGAGATTAACGATGCTCTGCCTCCCCTGTCCAATTTTATTGTTCCTTTCCTTGGTCTTTTATTTTTTGAACGATCAGTACAACTGCGGAGTAATGCCACTCACCATAACCAAAACTAAGCACCTCTGCTCATTTTACAGCGCGATCAATGTTACCAGTCCCACCAAGCTAGCCCTCATAACACCACCAATCCCACCAATCTAGCGCACACGCAGGCGAGGGCGTCTCCCGGGGCTCCCAGCCACGCAGACTCCGAGGAGCTCCGAGTGCGTGTGACGCTCGGCTCCCGGCCGCCGGCCGGTCATTGCCCCCGTCCAGACGGACCGCCCCCGGCAAGCGTGCCACCGCCGAGCCCCCCCCCCCTCCGGCTGAGCGGCGGCGGTGTCGCCTGCCAGACGCGCTGATGAAGGACGTCATTACGCCAGATCAGAGGCGGAGACAGACGCGGACACGCGCCGCGCCCGCACGTCTGCCGAGCTGGGGACAGAGCCAAGCCCCGCCGACTCCCGGAGAGAACCTCGACTGGGGACGGACCCTGGCCCCGCCGGTCTCTCCATTGTCACAGAAAAGCTCTCCTGGGAGGCGGACCCCTGGCCCACTGGACTTTCAAGTTCTCTGATGAAACAAAGGATGGTTCGGGAGCTCGTAACTAAGGGTGGTTCGGAAGCTCGTAACTAAGGATGGTTCGGGAGCTCGTAACTAAGGATGGTTCGGGAGCTCGTAACTAAGGATGGTTCGGGAGCTCGTAACTAAGAATGGTTCAGGAGCTCGTGACTCCAGACGGCCATCTCCCCGCCCAGAGTGGATCCAGTCCGCGCCGGCGCGGGCGGGCCCGCTGAGAGGATCAGAGCCGACTCGAGTGTTGGCTGAGCGATTGAGACGCGATGGGCGCGGGATCAGCTCCGCCCGGGCCAGGGTCGGTCCGACCGGTCGCCGGCGCCGCCTCCTGCTCACACTGGCTCCAGTGTTTGATCTCCCGAGTGGAAGGCTGGTCTCGAAACTCGAGCGGGCTCGATCCACGGAGAACAATCTGAATAATGTCATTTAAACAAAGGGACATCACAAGTAAAGGGTGCGCTGAAAGGACAGACATTACAAAGCATCACTTGCACGTACCGCATTTTCAGTGCCCTTCGGTTTGATACCTTCACGCAAGAAAACCCTTCTATTTACTTACGTGTTCTCTCCTAGGCGACATCCGAACAATGGGTGTCAAGCTTTCGGCTTTTATCTCGTCGACCCTCAGAGCCATTAACTACAAACTCGCCCCATAATACCAACCGTGTTACAAAACTCGGCTGGAGATCTCCAGCCCTCTTGTTACTTAATCATCCGCTGCTCTTTATCACTGTTATGGTGATTCAAATGATTGGCATGAATGGGTTGTAAAAGCATGACATTAAAAAGCACTCAATGTAAAACTGGTCACGAGTCCCAATCGACACTACACGACACTACACGACACAAAGATCACCGCTGCCTTTTTCAGAGGACACCACAAACGCCGCTACGCCTCGGCGCGGTGTTCCACAACACGGAAAATAATTTCTTTCCGCGTCCAAACGACCAGTCACAGCAGCTGGGGCCGGCCAATCCTGCGGAAACATACCCCGGCGGATCAGCGCCAGTGCAGGGCGCGTCTAATCACAGACCGACGCCCGTCAGCGCCGCCGGAAATGTCCGGGGGCCGGAGCAAGTCGCTCCTGCGCTTAGCTTCGGCATTTGGGGGCACTTGGAACGCGCCAAGCCGACAGGCGCATACCGCGGCAGATCAACGCCTACGTCCGGTCAGCACGATCACGCAGAGATCGGCCAGCGCCGCCGAGAGCTGCGGCCGGCCGGCACGGGTCATTCCTGCCGGTAGCGCTGGCCTCCGACCTCCGACCCCTCCGCCTTGACCCTGAGGCAGCCGCCGGCTTCAGCTGCGGCAGCCGGAGAGCCTGCGGCAGCCGAGGGCGGCGCCCCGCCGGCACCTCAGCCGGCACGGCCGCGCCGAACCGACCTTCTCTCGGCGCTCCGCCCGGCTGCGGGCCGACCTTCAGCGCTGTTTGCATCGGGTCGACGGCGCGCCGCTCTGTCTCCCGAGCCGGCCGGCGACAAACGGCAGCCCCGTGACGCCCGACCCTCCACCGGCGACACGCCCTCTCAGGCGGCCGCGCTCCGGCTTCTGCCGCGTCCCGGCCCGTCCGGAGACGGCCCGCGGCCGTAAACGTCGACCGGTGACCGGTGACCGGTGACAAGGTCACAGGCAGCGGCAGCTGAACAACACGGCCCGCTGCGACGCGAGGAGCGCTCCTCCCCGACCGACCCACCGCCCGGAGAGCACCGCGGCGGACCGATAACACCGGGCTGACGGAGCGGCCAGCTGGGAGATTTGTACGCGGGTGGCGCCAGTTTGTCATGCATTTATGCAGGCCGCGATCATAATGCGGTGCAGCCGGAATTAACGACGTCGTACAGGGCATCATGTGCCATGCATGAGCGCAGCCGGCACTCGTTGCGTGCTAAAAATAATGTTATTGACCGCTGTTACCAACACTTGTGATGCAAGGCAGACAATCTGAGCCACGAGATAACCGAACATGGCGCGTGCAAGCCCACTAATCACTTCTAGGCCTCGAATGTAAGCAAATAAGAACACCGTGGCAAAACCGCACACGACGATGCGCCAGAACAGACGACCAGTCGGTCACGGCTGGGAAGCCGTGCTGAAACGGCCGCTACAAAACAGGATACAACGGCTCCATACGTGGATATAACAATGGAGTTTGGCTGGCGATCAACTCGCCGACGACGGTCATTCCAGACAGCTGCCGGAGGAAAATGGGAAACACTGGCCATCCTCAGAAGATGACAGTAAGGCCGCGATCCACCGTCCAGGCCCAATGGCAATACAGGTATACGAACGTTCTCTCAATGTCGAGGCTGGCACTAACCTACTGCGCATTTCCCTGGAATGAAATCAGCGGTTTCCGTCAAAGCCTGGTATCCTCTCTAGCTGGGGGTAATTTTCTATTATTTTGTGGGTGCTTCAGCGACCACACCGCTGACTGAGCAACCCAAAGATTTACGACCAACATGGGATCCATGGAGTAAGGAACCGCAGTAATTTGGAATTCCGAAGAAACTGAAAGCAGGAACAACTCCAGTGCTTAAAAAATCCCGCCCCTGCTATCCAGATAATGACAACTTTAGCCAATAAGCTTGTCACCACACAGCAAGAGCAAAAACTATGCTTTTGAAGCTGATGGTGACACCGACCACCCTGGTTCTCGGTCAACGGAGCGCGTATTGAAGAAGAACTAAGACACCTGACCACGTCCGGCAGCAGCAGCAGCACAGAGGACCACCGCCATCTGGCATCCGGCCACGTAATTGACCATCCCCCCGACACCGGCCGCGTAAAGATATCATCAGGACCGGGCTCAGCGGCACATCCGCAGGTCGGCGGGGGCGGCGACTGGCGTCCAGGTGACATCGCTGCCGGGTGGCCGGCGCCGCTGACGCGCCGCCGCCGCCACAAAAACCCGCCGCCGGACCGGGTCAGTGGCCGCCGCCGTCCCCCGGCCGCCGTCAGCTGGACCAAACGACCGGATGCGTCCGGCCGACGCCGCCTCAAAACAGGCTCGTTAGCGCTCGCGCCCGAGGAACGCGGCACTCTGGCGGCCCGGCGACTCGGACCGATTACAGCCGGCCGGCAGCCGATCGGCCTAATTGAGCCCGCATCGTCATTCGACTATCAAAACATGTTTTGCCGTTGTGTTTTGTGATCGTAATGGCGACGGCACTCGGCAGCCGCGGACGACCCGCGCGACAAGGCTTCTTCGCTCCATCGGCGGCCCATTCAATGAATCTAGTTCTCGGGCCCCGTCTGACAGCGCGAAGCGGTGGTAAAAAAACGACGCCCAAGTCCTTGATCGGCCAGGGCCGAGTCAACACGTCCGTAACAAAGCCTCGCCGTCAGGGTGACTAGCCGTGTTCGGGCCGCCTCGCCGTGGTAGGAGGTCCGCCGCAGGGTCTCCCTGGGAGGACGCTCTGTCGGAGGCCTAATCGGCCGCGGCCAGCCGCCACAGCGCGGTGGTCGCCAAGAGGCCCGCGCTCGGCGCCTGTTAGCGTCAGCGCCGCGATCGATCGCCGTCGGACGTGACGGCGCGTCACGGAGCGTCGCGCGTCACGTCGGCGGCCGCATCCCTCGCGGCCTCGGCGCGCTCCGAGCTGTCGTCAACAGCTCGTCCCAGCCGCCGCCGCCGGCCGGAGCGGCACACAAGCCCAGAGGACCGGCCGACTGCCGTGACGCCCCGTGACGGCCCGTCCCCGACTGCCGCGGCGCCGCTCTGCGGGCCGGCCGCGGCCGAGCACCGGGCACCTGCCGCCGCGGCGCACGCACTCACGCCAGGACTTTCACCGCCGCGGCGACCTTGACCGGGGCGGGTCGGCGGCGGCGCCCGCGGCGCCCGGGGGCGGTCCGGGCGCCGGGCGACGCCGCCGTCCGCCGCCGGACGGCCGTCAGGGCGCGGCGCGAGGGGCGTGCGCCGCCGGCGACCACAGGCCGGCCGTGTTGGTCAACAGCCGGCCGCGACGTGCGACCTTGCCGGCCAGGAGCCGATAAAATCCAGTCGGACGCCGCCGGAATCCGACCGGTCTCCCCCCCCCCCCCCCCCCCCTGCCGCCCATACAAGCTGACGGCGGCGGCCGCCGGCCGCGGCAGACTCGGCGGAGAACAGGTGCCGTCCAGAGAGCGACGGATGACGCAGCTGCCGAGGAGGACAACCGCCGAGACGACCGAGACGCCTGACGTCACAACCGCGGCCGCCCTGAGCCGCTCCAGCCCGAGCCTGCACTTCAGACACCGTCAGTCCGGGCCCGCCGCGGCAGACCCGGCTCAGTCAGCCTCCGCCGCCGGAGGTGGCGCGTCCAGCCGCACATAAGCCCGCCACGGGCATCCGCGTGCCGGCGACGGCGTCATCTAAGCCGGCCACACCCGGCGTTTAGACATACCATAAAGCGGCAGCTCGGCCGCAGGGGAATGTTTTCTGGAAGCGCTACCACGTGACCGACCTTCCTCCCATCACTCACGTCCATCAGTCACTCCCGACATCACTGACACGGTTGTCACACGGACAGGGTGGCGGCGAGCCTGCAAACATGCAGGGTGCATGCAGCGTTCGACAGGCGGGCTTCCGAGCACGCTGTCACGTGCGCGGAGTTCCGGCGAACGTGAACGGAACACCTGGTCCGGCGGACACCGCCGACGGTGCCAGGCTCCATGTAAGGCGACGGCTGCTGCGGCCGCGCTGGCGGCGGCCGGGCGGGCTGGCCGCTCGGCGTCAGACAGGAGCTGCTCCGGAGGAAGGACCCGCTCGGGCCCGTTCCGACCCGCCGCTCTCCCGCCGGTGCCGCGACGTGACTGGAGCGCCGGCGACGCAGCCTTGACGGCAGCCGGGGAGGAGCGTGGCGGCGGCTCGATTTACGGCGCGGCGCCGGCCACACAGCCGGTGACCCACTGACCCAGCGGCGCCGAGTCCTCGCCGGCGCACGTGAGCGCCGTCCGCCGGCGCTAATCGGGCCGTTTTCGATCGCAGCCGGCGGGTCGGGTAACAGCGCTGGCCGGCCCGTGATTACGGACGACGCGAGGCGAGGCCGGCGGCCGCGGACAATCGGCGGCGGCCCGGCGTCGCATCCCGCCGACGGACAGGGCGGACTCGGCGGACCACACGACCCCGCAGCATTCCGCCCACGGACACGGCGGACAAGGCAGACACGGCGGCCCTGACACGCCGTCCTTCATCGTAACAGAACCCGTTTCCGATATACGACGGGATAGGCGTAGGAGCAGCGGCAGTGACAGTATCCAAAAACGATGGCGACATTTCAACGTAAGGTTTGTGTTTCAATGAGAGGGAACGCATTAAAGCATGCCTCTGCCCTCAAAGTTTTGCGAGCCCCCAAACTCCCAGAAGACTGTACTTTGAATGACGGCAGAGTCCACCACTGCCGGCTGACCATGCATCGCAGGCCCACGACCACCGGACGAGAGGGCCCCTGGCCCCGGGCGGCTCCCGGTCCGGCCCCGTCCGCGGCGTGCTCTGGACCGGCCGGTTACCCGGCGCCGGCGGTGTCGGGCCGGCCTTCAGATCGCCGATCAGTGCGGCCACCGCCGTGGACCTCACGGCCCGAGCTCGGCCCGCCCCGGGGAGCCGTCAGCCAGACGGCCGGGCCGGCCCGGAGATGGCCCGTCAGCCGGGCCGTAACCAGCGACGGACCGATCCGGCTAACAGGGAGACGGCTCGGCCGGCAGACGACGGCGGAGTGGACCTAGGACTGCCGGTCCTCGCAGCAGTACTGAGCCGCGGAGCAGCGGCACGGCCAGTCTGACACCTCGACCGCCGGCCGGCCCTCCCCCTCCCCCTCAATCAGCTGCCCGTCCGTTTACCAGCGGGCGCCAGGACAACACTCGCGACCTGCAGGGATGTCCGATTTATCTCCCGCTGAGTGGCGCCGCCGCGCCCGGCGGCCCCACACCCCGTCCGCCGCGCACGGGCCGGTCGCGCGTGAGCCGGTAGCGGCCGCCGCGCCGGCCCGTGCCAGGCCGTGATTTACAGGCCGATCGGATCGCGCCGAGGACGGACGGACGCGCCGAGGCGTTATCTTGACGGCCGCCGGCCGCGACGACAGGTGTCACGTGACTCGCGCTGCGGACGGGCGCCGGCCGGCACCGACCGCTTCCACCACTGGACCCGGCCGCCGGGTGGTCCTGGTGGCAGCACTGGGACCGGGACGGGGACCGGGATCGGGACACACGGCGCGTTACGTAAGGCCGGCCCAGCACGCGCCGGCTGGTCCCGCTTATCGGTCCGTTTCCTAATGTATGAAGCACCGCATATCCACCTTGTCACGGCCTTCAATTCAAGCTATCTGCCATGCATCACAGTTAATCTGGCTTTCAGGTCACAAACGGATTGTCTTTTTCGTTCCAGTTAGTCCACACGATGAACAATCTTGTACAGACGTGACTCGAACGGCAAGCAGCGTTTTAGCGGCCACTGAGCGTGGCGTTTTCACGGTTCGCAGGGCCTTGTGTCTATACAGTGGACTGACGCAGCTTTAACCAGCGCGGTGGCGGCACCGGCCGGTCCCGTGCGCGTGTGTGCTGCTGCCTTTCGACAGCCGCGAAACAGAGGGGAGAGCCAATACTGGGGCTTCCTTCCCGAGCCCCAGGGGAGGAAACGCCGGGGACGGGACTGAACGGCCGACAGGAAATCCATCCCGACGCCCCTGCCCCGAGGACATGCGTAAATAATTCCCGAGGGAGGAGAAAAACCAACACGGTGGCCACCAGAGGCGGCGAGTTTTCCGGACCCGCCGGGGCCGCCGTTCCTTCTAGTGGGACGGTCGGCAGGAGCCGCTGCTAGACTTCTTCCCGCAAGACAGTCGGCGGGAGCCGCCACCCCAGTGAGATGGTCCGCCCCCCCCCCCCTCCCCGTGAGAAGGTCCGCGGGATCCGCCACCCCCGTGAGACAGTCCTCACTCCCGCCAGAGAACCCCACGACCGAAGGCCGGCGCGCGGAAGGAAGCGGCCGCGAGGCTGCGGGGCCAGAGGCCAGGTGTCAGAGGGCGCGCCGCCGCCGTTTCCACGCTGCGGAAGGCATAAAGCCGACCCGTGCGCGGAGTCGGCGGCGCCGTGCCGGGCCGCGGACACCGACCGCGGACGGCCGTTCACACGGCGGAGGACGGCCCAGCGCGACAAAACCAGCCTACAGAGGCGCCGTCCCGGCCTTGGCATACTTGGCCGAAACATTGTCCCAGCAGATAACAGGGCGCCGAATCGGATGATTTGACGGCGCGTGACGCGCGGAGACACGTGATCCGCGGCCTGTCACGGCTGGGTCCGAGCGGCCCGCACAGTGCGGCGCAGTCGGCAGCCGGCCAGCCCAGCTGCAACCGAGAGAGGCGGGGCGGCGCCGCCGCCGCCGCTGGAGCGCCGCACGCACGGTTCTGGCACGCCCAGCATTCCCACCTGTTCCTTAATAACTGCCCTCCCGACCAGTTCCGGCGGTGCAGGTCACAGCGGGAACGGCGGGCAGGGAATCACGGCAATAACCGAGCAGACGAGGTCAGCCGATCGCCGGCACTGCGGGAGCCGCGGCCGGCCATCCCGGCTCCTCGATCATTACTGGCTTTTATATTAGGCCTTATGAGTCGCCGGCGAGCGTTCGTTCGACGCCCGGATGTGGGGCGGTGCCCAGTTTCTGCTGAGCCCGGTCTCCGCTGCAGTGGGCGTACCTCGTCCCCCGGCGGACGCCACACGGCGCCGCCTTCCGACGGCCTGCGCTCCGTCTCACACCGGCACGGACGCCTGGCTCGATCGGCTGCGACGTTCCGAGCGCAGCTGAGTTATTGGCTGGCCGTCCGGGTCTCCGGCGGCGATGTGCGGGCCCTGATTTATCGCGCAGCTCCCCAGCTGAGCGCGGTGCCGGCGGGCAGCCGAGTGACGGCGGTCGGGCCGTCAAGCCCAACACACCGGCACCGGAACAAACAGGCCCGCCACTCGGCGGCGGCCGGCCATTACCGAGAGTGGCGCCCATCTGCGTGACCGCCCACCAATCGCCACTCGAGCCGTGCCTAGCCAGGCATGGATCCGCCCGCGACGGCGGCGGGCACCACCTGCCGCCGGCCGACCGGGCGGCGGGCCGGATCCAGGGCACGGTTCCCTCCACGGGGGAGGGGGGGGGCGCGGTCACCGGCCAGGCTGGGCCGGTGAGTCCCCTCTGGCCGGCCCGGGAGGACCAGCGGCGCTGATTCACGCCGGGCCACGCCTCGGCCGTGCAGCGGACGCTTCCGGCGCGTCGGTGCGGGCTGACCCTGACCCGGCACCGACACGCACCGTGGGCCGGTACGACCGGCCGGCCGCCCGGCCGCCGCCGCCGGCGACAGGGAGGCTCCCGCCGCCGGCGAGCCCACACGAGGTGTCACGGTCACACCCCGCCTCCGGCCGGCTACAGGCGAGACCGTCACGGGCCGGCAACACGCCCGGAGGCCGGCCCGCTGACGGCCGGCCGCCCGCTGTACCGGCAACGACGCCGCAGTGACGATACGTGACCCGATCGGAGCACGCCAACGGCTGCCCCCGCACCGCTCCAGGACGTGTCAGGCGACCGGCACGTGAGCGGGTACTGACGCCACTACATCGGCGTCGATCGGCACCCTCCTGCAGGACGCAGCCGGCGACAGGACGGGGGGATTTCAGTCGGCGTCATCCGAGGTCGGAGCGGTGACCGTTGTCCGCATCACGCTGCCGGTTGCATACAACCAAGAAAAGAAACGGTACGGTATGGACTATCCGGAGTTTGATGTTCGGCTCGGCGCCGGCTGCTGAATCAGAAGATGTCAGGTTTCGTCAGTAGCCAACACGGCACGTCCGTCGTCACCAGGGCACGCCATTCGTCTCCAGGGCATGTCAGCGTCGCGTCACCGCGTGCCGCGACTCCGGACGACAGCCGACTTTGACCCATGGCTCACACCACGACCGGCGAGGCCGGTCTGATGAATAACCCACTCCCGCATCCCCCGGCCGGCGCGGGTGTCAGCGCCTTTGACCTGGCTGCGACCCGTCGTGGACCTGACGTCGCCGTCGACAGTTCGCACGTATCACGGCGGTGTCCCGGTAACTCCGCGACCCTCTCGGCCTCCCGAGACAGCTTCCCACGGAGACAGACCCCAAACGGCCGCCGCTTCCCACACCTCCCGACCCGGCACCTGAGCCAACAGCAGTCAAGGCTGCGTGATAAACCCCAGACGCCGCCCCTTCCCGGCCGCCAAGGCTCCTTGCACGTTTCCGCCGCTTCACCGTTGATTTATGCTAATGCCATCCTCCCCAGGCCGCGTCGTCCCGAAGCGGGTTAGACAAACGGGCCGCGGTGCGCCGGCCGGCCGCGGCGCACGCACCGGCCCGAGCAGACGGCGCCGGCGTGTCCTCCCCTGCCCGGCCGCCGCCAGTCGCCCGCGCCGGACCGCGCCGTCCAAACCAAACACGCCGGAGGTGGCCGGCCGCGCGGGCACGCGCCGACACTCGGCGGCGGCACTTTGCGGCGGCGGTGCTCAGACGCGTCGCCGCTCGCCGCCCATCGGTCCCTGTCGGCCGAGCGAACGCGCCTCGCCGGGCGGCAGCGGCCCGACGCCAGGCCGCCGCCCGGCCGGCCGCGTGTGCCGGCCGATAAGACGATATCTGCGGGCGGCGCCGCCCCCAAACACCGCCACCGTGCCGCCGACAAACCGCCCTGGTAATGACGGGCGAGTCCATGCGCGGCGTGATCCGGCGAGGCGTTGAGCGTCGCGCCGGTGGTCCGCGCTCTCCGGCCCTTGCCGGTGTCGGTAACTGTGTCAGCCGGCAGTGTTTCGTTACCTGGGGCCGGACGGGCGTCGAGCAGCCGGCGCGCCACTTCCCAGCGTGTCGGACGCCGTTTGTCACGGGCGGGACGCGCCGACCCGGCCGGCCCGCCGGCCAGCCGCCGGCCGTTTTGCAACGACGCCGGCCATTGGCCGGCCATTAATCAGCCGCGCGGCCACGCAGATGAATGGGCGCGCGCCGTGCGCCGGCACACGCGTCCCACGGCCACGGCGCGGCGTAAGCGGCGCGCTCCCGCCGCCGCCGGCGCCGCACAGGCGCGCCGAGCAGAACAGCACGCCGGTCGTGGCCGGTGCAGCGCGGCCCGCGGCGTCGGCGGTTAGTCGCGGCTGGCGGCGCGCGGGGCGACTAATGACGAGCCTCGCCCGCGCGGCGGCCGCGCCGAGCGTCGGCGCCCGCCCGCCGCGCCCGGTCGAGCGGTGGCGGATTGGGTTTCCGAGAAGGGCGACACGGAGCCGGCGGTGAGCCCGCACCAGCCGTGCTCCATGTCTCACGGGCGGCTGAGGCTGTGCTATCTGGAAGACGTAGGCACGGCACCGGCTCCAGCACCGATAGACATGCGGCTCCAGCCTCGTATCACGGCGGCGCTTCGGCGGCGATGATGAGCGCCGTACAAAGAGTCCCAGGCTTGACCGGCGTGCTTTGCTTGCACCGGTGCCCAAGCCGCGGCCGCTCCGACCACGTTTCGCCGCGGGCGTCCCGGCGGTGATTGTTTTAGAACGACTGGGCAAGGACGCGGCGAGGCGTTTGATTAAGTGACTGGGGGCGGGCCTTCTGACTACCACGGCGTAAGTGTTTCCAAGTTGTGAATAGTCTGTCGGCAAGCCATCGATAACGGCTGAATAGCCCGCCGACGGAGGAGGGATTCAGGCGGTCGACGACACTCCTGCAGACGTAAATGCCAGGCAGTCTGTCTGCCGGGTCCCTCCTCGGACGTACGGCGGGCGCTGACCCGGAGGACGACCGGCTGCCGGGTGTTTCTGCCGCCGGAACGTCTCCGTCTCAAGACAGGAGACGCAGACCAGCAACGCGACCCGTCCCACCGCCGGCACCTTTCCGGCGCACGAGTACACGCCGCCAGCCGCCCGGAACGGGGCATCCGGTGGACGGGTCCTGGCCGGGCCGGGCCGGACCGGACCGACCGGACGGGAACGAACCGGACCGGGCCGGACGAACACAAAGGACGGCGACGGAGGGCACCGCCCGGTACGCCGTTCCCCACGGTGGCTCCCGCTGCAGCCGGGGTTTCGTTGCCCCCGATATGGCGGCGTGGCGTGCGAGGCGGCGTGCAGCGCGAGGTGTTAAGTGAAATACTTCATTTCCCGCGCTCGGTCCGTGGCGGTTATTTCCTGCCCGGTGAACACTGCAGCGACGATGGATGGTGACAGACCACGAGCGGCCGTTGCCAGCTCCAGCTATTCACGCTCCAACGAGGCCCCCACGTGCCAGCGCGTTTGAAAAAGGGATATCGTTCTTTACCATCTCGGATCCGGACACAAAACATACAACATGTTCTTCTGTATCGGACAATGTTGTCATGTAGTGGCGTACGTTGTCATGTAGTCGGAATATGTTGCCAAGAGGGACTCTTCCAGTCAAGGGGTCCCTCTTCGTTGGAGCCTCCTTTGGCCTTGAGGACCTATTCTGATGTCTCGTGGGGCCCGTTTTTGGCGTTTGATGCGCCCTACGGGCGCCTTACACCGCCCCAAAAAATACTGGGGCCTTCGGCACCACGGGGATTCACCATCTGCAGCAAAGGAAGGGGGTGGTATGGCCCCAAAAGCCCTACCCATGGATACGCCACTATTGTTATGATATCTGTCTGATGAACTTCAGTGAACTGCAGTACAAAGACTAGAATCCATCAGTTCCACGTGCCGGCTTGAACCCCTGAAGAGGACTCGATCGGCTAACTGGCATGCGGAATGAGGAGCACAGCATCGCATGGGCGAGGCCTATGGCGACCGGACCAGCGACCGCCGACTGCACGACATATTTGAAAGTCCTCGCTCGACCGGCGATACGATCGGACCCCGTCTAGCAACAGCGTCCTGCCACCTGGCGTTGGCGGGCTGGTGCAGTTTGCTGGGCAGTTCCATGAAGACTTCCAGCAGGCGCAGGACGATAGGCATCGTACGCACGGACGGACAGGCAAGGCGAAGCACAGGGACAGGGCTGGGACAGTGAAGAGCCGAGGCGGTTTTTCCTGTGAATTCGTAGTTTCTCTCACGGGCCCCAGAGAACGCCAACGGCGGCAGCTGGCAGCTAGACGACTGACAGATTTCGTCCGCAGGAATCGAAGACGTGTCGCCGAAAAACGGCAAATCAGCGGCAGAACACCCACTGAGCACCCCAGTAGCTAACATCAAAAGTACGACCACTGCCCTCGAGAGGACAAGGGACGGCAACACATGAAACCATTGAACCCGCTCCCAACCGATCCACGCCTTGTTTTCGTCGGCGCGATTTCGCAAACACTTGACATCACCGTCTTCACGCCTCCGAAACCTCACAAAGGGATGTTTTGCTTCGAAGCCGGCGCCTGGGCGTCGCCCGGTTCCGGAGGGATGACGTCACAGCTCACGATGAACGCCAAAATAGGGCCCGTTATAAAGAGGTAGCGAAGGTGACCGGAACCAGAACCGGTGTGGATGGCTACTGAAGGATTCCTTACATCTGTCCGCCCACCCGTCATTTTCCGTTACAATTACTGTGACGCTTAAGCCATCCTTGCTCCGGGGGGGGAGGGCGCTGGCTCGATTTAAGACTCCAATACGAACGAATCGTCGCAGGCATTTCAACCAAATGTGTTCACAGAAACTACCCATGTCTGCTGTGTTTGATACCGTCGCCGTCACGGATTCACGACCGGCGAAGCCCGGCAGGCCATGGAGGGGGAGGGGGGAGAAAACCGGGGGAGCAGCTCCCCGCGGCCGCGCCAGGGTCACAGGGGCGGCAGACAGGGGGAAGCAGAGAGAGGCGGCCGGCCGACGCCGCGTCGCCCGCCGACGGATCGATACGGCGTGAACGGACGACCGGACGACGGCGGCGGCGGCGGCGGAGGGGGCAACAGCCGGACGGCGCCGTCCCCCCCCCCCGCCCCTACATCGGCGCCAAGGGGTGCTTTGTTATGTTAGACCAGCATGTAATGCCGCAAAGGCACGAATGGGGCACAGTGGCATCGTGCCCGGTGACACTCAACATGTGCCGATTCCAACAAGATGCAACCGTGACCCTTACAAATCGCATTGCCCTCGCTGAGACGATGACGCTCTGCCCTGATGGACCCGCGCAGACCCGGGTCTGTACTGTCCACGGCCTGCCACCGGGCTCCAGCTCCGGCCAGCCAGAGCCCGGGGAGCGCCGCAGACCAGCAGAGCGCCGGTTGCGGACGGTCTCTATCACGACAGCCCGTCACCGAAGGCTTTTCAACTCCGGTCACGATCGCGAGCTGTTAAGGGCTTTGGCAGGGGGCTGAAGAATGATATTAACTGAGGGTCAAAAGGGATACAATGGGCAGTTTCTGTGACAGGTTGAGCGAGCCTAGGGTTATCACGAACAAACGTCATTAACTCGTAGAATATGATCTTAGAAGGATCGCTTCCCAAATATCTGTCAAATAAGCCTCTCTACCACGAAAGCTCCGGCTCCAGCTGACACCTAGCAGTTTCGTATTGAAATGACCCTTCAGACTAACGCACAGTGCCGCAGCATCATCGCCGACCGAAATATGCCGGGATGATGATCCGCCGAGACGTCGTTTCACGCCAACTCCAAGACGACCATTATGAAAACCTGACCAACAATCCGAGCGCTAAGGGCGCTAACAGGACTGGGACGATGTCGCCGGACGCCGAGAACGTGCTGTGCCGGCGGCCGTCATACCTGTCGCTCTCGCTGTCGCCGAGGCCGGGGCCGGGGCCGGGTCCGCAGGGGACGGGGTCCACGGGAGGCAGGGCCGGCGGGGGACGGGGTCCGTGGGGGAGGGGGCGGGGTCCACGGGAGGCAGGATCCGCGGGGGGACACGGTACGCGGGGACGACTCTCTTGGGGACGGGCGGGGTCTGTGGGTCTGGGGACACCGCGGGGCGGACTGACACGTACCTGACGGCCACCCGGACGCTGGACTCGCCGTCACCCATGTTGGCCGGAGGCGGGGGCGCTGCAACAGGAAAAAGAAGGATTGTGGTTGCGCCGACTGCCGAAACGCTCGTGGTTCGCTCATGATAATGCCGTATTGGATGGCATGGGTAGGTTCAAGCACTGGGATATGTGATGAACATCAAGGCACGTTTGCTTTCATACTTTCCACCATATACTTGCCCTACCAATCTCAGGTGAGATTCTGAGCGATGAGGTCTAAACCCTTCGACGCCACAGCCCAAAACCACTTAGAACGCATGCATCGACCAGAAAAAAATGAAATGAGATAGCATAGAGATACCTTCGCCGTAAATCATCTCCCAACAGCTGCGGAAAACAACAGCCAAGCTCATCAGATAAGCTATGCGTTTCGAGTCATCCCGTTCCATAAAAATGGGTTATCACTCAAACAGCAAGCATTCCAGACCTTTACCAAATGCTGGCCATCCAAATATCGTACGTTATCACCATGAACGCACGACGGCTACCCAAAAACGGCAATCGAGATCGAAAAATGTCACCACTTGTCATTCGGCAGCGGGCATTTGAACGATGGGACGGTTTACATGGAAATACATGCTAGACGAGACATTTTTGTTGTTGTAACAGATGGACAACGAAAAACACTTCTAACGCATGCCAGTGGTTGGAAAACCAGGTTTACATGAACCAGCCCATGTCTCTTCAAGCAATGTCGTAATAAAAGCTATAACAAATATACACATCTGAACAGTAATAAATGATATCCTGATCTTGGATATGCGCAAAATTTCGTCATCTTATCATAACTGGTACCACAATATAGTGCTAAAACATAAAATCCGTGATACGAAGTTGATTATGCATCTACCCATTTGATGCCCACCTGGCCTAGGTCAATGTTTTTTTTGCTCCTGACTGTCCCTGGGCATGACCACTTACCTCTTTTTAAAACGGATAAACCTCTTCCGAAGGAAAGCTTGATTCGATCGTCAAATCAAATCCTCAGCCATTAATCACCTTGAAGGATCATGCGTGCGACTCGGGCGTCCCACCCCCTCGGCGCCCAAACCTTGACTGAAGTTTGGAAGCAGACACAAACTCTCTCAAATCTGTGTTACCATATACTGTTTTGAAGGTCAGAGGAGAAAAACTTTACGTCGTGAAGGGATGTTTAAAGCACTGCGAAGGCCCGGACATTACAACTGAACCGGGTTCGGCTTCTCAGCTTCCCGCGTGGTGGACAGCAATGGCTGGCGCAGTTATAAACGGCTTGAAAGGCGGCAAAATCGCTGAAATTTTTGACTCGATGGAATATGGACCGGCACCGGAATCAGACAAGACTGCTAAGGTATATTATGATTGTACTTGTCCGCATTTGACATGGCAGGTAGGCGTAACTTTTTCAGCAGACGCGTTGAGTTCGCCGCAGGGAATCTTAACGCGTGCGTTGAAATGTAAAAGTATTTAGGAATGTTTTACTCAGAAATATTACAAGTTTTCAAGGGGATCACTTTGGACCAAAAATGTTGGACACTAGGGTATGTAAAACATGACTTGTGATTCCAGAGCAGGGTTGGAAATATTGTTTGTGTTCTTGGTGTCTTGAGTATAATTCTTGTTTTGGAGTACAAAATTTTGCACAGAGCAATTTTGGTTTAAATTGGCTTTCTTGGTGTAAGTCAATTATGACATGATACCTGTTTTTTACTGAATGGAGACAGTCATTTGCATGCACAGTTGCAACTTTGTCAACATGGGTATAATGTAGCTTTTTGGTGGAAGCACATGAGACTTGGGGTATGGAATGTTTGTGGAGCACATATTCTCTGGTCTTCTTTAAGGCAGAAAACAGTACCTTTTCCAGCCTTTTTCCAGAGCCATTGTATTATCATGTAAATAAATGTGACATGTCAGATAACAAGTGAATTGTCACAGTTAAGTTCTTTTACCTTTCCCTTTGGAATAAGGCCAAAGTTGTGAAATTATGCAGCCTAGCATTATTCTACATGAGCCATTGAATGACAGCAGTGAAAGATTTTGAAGGCATCTGTGTAGGAAATAGTGCATTTCATGGATATTGCCAATGCCATTATTTCATATATTTAAGAGGTGTTAATATAGAACTGCAATTTAGATCACCAATCCAGTGATGTGAAATTGTAGCGTAGGATACAGTCAAAAGGAGGAAGTTTCACCTCATGCCTCAGGAAGGTGTGGTCAGCAGGGCAATGAGGCATCCAACAGGTAAGGTTTAGTAACTGCAGATATTTGTGTGTAACTTAGCCTGTGGAGGAAGGTCAGTCAGATTTGTGTTTTTATGTGAGATGTATCTGAAGAGTGAAGCTGACATTATGCTTGCGCTTCTGGGCTGATGTAAAATTGTTTTTGACCAGAACATTATCTGGCATTTTAAACAATGTTATGGCCATAACTCATATAACTTTTTGAAGCACCATCCTGATATGGTGTGAGCCTGACTGAGGCTTGGACAATTTTGTTGGCCTTGTTGCCGAAGGGTGGTGCAGGCATGGCTTGGGTGTTTAGGTAACCAGTGGCATATTTTTAACCATGTGTCTACATTTTGACTGTTTGCTTTCACTGTGACCCAGTGTCTATGCAGTAGTTCATTGTATGAAACTGCCTGAAAAGCCATTTTATGGAGCCAGAATGAAATACATGATGATGATGTTAAGCCTTGTGAGAAAAGTCACTAGCAGAATTATTGTCATATTCCTTGAATTCCTAATTATCTTGTAAGCTTTACCATATTTCATGCAGATTTTAATATTGTGGCTAGCCTTTATGTTGTTTCAGTTCATTGTCTGTATTTGCCCCAGGGAGGCCATGGCCTGGATGGCCTCCTTGGGTATGTCCCAGTATATGCATCACCTGTTTAGTGGCTCATGAATAAAGTTTCACTGCAGGGGATTTTTGGGCACATGTTGAGTTAGCCATGCATCAGTCTAACAACAGTCTGCTATGCTCCTCCCTTTGAAGAATATCAGTTGTGATGCAGGGCTGAACAACCTTGCATTTGCCTTGATCTTGGGTCAGAAATGTGGCAGCTTAGTTTAATATGCCCATATGCCCCATACTTCTGTGCAAAAAATGCTACCAGACCATGGATAATTAAAAATATTTTAGCCAAGTCAAGTCTGTCATTGCCACAAGAAAAGGTCAGTCCATCAGTCCAGTGTGGAGCTCCAATTGTTAATCTGTAAAAAGACTTAAAAGTAAATACGTTGATGTCATAGTACTGCATTGGCTTGCTACAAATGTAGTAGGGGTGTCATAAGCCCAAAATGCTTTAATAGAGCATTGGTGCAGTAGCCTGGTATTGTCTTTCTGTGATAGCCATATCAGTTCTCTTATCTCCTCGAGGTTTTCTTTCCCTCCTACCTACTCATTATGATGGCTGTGAGGGGAACATGGTTAAACTTATAACTGAAATGCATTTGGACATGTTCTCTGATGCTCTGCCACAGTCAGATAGTTGGAATGGGGACATCTGGATTTTTTCTCATTCAAGTTGATCCAGAGTGCATAGGGTTACTTCTTTGACTTAATCATTTGATCATGTTTGTTCAGCGGTAGTTGGACTTACTAGAAATGCTACCTGGAACTAAGCCGGCAGCAACTCAGTTTCTGTTTCTGGCGACGAGCCTCGATGTGAAACGAAATTGTGTCCTTCTGTCTGAATTAAGCATAAATGGTTTTCACTTGAAAACCTAAATTTTCAATACTGTAAGGGAGAGTGGGGTAAAATGAGCCACTTTTTGCGTTGGCAACGTTATAGGCAATAATGATTACAGTGATGTTTTTGGTACTTGTACGAACAGTTCGGCCCTTTGCCACATGTTATGACTTTGCAACTTTGCATAACACCCATGTTTGTATTGGAAAAGTCGCGCGAAAAATTACGTTACATCTGGCTCATCGTATCCTATGGTTGGGGTAAATTGATTCACGCAGTGAGGCATGTTGAGCACCAGGGTTAAGGTAGGCATGAAGAGAAAGAAACTTAATTTTTATAGCAGTAAGTATTATTTCTGACATCCCACCTCCTGGTAGGTTCGAGGGGACCCAGCAGGGACCCCAGACCCGTCAATCTCAAGGCTCAAGCAACAGACTAGTTTGTGATGTTTGAATGCTGAGATGATACCTTTTTTGGCACCCTCTAAACCATTCTGCTTCAGCTTTTCCATTCTTCTACAGCTATTCAGGTCGCTAACATTGTTTTGTACTAAAAATTCAAATGCCAGCCGACAGCCAGGTGCTTCTTTGTGCTTGCATCAAACGTCTAATGAGCAGCAGTGGTGGCTTGATAATCAACACTACCACAGTCTTTTGGCTATGAACCGCGTCAGTATCATTCTACCGATTCCCTGCTTTTTCCATTTGGACACACCCTTTGGTACCTCTTCAGCCGCCTCCTCGAGGGTAAGCAGACCAGGGTTCCCTGCCGTTTGTCAAATGTACATCCATATTGTCGACAGACAGGTATCTGGAAAAGGTTATGCGAAGTGTACGACTGGAACAGGAAAAGGGGCCTACTGCAAGGATGACGGATAGTGGGGGAGGATAAGGGCTCCTGATCTGGAAACCGTGCGCAGATATATGATTCTGTCCACCCGAAACAATATTATAAATGTTCCACAAAAAATGGAGAAAGATAAACGCACTAGCGTATACGCATGTCATTAATATAGACAGAGTTATGTCCAGTGGGTTCCGGCCTTTTACAGAAATGCCTTCATGAATATTTCTGGATAAGTGCCTTAACCCTATTCCCGGCAGGGGGGCTGAATCCGCCCCCCTCGGGTTTTTTGCTTGCCAATTCCAGGCTTTTTAACGCAGTCTCACGAAACTTGGTGACGTTTCCTAGCTGTTCTTTCTATGCGCCATGACAAAATTCCAAAATTCTGTTTTGCTGAGGGGCGGAGCCAGACAACAGAGGCACCTCATGCCATTTTTGGCCATGTTGAGGGTAAAAGGAAAATGTCTGCCAAAAACAGAGTTTTAAAGATAAAAATTAAAACTTTATACGGATGTATAGCTAAATAGTTGGGCAATGTGCAGATGTAATTTTGTTTATCTGAGGTCATTTTACAAGGTCAGGTGAAGGTCAAAAGTCAAAATTTGTTTTTTCGCAATAATTTCGGCGCCGTTTTTTTTTCAAATGCCAAACCCGGAATATATATGACGTACAACGATGCCTTCTACTTGTGTACCAAGTTTCAGCTTGATATCAGGTTGGGTCACGGAGCTATGACCTAAAATGTCAGTGCGCGTACCCTATATCGCAATAGCCATGAAACAAATTTTTTGAAATAGTCAATTCAAATGATTGAAAACGTTAACAGATAATATTAAGTGCACACGAGATCATTCCAGGTGACCCCAAGGTCACTGGAGGCCATTTAAGGTCAAAGGTCACAAGTTGATCTGAGAAACAGGCGACCATGACAGTTCCCCTTTTTTCATGTCCCTGGCACCGCCTATGCTAACATTATGCGAACATTGTAATGCGATTTGTACTTCTTTAGTATAATATGACTAGCAGAAGTCAAAAAAAGGTGTTTGCGGCTTTTGTTCATTCAGTTGTTTAAAACTATTCCCCCTATTTTTGAAACCCTGTGAATGCCTACGAATTTTCTCAAAATTTCAGATTTGCGGACCCATGGTAAAAGCCCTATCCATAATCTCTCGATTCATGCCATTTCCATCGAAATCGGTCCATAAACAATGGAGTTATAAGAAGTCCAAAAGTTCCCCCCATTTTGACATTTTTGCCTCCCAGTATCCACAAATTTCAAAATTTAAATTTTTTTTATAAAAATGTAGTTCACGTCACGGCAAATCGATTGCCGTTTGTTGCGATGAAATCGGACAAGTAGTTCTCGAGATCTCAGGGGGGAGGGCCGAATCCGCCCCCCCCCCCTGCCGGGAATCGACCATACCGTCTGGCCCTCCGGGAATAGGGTTAAATACATGTCTGGACGATCCATGACATGGCCATGGACCAGGGCTCTTCATGTATATTGGGAGGCCCTTCGAAAGTCAAGGGCCTGAACGGACCTGTACCATTTTTTTCCCATTTTTAGGCCTTTCTTGCAAACCACTAATTTTGATCTGGATGGGGCCTCATTGCCGTCATAAGGGCCCCACACCCTTTGAGATGTCTATGAGAAATTGCTTGTCTCCCTCCATGCGTAAATACGATCCGCCGCCAGTGCCCCAATTCATTGGCTAACCCCGGCGCCCTGGTGAGCTCCCAGGATGATTTAGTCCCAAATTCGCCATATTCTGGTTGATCTGGCCCCGGACTGGCGGCCCTTGTTGGAAGGGCATCATTTTTAGGCGCCGAAATATAAGTAACTCAGCCACATATCGTGTAAAGAGCTTGAGAACCAGAGCTACGTGGGGTAAGCTGAGCCATGACTTTTCTCACCCCAGATAGAAATGGGTCATCTTTCCCCACGCATGACCATTGTTCATTATTGACGCACGGGGCGGCAGTTGCCGCATGCTCTAGGTACAAACCGGCTTATCCTTAAGGCAATACCTGCGTAAGTTGCCGGGAAACAGAACATATTGTGCACATTGCTAAGTACGAAGATAGCACACGTCAAACATATCACTCTGAAGTTACTGTTAAGTGCTTAAAAAAACATTTCATCTGTAGCTGCCTTGTTCCCATCTCACCAGCGCCCACCCTTCACATGAGAGGTTCTGGCATCGCCCTCGTTAGGTAGATGGTAGATCGGGCCAAATGACATCACAGGAGTCGAGAAACAGGTGATGGCGTAACTTACCCCGTGGCTCGTCGTATCCCACTCTCCCCTACTTGAGCTTGAGCATTACATTGCCAGTTGTGTAAACAGATAATAGAAACGAAGCCTTGTCATACGGATGCTGTCGCTTCTTGGTTGCCTTAATTATGAGTAAGTTCTTTCCGATTTTGAAAACTAAAGTACTGGAAGCCATGATAGATGTCGTTTTATTTATAGTCGTTTTCATTCTTGGCAGTATCACCTCAAATTCATTGCCCACGATGGAAATCCTGGTTACACTGCTGTCACTTCGGAAACAAAAGCGGTACCGACTGTTGCCTGTCGATATTCTGCATGAGCTTTCCAGACTGTCGGGTCCAGGGCGGGCCATATTGGCCATGACTCCCTTTCGTTGGAAAAGAGTGGTCAATGAGTCTACCCCATTTTCAAACGGAAATTGTAGGTATTCTGTCCTTGAAACATTGTTTTGTTTATGGACATGACATTCGCCGAAAATGAGGAAACAAATCGGTCAAAATCTGGCAAGAAATCAGCATTTGAGGATGGGTAGGTTGCTGTGGACGGATGGATATTCCTCCCCCCCCCCCCCTGAGCTCATCGTCTATATCCACCAGTGGCTTCCATATGCCTATCTGGCAGCCAAGCCCTTTAGGCGATGGGACCCAGATCTTGCGTAGTTTTAGAATCTTACAGGATAACGGATCTTGGGATCTTGAGTCGTTTTAGAATCTTGCAGTCTGGACGGATTGCTTGTAGAACTTTTAGTTAACGCTCCTTTAAGATACTGAACGTATGCGGTAACGACTTGGGTTGACCTGCAGCCGTGAAAAGAACGCGTAGTGGGCTGCATGAAAGGTTCGGGATTCCGCCACAGAGTTTTGTAATGTGCTTTTGAGAAGTCGAAGGTGGTCCATAGGTTAAAAGACGTTCGTATCTGCAGCAAAATAGACCTCGGCCTACAAGAGCTCGAGTATAGTATCCTCAAGTCGGAAATGCAGGCCTACCGATCATGGCGGAGACGGAGGAGATTAAAATATCTTACAGATAAAGGATCTCGACACAGCCAAGAGAGAACTTGTAGCAGAATTGTCTTCGTCGGTTCTTTTACGAAATGGGATGGTCTGGCTTAAAACGGATATTTCAGACGTTGTCTATGCTTAAAGTCCTGACTACCAGTTTTCACGTGACGAGCAGTGCGCGTAATTGAAGAACAGACTTATAAGACTCAAAGACTTAAACGTATTTCGATTGCAACCAAGGTTACGCAACTGTGGTATGATTGGACATCAGCCTCGTCTGGCTGCGTCTCGACGACCCTTCGCCCGCCAGGCTCACACACGCGTCCCAACGTCTCCACGCTTTATTTCCGACTGCCGCCGACGCCGACTGCCCCCGACGCCGCCGCACATGTCGGCCTGAAACCCGATCCGCCGCCGGGTCGGCTCCTCAGCCCCGACGTTAAAATAACACTTTGAAGGCTAAAACTAAATGATGGCGGGAACGGCTCTGCCTGAATCCAGGGTCGGCACACGTGTCGACGACAGGACGGCCCCGCTCATCAACTAAGACCACAGCAACAATTCCGAAACGCAATAATCCCGGGCATAACGAGAGACATTGCTCTAGAAAGGGCACACCACCAAGAGAGAATGCACGGCTTTTGATGATAATCGAGTGCATAAAAATGAGATGTGCAAAAACCATAAGTGTCAGTGAATGTTGATTGATGTAATTTGGGCCCATCAGAGATGATCGGGATTTCTTTAGTGTGAAAATCAGGAGAGACAATCGATACCTAGCTGCAGTAGTCTCGTGTTTCTTACTGAAGTTGCAAGATGTTAAGAAATGTCCCAAAAATATATTTCTCTGTGACAGCGTGCTTGATACTGACAAACTTGGAAGTTCTTACGGAGTGATCAGCTGGCCTCTGTGGCCCATGTTTTTCTCTACTGCTAAATCCGTGTTTGATGTGTCTGTTCACTATAAAAGTTCCAATATATTTCATTGCAGCAGCTTTTTGACCCCATCATCCCACCGTCCGAACTTCGTAAACTGGACCTGGAAATTTCCGTCCTACATACGGACGTGATGGTGTTAAATTGCTTGTACGTTTATTTCATTGGACGTTCAATGTGTAACGCAATGTGACGCAGCGCGGGCCTAAAAAATCAGAAAAATGGGCTCATGGCAAAATTCGAATCAATCCGTTGTACGCCTAGTTATTGCACGTTCACCTATGATGCTATGAATGTTGTAGGAATAAAAATAGATTTATTTATCCCTGTTCTCGCCGTTATGCAGCTCGTTAAGTTTTATGGATTGCGTTGTAAACCATATCAACTCAATATACATTGCTTGGTCGTATATCAGTTTTTGATCCGTCTTCTCCCATCAGAAATCCATGGCGCGCTCCTGACCCTAAGACGTTGGATGGGAAGAAATGATTCAAAATGCAGTGGCCATGCCCCCTCCTCCTTGTCGGAGCAATTTCCGCCAGTGCTGATGATGATTGCTGTTTATGATGCCATTTGTCAATTTAAACCCGTCCAAAATACTTACTCCATACTAACGTCCTGAGTGTGGCATTGTAAATGCTGTAAATACTGTGTCATGCGACCTAGAAACTGGTACTCACTTTCAACCATACGCAGATGATTATGATTGGAATGAAATGAACACTGTGTTGAAGTAAAGTGGAGTGCCACAGTTCTTATGGGCACCCACAATTGCTGAAGGCCTTACCTATCCCATGTCACAATCATCATGAAAGGCGTGGTACCATTCATGCATTCTTGATAAGATGGAACTGAAATACCGGATAGCTAGCATTGCAAATTGCCAATCACACGATCACTGATGACATTCAGCTGGTTTTATAAGATTGGCACTAATTTGGCACGGATCAGCCCCATCTCAAACCACAGCTCTCCCATCAGGTCAGTCTCATTCTCGTTCTCGCCAGGCGTGGCTAGAGGACCACGACCGGAAGCTGGGACATTTCATCAACAATGAGTGGGTGCATCCCGCCGAACGGAAGGCGTACGAGACGCGGAACCCGTGCACGGGCGAGGTGCTGGCCTCCACCATCCAGGGCACGGCCGACGACGTGGACGCCGCCGTGGCGGCCGCCAGGAAGGCCTTCACCTCCTGGGGCAAGCTGAGCGGCCACGTGCGAGCCCGCCACCTGTACAGGTGAGCTGGTGCCCCGCGCGACTCTGCCTCAGGTATGCGGAGTTTCGTGTCTGGTGCGTCTCCAGTCTTCTAGCATTTGAAATGCGCGGCGTTTCCGACGAAGAGATTTGGCGTCTCCACCGGCAGATGATGCGTAATCGGACGGAAACTCGACGTCTGGTCAAAAGCCCACCGCAGTTTTGATCCAGACGTTGCCCTTTGGCCTGAGTTGGCTGGGCGGAGGGGCTCCATATGGTGTCCCAGTTCCCGCCGTTTGGGCGCCTCCGCTGACCGCCGGCCGCCGCCCGACAGCGTGGCGCGCCACCTGCAGAAGCACTCCCGCCTGATGGCCGTGCTGGCCTCCATGGACAACGGCAAGACGATCCGCGAGACGCGCGACTGCGATGTGCCGATCGTGGTGCGCCACCTGTACCACCACGCCGGCTGGGCGCAGCTGGCCGACACCGAGATGGCCCACTGGAAGCCGCTCGGTGAGCCGCCGCCGGCGGACGGACTGTGCCACTGCGGCGAGTCCGACGGGGAAAGCTGTCTTATTGCTGTCAAATGTGGGGGATGTTGTTTGTTTTTTTCTATTTTTTTTTTTTGGATTTCTGGGGAGATCCAGGAAGTCAGATGCTGTAGTGTGACTCGATTATGGGTTATTAGGGTCCTTTGTGGCAGAATATCCTGAACGTTTGTTTTTTGGCTTTTCGGGAGAGGCCCAAAAAGTCTGTTGCTGCAGTTTAGCACTTGATATAGCCTAACAGAATACCCGTCCTGAATATTTGTTGTGGTCCGGAGAAGATAGTGCCTTGTTGAAATGAATTTTGACAGTAGTGTGTGTCCACGGTGGCGTTTTTTTTTGTAACTTGTGTAACCTGTAACATTTTGTAACCCGTGCACGTAGTCTTTTTTGTTGTGATGTCACGTGATGGTTTTCCGCGTGTTCTGTCTCGTACATAGTTGTGTCCGTGTGTTTGACGCCCGCTGCCGGGCGCGGCAGGCGTGGTTGGCGCGATCGTGCCCTGGAACTTCCCGCTGATGCTGCTCGCCTGGAAGGTGTGCCCGGCGCTGGCGATGGGCAACACGGTCGTGCTGAAGCCGGCCACCTACACCCGGCTGTCGGCGCTGCTGTTCGCCGAGATCTGCGCCGAGGCCGGGTACGCTGCGGCCGAGGCCTGAGCTCCAAGCTGGGGTTTTGACGGGCGGCTGCTCCTCTTTCGAATGCCTAGCCCGCTGATGTTTTGTTTTCGTTTTGTTTTGTTTCTGTGAGTCGTGACGTCATGCATCCGTGAAAATGTTGGGGCCGGTTTTGTTTCTTGTGGTCATGCGACGCGTGTGTGAAAATTGATGCTATAAGCGGAACTAATTACGGGAATCCGGGCGACTTTTTTATGTAAGCCTTTGCTTGTGGGACTAATTATCACGACTATCAGTAACAGTATCAGCAGCCCAGTAACCAACAGTCGGATATTTTCTGGGCCCGGTCACCTCGTTATTGGCCGTTGACGTGGGGCCGGTGTCGGCAGCCTGCCGCCGGGCGTGTTTAACGTGGTGACTGGCCCGGGCTCGATGGGCGAGAAGCTGGCCACCCACCCGGACGTGGACAAGGTGGGCTTCACGGGCTCGACGGAGATCGGCCAGCGCCTGCGCCGCGCCACCGCCGGCATGGGCAAGAAGCTCTCCCTCGGTGAGGGTCCGACCGGCCGCCCGGCGGCTCCCACCGGACCACCGGCCGGGTCATGGACGAGTGATGGCCAACAGTCGGGATATTGCACGGGCATACGATGTTGGCTGGGGATGTAGGGACCAGGTGGTGTTTGCTGCGTTATTTTCCGTTAAAGATTATTTTTGTGGGTCTGTGTTTGTCATGCATTCGTTCATGGTGTTGTCTGCACGCGTCATTTTGGTCCTGGCCTGTTACTGTGTGGTGGCAGTTGGCAGTTTTCTTGTGAAATAAGCCGTCTGAAGTCGATGGTTCCTGCACGTCCCTGCCTTGTACCTGTCCATAATACATTCGGTCTGTGTGGCGTGCCCGTCCTGGTGTACTGTTCCCCGCCCACGTGTCGTGAGTGTCCGTGTGGACGCTTGGTGGCACCTCTCCCTACCTGGCCGTGCCCGTGAGCGGTCGGTCCGTCCTGACGTGTGCCGTGGGCCGCCGCGCGGTGCGCCGGAGCGGCCGCTGACCGGTCGCCGACCTCCCACCAGAGCTGGGCGGCAAGAGCCCGGTGGTGGTGTACGACTCGGCCGACCTCGACTCGGCCGTCGAGGGCGTGGTGGACGCCATCTGGTTCAACCAGGGCCAGGTCAGTGGGCCCGGCGGCCCGGCCGGCCCGCCGGACCGGCGGTTAACCATGTGACCGGACGGCGTGTCTTCGGATTGGCCGAGGCGTATCTTCTGGGAACGAACGTTGCGTCATGGTTGGTTTGTGTGACGGCTGGTGCTCTGCGTGGCTACAGAGGAACGGTTGTAAATATCTCTTGGCTTCGGTTTTTCTTCTCAAGAAACGTAGCGTAAAATCATGCGATGCGAATTGGTAAAATACTTAGATATAGGTATCATGTACCACACATGGGTTTGTAGCGGTAGGGCGGGCAACCTTTTCTTGTTCTTTTTACATGCGTTTCCGTACCTTTATTTTACTTGCGCCCTTTACCTTCCATTCAGGACCAGTCGTTGGGTTGTCCTTCGATCAGCCCCGTGTCTGTTGCTGAGTCTCGGCTGTGACGAGCGTCGCCCTCTCGTGGCCAAACAGGTCTGCTCGGCCGGCTCCAAACTGCTCGTCCAGGAGACCGTCTACGAGAAGATGCTGGCCAAGCTGAAGGCGCGCATGCAGAAGCTGCGGCTGGGCGACTCGCTGGACAAGGCTCTGGACATGGGCGCCATCGTGGACGAGAGCCAGCGCAAGAGCGTCGAGGCGTACGTGGAGGGCGCCAAGAAGGAGGGAGCCGAGGTGAGAAAATTGGCTTTTGAAGGTGTGGGTATCACACACATCCGTAGCATTCGTCCGGGATGTTTGATAGTCTGTTGTTTCGGCAGTTTATGTGGGCTCCCCAGTTATCTTATGCTGTGTGAGATTTACCGCGTATCGCGCGGCGTCAGAAATTTGTTTTTTATTCGTACTAATGTCAAGGGAAGTGTTTCATCGCCATTTGCACTTCGCTCGCCTTGAGATTGCAAGCTATGTGATCTGATGGTAATGAATGCCTAGTGGCGGCCAGCGCTCCTGTCCCCCGAACCCATTGAGCGTGCTCCAGGTGTCTGCCGTCTCCTCCGTCCTCACCGTGCTCCAGGTGTCTGCCGCTCGGACTCCGCTGTGTCGGCCGAGCTGTCCGTGTGTCGCCACTGGCCGCAGGTCGTCAGCCCGGCTGACGGCGGCGCGCGGTGCAGGTGTTCCAGGTGTCGGCGCCGACCGGCTGTTTCTACCCGCCCACCCTCATCAATGGCGTGCAGACCAGCTCGCGCGTGGTCGTGGACGAGATCTTCGGCCCGGTGCTGGTGGCGCTGCCCTTCCGCACCGCCAAGGAGGCGCTGGCGCTGTCCAACAACACCATCTACGGCCTGGGCGCCAGCGTCTGGACCGAGCAGCTGCCGTTGGCACTGGAGACGGCCAAGCACATCAAGGTGGGCAGGCCGGCTGTCGGCAGGCTGTCCCCGGCCGCCGGCTGATCCCAGCAGAGGTGTCGTCTCTCCGTTGAAGAGATGTCTTGATCTGTGGTCTGGAACGTTGCGAGGGGTCGGTTTGTTGTCTGCTTTGCCCGCGGGAAAAGGCTGCGTTATGGAAGAGTTTCCCAGTGTCGCAATTAAAGAACCTCCCATAATGTTGCCCCATCCCACTGACAGTTGATTTCCTCCCCCGGCGACCGCTGTGACCGACGTCCCATCCCTCCGCTCCCAGTCGGTCACGTCCCCCTGTGACGGCCACCCGACCCCTCTGCCACCATCTGTCACGTCCCCGCCAACCCCTGCGATGAACACTCCGTCCCTCCGCCGCCAGTTTGTCACGACCCTCGCCGACATCCCTGACGGTCCCTCCGCCGCAGGCCGGCTCCGTCTGGCTCAACTGCCACAACCTGTTCGACGCGGCGACCGGGTTCGGCGGCTACAAGCAGTCGGGCTTCGGCCGCGACGGCGGCAAGGAGGGCCTGTTCGAGTACGTGAAGCCGCGCTGGCTGGGCGACACGAAGCGGCCGGCGCCCGAGCTGGACCTGGCCGGCTTCGGCGTCCGCGACCGGCCGTCCGGACCAGCCATCGACGCCGGACGGGTGAGCGGTGCCGGCGAACGCCGGCGGCGTGTGCGGTCGCACCGACGACCGTACGCCGTGTGGGGCCGTGCATTGTGCCTTCTTTGTGATGTCAGTTCACACGGTCGACCAGCGTGCTTTGCACTAAACCATTTGAAATGTCATTCCGAATTTGAATGAAGTAAAAACCACGTCTGTTGAAAATCTTTGCCATCGCCCAAGGAAATGTGCTGCTGCGTTACTGTGTTTTTGACCGGTCAGAACTGCGTACTGTTTCTGTGTGTGGTCGGCTGTTTTCTGCCGGCGATAACCGACGCTCCCCGTGGCCGGCAGTACGTGTCCGAGGTGACGAACGGCGTGCCGCGCGTGGACCGCACGTACAAGCTGTTCTACGGCGGCGCCCAGAAGCGGCCGGACGGCAACTACAGCCGGCTGGTGAGCTCGGCCTCGGGCGTGCCGCTCGCCCAGGTAGCCGAGTCCAACCGCAAGGACGTGCGCAACGCCGTGGAGGCGGCGCACAAGGGCCAGCCGGGCTGGGCCAAGCGCTCCGGCCACCAGCGGGCGCAGATTCTCTTCTACCTGGCCGAGAATCTGGAGCTGCGGCGCGCTGAGTTCGCCGACACGCTGGTGGCCTCCACCGGCTGCAGCCGCGAGCAGGCCGAGAACGAGGTGAGAGGCCGGCGAGCTGAGAGCGGTGGCGGGGAAGCATTTGTGTTTGTGGGCTGTTGGAACTTTGCATTCTTGTGTGGAGATATGATTTATTCTGGGCAGCTCAAATCGTCAGCGTTAGCACGAATGTATATTTCCACGTACGTCTGTATGTATATTCCACGAATGCCATTTCGACATATTATTTTGACATCCTGTTTGCAACGTAAGTCGACTAATCGCTCGTTTGAGAACGTTTGTCAAGTGCGTGCGACAAGTGACCTCCCCCGCCGCCAGGTGGACACGTCCGTGTCGCGGCTGTTCCACTGGGCGGCGCTGGCCGACAAGTACGGCGGCGCCGTCCAGGAGACCCAGCTGTACGGCACCGTGATCCGTATTCACGAGCCGGTGGGCGTGGTGGCGGCCGTGGCGCCGGACCAGGCGCCGCTGCTGGCCGCCGTCTCGCTGCTGGCGCCGCTGGTCGCCCGCGGCAACGCCGTGCTGCTGGTGCCCAGTGAGGCGTTCCCGCTGCCGGCGCTGGACCTGTACCAGGTCAGTTCCGGCCCTGTACCTGTGCCAGGCCAGTCGGCCGGGCCAGGACCGGGGTGGTGGCCGTCCGAGGCTGGACTAGGCCGGTTTTCGAGCGGACCACCCGTGAAGGTCGCGGAGTTAATCAGGGAATTACGGCCTGTTAAGTGCCGTGACTGTTTTTTTTTTGCGGCTGGTTTCGGTACGGTTGCGGCCTTGTTGGATCTAATTAATTGTTGCTAAGGCTTGACGAGTGAGATTCATGACCGAAACAGATTTATGCCTTGTGAATGGAGTCAGCAAAAACCCAGCGGAGGATTTTTATCGTAATTTGGTGGCCTTTGTTGTTTTCTGATGTCCAGTCATTGTGCGTTGGGAAGTCATCTTTGATATGTGCCTCGCGTTTCGGCTATCTTCGTGGGGCGTCTGATGTCTGCGTTATGGTTTAAAGTCGGTACGTGTATGATTTGGTGTGAGTGCGTGTTTCTGACGTGCGTTTCTTGAGTGTACTTGTGCGGAAGGGAACGTTACGCCTTATTAATTCCGGTTTTCTGTGTTGGGAGTGAAATGCCAAGTCGTGCCATGTACACCTTCAGTGTGAAAACCTGTTATCAGACTGAATCGCCCGGACTCTGTTCTCTGTTCCGGAATTCCCATTGTCGCCTCAGCGCCCGTCCCCTGGGTCTGTGCGGCGCCGGTCCCTGTTCATTGCCTCCCGTTGTGGCCCCAGCGCCCGTCCCCCGGTCTGCGTGGGGCCGGTCTCTGTTCCTGGACTCCCGTGGTCGTCTCAGCGCCCGTCCCTCCGGTCTGTGTGAGGGCCGGTCTCTGTTCCTGGACTTCCGTGGTCGCCCCAGCTCCACGGCTGGTCAGCCCCGGTGTGTGCGGCGCCGTCTGACGGCCGCCGGCCGGCCGCCGCCAGATCCTGGAGACGTCCGACGTGCCGGCCGGCGTGGTGGCCCTGCTGACCGGCAGCTCTGGACCACCTGACGCGCCACCTGACCGAGCACCAGGACGTGCAGGCCGTCTGGTACCTGCGCCAGTCGGCCGCCGGCAGCCGCTTCGTCGAGCACGTGTCGGCCGTCAACGTGAAGCGCACCTGGGTGAGCTGGGGCGGCGAGCGCGACTGGAGCGACCCCGAGCAGGGTCAGGGCGAGGAGTTCCTCTACCACGCCACCCAGTGCAAGAGCGTGTGGCTCACCATGGGCGACATCTTCGCCAACTGAGTGGCGCGGCCGCCGGAGACGGGTAGTGGCAATGGCTGGTTAACGCTGCAGGGATCAAAAAGGCTGCTTTGCGCGCACTGTTTAGTGGCGTAGTTGTCCGGCGTTACGTGCCATGGGTAGGCGGATGCCATGAAGGCGGCTGCTGTTAATCGATGGGCAGAACACTTAAAGATGCGTCAACCAATGTATCCTTCCGAAATACCTACGAAAGGTAATCTGGTTTTCGGTAGGTTGTCCGAAATGTCTGCATGTTAGAAAGGTAGCCGGGTAATCAATCATAGTTTTCATGTTATGGGTTATTGCCATTAAATCATTCATCTTGCCATTATTTACTGGCGGTTCGAGAGTCCGATATTGAATTGCGTATCCTAACGGAGGAACATTCCATATCACGTGCCATGAACCCAGGCTGCTCGACCTGTGCAATCGGATGTCTGCTATGAATTGTAGCTAATACGTTAACGGTAGCTCTCCATACCCCCGAGTGTGCCGCCAGCCGTCGGCTTCGAAAGACATGTGCAATACGTATGTTCAATTCCTTTGAGAGATTTTGTACGTTAATTTTACAGGGAGCCTTGCCATCGTGTATTTTTTCCGGGACATTGCCATGCTACATACCCGATTCCACGCTTTGGGGAACGTTCACGTCGCGCTGTGAAGCTGGGCGAAAGCTTGTGCGCAGTTCTGAGACGTTCCATGTGCTAACCGCTTTTTAGAGCAGGAGAATATTTTTATTTAACGATCGATGAAGACCGTTTTTGGGAAGAGTCGCTATTTTCTGGTGCGTTAGTGATGTCGAGCCGATGTCTGCGCACTAGGCATGGTATTGGGGTCTAATACATGGGAAAGTATATTTAATTTGCCTCTTTTCATGTGATTAGAAGTCTGGAGGCATGGGCGAATGACACCCGAGCCTCTGCGAAGAAGCTTACATTTTGCTGAAAACAACCTTTGATGGTGTGTATGTAATCATGATTGTGCGTCGACCTTCCCGCGGACTGATAACAAGAACATCTCCCGGGGCACAGAACATCGAATATATTTCAACACCCCATTCAACAACACAAATGCAAACATCTGCACTTAAGCGGTCGTGGTTACCATCAAAACACAACAATACGTGGCAGAGATCACTGGGATTCCTCATTACGACACATAGTTCACGTAACGAAGTCTGCTTAAAGCTGAATGCGCAAGAAAACGTCGCGATGCAGTGGTCGTTTAATTTGGTGGTTTGCGAGCATGGTTCATTTCATGCACCGTGCTCAAACAGTCGTGAGGTGCCGTGGCAAAACACGCGTAAGCATTGAGAACCGTTTTCATTCAGCTTGGGCTTGAACCTAACAGCTACAAGACCGGTAATCGGTATGCCTATCAGTGGAAAGGCATCAAAACAATGTCTGCGGCACAAGGTATGGAAAACGAACGTGCATACCTGCCCAGTACTACTCCCTTCCAATCTTTCACTGCGTCGGAGAAACGGAAACTTTTGCGTTGAGAAACAGCCGGTGAAAACCGTGACCATGGAAGCTGGTCTCACAGTATGAAACTGGTTTTGCCATGACAGAGGTATATGTTTTTCTGCGTGTCTCACACAGATGGTGACAAATCTATTGTTCAGGTTAGTTGCGACGGGTACCGGCCAAACTATTTACGCAAAAAATAGCGATTCTAGGGTATTTTTGTTTTTCGCTTTCCTTTATCGCGCTGGCGAGTGAGAATGGCGGGAAATAAACATTAAGTAGGCGGGCGGAGTGTGCAGCTAACGAATCCTAACGAGGATGAACTCTGGACGGGGTGACGACATCTGCACGGGAGGCACAACCGCCAGAGCGGCAATGTCCGGACCCCTCGACTTCTTACGGAACCAGGCCGCGCCGTGGTGTGAGAACAGGTCACCTGGCGTGTGTGGCGGGGGGGGGGGACTGCACCGAGGACGGTTCAGGGGTGTTCTGGAGACGGCGCTGAGCGAGGAGGCTTGGCCCCGCCCTGTCGGAACTCTGCGCCGGACATCCGCTGTATCGGAACTCTGCGCTGATCGGTGAATGACCTGTGAGCCCGCCGTCTCAACCCATCACGAAACGACAAATGATGGCGTGTCGCACAGCCACAAACACACACGTTGGAGGCAGCCCGCGAGATGGACCGGACGGCCCTCGACAACAACTTGTTCTGTCGTGCAAGTGGCAGCATCAGCAGTCAGAGACTTGTCGACAGGTTAAGGGTTCATTTCACTGTATCGAGAGACTACAAACTGTACCGTGCTGTGTCGGGAGGCTGGGAGAGAATCCATCTGACTGTGTTGGGAGGCTGGTTTTGACTACATGCGACCCCGTCGGAAGGCCGACACAGTAGATGTGACCCGGTTACGAGGCTGAGAGACTGCGTCTGACTATGCTGGGAAGAGTTTCCGTCTGACTGCGTTGGGCTGACATTAGACCTCACGTGGTCGGCTGTCTGGGGGAGATTCCGTCTGGCTGTGTCGGCATGCTCACGTCAACTACATGCGGCGCTGTCGGGAGGCAGACAAGGTCTGCGCCCGGCTGTACTGGGCGTGGACGGAGCGCCGCGGGCTGTTCTCCGGGGCGGCGCCCTGCGTGGCCAGCTGCAGCGCCTCGCCGCCCTCCTCGTCCTTGGCGTCGAGGCCGACCTCTAGCCGCACGGCCACCAGTCGCAGCAGGTGGTGCACCGAGTCGATGGTGCGCGAGGCCTCCTTCAGCCGCCGCTTCAGCTTGTCCATCTCCTCCTGGTGCTGGTTCTGTTCGGCCTCCACGGCCAGCTCCAGATGGTCTGGAGACGGCGGCGGGGCGTCTGTCAGCACGCCCCACTCGGCGGCGTCACAGACAGGGTCATTCCCAGACAGCGGCGTCACATCACACGAGAGAGAGGGTTGGGGGAACGTCACGGGGGCGGCGTCGCGGGCAGCGGTGTCACTAAGGGCGGCGTCAAGAAGAGCGATGTCACGAGGAGCGGTGACAGGGGGAGCAGCGTCACGGGGAGCGGCGTCATGGGGAGCGGCTTCACGGGGAGCAGTGGCACGGGGGGCGGTGTCACAGGGAGCAGCGTCACAGGGAGCAGCGTCACGGGGAGCGGCGTCATGGGGAGCGGCGTCACGGGGAGCAGTGGCACTGGGAGCGGTGTCACGGGGAGCAGTGGCACGGAGAGGGTCATCACAGAAAGCGTCATCACAGGAAGTGGCGACAACTCACGAAAAAAAAACTAGGTAAGAACGGTCTTGATACTTACAACATTACACCACGCCGCAAGAAACCTGACAAGATGTGCGTAACAAATAATGTGTAAATATAAATCAAAGATATCTTGTATATATAGATATATATATATATATATATGCACATATATATATATATATATATATATATATATATATATATATATATATATAGATAGATAGATAGATAGATAGATAGATAGATAGATAGATAGATAGATGTGTGTGTGTGTGTGGCTGTGAAATTATAATGTATCAAGCATCTGCCTCTGAGTGTTCAAAGGAAGCGAGTTGTCGCTAGATGCCGTTAGAATGTAGAATCGGTCGTGATTAGTGCTTCAGTATACTTCAGTATACCACAATATACCGAGCGGACTCGGCACCGATCGGAGCGTACCGAATGTCTTTGTGGGAGCTCCGTTGTGGCTCGGCGTGATGAGCTGCAGGACGAAGTTGAGCACACTGCGCCAGGCGAACAGGGGCCGAGAGCTGGCCACGCCGACCGGAGCGTTTGGACGATCCACCTTCTCGGTGCAGCGCACGCGGTCCAGGAAGGCATGGGGCAACTTCCGCTCCAGTGCCGTGTGCAGGTCCACCTGTTGTACATCGAGTGAAACTTAACCAGGGGAGAAAAGTGCCACACCGTGCGATGTTGCAAAAATCATGTGCGGCCCTACCATTTTTTCACGATTTCAAGACGTGGAGAATTCTTTGAGCATTAAATCACTGGCCTTTTCAGCCATGTAGACAATGATGGATCAGTGAAGTAATTCATTTAAGCAACGCAGTAGCTAAAAAAAAAACACCTATTTGATACCGCAGTCAGAAGTCGCGGACAATAGCGCAGTACGTCCGTTTCAGGTCGAAGACTGAGCAGCATTTTCACCTGCATCGCCAGCCGCTTCAGCGCGGCGTTCTTTCTCACGGTCTCGATATCGCCAACGGCCAGGCCGACCAGCAGATTCATCAGCAGGATCGGCATCATCACCATGAACACGATCACCAGCAGGAACGCCGTGTTGGCGAACGGCAGGAATCGATGACCCAGTACGCTGCCGGGGTACAAGCTTAGTCTCAGTGACCTGAATTTCCAGCAGAACAGTAAATCGCTGCCCGATCGTACAAACCACCCATTTCTCAGCGGTGTTGGGCTAGCGGCCAAGCTTGGTTGGCGCTGCCATGCAAATAGGTGAATGAAAATATCACCGAAGCTACCTGATAAATTAAGTGGGACGAAAATATTGGCTTCTCTTGCCGTACCCCACTGTGTTCAGGTTCACCTGGGGTACGCAGTGCTTTCAGTACTCCTTTCCAAATGTGTTCTCTGCATTAGAAAAAGCTCGTCAAATGCAACTGCCTTTCGCTGAATGGCAGGAGGTTACCGCATATTGAACGGAATCTGCTTCAGAATAACCCTGTGACTAAAACTAAAGCAGGTCGTGAAAAGTATAGCACCAGTACGACAACTGGTGGAGCGATGCTTCAAAATACCCCCAGGTCCTCGTGAAAACAATCAATAAAGTCGGAGGTGGTGACCCGTTTCTACGACATGCAATACTGGCCTCGAATCCCTAAGCCATGCATGTTGTCTTGGCACCATCAACCTGTTGCCACCGAGTGCAGTACTGGCCAGACGTACCTCGGCACCGAATGATACAACTGAGTACAGCACTGACCAGGTGTACGGAGGTACTAACCGGTACCGTCGAGCACGGCACTGACCACGCGAACCGCAGTACTGACCGGTACCGCCAAGTACAGTAGACCAGGCGCCCCCGGCACTGACCGGTACCGCCGAGTACAGCACAGGCCGCCGTACTGACCTGGGGCCGGACGGACTGCCTCTGCGGCCGCTGCCCAGCACGGGCGGCACGCCGGCGGTGACGTTGCCCGGCCCGGTGGCCAGCCACGGGTAGACGTACACCGTCAGGAAGTCGATCTCGCCCAGCATCATGTTGAAGGTGCGCGATAGCGAGACGGGCACGCTGCTGAACTCCGGGTGGTTGCCCTGTCGGCCGGCGGGCGGCTGTCACGGCCCGCTGGTGGTCCGCCAGCTCGGCTGCCGGCGTCGGGACCGGACCGGACCGGACCGGACCGGAGTGGTTGGGGCAGAGTGCGAGATTCTCGCATCACTCCCAACAGGCACCCCAAGAGAGCTTGCATATGAATATGTGGGAGAGGCTGATCAGCGCTGGGATCCTTTTTTTTAGATGAAACCCAGCGCCGGTTCCAGGCGCATTAACTTTAAGTCCGGGAGGGATGAGCCCAGTCCAGATGAAACGAGTTTATACTTGGACTACCAGCGATTAGTGTGACTGTCAATAATACGGAAAGTTCTTCGCCACGGACATCAAGAGCTTCCAATTCATTAATTCATTGCTATGCACGCAAATTAATTCCATGGTTTGCGATTAACATAAAGCTGCGAAAATCCAAAGTATCGTGACGGTAAACCATGAAGATAATTCACGAATGTGGGTCAGGGAGTTTTCAAGTCTTCAAACCACAATTCAAACCACTCACATGGGACATGAGGATGTAGAAGGCCAGTCCGAAGGCGATGATGAGCACTGAAAAGATGACGAGGACTCGCAGAAGTGTCTTCTGAATCTCCACGAACATTACCACGTAAATACCGATGGTTTCGAAACTGAAATGAAAAGAGACATCTGGTGATCAGTGTATAAAGAACAGCACGCAAGAAGTCAAGCGGATTCGAAAATTTACCTGATTGTTATGTACTAAACGTAACGGATAACGACGGCCACTCCTGGTACCGAAACGCCTGTCTGCAGCTCTTACAACAAAATGAATCTAAATCCACAAGCTAGATGTCTGCTTTATTCGATGGGCATGATTCGCATTATTTGCCCCATTTCGACCTTATCATTTGATCAGCTACGTAAAACAAAGTACGCAGAGTTCATTTAAACGCGGAGCCAGCGCGGATAACTACCTAACCGGCTCGCTTTTGGCCAGGATGTGCCCGTGTGAAGAAGTTTTACATTGTTCTTTAGTTCGGACTAATCATGGCAAGGTGCAGTGATCACCCAGACGCTGATTTTAGTACTGGATACTTCACAGTCCCTCACCTTTGTACACCACTAGCGCGCATGTGCTCGTAACAAATATAGTCGCATTTGCTCTTGATTTGCAGTCCTTTTTTGACATTTTCTTTTCCTAGCAAGGAGTGCTGCAACATTCTGATTCTTAGTTTTATTCTGGGTTAAAGAGGCGTTAACGCATGATTCTACGCCTCTCGGCGGATCGTGGGCGGGAGCGATCCTGGTCATCTCTTCATGGGTAACAGCACAGAAAAAACTGTATGTGAATCCTGCGAGGGCCCACAGCGGTGGCGCCGCCATCGTTCGCACCTGCGCAGGTAGAGCAGCATGTTGAACCAGGCCAGGAACACGGAGCACGCGGCGGCGATGATGTGCAGGTGGTGCACCAGCGGGTGGAAGACGGGCGTCACGCTGATCAGCGCCGACACGTACAGCGACAGCTCCAGGTAGTTTTCAAAGTCTGGCGGAGCAGGCGCGGCGGGTGCGCAGAAAACGTCAGTTAGGCACCGGACTGGCGGGGCTCGAAACGGACTTGGCATGTCGGCGGTTCACAGCAAGGTAGTCAGAGACAAAGAACCGTTGTTGTTACGATAAACGGTCACAGACATTCACCCAGTTATGATTCAAGTAGCTCAAGGTAAAAAAAATAACAGTACGTGTAACACACATACAGAGCTAGCCACCCAGTCAGTAATGCGGCACAGATTTAAAGTAAAATATACGACAGCTACAAGAAATTAACAAAGCACAGGTGGTTCAAGAACGGTTCAAAAGTGAAAAGTCACAAAAGGCGTTCACGTAGGGATGCACCAGATATCCAGTCCGACCGGATATCCGGCTGGATACTAGTGATTATTCGGTATCCGGTATTCGGCCGGATATTTCTGTGACCCGGCCGGATATTGCCGGATATTTAGCTTCCAAGTGTACGATAAAGACGTTCTTCTAATGTTTGTCTACAAAACCTTTTCAGGAAAAATGTGCCTTGTTACATTAGATTGCCGATGTAACTGGACGTTCCAAAGTCTGGCTGAAGCACCGCTTTTCCTTCTTAGTTTGGAAGAGTTGAGATATTTTACAAGAATGGAACTCAAGCTCAAAGCTGTGAAACAATAGCCAGCATGGGCTCAGCAGCCCATTTTTTGTAGTGCATCTTCTCTCTATTTTTGAAACATTTCTCTTTCTTAAATCGTAAGATACAAATGCATTACGGGAAAATATACTTCAAGATGCATACCTTAGTATTCGTAAAGAATGCTTATCAAGCCAGGTATTCTAGTTCTACAAAGGCGCTCCAATGGCATTGTGCGTATTCTGGAGCCTTTGCCTACGGGTATAATCTCAACGGGGGCTGCGGGAACATGTCCCGCGTAATTTTCCAGAAGTGGTTATTTGTCTCCCGAATTTTTGTAGTATCAGATAGGTACTTCTTAATCGCGGCACAGTTACTTGTATTATGGAATCCAATGAAAGGAATTTCAATCGTACGTTACCATGCAATGACCGATAAAAGTGATTTTTACCCCCTCCCCCCCTCCCTCCCGCATATTCTTGGTGGATTGTAGCCAGCTTGCCATCCCCAATTCTGAACCGTTGTTACTCCCATGCCTTCGAATGCAGTGAGAGATGGTTAGCTCCGCTTTGATTTTGTGTTCTTTCTTTACTGATTTGTTTGTTTTTTCCGAGGAAACCTATAGAAACCTTACAGTAACTGTAGGCACCAGGGCGAATGATTTACATTATTAACATGTTAACGTTATGTTTAATGTGTTGTGAACTCTTCAGATCTTTCCTTGAATTGTATCCGTTGGGTCACATTTTTGAGTAGAAATAGTAAATAAAAATAGGTAAGCATAATATCCAGTATCCGGCCGGATATCCGACACCCTGATCCGGCATATCCGGTATCCGGCTGAATCGCAAAAAAACCGGGCCGGTGCATCCCCACGTTCACGTTACAGCGATCCAACGAAAGTGGCCGTACTTGTTGCAACCTGTACAAAGTCGATACCAAGTCAACTTCTGCAAACGTTAAAAAACAGTTCATCATGTCGGGCGCTGTTACAAACATGCCCATCATTTCCCTTTACCTTTTGAACTTGAACATGAGGCACATTTCTAGTACCTTTAAGACACAACAAGTTTCTCGAAAGGCCACCATATTTTGTTGTGTTCTAGTTTCACTAAATCAAAGAGCACACTCAGCTGAGCATGTCTGCTGAGTGTGCGGTTAGTCTGCAGATACCACGGATGATGATTGATGAAGATGCCAGAATGGATGGTCGTTTTTCCTCAAACAAATGTCAATATTTTTTCTGAAATTATGACAGCAAACATGCCATTAACAGAAGAAACACGAAATGCGTTGTTATTTTTAGTATCGAAGCTCGGGAAATATTAGGAGAATGGGCTCACGACAGTTTCTTGTGCCTCAGCGGCCCTGTAAAATTCTACTGTCTTGCGGAAATATCTGCAAACGTTTCCTGTCTCTCATGGAAACATTGCTCTCGTGGTTCAGCAAACGAGATCTGTCGTTACAACCGACTGTTTCTGCAATCTCCAAGAGAGATGCAGCCGTGCCTCCGAGGTACGTACCCACAACGAAACCCCAACCCTGGTTCCACATCTGAACGACTTTCTTCATGACATTCAGCACTCCGAACACGATGACGGCCACCATAGTGATGTGCTCGGCGACCGACGTTCCCGCCGAAGAATTCTGAAAAACGAAAAGCCCTGATGACATTGACGAGAAAGCGTGCTAGAGGGCCACGACACGCTTCTGGGCCGCCAGTCGCAGCCTGCGCAGGCTGCGCGTCCCGCCCCGCCGCGCTGCTCAGCGGGCCGGCTCCTACCTCTGAGGACTCCTTGCAGCCAGCCTGCACGGCGGAGGCCGGGTCGGACTGCACCTCGGCCAGGTTGACGCTGCCGTTATCGCGCAACAGCACTGAGCACCGGCGCACCAGGTGCATCAGGTTCATGCCGTGCGCGGTCACCAGCACCACGAAGCTGGCGTACAGCAGCAGCGACAGCAGGTGGAAGAAGCGGCCGTACGCCTGCCACTTCACCTCCAGGTACTTCTGCGTCAGCGGGTGCATCAGCAGCTCGATCCGGCCGTGGCGCACCATGTGCTGCGGCAGGTCGGCGGTGCAGTCAGAAACTGTCCAGTGTGCCGTCACCCTCCATCCCCCCCCCCGGCGAATATCAGAGGCCGGTCCGTTCTTAAACTGAACAGCTTTCAGTGGTTTTGCGAGACCGCGTTTAGAAGTGACCACCACGACTGACTGTCGTCGAGCCATTGCAAGGACTTTCACTCCCGCGCGATACTGGAGTTCGAGACGCAGGATAGCCCCATAACCCCTGCCCACGTGCACGTTTTTGCCGTAGTATGCACACAGTGGCCAAGTCCTCCGCGCCTGAGATGGACAAAGGCGCACAATCAAACGCCGTCATGGAATACGCGATCATGGCGCCGATCAGAAGACCGGTCCTAGCGTCGCGCTTCAGGCGTCTGACCCTGGGGTTGACCAGAGCGAAGCACCCGGCCGCCGGGAGCAGGTAATCAGCTGACGACCGTCACGCGGCCCGCCAGCTGACTCACATTGACGGCCGTCAGCGGCTGCGGCCGCCAGCGGGAGTCGCTTCTGGATGCCCGGATGGAGGCTATTTGCCGGCTGTTGGGTTCAAACAGGCTGAGGTCGTAGGTGATCTGCAAGATCGGCACCGGTGACTGGTGAGCTTCACGCACAACTGATTAGCCTGAGAGCTGCGTGAGGAGGAGGATCACGGGGCTTATGAGCTCAGTCATGAGCTGCAGGATCGTGAGTGGGAGTTCATTGCCGGCACGGGAAGGCTAAGCCGATTAGTTGTCGGTCGTTTTACGGGAATGAAATTGCGCGATTTATCACTCATAAAAGATGATGCGCCAGGTCTTGGCACCATTTAAATCACCTGAGGCAATCAGGTCGATTGAACAGTAATCTGCAAAGGACACGCAATGCTGGTACTAAGCGCGATGGTTGAGGACAATGGGGGATCCTGAGGTTATAAAAGGGAAGTACGACTGACGGCGCCAAGTCGGGAGCAGGATGTCGCCTTCAGGACCGCACGCAACAAGCCACCTCAAATTCGGGATTCTGGTTAGAGAGGCTCCAGAGAGCAGTGACTCTGGGCCGAGATGAACCACAGGTTGTCTCTCCTCAATCAGTGACAGAAAACAGCACTTGTTCTTTCAGACAAGAAGACCTTAATTGTACATGATACATTTCCTTAGAAGACGTCCACACAAGGGATGATTTGGGCTGCGTGGACGCATTGTAAGATTTTAGATTGCTTACAATAACAAAAGTTTCAAACAGTACCTAATAGGCAAGCAACGTCAACGCAGGACGCAAAACGGGCCTGGCACTGTAAAGACTGTCGCATCAGTCTGTAACCCATTATTAACTGTCCATATTATTCAGCTTTGACCCGAACTTTGCCAGTTTAATTTTATGTTGAGAAACGAGCATTCATTGCATCCATGTAAAACGCAAGTTTCTTTCTGATTATTGGAATGTGACCACGTCAAACAAAAAGGCATTTTATCGAGGAGGGAAATCAGTTGATCTTACTGAGAACGTTTCGGCGTTTTTCTTGCAGTTGGAGAACGTGATGTGTTTATCCATGACGTCTTTCATGATGTTCGGCATAACGTCGATGAGGGCTGCTGCGACGTATTTGTTCTTCCCTTGAGTGTCCGAGAGGGCTCGTCGGCTGCCAACAGGAACTGAATGTTAATCGACAGCGTGTCATCAAGGACCGTCCATAAATTACGTGACAGATTTTTCTATTTGGAACAACCCCGTCTCCTTATACCACTTCGTAACGGCTAGCCAAACTCCCAACCCCAAAATTACGTAACGCCTTGCCCCCCGCGCTCCCCTTCCCCAGCTGCTTGTCTGTCCTGGAACTTTGAATGGTGCATGGCCCATTTTGGTTTATTAGAGTCAACAAACTGAAGCTAGAATTACAAGACATGTGCTAAAGAGGATTCTTTTCAGATCCTGTATGCCTGTGAGCCTCTTTCCTCATTTAATATGAGAGGGTTACGCAACATTCCTCCAAACCCCCACTCCCTCCGTCTTAACACCTTGTCACACATTGGCCAACTCCCACCCAATCCGCCACCAGCATTACGTAATTTATGGACTTTCCCTAAATTTATGAACTCAGGAACATTTGACGTACTCTTAATCACTTAACCATATTCCCGGCAGGGGGGGCCGAGTCCGCCCCCCCTCAGGTTTTCTTGCTTGCCAATTCCAGGCTTTTAACGCAGCTTCACGGAACTTGGTGACTTTTCCTAGCTATTCTTTCCACGTTCCATGACAAAATTTCAAAATCTTATTTTGCTCAGGGGCGGAGTCAGGCAACGTTTTTGGGAGGCACCTCAGGCCATTTTTGGCTGTGTTGGGGCTAAAAGGGAAATGTCTGCCCAAAACAGCGTTTTTAAGATATAACTTAAAACCTTATATGGATGTATAGCTTAACAGTTGTGCAGTGTGCAGACATAATTTTGTTCATCTGAGGTCACTTAACAAGGTCACATCAAGGTCAAAAGTCAAAATTCGGTTTTATTGCAATTATTTCGGCACTGTTTTTTCAAATGCCAAACCCGGAGCACGTATGACGTAGAAAGGTGCCCTCTACTTGTGTATCAAGTTTCAGCTTGATATCAGGTTGGGTCACGGAGCTATGACCTAAAATGTCAGTGCGCGTACCCTATAACGCAATAGCCATAAACCAAAATTTTTGAAGCAGAGTGAATTCAAATGATTGAAAACGTTTCCCAGACAATATTAAATGCACGCGAAATCATTCCAAGTGGCTCCAAGGTCACTGGAAATCATTTAAGGTCAAAGGTCGTAAGTTGATCTGTTTGAAGAACGTGTGACCATGACAGTTCCCCCTTTTTTCATGTCCCTGGCACCGCCTATGCTAACATTATACGAAGATTGTAATGCGATTTGTGCTTCTTTAGCATAACATGACTAGCGGAAGCCAAAAAAGTGTTTTTGCCTTCTTCGTTCATTCAGTTATTGGAAAACTAATCCTCCTATCTTTGAAACCTTGTGAACGCCCATGAATTTTCCCAGAATTCCAGATGTGTGTACCAGTGGTAAAAGTTTTATCCATAATCTCTCGATTCATGCCAGTTTCATAGACATCGGTTCATAAACAACGGAATTATAAGAAGTCCAAAAATACCCCTGATTTTGACATTTGTGCCCCCTGTATCCACACCTTTTAAAATTTTGAGAATTTCTTTTTATAACAAATGTAATTTACGTCATGGCCAATCGATTGCCGTTTGCTGCGATGAAATCGGATGCGTAGTTCTCGAGATCTCGGGAGGGCCGAATCCGCCCCCCCCCCGCCGGGAATCGACCATACCGTCTAGCCCTCCGGGAATAGGGTTAATCTGTCAATGTCACTGACGTATAATTAAAAACCCCAAAAAAATCATAACGCAGAAAAAATGGTGGCTGATGAGAAAACCTACGTGAACAGTCGGCGACATCGGTAATCAGATATTGACGACGCCTTAGTGAAATAAAAGAGCCGACACTTCAGGGGTGTCATCACAGCGTCGTTAGGCTTGTCCATTCTGCTGCACCACAGCAAAGGCATCAGGCCAGCAAACATTCCCTTTTGAAGACCGGCAGTGTCCTGGACGATGAACAAGGGATGGCTGCGCTTGATTACCCACACAGGCAAACAGCAAGCAAAGCTGCAGTCATTACCTCGGCCGACGAACGTGAAGGTGCTCGTTAGAAACGTGGGTGTGGCGACGACCCAAGTTGTTGAATGAAAGATCCTGAATGTTGCATTCGTTTTGGTGTCTCCTTTGGGATAACGGAGTTGATTTACTACTGTTATCGGGTGGACGAAAATCCACCGCACTGCGGACACAGCGCGTTGGAGACGACGTAGAGTTGGGAGTACTTGTGGTATCTTTGGTGGCAGCGAAATCTGACACCACTTTAGGGACATAACCAGTGCCTGCTAGCTGTTCCTTCACCACGAACGATGTTGATGGGAACCATCTCAGTGACGTAAAAAAGTTTAGCTTATGGCGTTCTGTATGTGAATAACGACATACATGAGCTTGAGGAGCGGCCATTAGGGCGCGATGGAAGGGAGTATCTGTCTCCAACAGACTCAAAACAACAGCGGCACGCACTTCAGCCCTGCTGGAGCCCATCTCGACCAGGCGTTTCCCACCTGGAGATCGTGCTGCTGCACATTTCACCTTCCGCCAGAGCGTACACGCACCCATATTTACACATGCCTCTGATTTTTTTTTATTGTTTCGGCCAGTATAGGCCTCTGGCCGGCGCCTATTTATCACCTGCTGCACCGGTGATGTCGCACGGAGTTCTCTGGTTCAGTGGTAAATTGAAATGGAAAGGATCTTCCTCTGACGATTTTGGTGCTGAGTGCTATACCTGCCGAAAGCTTACGAATCACCCACGTCCGCCCAACCGTTTAACCGTGATGGAGCAGACGCCGGCTACCGGCCACAGCAGACGACGCCTACCGCCCGGGCGCCTGGCCAGAGGACGTGCCGCCTGCTACCTCCTGTGAGGCCTATGGCGTCCACCTTTCTCTCCTGCTGAAGGGCGTGACTCCCGCCAGAAGGAAGGTGAAGGAGATACCCCTCTGCCCATCCTGCTGCCAGGAACGCAGCCAGGATTTCGTTTAGTAAGGGCCACGACAAACGTAGCCTCAACAAAAGTGAAAACTCCTCAGATTTCGTCCGCTTTATTTTCGGGTCCCGGAATTCCTTATTTGTTTTATTTTTCTGGTACATACAAAATACTAAATTCTAAAACCAAGACAATATGGCCCCTTGGTCCCCTTGGCTACGCCCGTGCCTGCTGCAGCGACGTCCGAGACCACTTCTCCCGCGCTGAATGCGTCACCCACCTGGCTGTCTCGTTGGTGAGCATGACGCGCGCCGCCTCCACCAGTTTGTGTTTGATGCAGATGTCGAGCGGCGTGTAGCCTCCGGCGTTGGCCACCAGCGCGCAGCCCAGCGAGAGCAGCAGGCCCGCCGCCGACGGCCGGTTGCACAGGCAGGCCAGGTGCAGCGCCGTGTTCTGCCGGGCACGGGGGGGGGCTGACGCTGTGTTCTGTCGAGCAGGAGGGGGGGGGGGGGGGGCTGACGACGTGCTCTGTCGGGCAGGAGGGGGGGGGGGCTGACGCCGTGCTCTCCCGGGCAGCAGGGGGCGGGAGGGTGCTGATGCCGTGTTCTGCCGAGCAGCAGGGAAAGGGGGCTGACGCCGTGTTCTGCTGGGCAGTAGGAAGGCTGACGCCGCGTTCTGCCGGGCAGCAGAAGTGTAGGTGAGGGGGGGGGGGCTGGCGCCGTGCTCTGCCGGCAGCGGCTGACGGCGGGAGATTCTGGCGCACGCCGATCAGACAACCGGCGACACGTCCAGGCCCGCTGGCAACACACCCATGGTGTAGTATGCGATCTTTGCGTGTTTCGAAACCACTGTTGACTTCGCAGTGGGCACCCCAACAGTTTGGAAATCTAACATGAGACCCTATGGGCTGAACATCCACTATCATTTGGGTTCCCCAAGATAACGCATGAACTGACATCCCAGTCCATATAAAAAGTTAAATTCCTGAACACACCTCGGTGTGCTGCAGGCACGTTTAAAAACGTTTTCATTGACATTTACAGTCGGCGTCTTTCTATGATGGTCGACGTTCATGGATGACAAACGCTGCCGCTCCGGAAACCTGGCCACTGGATGAAGAGAGTGCGGAGAGAGGTACCTACATTTTTGTTTACATTACGTGTCCTACAATTTCATAGTATCCAGTGATCAACGTCGATCATGTCTCTGAAGGTGGGTCCCTTACCCCTGCTTTGTCTTTCTGGTCCAGCAGCTGGCTGTGTGTGCCGAGCAGCAGGCCCATGGTGCGCGTGTAACCCTCGCGGGCGGCCAGATGCAGGGGTGTCAGACCCTCGAAGTCCCGGTTCAGCAGCGCACCTCGGCAGATCAACAGGTGGACGACGCGCAGGTGTCCTGAGGACAAACATAGGACCTGTTTTGGAAACGGAGTGACGGCAGTCGACCTTGAGTATCTGCTGCGACGATGGCAATGACTATGCCAGTAACTTATACAACTAACTGTTGAAACCCACCAATGCAATACTAGAACTGTTAACTACCAGGCGATGCTAAATACGTGCATGGTTATTGATATTCTGATACGATTTCTTAAAATGTGCGGCCCGGGGTCGCAAAAGAAAAAAAAACATTATGACATTTAGAGCGCTGTGCATGCCCAGGGCTAAATAAGGCCGCAATCGCCCGTCGCGCGTCCACACGTCTGCTGCAACAGAGCAACGCAATGTTCGTTCGCAGAGATGGCCGGTTTCGGCCATCAATACGTAACTCATTCGATGGCCGTTATAGGTTCGTGCCTGCATCGTGGCACCGACAGCGAATCAATAAATCGGCGGATGACGCCCCGGCTTCCTGACTGTCGGGCGTGACCGATTCACGAGCGGTCTGAGACGCCCATCACGGATCAACAGCCACGATCACCCTTAACCGACCACAGGCGATCGGCAGTCACGAGGTCGCCGACCCTGTCGCGGGTAGAGCCACGAGCCTGGTGCACCCACCGTTCTCGCTGGCGATATGCAGCGGGGTGCGGCCGGCGCAGTCGATGCCGTTGATGATGTACTGGCCCTTCTCGGAGCCCAGCAGTGATTCCACCGTATTGTAGCGTCCAAACCTGCGGCGCGCCACCCATATTTGCGCATTGTCTACGCCCTTTCACCGAGCGCTATGGCTGACAACGCAGCAAGCTTTCACGCAAACGTCGCGTTTTGCTTTATACAGAAGCTATTGATCCAATAAAATGTCTAAATAGCATACGTATTTTCCTATGGTGCAATACGCAGCAACTTCATACGAAATCCACGTTCAAAATGTTTTACGTTTTTTGCCATTTCTTGCCCATTTGGTACTTATATGCAAGCCTCATATGAAACAAATCCAATAGTAGTTTCAAATCAGACGTCTTTGCAGACGGCTATCCGCACAAGGACATAATTCCGAAATGACCACATTTCATCGCACGGAATCACTCAGCTGTCAGAAATGGATCAAGAAGAATGGCCACCAATCATTCTTTCAGGCGACGCTAGGATTTCGGTTGTTAGCGTTTTGGGACGTGGTTTTTTATTGCAGGCAGATGAAGCAGCTTCTCAATTCTTCATCAGTCCGCAAACTCGAAAATAAGTCATACAAGCGATTCACACAGTTGATGGCGTCTCATTCAAACGTCGCAGCCAATTTCTGTCTGGAGTTCTAAATTATCTGTGGATGTGTGGTTCATGGGTGCTCATCGACTGAGTTGCTCCAGGAAGTCCATTATGTAAAACACTCCCATCGGTATTGTAAATGACCTTAAGTCACGGGAAAGCGCCGGAAATTTCCGTCCATCATAGTTGTTTTGAACCAATGACAATGCAATCGTCTCCTCGTAAAGGCAAAACAGAACCGTCGCCCTTAGGGTGGTATTACTGACACGGTTGAAGTAATAAGCGCATTGACTATTGACATTAGCGCCGGTGAGAATCGATGATCATACCTTCCGTGCGACTGGGCAGGGGTTATTAGGTGGTACAAAGCCAGAGTTGAAAGCTTGAGACATACAGACGCAGTTATCATCAGACTGCAGGATAGTGGTACGTGAGGGCTGCCTTTGAGGATAAAAATGTCATTACCAAGAAATTTGGTTTTGAGAGGCGAAGCCTTCGTGCCAGCCCCAATGCGCTCGCCTCGGCATTATTAGCCCTGGCTTGAGTCTTTATCTTTTACGACTATATATCACATTTCTGCTCAGTGATGGGCGTTTCACAGAGAGCCCACGACCATAGAAACCTCAGAATGACCCATCAGCAGATCAGCAGCCCGCGTCAGCTCGACGCCGCTGGACCGGAGCAGGCGCGGCAGGGCGGGAGGGCTTTCTGTCCTCTCAGCCCTTCCGGCGGCTGCCGGCGCCGGCGGCCGGGCCCACCTGGCGGCGCAGTGAAGCGGGTTCTCGTTGTTGGCGTTCTTGACGTCCGGGCAGGCGCCGTGCTCCATCAGGTCCTGCAGGGAGCGCATGTGGCCGTCCCGCGAGGCGTAGTGGAGCGGCGTGCAGCCCAGGCTGTCTTGTCGGTTCATCATGGACGTGAACTTGTCCGTGTTCTTCTGCAGGCGGCAGGCCGGGCGGCGGTTACCGAGGCCGACCAGGGGTGGAGAGGCGCCGCTGTCTGGCGCTCCGGGCTTCAGTTACGTTAGTGAGCGAATCAGTTCATCTTGCAACGATATGTACGTAATGCAAAGCGATGCGAATCGACGCTTCTTGGTAGTCTGAATCGCAGACACATACAGTCATTTCGCAACGAATGCACATTATGCAAAATAGTATGACTCGACGGAGGCCTGATTGAACGACGAGGCTTCTTAATAAACTGAATCATAGGAAAATGAACAATGGAAAGACGGGAAGCAGGCACTGACATGTTTTGAGTTGATTCATCCCATATGCAACGACGAAGGACTAAATGAACAGGGTCAGGAAGGATGACGCCCCGGTCTTCCTCGTTCCTATTCCTAAACGTGATCCGAATGTCTATTTTCAGCCGATAATCAATGTCCTTTTTGCAAGATCCCAGGGACGTTTCCTGCTCTCATTTGTCTGAAGATCTGTTTCGCAGAAAGTGTCTCTGGCTTGGCTGTATGAGGATAGTTAAAAACTGACGAAGTGTAATAGATAGACGTACTCTGCGAGTTATCGCAGAAATGGCATTTTGTTTGTGCTACGTCCATTTCTGTTGCGATCTTCACAAGATCTGTTCCAATGGGACGAAAAGGCGGGGCACGTGACGCGCATCCATATCCACCTCCATGTCTCAGACCGCTATGTTGTGACAACCCATCATATGCTGGCCCAAGGCCCTTGCCAAGCAAAAGCTGAACATTCAAAAGTGCTAACTAATGACGTTTGGACGATTTGGTTGCGGACTCAAGAAAATTAAAAAGTTCATTAATAGGCGGTGTCTGCCTCTTGATTGCATCGAACTCCTCCGCTCCTCGCGGCTTCGGCTACGAACAGCCCCCGCAGGCGGCGGGGTACGCACCACGTTGGCGCTGATGAGCTCCTGCAGGCGGCCGCCGTTCAGCACCAGGAAGTGGAGCAGGTTTCTGCCGCGTCTCTCGGCCGGGTCCGGCGGGGCGCCCAGCGTCAGCAGCGTCCGCACGGCGCACCACGAAGAGCGCGCCGCCGCCAGCAGCAGCGGCGTCCTCTCGTCATTGTCCAGAGCGGCCACATCGGCCCCCTGCCGGACCAGGTCAGGTCAGGTTAGGTCACAGACAGGAGCGGCGTCCGCTCATCATTGTCCAGAACGGCCACATCGGCCCCCTGCCGGGCCAGGTCAGGTCAGGTCAGGTCACAGGCAGGAACGGCGTCCTCTCGTCACTGTTCAGAGCTGCCATATCGGCCCCTGCCGGGTCACGTCAGGTCAGGTCAGGTCAGGCCACAGAGACAGGAATGGCGTCCGCTCGTCATTGTCCAGCGCGGCAACATCGGCCGCCTGCTAAGCCAGGTCAGGTCCGGTGAGATCAAATGACAGTCAACGGTGGCATCAGTGCACAGAGCAATCACATCGGTATCCTGCCGGTTCAGGTCAGATCAGGTCAGGCCATGGCCGGATAGGTCAGGTTCGCAGCTCAGTGTTCAAGCACAATACATCGGCGCGCTGCCGGGTCACGGCAGCATATCAGAGCAGTTTGGGTCAGGTCAGCCTAGGTGACATCTGGTTCACGAGCCCTCTCCGTGCTGCCGTCCCGCCGAAGGCCAGGCCGACGCAGACACCAGGAGCGTCAGACACACTCGACACCGCCCGCGGCCGGCCGAGCACGGCGGGCCTGCTCACCTGACGGACGAGGAACTCGACCAGGGCGCTGTGGTCGAACTTGGCGGCGCAGTGCAGCGGCGTCATTTCGGCCGAGTCGCGCATGTTCAGCACCGTCCACTTCTCGGCGGGCTGCGGCACGCGCGGACGGACGACGGTCATGCGGGGCGACCACCGCCGACGTAATGCACGCACGGGCGGACACACGCACGAGAGGACACTGGCCAGACGAAACTGATCGCCGTCGACGGGCCGAGAACGAACAGAATCGCCGCCATATATATATATATATATATATATATATATATATATATATATATATATATATAGACCCAGACATATAATACTTCGACTCTGATGAAGAGGGGCGGCAACTCCTCCACGGTTGGAGGAGCGTCGAGGGGACGAACAAAGAAACATTCTGGGTCAGTTATTTTTAGCCAACGTCCAAAGTGCTAATGTTGAATTTCGAAAAAAGCAGGAGAAGGGTAGATGCCCCCTGACCCACGCCTGCTGCGTCTCTGTTGATGAGCACTGAACTTTTCTGCCCGTACAGAAATAAACGGGCAAAGACGACCAGGCCTCCCGTCATCACGAAATACTACCGTAACCGCAGTAGACTCGGTTCTGAGGCGGCGCGGTGTCAGCCTCCGAGCTGGCCTCTGACCTGTGCATTGAACATGAGCTGGGTGATCTCGAGCGAGCCTTGCACGCAGGCCAGGTGGACGGGCGTGGAGAGGTCGCTCTGCTGGCTGATGATCTCGGCGCCGTGCTTCAGACAAAGCTCCACCGCCTGCCGGACGGAGTGATGTTCTCAGTGCCGGACAGGGGCCCCCGATCAAAGCAGAGGTACAGATTACCATTGTTCTGGAACTGCGGCAAAGTACCATTTGTGCCGTCGAAATTATGATTGCTTCGAGATAGTTCTATCAAATGCTTTGCTTCATGGTCCGCCCCGTTGGTAAAATTTCCTTAATCGAACACGTGGAAACATGAATACAGAAAAGAGCACCGGCAAGCCTTACGAATACCGTATGGATTTAATGCGAGAGCTAAGTATGGAAAACAACATGAGACAAAGACGGATCTTGAAATCCCCTGAAGCGTCGGTGAGGCGGACTATCTAGCAAGTGTATTAACGGCTGGTTCGAGCCTTGTATCGAAACTGCGTCGTAACAGATTCGGCGCTCAGCAGTTCGCGAATCACCCCCGCCGGGATAGGAGTTCCGGTGCGACGACACGACGACAAGCGACACGAAAGCGTGGCGATCTGGACAAACGCATACTTATTCAACGCTTCGGAATGGCTAAGACGGACCAGGACACTTCCCGAATGGACCATCAGGTGGAATCGCATGTTTCCCTGCCCTGACCTTGACATCTCCTGGCCCTGACCTCGACATCTCTCGGTCCTGCCTTCCGGTCCTGACCTCGATTTCCCCAGTATTGAGTTGACATCTCCGGTCCTCGACAATTCTCGATCCTGACCTCTCCCGCCCCTGACCTTGATGTCTCCGGAGTGGACGGCCAGGTGCAGCGGCAGGTTGCCCTCGGCGTCCGGACTGTCCATCAGACTGCAGCCGTTGCGCTCGGCCCAGCTGGTGAACGCCTGCATCGTGGCGAAACTGGCGCGCCGGGACGCTTCGTGCACCGGCGTGAACCCGTTGTGGCAAAAGTTCTTCGGCAACATGCCGAATTCCTCCAGCTGCGGGCGAATCACAGACGAAGCTGGTCAGTTTCCAAAACACAGGCGATGCTTCCAGCATTGAATATTCGCCACTCGGAGCAGCAGTTCTTGGCACACTTGCGAATGAACGGGACATGGAGTCACGACTCGCCACTCATCGGCGAACGGGATCGCGAGTGGCGCGGGAGATGTGCACTGCGCAACCAGTCTTCCGAAATGTCAGACGGTTGTCCCAGCCTTTGTTTTATGGTTACGCCCCAGAACTGTTCAAATTCCGCGGAATGAAATAAGCCAGTTGTGAGATATGATGAATCTGGCAGTTTTATGGCTTGAAAATGCGGAATTGTTTTGTTTCGTCCAAAAATTGTAGTGATATGAATTATTTCGGAAGTTTTTTTGCTTTCAACAACGTTTCCAAATACTGTTTAGCCACCGTTCTGGCCATTTGAAAATTGGCCTGGACGTTACCAAACAATTCTGCGTGGCAAAATCAAGCTCAACGAAAATTTGTCAACGCAGATTTGTTTAGCCATAATGGTAAGAATGGATGAGGTTAGGGAATAATACACAACGTTCGCCCGTGATTGTCAATATTGATTTCACGGCGATGCAAGGAAGAAAATTTTCGGTAGACTCTCAGCTCTGTTCACGCACACTTTTCCATTAATTCCTATGCATGTTGGCATATCTCTTCAACAGATGGTCATGAGAAGCAATATTTCAATATTGCTCCTGCAATCTTCGCTCGAAATAAGCTCTGCGTGCTTGAAATGAGACGTATCGCTTATGTTAGGATCAAATACCGAAAACGGCCATTGGTCGTGCCAGACAAACAGACCGCGTTCTGAATATGGCAAATTACCCAGTACCAGAATAAGAATAAAGACCGATATTTGTCGAAGAAACACGATCACGACGCGTTGCTGAGTAAACATTCTTTGCCAGAACGCGTTCTGGCTGTTTAGTGCAGCAATGAAAGATCGAAGCAGCGTTGGTGAGGAACGGTACTAGTTAACTAGTGCCTAGTTAATACATGTAAACATAGTTTAGAATAGATACCACTTTTGAAATGAAGTTTTCCCACATAAACCCAGGGACAGCACCATGAGGCTGAGAATGGAGGATGGATATACCAGGGTGACCTTTTGGACTCCGGGGGTCTCTGTGTTCGAGGCACCCCTGAGCTTTTGGGGCCTCCTGAAGCGGCATTGGATTTGGGGTACGGATTAAATCTATAATTGAAGTGTCATGAATGGTAGTTCTGTATCCGCACTCTTTCAACAACAGAAAAAAACGCAAAAGAAATAAATTAAAATGAAAATCTCAAAGGGGCATCCTTTGGCAATGAGGAGTTTCTTAAGAGCGTTAAAAGGTCTTCTCTGATGAGGGCAGGGCACCTCTGGCGACGAGCGGGCCTCCTGACGAAGTAAGAGGCTTTCTCGTGTTAAAAAAGGACCCTGACAATGCTTGAGGGCAATAGAGGGGCCTCTCCTGATATACCTCTGAGCGAGGCTCTCCGGGAAAAACAGTGAGGCGACGGAAAACAGGTACCCTCCCCGTCCTGAAAGTGGGCGGCCTCATCTCCTGTCCCCCACCCCGTGATGCGCAGTCCCTGCACACACCAATATGACACGTTTCCGAGATGACTTGAAAAATACGGCGTAGTAATTGCGGAAACATGTGCAGGGGAATATTGGACATTTAATACCTTAGGAAATTCAGTACCTAGGACACTAAAATACCCGTACGAGCGTCCGTGCGCTTTAAATGCTATTTATGAGCAGCAGCATAATGTAAGCTAAACGGCTAGCTACGTGCCAGGAAGGGACAAAAACAGGCGTTTCCGAGCTGTAACTGAAATTTAGCATCAGTTGGTCTTCAGTTATTTACTTTAAATTGTCCAGAATACGTTTTGACAAACAGCGATTTGTTCTAACGCGTTGGGGCCATTTTTCTAGGGGCCACATTGCAAAGTGATATTTTCATCGGTTTTTGGGGATGGAGAAACTGTCGGAATGCGTCGTCGTTGCTTTCGTTTGACCAAGCTCGATCTTTCTACTTTCAGTGTTTGGCAACTTGGCCCTGTCCTGAAGGCGGTCTGGTTGTTTGGAACGACCAACAGCCGATTTCGGCCTTTGATCCTCACATATTTATGCATATGTATTATTCAAATATATATGTATGTATATATATAATTTGATACAAATATATATATATGTATCAAACAAATATGTATACATGTGTGTATATAATGCCACTATGAAGGCCCAGTGGATATATATATATATATATATATATATATATATATATATATATATATTTGACACAGTAAAGTCGGAAATGACTTTAATCGGCTTCCGAGCTTTCGGCATGATCAAGGAGACAAAATCAATGCTCTTTCTAAAGGGACAAAATGTTTTTTTAAGCATAAAAATGAGTAAATCCACGACCGACGTTTCCCGCACTGGGGATCTCCAGATCTAGAACTGAATTTTAGGATACCATTTCAACTGAAGATGGCCTAGCGCCGAAACGATAAGCCCTACCGAAGCCCACGTTTTTATACGTGTAAAACCAGCATCTCCCCTTAAAAATCATGGCATTTTCAATTTGAAATCATAGATATACGAGTAAAGTGTGCAGACCCTAACTTTTATAGATTCCAGACCCCCAATAATTTTCGGGCATCTCCAGACATGGGAACAGCTCTTTACTCACCAGTCCAGGGTACAAGGAGGTATAGGGAGTCCCGGAATAGGCGACGGAAAGGGGGGCACGGGTGCAGCGCAGCCCCCCCCCCCTCCGTTAACAGGCGAAAGTTAGCATTAGTCTTATGGCGTTGCATAGAAGGAAATCGCTCGAAAAGTAGCCAAAGCCCCCTCCCCTTGCCGGAACACGTTCAAGTGGGTACCAGGGGTACAGGGTACGGGGTACCCTGTTGTATTAGGGCTCTTCACTCACCAGTATTCGGGCGCAGTCGGCGCGGTTCATGACAGCGGCCACGTGCAGCGCATCCCGGCCGTGCTCGGTCAGCTGGGAGCAGTCCACCAGGTGCCGGTAGGCGGCCAGCAGCCGCAGCGCCTCCGGCCGGTCCAGCCAGACGGCCAGGTGGAACGGCGACCGCAGCGAGGCGTCCAGCATGTTCGTGGCGGCGCCGCTGGCCGCGGGACGGCGTCCGGTCACGGCGAGGCATCGGTGCGCCACGATTTCGCCGAGGGGGAGGGGCAGGGCGAACGTAACTCCTCGAAACTGAAGACTCGTCTCATTTCGGCCGCTTTATTTCCGAGTTCCGAAAATTTTTAACTGTTCTCAGTTTTGGAGCGTAACAAAATGCGAAACGTCCAACCTCCAAAATGGGCCATGGCCCTTGCCCCCCTCCCGGCAGCAGGTCATGAGGTCACCAGTTCAAGCAGGACAGGCACAAAGCGGCCACCTTGTCTATTTGAAGCGCCGCGACTCATTCATTGCTGAGCACTCGTAGGGCCGACAGGAAAACTAGGTTGTGTTTCATTTACCCAGTCACTTGATAGCCTTCAAAGATACGGCGAGTGAAACACCGTTGTCCACACAAACCAGCGCACCGCCAGTCGCCATTCTGTCACGAGCGGGCCAGTATTGTTCGGGAGCTGCTCGCGAGTCGGACGGTTACCTGCCCGCTGTCCGTCAGACCGCTACCTGCCCACTCACCACTGGATGAGGCATTCGATGGCGTCCAGAGCACTGCCCTCGACGGCCGCGTGAAGAGGCGTCTGCCCCTGATCGTCGACAGCGTTCAGATCTGTGAACCAGCGCGTACGGACGACCAGCGGCTGTATCCAGAAAGCTGGTCCTCTCGGCTTCTCAAGGTAACTGGACTCCATTGGCAGAGGCTCAGACGAGCGTGACTAGGAGCGAGTGCGGTCCGAATAGGCTTGTTAACGTAGAATGGAACGTTGTAGTTGAGAAAACTGGCCTTCATTTCAGGTTTTACCCTGGCTGCAATGGCTAATGAGCGGCATGACCATAACGGCTGAAGCTGATGGCCTCTTTTCTAGCCATACCGATTATCAAAACACCACCAACGGAACCAAACTTTCCGATATCTCGTGGTGGAAACTCCTTTATGGGAGTACGGAATGGCACGCCACTGACAAGTTTTTACTAAACTTGAGGTATATACTGAGCATTGATATATTTTTTCGCATATGCATGTTTTTAACTAAATCAAAAACCACCTACCCCGGGATATCAAAGCCAGGGGAATGAACTGCTCTTGGCCTTTAACAATTACAAAACCATATAAAAACAATCGAATCAAATTCAATCCAGGACATCGATGGAGCCAAAGACTTAAGCATAAGAGTGCTGCGACCGAAAATCAGTACAGCACACCATTGACCCATAAGAACAATTTTACCGCTGCCGTTACGTGGTGGGGCTTGGTCGTAGATAGACGTGACGGCCTTATTGGAAATCTTCCCAATGATGTTTTCGAATAGTAGACCTAAAACTTTTCATCTGATTGCAAAAAGCAGTATCTGGAGAACACTGTACCATGCAGTCTGAATGGCAGTTTCTGCATGTAGCGCTCACAGAACTGTAATTTCGAAATCGCGGCGTACATACAGTGTTAATTTGTTGAAGTAACGTATTCGGAAATTGCAATAGGTGCCATAAATTTTCCCTCGCAAAAAACCGCGCTATGTTGCAGGCCAGAGTTTTATTTTGGCCTTGCCAATCTTTTTCAATAAATTTAGCCACTTTTACTGTGATTAAATTAACCATTTCTGTTTCGAAATGTCACTAAACCCTGTCGATCATGAGCAAGTGCCGGTTACCTCCACCAATCGACGCGATGTATTCCAGAATCTCTGTCTGATTGGCTGCTGCCGCGTAGTGGGCGGGGCCGCGTCCTCGCTGAGCGTCCCTGAATTCCAGTCGGGTCGGATCCTCCTCGTAGAGGTCTCGGAACGTCTTCATGTCGCCGGAACTCGCACACTGCGACAAACAGGGAGATTAGGAACTAGACCACACCTAGAACATTCGTTTGGTAGATAAGACTCGTTTTTGGATCACCAACTTTTGGGGATTTCTTTTTATGGAACTAATATATTACGTGAGTTATAAGTAATTTACCTTGCTTATGAATTACATAACGAGCTGGGAGGACGGCGCGGGTCGTGCCCAACGTTACGCCAGTGGTTAACGTTTGGAAACAGGCACGTAGCTAGGATTTCCCTAAGGGGGAGGAGGGCAATCAGGCTCGTAGGCCAGGATTTTCCTGAGGGGTGGGGAAGGGGGGTAAATGTCAAATTTTGTCATATGCCATCGGTATATGACGACATTTATGGGGAAAAGAAGCAGCTTCATGTAACCTAACTTGTATTTAACACACAGGAGTAACAAATAATGTTTGCTTTTGCAATACATATGAGCACTATTCCGTATTCGTGCGAAATCGCTATATGTCTAACATAGACCGCTTGGCTCAGGGGAGGGAGGTGTGGCCGCCATGGTCCCCTTGATTACGTCCCTGGGTAAGGTGCACGTTGGGGTAAATATGTGTCAAAGAGAAACGAATCCCATCATGGGTGAAGAAGTGCGGGTGTGGACCTCGCCACGAATGCCACACCACGCTTTAACAGTGAAGATTGGGTGCGGCATAGAACCATCCACATCCCAAATTTTGTCTTTCTTTGTAACAATTGTGAAGTTGAGCAAAAGCAAAATTAACAATAAGCTACACAGCATAAACATATAGATTATTGAGCAATGTCCTCATAGGGCACTCCATTCCAGTACCTTTTCGGGCGTTTCAATCTCAAAGGCCTAATGAGGCCCGAAACAAGATAATTTTGAGGTGGGAAGGTATCTACGTACCACCTCGCAGCTAAAAACAATGGTGTAAATGTAATGAAGCGAAAACAACTTACCTGAGTCAACTCCCAACCAACACACCCTTCACATACTTCACAACCCATAGTAACCACATACTAGCCACCGTGTTACCTTTCAGCAAATAATAAAGCCAGTACCAGGCAGCAGGTCACGACATGTTTATTGACCTCACCTATGTAAATCAGCCTCACTTGGCGTTTCTTGCATTGGAAAGAAGTTTGTCGAAAATGTGAGCCTTTCAGAAACTGGCGTTAAGGGCAGCAGTCCCCGCGTCTGCACGTTGCACAATATGTGAAGCGTGTTTAGTGTGTACCGTTTAGTGTGTCGCTGCTCTCTTTAATGCTAGTTTACACCGTGCTGCAGTATAAACTTGTCAACTGGCGGAAAAACAAAAGTTTTCCCGAGCCATTTTCATCAAAAACGAAAACAAAGAAGTTAAAATCCGGTGACAAAAAAATGGGAGGGGGGGGAGACTGTGTACATGCGACTGACCGGGCTGACCTTTGCCACACCAGTTTTCAAAACGACGCTGCACCCATTAATCCCATGGGTTTTGCCTTCGGTCTTCTAGCATTCCGTGCCATGCCCGCTTACTATTCTGAGGAGCCTCGAGGAAGCAATGAAGCTTTATTTACCAGTGCTAGATACTTAGTTTATCTGTTACATTGTACCGGATGACAAAAGATGGCTCTGAGGTGCGCGTACCCGCCATTTTCAGTTTTTCCAGGTCACTTTAGGTCAGTGACTCAAGTTGATCTCAGATGATCTTGGGAGACCGCAGTGACGGATTTTGACCTGTGTGGTATTTTTAGGTGTCAAATTCGAATCGAGCGGCATTCGTTTCCCCGAGAGGCCACAGAACAATGTATTACACACTTCGTGAAATCATAGTTGTATGGCTCGGGGGTGTCGATTTCTGTTAATCTCTGGGGGGCCTGAACCGAGGGCCCGACAACCTTACCTTCCCCACACGTGGGTTTTTCAACGGATTTAGGCCCACTTTATTTTTATCAGCTGAACCTTATAAGTTTTTTGTCGCTATTTATCAGATAGAAAATTGCATATGTCCCTATGTCTGTGTATGTAAACAGATACATTTATACATTGATGAATAGAAGATAGACAGGTAGATAGATACATCACTTTATAGGTGAAGTTATTCTATATTTTCTGCCCATCTCTCATCTACTGCAGCCGTTTTTTTGTTCTTATTGGCCCATTCCCCTTTAAAACAGGCAGAAAATACTGGGGGTCCAAACCAACCTTGGAGGGGCCTAAATCAACACGGGGGGCCTTCTGAAAAGAATACAGATCGATACCCCTGTTTAAGCTAAGACGAACTAATAACTTAAGCACGAATACCGAGCCGAGCGCCACAGTTTATTTACCATCTATTGCAGTTATATGCACCCTACAAAAATGTCTCGATGCACTTGAGCGCTGTGACCAACGGTTTTCGCGGTAAGTACAAGCGGGAATCTGGCTAGGAAGGCCAAATTTCAACATGTTTGACCCAAGTGATCCTAAAGGCTACATCAAAGAGACACCACACTTTCCGACAAGAGAAATGTCTCAGGATGCCACCCAACCATGTAAATTTGGTAATCATATCCCGGCTAGTTTATGAGATCTTAGAGGAAGTCAAAATGACAAACAAACCCACCGGAAGGAGTTGTACGTAACTCCTCAAAGACCGGTCAAATATATTCGCCCGGCCATCCGGGTGAATATAAAAACAAGGGTTGCCTTGATTTGGTACCGGCGGTGCATCACGGACATACAACATTGTCCACTACTCCCTGAGAGCTTCAGCGATCGTCCCCAAAGGCATGAAAGAATGCCCCCACCTGGAAATACGCCCCCTGGCCTGAAAGGGCGTCTCCGTGGTTTAAAAGGCCGTCCGAGGCTTGAAGGGTTGCAATGTATGAAGAAATGGACTCTTCAGTTCTGATGGGACGCCCCTGGTGATTAAAATGGTGCCTGAATGCCTTCAGTTGCCTTCATTGTCTAAAAGAGTGCCACCATACCCAAAAATGCGCCCTCAAGTTTGAGAGGGCATCTTGAGTCTTCAAAGAGCGTCCATCGACGCCCCTTCGAATTTGCCTGGCTCTCTCTTCGTCAATTTCTGAATGCATTACTGTTCACACTGTTCACGTCACATCAAAGGACATGACCAGGGAGCAGCACAAACTCGACAGTTCTACTGGTTTTCACCTGCTGCATCATAAACATCATCTGGCCGTTTAACAATAAGAACGAATCCCGTTGGACCCAGAAACTAATGTTTCACATCATTGTCTTACCGCCATGCCAAGTTTCTTTGTAATCAACGAGATATAGATAGAAACATATATAGCAAATATGCAGTATGTATTACAGAAACATGTATCTCGTTGTATAACGAGAGATATACGAAGACTAAAATCTTTTCGAGCCGATCACAGATATTCTTGCGTCTGGGTTCCCTGCTTTTGTTGCCTTTTCCTTAGCTTAAGCGTCATACCAAGTTTCTTTGTCATCAACGAGACATACGAAGACGTGAACTGAAATCATGTCGGGCCGAGTATGGGAATTCTTGAGCCTGAGTTCTCTGCTCCTGTTGCGCATTCCTTGACGGGTTTTAGCGAAAACCTCGACGTCTGTAGGTGTTGGAATTTTGTTGCTGGGTATGAATCTTTGGTATTTCGGCTTGGTGATTCATTTTTTAACTCTAAACCTGAAGGTAGCCGCCTTCCCTGAAACTCCTGAGTCCGCTGGTATGAGTCAGCTAAATGAGGTCTTCTCAGTACTCCAATAATTTTAGGAAGGAGTTGGTTATAACGCCTGTAGATGACGAAGCTTAAAATGCAATTTTGATTTCATTTGGATATGTAGCTCTATATGAACGTCCAACTCTTCATTTTCTGGGCCGCGAGTATTACTGGTAAGAATAGTTTGTTCCAGAAGTTTTCCATTTGCCTCATGCTGACGGCCGGCGCGGAATTTAGTGCGGCGCTAATCGAATTATTTTCATTTGCTGGCGGTTTTATTGGGCGCGATATAAATTTGACCAATTGGAACAGGTACACGGGGGAATCGGGTTCAGTGCACTCTGCTCTGCGTGCCGAATCGCGTGTCTGGACGGCAAAGATCCCCCCGAGCGTGCACTATCGTAATTCATCGTGGATAACGAGCTCCATTTGTCACCGTGCATTGGCGACTTTATCTCGGCAGGGCTCGTAACAAGCCCATCCCTCAGTAATGACCATTTTACCGCTGTAGTTATGGAGAATGATTCCAGCGATCGGCTGGGGGTCGATCGTTCCGGCCGGCGCCGCGTGGCCGCGGAACCCACCGCCACTAACGTGAGTGCTGGTCATGGGGTTCAAAGAACAATATGAACGATAAGCCCGCCTGAAAACCAATTCATTTGCGGACAGTGAGTTAGTTGCCCATGGGATGGGATAGGATGAGGTTCTGGTCTGAATTACTGGACGCGGTACGCTGTTTGTCAGTGAGATGTCTCGAATGAACTGTTTCGACTTTAAAAACAGGCCGCTGAAGCACTTTTACATTAGATACGAATGTAATGACCATGCATAGGAGGAAAACTCAACGTAATAAAATACATATGGAGTACATAAATGAACTATATTACATACCAAACATTCGTGGAAAAGAACTGAATGAATCTCTGGTTTTTGTTCTTCGTTACCTATATTATTTAATGAACTTTATGAATAGGTAAAACAGAAAACAATAAAATAAAAACAGAATGACATGGCGGAAAGAAACCCGAATCAAAATGATGTACTTAGTGCTTTCAATGCTGTCATAAAAATGTTTTGAATTTAGGTGTAACTGTAAGGAATGAAAGACGCGTAAATTCATGTAACAAAAATCAAAATTACTATTTTTTACATTTCTGGAGATGGAATGGAACTGTCAAGGGTTTTTCATTTTCGACCCATTTCTGAGAATCCATTGTCGCTGTTGGTAGCATACCGATTTATCCCTCGCGCCGTGATGCTGTGGCCTTCACCCCGCCATTCCCGCCGATGATTCGAGGTGGTGATTTACGTGCTTCAGATTTGGCATCAGTTCAAAAGAATCACTGCACGGATCGTCCTCGGAGGTGCGAAGGCCAAGTTTAACGCGTGCGTCAAAGGCTTCGAAGCTGCGGAGAAAACCGCCGGATGTTCGCGGAGTGATTCACGGACGTGGATAGTTTTTGGCTGCGTCCAGAGCAGCAATGACAATATTTGCGAGATTTGGTCCAGAAATCTACTTTAGGAGACCAAAAAATAGTTCGCAGGAAGCGAGATGCACCACAGAATGACAGGCTGCAGCTTAGGTACATACCTGCCAAGTAATTTCTTAAAAGTGATAAACCTATGGGTATAGCTCACTGTGTGAAATTATCAAAGTATATTCATGATAAATTCGTGGACTCCGACACGTTGTATACAGACGGAGAACATGACCTCAGCATTGTATGAAAATGGAGTGGTACCTTTGACTTAGCCCGCAAAACTCACGGTGGAGACCTTGAGGCACATCTCAGTCTTCACTTAAATTCGTAAAAACTGGGATGCTTTCCAGTTTTGCTTCCGAACGCAAACATGTCTTCCAATACTGACGTTCATATTGTTAAATTAACCAAACTGGAATATCCGGTCCAATGCCCCAGTGGTTTCCATCCGATTTATCAGCTGCAGCTACAATGCTCGACAAATCCGCAGTCTGCGACAGCATCCATTACGGCTGGTGACGCTTTCTCCGTCACGCAAATAAAATGGCGGGTTTCTTCCCGCACCGCAAAATCATAAGCCCTCTTACGTCTGTGGCCGGAACAGGCCGACCTAACTGACGGCCCCCTCCGATCAGACCTGAGCCCGCAGCCAGCGCCGTTACTGGTGACGAGCTACACCACAGGACCAGCCCGCCGGCATCCCAGCCGTGACGGCGACACGGCGTCCACTGTCCTCGGCGGCGGCCGGCCGGCCGGCCCGTCACTACGGGTCCCTGCCGCAGCCGGCCGGCCCGCTGCACAACGGGTCCCTGCCGTGTCTGGCCGTCAGGCGCGGTACTCACTCGCAGGATGCGGTACGGGCTCTTGGTGACGAAGCACACCTGGCCGCCGTCGTCGATGATGTCGACGGCGCGCGTGCCGCCCTTTTCGGCGCGGCGGCGCACGAGGCCGCGCCACTTTTGTACCACGGCCGACAGGGACAATGTCGGGGAGTGGGCCGTCTCCCTGGCCTGGCCGGACTTTGGCTGGAACAGAGCCGGAGACGGGTCAGAACGTGGGTGAGCCGGCCACGGATCAAATGGGCCTCGGGGTGACCTTAATGCCTGGCGCCAAAATAACACCGAAGACCGAAGAACAGTTGAGAGCTTAAGAGGTGACCTTGATGGTGTCAGCTACCAAGGTCAACAAGGCATCTTATCCTTCAGCCATCCATCCATCCATCCATCGCCAAAGTATCTTAGAAACGAAAGGGTAATAACTGGCAGTATCAGGGTTGGGGCATCGGGAAAGACGGTATATTCGGCAAATTTGTTTTCGGAATCGGAAATGCTATTGTACCCCATGTTCAGAATACCCCATCCCTGTTCATCTCTGTCTCTGTTCTCTGACTATTTAAACTTTCATACATTGTGAACAAAAAAGTCATTCGAGGTTGCCGGCTTCAAGTTTTCGAGTGTTCGAGCCAGGCACGGATCTAGAGGGGACGAAAATTCACGGACGAATGTTGTCCGTGGATATAAGGCACCCTGTCATAAAAGAACGCACATGTGACGCCGTGCACCTTTGTGAAAGGACATGGACTCCCCTACATTAAAAAAAGCTTCTGCAACATGGAGAAAGCATCCGTGATATAGCTCATGTGCGTCCCGTTCTTAAAAGGCGCCGTTAGCACAATTACGTAACACAGACAGGACGGAGAGGACGCAGAGGAACACTTGCGATGGCGCACGGACTCCCTGGAGTTGGAAATGCGCCGATCGAGTTTGGCGTCCTTTCGGGGCGAGATTTTGTCGCCCTTTCGGTGCGATTTTGGCGCTCCCACAATGTTGTTCCAGCGCTCTAAAAAAAAAAGCCCCACCCTTGGCAAAATCCTGGATCCGTCCCTAGTCCGAGCGCCCACGCCGAGATAAACGTCGGTCCTTGGCGACGACACGCAGCGCTACGCGTGCGCGTGATGAACGCACAGCAGGAGCTGGCCGTGTTGTGATTGGCCGAATCTCTGCCAATACAGCAGCCGTGATTTACTCCTACCATCGCGGACACGGGCGACTCACCCGCGGCCTGGCAGCGTCGTCGGCTGGCGGCGGTGTTCGCTCCACGTCCGTGCGTTGTTGGCGGCTGCCCCAGGCCATCTGGGCCACGTGACTGAGCAGATCACTCCAGGCCATCCTGCCGAGGGAGGAGTCAGTAGCATGGTGGCCACATCTACGGAATTTTCCGTTTTCTAGGAAAACGGGCTCGGATCTGGATATCTGGGGATATAGGTCGAGATCCGGGGAAATTTCTCGGCTGAAGATATCTAGTTAATTTAAGTAATTAATTTTGTCTTACAAATCAAAGCTACCTTCAGGCAAAAGTGATGGAAATTTCGCTTCCCTTTCTTTTCTGAACAAAAACGTTATCATCTGCTAACAAATGACAGCGTATTTTATGTGCATACCATAACTTATCTTCATGGCATCAAACAAATTATTAGCGTTTTCTTTGACACCGTGTGCAAATATGAAACATTCAGCAGCCAAACACCTAAACAATAATGTACCAGGTGAACTGTATTAAAATAGGCAAACAGAATCCCAAAACACCCTTTAATTAAATAAGTTCTTGTTTAAAGCAAGTCCTTTTGTAACCGGAACGACGGGGTATGGCCGGCTGAGCTGGCGCGTTGGCTCGCTCGTCTAGCCCTCGCTTCGGGGGCGCGGCCGCCATACGTTTCGCCTGCGATGAAGGCTGCGCGCCGTTCTGCCATTCGTTCGTGTTGTTTATTGATTGTACCTGGCATGGTTTCATCCTTTTTTGTATGCTCACTTACAGATCTGCGGACGGGACTAGTATTTATCATAATGTTTGGGTATGGGAACCAGAGAAACACGGTACCTAGGGAACTGACACACCAAAAGGAAAACTCTCATCGAAATCTTGGGAAATGTGGCCGGCCCCAATCGGTCACTCTGGTCAGTGGACGGTCTGGCTTCCTGGTGCCGGCGGCGGAGACGGAAATCATCGTCCGCCACTGTCCAGCGTTGAAGGTTGGTTCACTACCAGTGGAAAATATCGTGAAAAAATAATAAAATATGAAAAATTCACCATCGAGTAGAAAATATCGTAAACGTCACCGAAAAACTAGAGGATGTGGGTGGGACACTGGCAGCTTTTTGGAGGCACTTTGTTTCCTTCACCGTCGAAAAGACAACGTTTAAAAAAAAAAAAGAGCCATGGTACACTGGTCATCCGTTACAAGCGCCTGCACCGTGGAAGAATCATTGGCGGTTCGACAGTCCTTTGGTAGGACGTGAGTACCTATGTGAAATGTTTTCGTCAAATTACTGTCGGCTAAGGGACCGTTCATAAATTACGTAATATATTTTTGGCGCGTTTTTTACTCTTCTTACCCCCTTGTAAGGCTTCGTAACAGTCAGTCAAATCCCCAACCGCAAACTTACGTAACGTCCAGCTGGCCCTCCCCCCCACGCTTGTCTGTCCCGGCATTTCGAATGGCACTTATTAAATTTACTAGCATCGACAGGCAGAAGTTACAGTTGCACAATTTGCTAGAAATGACTCTTTTTAGTTTTTTATGCCACTGACCTCTTTCTTTTCCAGTGTGACGACGTTATGGTAACACTCTGCAAACCCCTTCCCCCACCCTCCCCTTTGCAAGACTTGGTCAAGCATTGACCGACTCCCGCCCCGCCTCACGCCTGACCTTGCATAACTGATGACCTTTTAGTCGATTAGTTGTGAATTTAATAAGGACATTGAGTACTGTACTTTGTCAGGTCGTGTTCCCTACCTGTGATAGAAAACTCGCGGTTTCTGGAAGAGAAGCAAATTTGTATTGTGTCTCAAACAGCATTTGCAGAGTGCAAGACAACTTCCCGCAATGCTGGCGGCGCAGTATTGACAGATGCATTGATTCTCCGTACTGCTGTCAGCCGCAACACTTTCGGTATCACGAATGAGTGGCGTACTGCTGTATGACCAACTGAACTAAGAAAACGCAAACTGAATCGTATGGAAACTGCCTTCTTGTAACCGTCAGGCACTTCTCGCCTTGTGGTCCCATAATCTTTGATGCTCAAAATATTTATCCTTATGTCTCTTGATATGCATACTGTCTCAGACAAATCACCATCAGAAATGTTCTTATGTTTGAAAAACTGCATGAACGAAGGTGAGGTGGAGAATTGAGCTGATAACTGGTGTTGCAAAGCTCGGCAAGTCCCATGTGCTCAGTTTTCGCCCTTCCCTCGCCATTGTTTTCTTGCCGGATTTCAACCACTCCGTTCCCGGTTTTGATGAAAATGGCTTTGAAAGAACTTCCGTTTTCAGCCACTTAGAGGTTACACTGTAGCACTTCGTAAACTAGCATTGAAGAGAGCTGCGAACTAAACGACTCACACTCTACACCCACTGGACTTGAGTGCTCTATGATGACATTGTTTCATAGTTTGTGTTTCTGCGGTGTGATATATTTTTAGTTTTGTACTCTATAATCCTGCGAAAAAAAGTGAAATTTGGGGTGTGCATGGTTCAATTCTACACCCAGTTTGGGAAACACTGTTAAAAGATGGTATGGCTTGCCGCAACAACTTTTGAAACTGGTGTGGCGGGAGCCACATCCGCCCCACCGCACTTTCCACCCATGTGAACGAGGTCCTTTTTTCTCCAGGAAAGTTCCAGTAGCAGGTCGGATTCGATATTTCATCTCCGATACATGCGGACTCCACAGTTTAGCTACTTTTCCTCTCACCAAAGGATACATCCCCTTTGGTGTAGACAGTTTTAAACGTTATCCGAAGACTGTAGTGGCTAGTAGCTGCAAGGGAAACTTTAAAAAAGGTCATGATCACGTGTCTCTTTGAACAGCGGTCGCTGCCACACAACACACACACACACACACACACGGAGTTTTTGGTCTGAGGATAAATAGCACTGGTCTGTTTTGAGAGCGTCTGGGATGCTTGTGCAGATGCTCTAGGAACAAAGAAAACCGTTCTTTGTTTACCCAACTGCAGGAAACGTGCCCTTCACTGAAGCGTTGCAGGAGATAAACTGATCTCCGGCGAGCTTAAAATTTACTCGAGGACGGTTGGTGAAAGGGCGGAAAAATCGAGTTGCTCGACCAATCCGAATTAAGCTCAGCTCCGGCGCAGTCCACAACATAAAACTCCGCGCATCTTCTCGGAATCTGAAAAAGGGCGGACTGGTTAAAGTACGAGGCTGTGATAGACCTCAAACTAGTATATTCACCAAACTGCACCATACGTGCGGTTTTAGGGGCCACCAGCTCAACAGTACAAGCCCTCGTCCCTAAAAGTAAACAGCCCGGAAAAAAAGGTGTCAGCACCTTCGTAGACTCCCGCCTGTCAACAGGCGATCACACAGCGACGCCGAGCACTCAAGCGGTACAAAAGGGTCATGTGCGAAGCACATCTGAAGCCCCGCCGAGCGAAAACACTTTGCGGCTCGATCATACGTACAGCGAGGAGAGCATCCTGGTAAGAACATGCATCGCCATTCAGCCCATTCACACCAACATACACCATCTGGACATTTATGAAGCGCTTCCACCTAAAACACCCATCACCAGGCCCCTCCCACAACTGACAATACCCAACGAACACATCACAGAGGTGGTAGAACTCCTCAAAGAGCATTACACAAACGAGGCAGCTAAGCACAGTCACGACGCAACACTGGCAAATTCATTACATGCACTCGCAACGGCTTCAGACTTTCAGTCCACCCGAACTGAAGTCCACAACAAACCATTCACATTGCACGAGCTCTGCCATCAGCAAATGCGACATCACGTCGGTTGGGCAGGACGAAGTACACTACCCGTTGTTTGGACATCTAAGTACAGTCTGAATAACGTACCTCCTGACGACCGCTAACGATTTCTTTCTCAAATACTCTTTGCTTTCGAGCTGGTGGGAAGCATCACCTTTCCATTACCAAAATCAAACAAGGACCGCCCTCAACCAAAGGCTATAGGCCAATGGCACTCACTAGCGGTGCTGGTAAATTTGTCGAACGCATGGTCAACACAAACCTCCGTTACCTTCTGAAAAGCAAAAACCCGCTCGACGAGTATCCAGGCGGCTTCAGAAGACGCAAGTCCACTACAGACAACTTCATTCGCATCGTACACGGCATTAAACATGGCCTAAATTACAGACGCACCACAGTGGCTGCATACCTAGACACTGCAGCCACTTTTGACCGAGTGCGCAAGTCCTCACTCGCACACGAACTATACAAACTAGGTCCGCGTGGACATTTAGCACACTTCGTATTGAACCACCGGCGTAGCCAGAGGGGGGGGGGGGAGGATGGGCGGGGCCGGCTCCTCTAAGGCCCGCATTTTTTTGGTGAAACCATTGCATATCGTCTTCCCAGCAGGTGGTTTTCGTATGATTTTAGTCCACACTGAGCTCCGCCTCACACCTTCCCCCCCGCTTAAGAAAATCCTGGCTGCGTCCCTGTGCTAAATTGCTTTCGAAACAAAACAATAAAGGTCAGATGCGGCAACATCACCTCCAGCAATTCAGCACAGGACCAGAACCTGCCACAAGAAAGTGCCATTTCATGGACGCTATTCCTTATCATGATCAACGACATCCTTCAGGACTTCACCTGCAAAGCATTACACTACTCACTATTTGCGGACGACGAGGCCATTTGTGCTTCTCACCACTGCTTCTTAAAAGCCGAAAACAACGTCAAGACCACCTTCCAGGTGGTGCATAACCTGGGGGATTCTCCATGTCCGCTTAAAAGTACGCGGCAGTCGCATACACCCCTGAGAGATACCCAGACTCAACTTGCGCACCGATGGCGAGGCTATCTAGCACGTCAAGGGCTTCAAATTTCTTGGCATCCACTTGGATGAGAAACCCGCATTTGAACCATACATCAATGCCATCACCAAACGATGTGCAAAGTGCATTACCATTATCCGCTCCCTGTCTGGAACAGACTGGGAAGTAGACAGACAAACACTGCTCAGGCTTCACAAAGCCATCATAGACCCATTTTCGAGGACAACAACGTGGTATTGAACACCATCTCACCATCCCTTGTGCAAAAAGTAGAAAATATACAGGACAACATCAGAGCAGCCACAGGAACCCAACACAGCACACCCGTCACCAGTCTCCTGTTTGACGCGGATATTCCCACGCTAAAGACTAGAGCTCAGTAACTGTGCCGGCGTTACATAACAGTCCAAACCATAGATCATTATCTCCGCTTTAAACGTGACAAAGTAGACAAAGCCATGCAGTTCGCAAACACTCACCATTTCACGTGCAAATAAGCATGGCACTGGCAGACCTTCAGTTTTCTGCACCACCCATTGCATCCAGACCGCCTCTCAGACCATTCTGAACCCACAGTCGTCGGATGATCCGACGATAAATACCTATTCACAGAACGCAAATCAAACATAACACAAACAAAAACTGACGCCAAGTTCAACGAGTATCTCCACAGTCAATAACCACAAATCATTCATGTACACGGACGGGTCCAAAATCGACGACCAAGTCGGATTTGGATTCTCATCGTCCAGCTTCGAGCTCGGCAGCCGACTCTCTGACAGAACATCCATGTTCACAGCAGAAGCCCTGGTCATCCTGATAGTCCTTCACCTGGCACTCAGACACAATATGGTCAACGTAGTTGTCTGCTGCAAGCCGAAATCAGTACTCCAAGCCATTCAGCAACACGACCGACCCATTACACTACACGATAGGTGACATAAACCAGCACGCGTACCCTGACGTAAACAAGATTTCAATCCTTTGGATCCTGAGACGAATTGCAGATATCAAAGGGAACGAGCAGGCAGACCATATAACAAAACGAGCCTAAGATTTGAACAATTGCTTCGACATGAAATTCCCACTGGACGACTACAAGGCAGCCTTCCTCTAACATCACATCCGCCAAGGGCAACAAAGGGTGTGAACACAAATCCTCCACGAACGCCTGCACATCATAGCTAGAGAAATACTGTGAGAAGTGGGAGGGGGGCACACCAAGAGGGGCCCCTGACCGATAGGGTCCACATCCTCCAAAATGGTCCAAAGTTGTGTTTTGTGAAATACAAATACATATATATTCATAATTTCACGGAAAACGAGTGATCTTTATGTTTGTAGTCAACAACTTAACTATTTTCACTAAAGCCAAAAAAGCAATTGCCGTACATTACGTCAGTTGTATGCTGCAGTTGCTAAGACAGCCTCACTGTACAGTCACTCAGGGTGTTACGTCAACGAGTGAAGCAGCCACACGCAGAAGCTTTTGGTTACTGTTACGGGCCGATGCCGGTTTGCTACATGCCCGTGAAGAGCGTCATTTCTAAATCAAATAACAATTTTCAAATGTCAAAGGGGCCAACCTCCTCAAAGCCTCTGGACCCCCGACGCCCCCTTTCCCTGAGCGGTCACGGGGGCGCGGGGGTCCGGACCCCTGCCTGTACATACTCAAACCTGACCAGTCCTGCCGTACACAATCAAGCGCACACTTAGCGCCTGAGACACATCGAATAAAGAATTCCTTCGTCAGGAAGTCGTCTTCACCACACTTAGAATAGGTCGCACAAAGCTCACGTAGCCAATCATTGAGGATGAACCTTTTCAAACAACACAGTGCAACAGCCGCAACACGCCACTGAACATTAGCCATCTCCACGCTAGAATGTAGGGACCTTGACGCACAAAGACTACCTATCAGGAGGAGGGGAGGTGACTAAGGATGTCCCGGTTATATGGATTGTATATGATCGTACCGAAAGCCCGGAAGATCAGAAAGATCGTTTGTTACATGCATAGCCGTGTCTAATTTTTCCCCACATAAAATGTTTTGAACATGTCCCAAACACGCTCAGATGATCGTGGTCGAAGACAAACAGTACTCCACAAAGCAGAAAGAAAACAACTTTGCTTGAAATTTTGAAACATGCCGTGCCTTTCTGATATTCGGGTGTCTAGTTACCTCGCAGAAGAAGGAATTTAAAAACCCGAATAAAGGTAGATAGGCAGATTTTGTGATTTTTTAATGCATGCAGGATGATGTATCGAGGCGCTGCAGTCTCAGTTACAAATGTACTATGTTATATGAGACGAATTAACTCATGACATATATATATATATGTAATTTATATATATATATATATATATATATATATATATATATATATATATAAACTAACTGTGGGATATCAACGAAAAACAGCATATTTATGATAAATTGCACAGTAACATTTTATATGCAAACCAAACGCATAAACCATACATCTGAACGATCAAGTATACCCTCATATCCTGCCCATCCGTGGTACGGACTAACACAATACGCCTAAATCAATCATTATCTACCAACAAAAACTGCTGGACACGATGCCCATGTACTGCCACAGCTCAGGCGACACGACTTCACGCACGCACACACACTTCTTTAACGTACCCATGACGCCTCTCAAAACAGCAGTGCTCGATGCCTGAGCTGCAGTTTCAAGTTTCTCCGCTCATTCCACACTTTTGGCGTGACTGGCACATTTTCCACCATCAGTATCTACCTATCCTTTTGAGCAGCTTTGATCCTGCTTGAGCTTGGTGTAGCTGGTGATCTCGAAGTTCAGCCCTTGTACCGAAAATGACCGGAACAAATAGTCACATTTATCCTTCTTGTTTTGCAGCCCCCCCCCCCAAAAAAAATGACGTCAACGCCGGCACAGCGTATATACTTTGTTCTCACCACCCATCGTTATGAGAAACAGGTTGTCTGGATGTGCGCATCCTAAGATGTTTTAGATCAAGTCCTACCCAGGACACCTCAGCGCAACAAAGCATGTGTTTTGACACACGCAACTATTCCAGCTTCTTTAGAGCGAGTGACAGATTTACAATATCACCCGCAACTCCTACACAGCACACATAAAAAATGGCTGCCTCTCTAAGTGTTGGCTACGACGACACGGCGGCCGTACACGCCGGGCCGCCGTAGATTCCGTTCTGCGGCTACGGAAGGGGAGTCCTGAGAGTGACGACTCGGTCCGATCATTCCGAGTACCGGGGCTGAACCGGGAGGCAGCCAGCCACAACGAGCTCAGAGGCTGGTCCACAGCCGTGAAACTCGAGCCGGACCTACTGCCACCACATCAGCCACAGCAAAGCTTTTCCAGTGGATATTTACGTGGATTACGGCGGAGAATGTGCCAACCAGAACAAGAGTAACGTTGAAACTCGCAACTCAGGTATGGAACAGGACGCTTTGAGGGACGTTATGGGAACGTTAAAAGGTGGGCTGGTATAGCTTGAACTGACGTTAGCTTGCTTAAAACTAAATGGCAATACATAATCATCAGAAGTTTTGGGTGATGGTCGATATGCAGTCTGACCGCATTGTGTTTGCCCCCTTTTTGATGCTAAACAGAATGGTGGAGTCGCGCTTGATTGTTCAATTTTGGTTTTTGTATGTGCGGTTTGTGCATAAAATTCAATTGTGCCAAGTTTCATGCACCTGTCATGTGTATTTTGATATACAGGTCCACAGAGCACGGTGTCTGGCGTATAGGTTGCACACAGCTATTCGTTTCACGGGCTAATTCGCTTTGTAACGTCGTACATTTCCGATGGACACTGCAACACCCAAAATATCAAACGCATGCATTCGAAAATCACAAAAACCGCGAACCTTCTCTTTATTCATTTCTGTAAATAATTTTTGCTCCGAACTGATGAGAAACTATTGCACTGAAATATTTTTCTATTGTCAGTGGGTCGGGCGGCAAATTTCACGATGGATTTTGTGATTGTTCCTGCGCGTAATAAAATCTAACGATTCAGCTCTACAGTCAACCTGGCTGGCAGAAAACTGGCACTGCAAGAAACTTCCAAATAGTCACTGAACGGGGAGCCAATACCTGCGTCCAATAGGGCTACCTTCTCTCGACAGTTCCTCTTTTCCGGGACATCATTCCTCATTTCCAGACTTGCTCATTTCTGCTGACTTTCAGCCGCTGAAGGGCGGCCTTTGGGACTGCGGGTCCCAGGATTGTCCTTCCCATTTTTAAATCCTCTCTGTGGGGAAGGGGTCTGCACGATGCAATGTGGTGCAAGTCGTTCAAACGTGCTGTTCAGAAGGGCCAAAGACCAAACTGAACCTTAAACCGGTTTATTTTCTTGCTTATTTTCATACATGTACGTGTCCCACGTAAACTGTGCAAAACATGCCCCTTTGACAGCCCTGGGTGTTTTTCTATTCCCCCATTCGTTTATTTTTCTTCCTGCCACTGAAGCTCCTGTTGATAATTTTTCCGTCATTGATTGATGGCGATGGCGTCCATTACAATTCAAAATAACCAGATTCAAACGGATTTTCGTCGTTGACAAGCACTGTTTGCATCGCATAACCTGCAGCCATGAAACGTTTAACGTCACGCCTGGACACGATGCACCAGCGTGGCCGTCATTCTATTTTGAAGGTATTGAACATCAGCCCATACCATTATGTCAATGTTTGTTACAAGCGAGGTCGTAGGGCGAGTAAATCCCATTTTAACAACCTGAAAACCAGGGAGCTATTTTGGTTCCGCCTGTCTGTAACGCACTTTGCAGGCTTATAACTTTCCAACCACTTAGCAATGAATCATCTACGTTCCCCGAGAAGACAGCGCAATCTCCCGGAAGTTTTTTTCTTTTTCCATACATCCACCCGCAAGTTCCACTGCGAATGCCAGAGGCCGAGGGCTGATGGAAGTCAAGACTTCTTTCAAAATAGCAATCCTTTAAACTTCTCTTCGCCGTATTTGAGGATCCTTTCGGGTGGGGAACTTTGCTCAGCGTTTGACCTGACGTTGTTCTAAACACGAGTCATCTCAATAACTGCTTTAATCAGCAGTGCATACGTGCCGACCCCTTCACAGCAGCTCACCTGCGCTGAAGACCCAGCTCCTTCGGCAATAAGCTCGCGCTGAAGTCAGTTTCGAGAGACGTGGGGCGGTCCGGTCTGCTCAGAACTCGGTCGCGCACCCGACTGAGTCTTGCCCAGGGAGCGTCGGTGTCCCGTCGACGACGACGCAGCCGTGTCGCGGCGTCGGCCGCGCGCGCTCCGCCGCTCTCTGCGCAGGACGCGGTGATGGCAGGAAAACGGAGACCACTGGCCATTGACACTAACGGCCTCCAGGTACGAAATGGCTCTTGACAATGAGATGCTTGATACGACCAAACAAAAGTCGATAAGTTCATGTGCACACGCAGGGAGTTCCTGTGAGCCAGACCTTGACGTGGGGACGGCACATTTCAGCCGCCGCGCGACTGTGTCACGGAGTCTTCATTTCTCGTAAAATGTTTCGGCGAATCCTTACATCACTGGCTCTTAAGATCATCATTTAGGTCCACGTGACCTCGCTCACTCTTTGATGTTTTCGTGTGGATATGGGTATTTAACACTTAAATGAACCGTGTTCAAAAGTTATGAACTCTGTTTTTTTTTATGTCTGGCACTAGGCGTCATGGTCATATCTTTCCGCTCCTTGGCATCTCTTCGATGTTTAAAAGCAATGAAGCAAAACTTGTTTGTGAGCGAGACTACATCAAAAGTTCCCAGACGACCAGAAAGTTCCACGGGGCTCAGACGTTTAGGATAATAAAAACAGCCGACGAGAATATTACCCATTACAACGCTTCGAAAAACGTTTATATACCGCCGTTCGTAACAACCAAGAACCCTTATGGCATTACACACCTTACGCAGTTAATGCAAGGACCGAAAACGTAGGGATATTTGAGATAGAACAATGTTTGTGCCCTCAATTCGTGGAGCTTGTCGTAGCGGTATTCACGAACAACGACTCTGCATTTGTGTTATCTTGATCAGAGTATCAAACAGGTTCGATGGCATGGTCTTGCAGTGCGGCTTGCACGGTGGGGTCGCGATATAGTGAGATTATGCTGCGGTTAAAATGATGATCGTTCGCAAGTTCTTGGCAGCGTGCCTTCGGAGCAGCGTGTTTCTCGCATTGCCCTTCGGCGTCCGCCAAACGGCTAAAGAAGCTTTCATAGTGTTGAGGGAAGTCAGCTCCCAATGCGCATATAGAGCACGAGTGACGTGTGTGGGACTTTCGGTAGGTTTGAGAAAGAAAGATTTTGGGGGACTTTAAGACGGCCGTGTTCGAGCAACTCATTAGTCATATTCCCTACAAACTGCCTCAGCCACCAGTAATGCTTGACGTTGCTCAGTTCGACGCGTAAATGTAAACCTACGGTAGAACGTGATTTTCAACTTCCATGTTACAGCACAGGCCAACATCACTTGCTCGACAGGTTTTAGAGTGCTAATTATGAAAAAAGCAGTTCATTCCGCGGTGATAACAAGCTAGATGTGACGCGCGATGGTTATTCCTCGACTGGTCCTTCATTAACCTACCCTACTTCACCCTACGTTGACTCCATTCAATAGAGTTTAACATCCTCCTTTTCCCTTTATCCAGGTCCAGCGGTGTGCACTTTGACTGACAAAATCAACTGAATTCACCCGTGAGGTAGATTTATTTCGGTCTCCAAAGCCAGCGAGTTTGCTCTGTGGAATTGTACCGTCAGCAAAAATTTATACGCGCCCTGGACTCGCCTCGTATATTATTGCACTGAACGTTGCAAAAACATACGTGGGGTCCTGTCATGTTTATTCACGTAGCATGGAATCCTCACTGGACTGTTTACGAACATTATTTCAACAACAGCAAAACCGCACTGCATCACAACGCAGCCACGTAAGCCGCTCCATAGTCTCGGGAAAAAGTTTCTGGGAAGGTGGACATGAGCTTGAGCGTTGACGGGTTTTATGCAGAATGGGTTCTACACCTTCCATGTAACACCAAAGAAGTAGCTCAACAGTTCAAGCATAGCATAGCAAACATTTCAGCATAACAGCCAAGGCCTGTCTGACAGGCCCGCTCCCCGCCAATGTCCGGTGACATGATTAAGTTGATAATAAATGTTGTTACCGGGCTGGGCGTTATGTTTTTAAAATGTTCTTGTCGTCTCACATGCAGTATTGCGTATCTGACAGTCTCATAGCCCTGTATCGGGGTCGTCGCCGTGGGTTGGCGTCTGTACGTTTTCCGACTGTACTCGTGCGGCATTATTCCCGTAAACTCGTGAGTTTACGGCATATATCCGTAAACTCGTGCGGCATTATTCAGGTGCACCTTTGGCAGTGTGGGAACGGCCAAAACCGGTTCAGAGGTCCACTCACGTATCATTTGCAATCGTTAAAATGAGTCCAAGGTAGAACAGTGGAGGCCGATGCTACGCACAGCTTAGTCAGGCACATCTATCCAAATTGTGTGTGCATTGGTTCAGTTGGAGCGGCACCGGAAGATCCACGTGGGGAAGGCATTGGGACCATAGCTCTCTTCCCTTGGAAAAGGGGCCAACTTTATCTATTTGCCGCCTTTTCGGAGGGAAAAGTAGAAATATTTAGTTTCGGAAACATTTCTTTCCACGCATGTTATAATACGAAAACGACGAAACAACGTGGTAGAGATCCGCGGGGAGATATCGACATTTGGAGATAGGTTAGGTTATTTGGATGGATATTTCACCCCCCCCCCTTCCTGCAAATGGTCTGGATCCGCTCTTACAGAAGATATAGGTTAAGGAGCGTTTCCCGAACGGTCCTCTGGTCACTGCATGGAAGTCATTTCATTTTCTCTCTTGATACACAGTGAATTTAGGAACACGCAACAACACGGGACACCAATGCTCAAAACCATCCAGATTTGGTGGGCGCCGAAGGACCTCGAAGTCGGTGCACCCCTAAGCCCCAATAACCAATCAATCAATCTATCGACGAAACAACGTGGTAGAGATCCGCGGGGGTCTGCTTCGTTGCTAACATTAAGATTAGTAACTAAACGGTCCCAAGATCGCGAAGAGCAATACTATCAAGGCGGTACTTGCAAGACTTGGCACCTAAAACCAACAACAAAATGAGACATCGCATGGGGTAACATTTTCAAGTTAAAGGCGTGAAAACGGCTTTAGGCACCTATATATGTACATATATTAAGGGGTGTCCCACAAATTAAGAAGCGACTGGGAACTGGAAAGAACGGCTGGCGTTATGGTGATGGTGAAGAGACATTGACTGCGCATTAAAATAAAATATTAAAGGAGAACAATGAAGGAGGAGGGGCTAAAAGTCCGGAAAAAATCCATTACCTACTTCATAAAAGACGTCTAACACGAAATAACATAAAAGACGTCCGACGAAATCCCCGGATGCCAGTCGTGGGTGGATGCCGAACCATGGTCCACGAACAGAATATATCAGCATGCCAAACTTAACGAACAAATGGACGTTATGCCTTATTGTGATGCGTGGAAAGGAAGACATCAGAATGAGCTTTCATCAGCATCCGAGGGCAGGAGCGCAGCCAGGATTTTCTTAAGGGAGGGACCAGTGTGAACTGAAATCATACGAAAATCGCCAGCTGAGAAGACGATGTGGAAGCGTTTTCACAAAAATGCAGGCCTAAGAGGGTGGGGTCGGCCCCGCTTTGGCTGTGCCGGTGAGGGTTCGAATTCTGTTTTGAGGTATTCCTTCATTTTACAAAATAGCTACCATATACCTACCAAATTATTTTGTAACGATTGCTGTCCAATAGAGGCATAACTGACGCAGAATTCGATATATAGTAAACAAAACTGTCAATGAAACCTATCACAAGACCAAGAAAAAGGGAAATCGAGGGTGTATGCCGCAGCTGCTTGCGGGAAAACAAGGCAGCTGTACGTAGGTACAGCTGTAGTACGGAATAGGAGGGTCTGCCAAGAGCCACGTGCAGTACTTATGGCTCTTTTTCTTCAATCACCAAAAAGTTCGGCTTACCATAGAAGTAGCTGTGGTTTGTGAGGTATTCGGTCCGCAGTTGACTGCTGTAGTACCATGGAATTCGCCTATTTTATGCCTGGTGTGCTTTGTATGAAAGGAAAACTATTTTGCGTGTGATGCCATTGTTTCATGGTAGTTGTATTAATCAATATATTCACACATTGCTTTTATACATGCACATGCTTGTATGGCCTCTAAAATGATGCAGAAAATTGTCTCTTAATACCATTAAGTACTGGATGTGTTACACAAAAGTAAGTAGAAAAGTTCGTATCTTTATAAATGGGAGAGCTGGTAAATCCAAACTACAGTTTGTTGTAGTGCAGAAAATGTTCATTTCAAGCATCTTTTTGTTCTGTTTAATTGAATCAGTTTTCTAGTTTATCTAGTTATTGTTACTTGCGATATATCAAGAGCAAAAGTCATGCAATTTATATGGAGCCCATTTTGTTTTTTTTTGCATTTAGAATCATGAATGCTGAGCCAAGGTTGGAACAGGTGTTGTTTTTTTGTGTGTGTTAGCAGACATTGCAAAATATGTGCATCAAGTGGGCAGATTAGCAGCAATTCCATTAAGTTGGGAGGGCAAACCAGAGTTTCCTGAGTCTGGATGGTAGGTCAGCATAGGTCAGTAGAGTCATTGACCAGCAGAGTGGGGGGTAGAAGCACTTTCTTTGGGTTTGGAGTATGTACTTCAGCAGCTGTGTAGGTAGGTTACTGATTTGGGGGAGGGTCGAAGATGCTAGCCATAGATTGGATTTGATGTTCCAACTCTAAACTCTGGTTGAGTGGAAAAACCCATGTCCTTTTGGGGGGCCACATGACCATTTGGCCCTGCCTTATTATAGTTTGGGGGGGGGGGGCACTGTGGCAGATATAGTCCCCTAGATCTGCCAATGGCTTCAAAAACATTTTATACTAAAAAAATGTGATCTTGTGCCTCCACCAAAAGGCTATGTTGTGTCATGTTAACAAATTTCTAGCTCTAGAAGCAAAAGACTCTGTCTCCACTCAGTAAGAACCAGGTATGAAGTCATAACTGACTTATACCAAAAAAACCAACCAATACTACTGTTTGGAGAATTTTGTACTATGAAACAAAAATTGTACTTGACATTAAGAAGAAAAACTGAACTTCCAACCCTGTGCCCAACTTTTTTGCTCTTCCTGGAATGTTTTTGTGTGTGATTTAAAAAGTGGCATGTAAACATGACATGACATGACATATTGGTCTTATTCCCAATGTTTATATGCTTTTAAATGTCTAGGTCTTTCAAAACACAACTTCCTGTAAATATGGACCACATTGTCTTGGTCCACCATTGAACAGTCTCAGTAATGATGCATTGTTGTACTCCAAGATTTGGATTCATGGAGGAAAAGCATGAATTTCTGCTTGGTCATTTTTATTGGTAATAGTAAATTTTTTATGATGCAAATGTATGCATACTTACTCAATTTATATTTTGCAGGATTGCAATAGGATGGGAGCTTTGCAATGGGCATGCTTCAAGACTTGAAAATGGATATGTCATTGATGCCCAAAACACATTTGTTAAATACAATCAAGATAAACTGACATGCTTGGGATCATGTCTAAAGGACATTTGAAATGCTCCAAAGCAGCTGGTGATTGTAAAGTGATACAGTTTTAAAGTACCATGGGGATGCCAAACAAAAGATTAGCAGAATACTTTTTCATTTGTGGAATTAATTATTCCAAAGGTTTGCAAGATGACTCCATTGCAGGTAAGGTACAGATAGCACTTTTCTTATAGAGAAAGTGCTGTGAGTGTGGATAGTGTGAGAAATGCCACAAAAATTGTTGTGATTATAATCTTTCCTATTTTCTTCATAAACATGCAATTACTTAGCTCGATTTGTCAGTGGTTTTATTTTAAACATTCCTTCTGTTCTGTAGACAAAACTGCTCAAATGGGACCTTTGGAGCGGTCTTATGCAGCTGAAGTTCTCGGGCACTACCCTGAGTGCAGAAGTGAGCACATCTTTGATCCAGACGCATCACGTATGGTGAGTGGCAACTGTGGGCTCCGTTTTCTGCAGGTGCTTGGATGATGGTAATAATAGTGCATGACAAACTACAAAATTTGCCACAGCATTTTTTGTGCTTTTATCTGGGTTTTTCTGCCAGTCTGCTACTTTAATGCACATGTTTTATGGCAGATGGTATTGTAAATGGTTTTGCATCATCCTAACAAGCTTTTTGCAGGTAGAATCTGAATCGCTTGCATGTATTTGTAATTGAAACTCTCAATTTTGAGGTGTGTTTAAGTAGAATATTGTATTTTTTGTGTCTGGGCAGTTCTCACTGGTTTTGTTAAGATCTGTGGTGTATCTCCATTTTGAATATAGTGAATCTTAGTACTAAATGACAAGGAATGATGGTTGGCCAGATCTCTGATGTACAACAGACAATGTAAGTTGTCTGGGTTCCAACAAAAGATGGTGTAGTTTTGCTGCCATTGATATGGATGATGATTGTTTATTGAATGTAAAAACATGTTTGGCATTTTAAAAGCAGTAATTGATAAATCAGTTTTTTTCCATTTTTTTTTAAATTGTTATAAAAAGCAATTCTCTTGTCACTGCAAAATACTGTTTCATGGTGACAAGAAAACTGTGATGGACATCAAAGATGGAATGCAAAATTTCGAAGCTTTTCTGACTGTATATCTTAATTTCTCAGGCATTGTCTAGAGGAACTAAAAGGGGATGCATGTTGTATTTGTTTTGTGTAGTGTGTTTTTGTACCTTGATGTGCGTAACTTCATTGTCTACAGATCTTTGTTTCATAGTTATTTTAAGTGTAGTGTGGGTAGCACTGAGGGTCTGTTGATGTCACACACCTTATGACTAAGTCTTCTGGGATTCTATGGTCAAGCTAACCAACCAGTCAACATATGGGCAGATGTGAAGTGAGTATTAGTGTTCTGTGAACTCATCATTGACGAAGATAAAGGAATCAGTTTTAGAACTCGTTTGATTCATTAGGTGGTTGTTTTGATGGGGTGGATGTAAGAGAGTGTGCATATGTGTGTGGGCATGCCAGAAACATGCTGCTATTGCTAGTGCAGTGTTAATGCTGCAGTGCTACTTAGATACGTCGCCTGCATGACCATACACATGACAGCTGGTCACGAGGCCTTTGAATGCTTGTGCTGCGCGCACAGTCCGCTCGTTGGACGGCTATAATCGATGGGACTGCCTCGGTGACACTGCATCGACAGGACGGTCCGGCCGGCTCGCATTAGTGCATTGTACGCTGAAAGGTGGGTCCGCCCCGGCCAGCGCGGCGTGCTCCGCCCCTTTACGTCGGCTCTAGTCTCCTCCGGTGTCGACCGGTCAATTGGCAATAAGCTCCGACGTACTGCGAACTGTCCTCCACAAAACCTCTGCGGTCTTATCGCCGGCGACGATCGTTCGGGGCGTTTACCCGAGCTGATTGGAACGCGTGATGTTTAGCACGCTTTATTCGTTTGAAATGGAAGACCATGCAGCGCCAAATTTCATTTCGTCGAACTGCCTACGGTGGCTTTGCACGTTATGGTCTTTTGGAACGAAATGTCGCGCTGGGCAATAATGTGAGGATATTGGTTGGTTTGAGACTAGAATAATCAAAACCTTACAGAGTGACTGGATGATTTAAATGACGTGTCTTCTGACAATATGGTTGCTAATATTCGGTCTCTCTTTCGCCGTTTATCACCACTCATGCGGTATTTTGTATTTCAGTGATTTTGACTACTCTCTGTTCCAGCAGCATTGTTGCCTGCTAACTCTACATGGAATGGATTTGTTCCATCCATGTCGTCAGGGCTTCTATCCATGTCCATGATCACTTGACAGGAATGAAAATCGTAGAAGGGAGAGATCCTCGTACACATTTAGAGAAGCTTGATATAGCAGGAGATGTTAACTTGGGTGGATAAGAATGACATTTTTTTCTTTGAGATCTTGCATGTATAAATTTTAAGCGTTCCTGCCAACTGGGGCTGCCAGTCAACTGTTGCCTACTGTTGTGATTCATCTTGGTGTAGAGCGTCCCTCATTTGTTCATTTCACAACCTATGAGCACATTTGTGTTGTTCAGGCTCACACAAGTGTGGTCGTTTCAAACATTGCTCATTCTCGAGGTCGAAACTGAGAGAGCCCGAGCTGCAGCTTCAAATGAGGTGTACCGTGGGCCATTCTCAGGTCACCTACGAATTACCGATTCATAGTGCGAGGTTGTCCGTGTGGCGACCCTGTTTGTGATTTGTATTTAATCCGACATTGCCGCGCAGGTCACGGAGCCTGTTGATCTTCAGTCCGACACTGTTTTCTTGGTATTATCTTTTCCGCTCGTAACTATCACTCGTCCGTTGGATTTTGTCATTTTTCCGCTCGTGGTTGTCACTTTTGCTCGCCTCGCCATCAGTTTTCGGTGCGGTGTCGTCACAGTCCCTCCGGGTGTTTCAGCTGGCGCTGCCGCGTGGCCTGCAGTTCCGGACGCAGAAGCACAGCCTGTCGCCGGCGTTTCACAGTTTCGTCATCACGCGGGAGGACGGCTGCCGGCTGCACGGCTTCGCCTACACCTTCTACGAGCGCGTCGAGGACCGAGCCACGTGCGACACCCTGCACACGCTGCAGGTAAAGCGCGGGCTCCGTCCGCGGCAGCGGCACTGGCTCGTCCCTCCGCGAGATGTCCGCGGAGAATGGTGACTGCGATATCCGCTCCTCTTTCTCAGTCTCAGTCTTAGTATTGGTGCTGTTATGCAGGTTGTATTACTGTAGGTTTCAGTATCTGTAAGTACAGCATTAACACATTTCAGTGTCATCACTTGCTGGTTTTGCACACTAGCATGGCTTGTGTCGTTTCGGTCTCATTAGCTTTCTGTTGTAGTCAGCGTGGTCTCTGTCGTTTCATTCGCGTTGTCTGTTGTGCATCGCATGGTGCTGTTTGAACCTCAGTTCCAGTCTGTTCTGCCCAGCACGGCCTCTGTGGCGTTTCAGTCGCAGTACCTGGCGGAGGTGTCGAGCGCGCAGACGGCCGAACAGTCCACCACGTCCCGCTCCCTCCCGCGCCACTTCAAGCTGGCCACCAAGCTGACCACGCACGCCCAGAGCTACTACGACGTCAGCAAGGACCAGCTGTACGTCTGCAAGTGCATCGGCCTGCTGATGGCGCAGCCGTACCTGCAGGTGGCCAGGGTGTTTCTCACCAGGCTCTACAGGTCAGTGGCGGCGAGAAACGGCGCGTACGGGCCCACCAAACTCGTGCTGTTGTTCACGCGTTGCGCTTAAATGCGGATCTGCCGCCGTTTTGAACGTACACATCGAATGCATGGAGGAATTTCAGTGGAATTAAAACCAGCCACCAATTTCGCCGTGCTCTGCGTTTAGCTGTATCAGTTGCCAGCAGCAGAACCCCATCCGCCGCTCTTTGTTCATGGTGTCGTCTTCCCTGCGGCGAGCGTTTAGAGCATCCATGTTTGCTGGTCTCGCGTCTGAATGACGACATTCCTGGCTCTGCGTACGTTAGAGGCGCACCCAAGAGCGTTTTGTGCTCCCATACACGTCGCAGACGCACCTGAGAGCCATCTATACCCTCGTCAGATCCCTGTACCTATATACCTAGACGACCATCTGTACCCGTCCTCCTCTCCGTTATGCTGCAGTCTGACGTGACCTTGCTGACTTCTCGCCAGACACTCGCGCTCCCCGTGCAGCGCGCTGCCGCTGGAGTCGTACGTGGCGCAGATGGTGCACGCGCTGGCGGTGCCGCCGCCCGGCCGCAGCGCGCGGCTGCAGCTGCTCGGCGCCGGCTGCGTGCTGCAGCGGCCCACCGTGGCCGAGCTGCCCGTGTTCGAGTACCCGCTGCGCGAGCTGTTCACCATGGTCGGCGTCGAGAAGACGGTCCAGATCCTCTCCTGCCTGCTGCTCGAGCACCAGATCGTGCTGTACGCCCAGGGTGAGTCCCGCCGGCGGACACGGTGTGGGTCGTCCCGTCGGTCGTCGGGCTGGGCGTGATCGGCATTGAGGTTCGGGTGGGTGGTGTGATCCGCTCGTGGGGTCGCAGTGAGCGGTGGCTCCTGGGAATCGGATCCGGTGTTTTGGTGACGCCATATCGAATAGCCGGTGAAATTCACACCGTTAGCGTGTGGAGTGATGCCGGGGTCGTATGACGGCGTGCCCTCTGTCGGATGGTAGGACTGTTATCGTGTTTCGCGAATGGCGTTCGTGGATGCGCATGCTTGCTGCCCAATCAAATACGTGTGTTGGACCCGTGGCTGGCTGTTGTATGCCGGCAGTCTCCGTGCTGGTCTGACCCGTTTGCCACGTCTCTGTCGGTGGGGGGGAGGGGGCAGGGGGACCTGAGTTAGACCGACGAGCGTGCTGGACCGGTGCCGGCCGTTTCAGACTACTACAAGCTGATGCTGGTGGCCGAGTCGCTGACGTCGCTGCTGTTCCCGTTCTGCTGGCCACACGTGTACGTGCCGGTGCTGCCGGCCTCGCTGGCGCTGTTCCTGGACGCGCCGGTGCCGTACCTGATGGGCCTGCACGGCTCCACCCGGCCGAGCCAGGAGGATGGCGGGGTCAGTGGCCGCAGGGTCGCGCGTGCCAGGTCAACGACCTGGCACGCGCGGCTATCGAACGGGAACGCCAGACCGTTGTCGAACGGAGATGTCGGGCCGCAGGGCGCCTTGTAGTGCGTTCGCAAAACGTTTGTTCGTTTATCGTGGCAGTAGGGCCGTGGGGCTTCGTATAGAGCCACGTTCATATAGAGCTGCGTAGAATGGGACAATGTTTTTTTCGCTCTCACAAAAAGTTCCGGTCATACACAGCCGCACCAATCCAAAACTGGACGAGGTACAAGTGGAACTCAGCTGGCGGCTATAGCTTGGGGGAGGGGGAGGGGAGCTGGTGCTGGGATTTGTGGCCCGACCAGGGGTAGGAGGTGGCCTGTGCCTCGTCACCCAGACACTGGGCCGGACACTGACGCCGGTGGACAGTGATCACTGAGCGGACAGTGCGCACTGTCTGGTCACGCTCGCCCGGACATGCAATGTTTCGGACATGCCGGACATTCCACGAAAGGGAAGACTGGGGTTTCGCCTTCGATTGTTCTCCTTTTTGATAGGCATGGTAATCTAGGTCATAGTGCATAACTAGGAGTCATTTACACAGTACCCATTGATTATCATTGCTTCTGGCTGACATACATCCCTACGCTAGATATGGACCAGTGTCATAAAATTGCATGGGTTTCTCGACAATCTGGTGTTTTGTTTTGTGGTTGCCGGCTCAACATTGGCATCATGCATGAAATATGCTTTGGAAATGTAATGCAGCAGTGCTTGTAGGAAGCCGATCCATTGGGCGTTATGCAACGCGGTTGAGACAATTTACGTGATAAAGATTTGCACCTGCTTCGCAGCTGCCGCCATCGTTCCGCACACTGGTCGTCCCCTCTGACGTATCGTGATACCCGGCCCCGCTTGTGACGTCACGTTCGGCTGACGTTGTTTCGCGTGCGCCCGACGCAGGCCAACGCCTGCCTGCTGGATCTGGAGAACGACGTGCTGGAGCTGCCGGAGGAGCTGCCGCAGTTCCCCAACCGGCAGGAGCTGGTGCTGGAGCTGACCGAGCAGCTGGCGCGGTTCAACGTGCAGACGCAGCATCTGGACAGGTAGTGCGGGGAGCAGGCCGGACCACTGCTGGGGGGGAGGCTGGCCCGACAGGACTGTTTAGGAGGGGACGGGTGACTGGTACAGTATGCGCCACTATTTTGAACAAGGCCGGGGACTGACGACGTAAAAGATAAGTCTTCTGGTACGCTTTTCAGACGATAATATTTGATCAGTTGTAAAAATCCCCACAGACTGGAGGAAAGCGGGCCACCGATCGCCGCTGCCGTACTGTGAACAGCGAGACACTGGCGAGTACATTTGCTCTCCACCGTCCGTATAGCCCAGTGTCCAGCCGTGCTGACGTCCCTCCCCTGTTGCTGGCGGGAGCACCTCTGACCGCTGCTCCCTGCCGCAGGAACTGTAACGAGCGCCTGCGCTCGGCGGGCACGGCCGACCGCCGCCAGCGGCGCCGCAAACCCTCCTGGACGGCCGCCGAGCCGGAGGGCCCGGCGGCGGCGGCGGCGGCGGCCGACCCGGCCGGCGCGGACCCTGCCGCCCCTGCCGACTCCGGCCCGGCCGAGGTGTACCCGGGACAGAGCGAGAGCATGCGCCGCATCACGCAGCTGGTGAAGAACGCAGGTACGCCGCGGCTGCGGCGCAAACGTGTGGGACTGTCTGCCGAGGGAGGGCGGTATCAGCAGAGGGTGGACTGGCGGACTTGCACGCCGATTTATCTTAGGAATTGCATGACGTTCGGTGACTTAATAAAAGAAACCTCCCGTTTTCAACATTGCCAGTTTGTTGAAAACCGTGCGTTGCAGTTTGTGTCCGTTGTTTTGCAGGATTGTAGTGTATCGGTCACTGTTTTGGCTTTGCCGGCAGGCTTGGATATGGAGAAGCTGTCGTTGAAATCGTCGTCCCGCCGTCTGTCAGAGGAAGATCAGTACATCGAAGATCAAAAGTGCAATAACGCAATACGGGAAATCTTTCTCAACCGCTTCGTTCATATCTTTCACACATATGAACACTTCGTCATTCAACCAGATCAGGCAAGTTCTAGAGAAACACTAGTTTTACTAGTTTTACTACTCGGCCATCCAATCGATTGATATGAAGAATAATATAAAAAATAAGACTTGGTTGACGGGAGAAAATCATTGCTTTGTTGCCAGGATTTGTTGGATTTGTAAAACACATTGTTCATTGTTTTTTTTTGGTGAGGTTGACGTGGGGCGTTGCCGGAACCATTTTTGGGGTCCCCATTTCATAGTGATTTTAATGCTGATTGTTACAGTATCGCCATTTCTTTCTGTTTCAAGAAGTCTGTCCTAGTGTGTTTGGTCTTTTCTCACTTTAGAGTGCACTGTAATTACAGTTATGCTGACAGTGTGTGATGGTCAGGAAAAAATCCATATGTCGCTTACTGGCACGATGAAGATTGCTTTTTGAGTCGTTATTGGCTGACAGAATCATTGTTAATGCTTGCGTTTTAAGCCAGTAGAAATATTTACAACGTCATAAAGAAGTTGAATAATGCTCGTCTGCTTAAATTGGATGGAGTTACCAGGAATGCAGACTGTCATGGACATATACTCTGGCAAAACCAGTCTTTTCGTCAAAAGTAAAACTGGCGCTGCAAATGCAGTGTTTGGACGATGACTGCGAGCTTCGTCCAGTAGGCCTTTGTAAAGTCGTAAATCCTCTGCACTTTGGACGTTCCCTGCTTTGTATTTGTTTTCATTTTGTACTATTCTGTATTGTCTCCTGGTTGTTTTGTTTGATTTTGTGTTCTCTGACTTTCGGTCGGCTCCCTCGGTGCGTTCCTTTCGGTAACGTCTTCCAACATGGCCGCCGGGCAGGACATGGAGTCGTGGCTGTACGGCCGCGAGTCGACCCAGAACTTCGACAAGGTGACCTTCCTGTCGGACCAGCCGCACCAGGACCTGCCGTTCCTTTCGCGCTTCATCGAGACGCAGATGTTCAGCACGTTCATCGACAACAAGATCCTGTCCAGCTGGGGCGAGGTGGAGCCGGCGCTGCGCGTGTTCGACTCCCGGATCAGGCGTATCAGGTCAGAGCTGAGAGCGGCGACCTGCACGGCCGGCCCGAGCGGCCGCAGACGACTACTGCAACGTGAAATTTTGGCCACAGTGTAGTCTGTGTGTGTTGGTTGTTGGTGGATACTAGTCATCACAGGCAGAAGTCTCTCAAATATGACACGCTTAGACTTGGAATAGACATCAACCGTATGAGGCTTTTGTTGTAATTACTGAAGAGGTCTTGTGCAGAATGCCTTTCGCATTCTTCCATTGCGTCGAAGCTGTTCCCGATCGCCTGTCCATACCGGACTCCGTTGCTGGCCGGTCAGTCCGGCTCGGGCTCGTCTGCCTATCTGCGTGTCTGCCCACGCCCGTGATGGCTCAGCCGCGCTCGTTCCATCTCTGAGCCGCGCCCTGACCCCGGCCGGCCTGCAGGACGGAGAGCGAGGGCCTGGTCCGCACGCCCTCGTACGAGCGGTGCTCCACCATTCGCGAGACGGAGCGGATCCTGGAGAAGCGGCTGAAGACGCCCGAGCTGGAGGCGCCGCCGCCGCCGCCGCTGCCGGCGCCGGCCGACGGGCGCAGCTGCCTGAGCGGCGGCTTCCCGCGGCTCGACGCCGCCCTGGTGGCCGCTGGCGCCGCCGCCGAGGACGGGTGGGTCGGCTGGGGCGGCGGGGAAGGACGGGGGAATCGTCAGGGGCGGCTGCGAGGGCGGGGAGTCGGCAGGGGCGGTGGGTGAGGACGGGGGTGTCGGCAGGGGCGGCGGGGAGGTCGGAGGAGTCAGGAGGAGCGGCCAGGGGAGGACGGATGGGTCGACGGAAGTGGCGGGGAGGACATGAACCGGCGGCAGTCATCAGGTGGGCTGTTTTTATACCACTGGAGGGGACCAGTGTTCTGTGGCATACCCAGGATTCTGTACATGGCAATGGTGGTAAACAAGAGTCTGGCCGACTGTCAACCGGTACCCTTCCGTGACAGGGAGGGGGACCAGGAGTCTGTGTCATCACTCCGGCGCCGGGAGCGACAGAGGGTCATCTCCGAGGCGCGTCAGCAGCTTCAGAGCGCCACGCCGCTCATAGCCAACACCTCTCTGGCCGCCATGCGGGAGAACAACTGGAAGTTCGTCGACCAGGCGCTGAAGGTTTGTCCGAACTCGGTGCACGCTGACAGCCGGGCAGCTTCGTGCGCACGTAATTAGCTTTGTCTTGTCGCTGCCATCGGAGCAAGTTGCCTCAGTATGATGAACTTGTCGTTTCTCATCTTATATGAGACCGCGTACGGCGAAGCGTGCTATTTTCCGCACTAGGAGTCCGTTGTTTGTCCGGCGTCGACCATCAGATACACAGGTATTCCTGTTTTCGTGTCGTCTCGGCCTCGTGGCCGCCCGGCCTCCTGACGCTGTCGTCCGGCCGTCAGGAGTGTAAGAGTCGCACGAAGCGCATGCTAGTGGAGAAGATGGGCACCGAGGCGGCGGCGCTGGGCCACGGGGAGGTCAGCATCGTCGGCGTGGAGGAGAACACGCTGATCGCCTCGCTCTGCGACCTGATGGAGCGCATCTGGAGCCACGGCCTGCAGAGCAAACAGGTGAGCCGCGCTGCCGTGTGGCCGGCTCTGATACTGACCGGACAGGGGCGGATACGGGGAGGAGGAAGCGTGGTCACACGTGGCGCTGGCTTGAAGTCGGTAAGATGAGGATGTTGGGCCGGTGGAGGGTAGTGAAACAGTGGTCCTGAGACGTGGTGATGGGCAGTCATTGGTGCGGTGGTGGAGGCCGTTGCTTGACGCCCGGAACGTGCGCTCGCTCTGCTGTCACTGCTGGTCTGTCGTGTTGTCTTCTGTGACGCCACGCTCTGTCAAGTCGCCTGGTGTGCCGTCGCCCCGCGGCGCCCCTGACGGCCCTGACGTGCCGCGCAGGGCAAGTCGTCCCTGTGGTCGCACCTGCTCAACTACCAGGAGCTGGAGTCGTGCAAGGACGCCTCGCAGCCGATCGACCCTAACTTCCTCAGCCCAGGTGAGCGGCTGACGGGCGCCTGCCCGCTGAGCCGAGCACAGCCGGATGCAAGGTCACGGGCTCACGGGTCAAGGTCGCCGACAGGGGGCCGGGGTCACATAGTCGCGGGTCAAGGCCACTGTCGCGGCTTAAGGTCCATTGGCATGGGTTAAAGGTCACGGTCGCTGAGTTACGGGTCAGGTTGACGTAGTCACGGGTCAGCTACGGGCCGAGGCCTCCAGCATGGGGTTACGGTCACCAGTAAAGGTTTCTGGCACTGGATGCGCTCTGTGGGTACGCGTAGGCTAATTATGCGATCAAGTCGGAAGTGAGTCATTTGTGTGTGCAAGCGTGAAGAGAACTCCTGGGAGGTTCAGTGTTGTGGTGTCAGGTGAAGACATAAGGCTGTCACGATCTGGGCGTTCTTTTCACGCAGCCTTGGCGTGGTGTGTGCTGCGACGCAGGATCGACTGTACGTTTGCATGCCGCTCTCCATTGTGCACAGATGGTTTAGCTGCCATGTTGTCGTGCGTCCTGTAGGGCAGTTCGTCTTTGCACGGTGGTGTACAGACCCGTTGAGGAACTCGTTTGGGTAGCAGTCGAGGTGGCTGTTGAGTTGGGTTGATGTTGGAGAGTGCGTGTCTGCCCGTGAAGTAACCTCCGTAACTGTCGGAGCCAAGGCATGTGTGGTGCTCAGGGTCTGTGCATGGGGTGGTGCTGAATAGTGCACAGCTGCGGCAGTGGATCCGTGATAAGTCCAGCGTACCTTGCATGTTTTGGAACACGTTTGGAGCATGCGCTGTTCTCCTATGCGTACCAAAATTTATCGTCAGTAGCTCTTTATCATCGGGAATACAGAGATCTCAAGCGAACCGCCAGATTTGCGCAGATGACTCCTTGTAGCTTTGGTCGTCTTTCGACAGGCTGTTATGGACATGACGGCTCATCTGAGTGCGTCGCGCTGGTGTTCTGAGCATGGTGGAGATCATGACGCCTCTTCGGAATTACTGTCAGCCTGCCTGCCATCAGCCAAGGCGTATTCTGAAAGTGAAGTGGTGTAGTGGTGTTGAAACGATTGAAAAGCGGATTGTCCTAGAATGGACGAAGCTCGCCTTGAATGCCGTCACGCATTGTAAAGGCAGGCAGAGAACGTGCACTGAGGACCGCTTTTGTGCCGCGGGCCGAGCTATGGGCGGGCCAGGCCTGGGACGGGCCAGGTGAAGTTACTGTCGGCGGCCGGCTCTCAGTCGCGCCCGGCAGACTTTTGACGAGGAGACGTCCGTCAGCCTGTCTTGGTACTCGGACTGGCGGAACAAGCCAGCTGATGTTAATTGGTGGCTCCATCAGTAACCCGTGGCACGGACTTTTGCCCTCCTCCTGCGGGTATGGCAGCATTTATTTTTTTCATTTTGCACGTGATTTTCTAACTCTACGAGACTCCCTTCGTTTGGACGGCCTTTGCTGTGGACTAGGCGTGTACTTGGAGAAGTTTGCAACACATTTCAGGGGACTGGTCTTGAGGCGAATGAAGTGTATTTGTTGCTTCCATCGGGGCAGATTAACCGGAATAAAATAACGTTTCTTACGCATGTCGGTGGCAGGCCGAAGCTGTTTTTAGCTAACTTCGGTTTAGCCTGAAAACTGTATTTAAACGAACTTCCTTCGTGCTGAGTTTTCGTGATGTTATTGTCCCCCTCTAATACGTTAACACCACCTTCCATTAATCAGATTTGCTTTCGCATGCGCACCAAACCAAGCTTGACACCCATCATTTGTTAGTTAGCCATCATTGAGATATCACGCCTTCGTTGGTTGGCTGGGAAACAGTGTTCTCCGTTGTTGGCGCGCTGTGGTTTCGTGTCTCCCGTTCTGTTCCGGTTTTGTTTTTGTTGCTGCGTCTGTGAACGGTGCCGCGTTCTGCGACCTAGCCGAGCTAGCGGCGCCGGCCACGCCCAGGATAGCCGACCTGTTGTCCACCATCCGGAAGGGCAGCCTTGCCGACATCGTGACCCAGATAGCCGAGAACATAGGTATGTGCGAGCGCCGGCCGCTGCCAGACAGAACCTCGCCCTGCTGCGCTCAGCCCTCCGTGGCTTTATGTCGTGTGTCCGCTCCCCCCCCCCCTCTCGGCGTCCATGTGTGGCGTCCTGCCTGCACTGGGCTCAGCCTGCACGTGGGCATGCTGCGCTTACATGGCTACGCTTTTGTGTGATTTTCGCGTTGTTTGGGCCGGTATGCATGGCTGTATAATGTATACACGGCACGATGATGCATTGCTGATCCCGCATTACGAACAGACGTGTTTGAATGTATTTCGATTGAAGATAACATTTCAGTTCATGTAACAATGCGCTACGAAGGAAGTGGCGTCTTGATAGCGCTTTGTGTGCTCACGAACCTGTGGTGCACAACTTGTATAAGCCATTTGCGTGTAATTGCAAGGGTACTTGGCTCCTTCAAACACAGGCATCATAACACGTAAGCCACGGCTGCTGTCATGACTTTATGTGGTGGATAACCATGTGTTTGCTGTTTACACGAGGAATTTCTGAATTTCACTCGTGTTTGGGGCTTGTTAATTCCGCAGCGATACTTCTGGCCCTGATTACAGAGTCAGCTATGGATCTTCCCCTGTTTGTTCCCGATACTTCCAGAGCGGGACAACCACTTGTCCTGACATGTCCCGGGTCGCGTCGTATCTTTGCTGAATTGTGCTGCTGTGGCCCGATTTGACCTCAGCGTGAATAACCAAGGATCTCTTTTCTGCGTTTTTGGGGCATCCCTGTCGCTGTGAGAGCAGACCTTACCCCAGTCACGTCACGTTTGTCCTTTGTCATTGAGCCAGGCTGTTCCATAATCTGAGCCTGGATCGTCGATGTCTCTGGAACTGTACTGCGGACACATGATTTGACCTGACCTGCCCCGGATCGCCCCAGATCTGTCCTCGATGTCCCTGGAGCCGGATTCGGCGCCGCCCTCTCCGTCGAGGTCGTCCCGGAGCGGCGGCGGCGGAGGCGGCAGCGGCGGCGGCGGAGGTGGGGACGGGCCCCGTTCGCCCTCCTCTCCGGACCTGCTGAAGCCGCTGCCGGTCTCCATTACATTCGACATGAGGTCAGAGAGCACGTTAACGATCTCAGTGGCCCTGGCCTGATTTATTTGTGGTAAACTCGAAGCGCAGGTTTGCCCGCATATTTTGCGTACTGCTAGCGTAGCAGCGTTTTACTCGAGTTTTGCATATATGTTTGTTCTTTTATGGTCGTTGTGGAAAGAAAGCTTATACCCCAAGGTTTGCTTCATGTTAAAGCGCACCAGAAAAAGGTGCGTTATTTCGTGGGAGTTATGTAATGCTTGGGGGAATCTGGCGTCATTGTTCTCCCGTCGCTGAGCGTCCCTGCGTCCCGATGCGCAGCCGTGACCCTGCGGGACCGGCCGTCCCCAGGAACGTGCTGGCCATGAGCGAGATCAAGACGGAGATCGGCTACGCCCGAGCCTGGGTGCGGCTCTCACTGGAGAAGAAGTTGCTCTCCAAGCACCTGCGCGTCCTGCTGTCCGACAACGACCTGCTGCGGTGGGTCTGGCGTCTGACGCCTGGAGCGGCTCTCACGAGTGCGTAGGTACTGTTGCCGCTGCTGATTTTGACCAGAAAGCGGTTCATGTCTGTGGAAAGCCAGATATGAAGGATGAAGAGCAGACCGAACTAAGCCGCGGTAGCCGAGAGTGATTGGACCGTTTCTCCGGTCCGTCGTTTCTGAGACGGTCCGGTCCAGTGGAAGAGGCCTCGGAGTGTTAACCCTGAGGTGTGTGTGTGTTCAGGAACCTGTACAAGCGGTACGCCTTCTTGCGGTCGGAGGAGGAGAGGGAACAGTTTCTGTGCCACCTTCTGTCGCTGAACGCCGTCGACTACTTCTGCTTCACCACGTCCTACCCCAACACTGGTGAGCTGTGGCGTATTCGCCTGGTGGCCTCACCTGGCTCGAGTTACAGAACCACGAAGACGTTTATAATTTTGAAGTCTGACCGAAAACTGAACAGCGAAAAGGAAACAACAGCCCATCCAAATGTCTGGGTCATTTTCGCCGAAACGTTCTTGTCCGTCCCTGTGTGGCGTACTGTCGTCCCAGGCTTTACTGTCGGCCCGTTGTCGTATCGGCGACTTTCCTTTGCTAACCCGTACCGCGCTTTCCTGGCTAACGGATGCCGGGGCCGTTCCAGTGATAACGTACCGGGTCGTGATATTCACGACCAAGAAGACGTCGGCGGCCACGACCTCGGCCAACGCGTGGGTGCGGGTCTCCGGCTCGATGGGCGAGACTGGGCCGCTGCCGCTGCCCAAGGGCGGCCGACACACCATGTTCAAGGTGCGCTGAGCCCTGTGTGCGACGGGCTTGACCACCCGCTTGTGTTTTGCTGCGTTTGTCGTTGTGCATAGTGATCTTGGATTGGTCCCCTCCGTTGGAGCGGTGGATTGACGTGCTCTCATCGCCGTGCGGCTGTCAGCTGGATTTCTTCGAGAGCTCGTTCCGCCGATTTGGCAAGCCCTCGTGAACACGCGAAGCAGACCTCCTTGTCCGCAACGGTATCTGAGAGCCCGTCGCCCCGCAGCACAAGAACCTGGGCCTTCTCACCACCGTCCAGCTGGGCCATGACAACACGGGCATGTCGCCCAACTGGCTCGTCGAGCACGTGGTGGTCCGCAACGAGGTGACCGGCCAGGCGTACAAGTTCGCCTGCGGCCGCTGGCTGGGCCGCAGCATCGACGACGGCAGCACGGAGCGCGTGCTGGTGGGCGAGCCGGTGCCGGCCGACGTGCCGACCGAGCAGCTGCGCTCGGTCTGCAGCACGCCGCCGCGCTGCCGCAGCCCCAGCGTGCCGCGCCGGCCGCACACCGACGCCAGCAGCGTCCAGCACGCGCTTGGTCAGTACCTCCCGGCGCTGTGTCCTGTGTGCGGGGGAGGCACAGAACACGCTCGGTCAGTGCCCGGGGCCGTGCACGTTGTACGGAGAGGGAGGGGGCACAGAACACTTGGTCAGTGCCCAGGGCCGAGCACTGTGTCGGGGGACACAGAACGCGTTCGGTCAGTGCCCGGCGCCGTGTACAGGGGATAGGAGGGGGCGTAACACCACACCCTCGGTCGGTGGCAGGACCTTGTCTTCAGAGGCAGGGGAGGGAGTTGTGCTGAAACGGGTGGTTACAGCACGGACGTTGCATCCAGGTGACGGTGGGCATTAACTGTGGGCATTGCAGCTGGTGTTTGGATCCACTTAACGCGCTGCAAACGGTTATGTTGTCTCGCTATTTTTGTGCGAGTATTGCAACAGTAGACGCGTAAAATGAGTTCAGGCGACCCTCAAACAACCTCTCCATACAGTTAGCGGCCATCTGACCGATGCGCGTCACCCCAGGCGACGCGGTCAACACGATCGTCAAGTACTTCCACCGCCCGGAGAAGGAGCGGGGCTCCCTGACGTTGCTGCTCTGCGGCGAGGCCGGCCTGGTACCCTGCCTCGAGCAGGTCTTCGGCTACGGCTACCGCTCCAGCAGGCTCTTCGGCAAGAACTTCTACCTCTGGGACTATCTGAGTACGTTCCGGATTTTTGTGGTGTCTGGTGCTGCATAAGCTTTGCCCGGTGTGCGTTTAATTGTGTCGTGCGTCGATGTCTGAAAACGACAAGGAGTGCCAATGGCTATTTGCAGCAATCTTTTCATCGCACATGCTTTGTGTTGTTCCCCTCTTTTCGGGATTTTCATGATTTGTTTTTACAGATACCTTACACCAGTTTACATCTGTCCTCGAAAGTGTTTTTACTTACTGTACATAGTATCGATGTGTAAACATGACGGTTTCATTTTGATTTGGAATTATGGAGAGCAGTTGTTTCTTGTGTTGACTGGGGTCTTCACATGACATGTGGTCGATTGTTAGCGTTGTTGTCCGAGTTTTGGGACCGGCAGGCCCGTGGCGATCCTCCAGTTTCCCAGATCGGGTGCAGGTGGTGCAGGAGTCTGACCTGGACCTGCAGGTCACCTGACGCTCCACCTCTCCTCAGGTCGGGTCCAGCTGGTGTACGAGTCGGAGTTCCTGGACCGGGAGGGCGAGGTGCCGGCCGAGCTGGCCACGAAGGTGGCCATCTGTCGGCTGGTGTACGAGATCGACCAGGCCAGCCAGGCCATGGGCAAGGACGACAAGTTCCAGGTCTGGCTGCTGATCGCCGTCAGGTGAGCGCCCGTCCCGGCCGGCCGGGAAGGTCGCCATTGAGGCGGCGAAACCCTGTCTCGAATGCACGGACTCGAGCTCTTCCGATGACAGTGTCCGAGGGCACAGTACAAGGAAATTGGTGTGAACGAATCAGGAGGAAGCGAACGTGGCGTAGAAGGCAGCTCCGCGGTATGCTGACTTCTCTTTGATAAGTTGAGGACAAGTGTGCCTAAGTTACAGTTAGACGCTGGATTACAAAAACATTCCAGAAGTATGTTGTCAAGTTACACGCGCGCGAAAATCTGACATCGTAGAGTCGTTGGGAAACGTGTGCTGCTTGCTGCAACTGACCCGTGCCGTATGCGATTATTCCCTGAAACGTCTACTCCTTCCGTCAGGGACCGGCAGCTGTCGGCGTTCATCCGCGAGCTGACCACGTGTCCGGTGACGCAGCAGATGTACGACGAGGCCTCGTTCCTGCGCGACGCCGAGCTGGCCTCGTTCCTCGTGCAGATCCTGGCCTCGCTGCACGAGTACGACCTGGTGCTGGAGCGCTCGCTGACGCGCGGCGTCAAGGTCGGTCGCGCGCGCCGCTACCGGGGCCGCGCCAATCAGCAGCCGGCGCGCCGCAGCTAAACCAATCAGCGGTGAGCACAACGAGACCGCACCAGCCTCCAGCCGGCGGCCATAGCTGGGCCAATCAGCAGCCAGGGGGCGGAGCTACTGTAGACCAAGAACCATCCGGCGGCGAGGGGGCGGAGCCGTGACACGGACAGTCGTGAAAACCGCGGAGTCCCAGGAGAGTACAGAGTCGGCCCATGGGCGGTTGCTGGACGAATCTGAGGCGGGAGTTGTTCGGTTTCTGAGATTTGTCCGGTCCGCGCCAGCCGCCGGTTGTTCGTCGACGGCTGGGCGCCTTTGGCCGCGGATGGCAGTGCTGCACGGCAGGGTTTTGCGTCGGCTGCACGTGGCGCAGCGTGGCGCAGTGTATTCCACGAATAATATGGGTCTCATTTTAGCGATAGGCTTGATAGACGCTGGACCATGTAGTCCGAAGAGGGTTCCTGTCGTAGCCAGTGTTAACAACTGAAAAGGGACGTTTAACAGTACAAAAAACGCACGAACTGTTGAATCACACCGCTAGCTGAGCCGAAAACATAGGGAATAAATGAGTCGCTGTTTGGAAGGAAATACGAGGGTCTCGTGGTGTTGGCACACGATGCCAAGGCAGTCAGAACGTGCACTTTGGCTGTTTCCTAGGAGAATGGGACGCATTACGTGTGTTGGCAAGTGATCGGTGATATTATCCAAAGATCAGCGCGCATCCGAGGAGCTTCTCATTCTGAGATAGTATTGTTTGTTTTGACCGGACGTCTTTCGTGGTGAACGTTTGTGGTTCGGCGAGATGTTCCTCTCACCTCTTTATGATAAATTTTGCAATAACGCACGTCCGCTCGAGCCGAGTGGCGAAGTTTTGTTGGATCCTTGTTCCATGATTCCCGTCGTACGCTTGCCTGTGAATACGCCCGGTAGTCATCTACTTATTGCGTGTATGTGAGGGCGTGCACTGTTGGAGCCGCGCCGTGTGCCTGTCCGGGTACCATGTTACCTCGAAGTGAGTGTTACCACAATCGGGAGTCGTTGGCATAATGGCACCGCGATGTCCACCGACACTTTTTCAGACAGTATGACCGTGAGGCTACTTAACCGTTGCATCAAGGCGTGCGTTATGCCAGGCTCGCTCTGCTCGAACTGTTGTCATTTGATGTCGGGCGCCGGCGGTTGCTGGTGCACCAGACCCTGGCGGAGGTGCCCTGCATTCACTCAGCGCGTGAGCAATAACGTTCCCCTGTTTCTGCGGTCGCCTGCCGGCTGTCCGTTTTCGTGGCAGCCGCGGGTCGGGAGGCGGCCTCGCCCGGCGTCTCCGCCGAGCGCAGCGCCGCCACGCGTCACGACCGGCCTCTGTACCATAGCGCCCGCCGCCACCGCGTCTCCTCGTCATAATGCCGCCGACTGGGCCGAGTCGGTCCGGCCGCAGCTTTCTGCCAGAGTCGGCCGTTTCCGAGTCGGCAGCGCCCGCGCGGGCAGCACGCCCGCAGCGCGGCCGCGTGATATCAGCTTCTTGCCCAGCCCAGCGTCTGCGCCCGTACCGGCCTGTTCTTCTGTATACATTTTAACTGTATGCGAGGAATAAAGCTGTACTCAACCGCAGTGTTTCTCCTCCATAACGGTCCTCGCTCTGCTGACAGTTTCTGGTAACTGGTCCGAGCACATTGACGTGATGATTTGGGCTTAAGGGCGCGCCGACCGCTGGGTCGTGCGACGCCCAAGGAGCAGCCAGGCGGCCTATGTCGAGGTGTCTTCGCTGTAGCCACCGACTCAAGAACACCGGAGGCGACTGCTCCGAATCTCCGGGAGAATTCCCGGCAAGTTCACCGCGACCACTTCTGCTTTGCCTGACCGCGCCGACGATGACGGCAGTGTACGAAGAGGTCCTGATCAGCTCGCGGACCACTACAATGGCCGCCGCGTACCCTCTGCCGCCCGACCACGACGGCCAGGAATACCACGGCTACAAAAAACGCGTAATATTTATTAAGAAACCATCATCGAGCGGTGTACAAAATATTCCAAAGATAGCACGGCTCACACAAAACGAAGCGACGTGTTTTAATAAATTAGAAACGTTTGGATAACAATATAAATACGCAAAATATAAATAAATAACAGCTAGCATGCACTGTCCACATAACCTTGACGTTACGTCTACAATGGCAAGAACACAATATCAGTAGGTGCGAGTCTCGGACAGTCCATACGGGTGGGATTTTCCAGCTCTCAGCCAACGGCAGGCCTGTACACAGTCACTAGATCCGTTTATGTTTACAGACATTACTATCATCTTGGCCCCTGAGGCAGTGAAGAAAGCTGTGTGGATATATCGTATTAAAGCTAGGATACGTATAAAACCGCTCGCCGTGGAATACCTCGCAGTGCGTGCCGTTTCGTCGCGGCCTCCGCCGCCGACAGCGGCCCCGCCGCAAAGACGGCCGACGGCGACCCGGCGCCCCGGATGGCCAACGGTGGCCGGCCGCCGCCGCAGCGAATCTGGCGTGAGCGCCAGAGCCGCCGGGCGGCCGGCCGCTGGTGACGGCCGCGGTGGGTGTGGACGTCGCGCGGCGCGGTGCGTGCGGTCGGCGCGGTCCGCCCGGGCCCGAGAAAGGCCGCCGAACGGCGCCGCAGTCGGGCGGCGCGGCGCGCCCGAACCGCCCAGCTCGCAGTCGGGCGAGACGGCGCCCGAGCCGGTCCGAGCCTCGATAGAAAAATGGAAGAGTCGAACACAAATCACAAAACGACGAAAACAGGAAGAGCGGCGGAGGCTGCGGCGCGCCGCGGCCGTGGAGGCGCCGCCCGGGCCGAAGGCAGTCCGACTTTGTACTGTGACAATGGAATCGTGAGTGGAATCGGCGGCGGCCGCCGCGGAGATCAGATGCGCGGTTTGTAGGTGAGCGACACGTGCAGGCTGACGCTGCTGGCCTCGCTGCACTCCTGTTCGGTGAGCGGGCGCCGCGCCGGCTCGTCAGCGGCCGGCTCGCCGCCGCCGGCCAGCGCCTGCCGCAGCTGCGCGCCGTTCTCCTTGTCCTTCTTGCTGGAGCTGCGCCGCACCAGGCGCGGCTCCTTGTCTTTGCTGGAGCTGCGCCGCACCAGGCGGCGCTCCTTGTCCTTGCTCGAGGAGCGGCGCACCAGCCTCTTGTCGCGGTCCGGGCCGCCGCCGCCGCCTGCCGAGGACCAACGGTCCCGGGTTAGACCACGGCCCGCCCGCGCGGCGCGCGCATCCCTCCGTCTCGCCCTCACAGAACAAACTGCAACGCCTCAGTTTCATCTGACAGGCAGAATTCACCTCAACATCGACGGTCGCAGTGGCCAGGCGGACCACTCCTGACCAAAGTCGGCGCTGGGCCCAGGACCACTCCTGACCAGACTGGACACTGGGCCCGGGACCACTCCTGACCAGAGTCGACACTGGGCCCGGGACCACTCCTGACCAGAGTCGACGCTGGGCCCGGGACGAATCAGCCGCCCCGGCGCCGCCCGCGGCCAGACCGGCCGGATGGCGCTCACCTGCCGACGGTGGCGCCGCCCTGGCAGCCGTGTTGGCGCGTCGCTCGCCGCGCAGGACGCCGGAGTCGGGCGGCCCGCCGCCGCCGCCGCCGCCACCGATGCCGCCACCTCCTCCTCCCGCCACCGCCGGCCCGTAAACTCAGCTCCAGTGGCGTCAGGAACCACTCGGAGCGAGTGCGCATGCGCGCCGTCTGTCGTTCGTGCACCTACCGGTACCGCGGAGCAGTCAGCTGTGTCGGAGGACCCACAGGCACGGACCACATGTATCAACAAGGCAGCGCACACCACAGGTTAAACGGATAAGACGTTACACAAATGTAATTACCCACCACATGACATAACGTATCAATCTAGTGTTACAAAGTCATAAAAATACACGAAAAATAACAATCGTAGATTACCATACACACATTACTGTCAAAAAACGGCCAGCAATATCTAAAACTTATAAGTCCTTATAGCAAAGCCATACTTTCAAAAGCCACTTGGCAAAAATGACGGATGAAACATGCGCCATGTTAGCGAGTTAGTGGAATTAGTAGCGAAATAGCTGCCAGAGCTGCGTGGACATGCGTGCTGTCGCTTACCAGGGGGAGGAATGATAAGCTTTTGGTACTCTCGGCGTACTTATTGATATCCTTAAGCTCCTCCAGGGTCATTTTGAGGGCGCAGCTCGAGGTGGACGAGCTGGTGACTGAGCCCACCTGGCGGCAGCCATGGCGTTATCTACAGTCGGCCGGCAGCCGGCCGCGCGGCCCGCACACAGCCTGCCGCCGCACCGGAGCAGCGTCTCGGCCATCCGGGGACGCCCTGCCGACCCTGCCCGTCCGCCCCGCCCGCAGCCGACGGCAGGGCCGCTGCTCTGGGGTCTGCCCTGCCCCGCCGGCTGAGCGGCGCCGGGAGCGGACCACTACTGGGACGGATCCGGTCCCGGCCAGACGCGACGCCGGATCAACCGCAGGTGACCGCGGAGGTTCCCGGCCGGCTGCCTACGAGCCTCGCCGGTGGAGCCACTGCTGTCATCGCTTAACTACACCCCCTAAATACCCCCCGAAGGATCTCTAGGATGCATGGCATCTGCCGGGTAGCGTTACAATTGTTACTGCGGCCGGAACACGGGGGTTCCGTAAGCGGTCCCATTGTTACGTCACGCACGCGGTCCAATAGTACACAGGAGGCGGACGGCGGGCGCAGTGGGACACAGCGCGGCAGCCGGCGGTGCGATCCTATAGTGGACAGCGTGACGTCTCGTGCACTGGCGGTGTTAGTGACGACAGTTCAGGGTTGGCGTCGTCTCGCCATGTGCAAAGCGTGGCCGCGGCCCGGGCAGCCGGCGTCGGGCTGCGCGCCGGCTCTGTTAGTGGCGGCTGCCCGGATATCGTTAGTGAAAGCGGTCAGTGGGCCGTCAGCGACCACGCGGATCTGCTAGCGGTGGCTGTTCGGAGTCGGCGGATGCAATGAGCGGAGGCGCCCGGTCGCTGTCGGCTCCAGTCAGTGGCGGCAGCTCGGCGCGCGGCAATGCCGAGTCAGCGCAGGCGGTGGCCGGGGCGGCCGCCTCACCTTGAAGAGGCCGTTCTCCTCGAGGCTGACGCTGAGCCGGGTGTAGCTCTGGCGGAGCGTGTTCTCCGGGCCGGCGCCGGCGGCCGGGTCCAGGTCGCCGGCGGCCGGCGCCGGGTCGTCCGGGAGGTGCAGCAGCGCCGGCGTCGACTGGCACTCCTCCTGGACGGACATCGCTGCACGGACAGGGCACAGATCAGACGCACAGCTCCGGTCACCCGCACTGCTGCGGAGCCGGGCAGCTGGTCAGACATCGCCAGGGGACGGCGACTGTGGGCAGCGGCAAGGCTCCCCGTGAACCCGACAGATTAGATACGGCGCTACACAAACGTCTCGAATTTCAGTCATAAAAGTTTGAGATCGTTGACGATAGACAGGTAGACACGGGGCCCTGGAATACACGGGTTACGAACAATATTCATATGTAGTACAGCTGCCTTAAAGACGGTGCCAATTCCCCACACGTAACTGACAATCGTCTGCACCCAGCTGTTTAAGTCCCCCAGTGGTCTCGATCAGCGAACACCCGGGACGACCCTTCCGGCGACAGCTCTATCCGCGAACGAGACAAGGGTTCGGATCCGGACAGGGCGCACGTTGCCGCCGCCGCCGCCGCCGCCCCGGCACGGGCGCGCAGACAACACGCAGGCGCGGACGAACCGCACAGACCAAAACGGCAGACACGGACACGGCGGCAGCACACACAGCGCATGCGCACAACAGTACAGACGCCGGCGCCGCGGCCGGCCAAGCGCACTGAGCAGCCCAGGCCACCGCCGCCCGCTGCAGCACACAGGCAGAGGTCGCACACGTCGACCACCAGAGCGCGGGGATCCATCTCGACTGCGTGACCGAGGACGTGGCTCGGTTGACAAAACCAGCCGGTGCTACCCAATAACCCGATTTCGCACCAGTCTCGAGTCTGCACCAGCCATTTTGACACGTACAACTAATTCTATGGCATTTGCATGACCTACAAGACTCACGGAATGGAGGGTCATAAATCATGTCACGGACCGGCAAGAGTGCCTCCAGTTCTACAAATAAACACTAGCAAACATCTGAGGAATCTATCTCGAACATTCAGGAGCACTCATGTGTGATTACGGTTTTGAGGGTGCGTCAGCTGTCGCGGTCACGTCATGCCTAACCGGGCGGGTTCTACCGATAGCACGCGACCAGTGCAACAGTCACACGACTGAGACTGCGTCCTCCTCTAGTCCGCCGACAGCACAGCTACGGGCGCAGACGCCGACCAAGCTTCCTACGGAACTACCCGGCACACGACAGAGCGAGGAAGAGAGAGGGGTGAAGGGCGGCGAGAGAGTCAGGCAGCGCCCCTGCCGACGGAGGCGCAGGCACACCAGCGTTAGTGAGCGTTAGTCGCAGGGCGCCGCCGCACCTTCCAAGTTGAGCCGGATGCCCCACTGTTGCATCTCCTGCGCAATCCACTGTCTCTGCGCGTCTAGAGTGCGCACCCCTGTCGAGCGAGCGTCAGTCGACTTATTCACGGGGCCAAACACCGGCCGGCATCGAAAAAATGCATCCATGGGCGACTGTCTGACCGAGGAGTGTATCCCTTCACCTCCGAGCGAGAACGTGCAAAATAAGCGGACGCGGTGTTTTCGTTGCTCAGAACGCGCGGCTGTCTTCCGTAGTCTCCCGCGGCCTCCCAATTAGACAGAGCGGCTCATCGTAGAATCCTCGTCAGTTCCGCCAAGAGAAACAGACTATCCCAATCAAAACACCAGCCCCCTCCGACCATCCACGCTTTCACATCCAAATCAACCCCACCATCTCGCAGCAAATCACGCCACATCAACGGCACTTTCAGCAGCTGTCACACAGCCCTCCCCGGCCCCGAGGCTTCCTCAGTCCACAAACACGACGGCCCCCCGGGCGGCTTCGGCCGCCAACGGGGAGTACCCAGCAGGCCGCGAACAGCCCCGCCCTCGCCGGCCGGCACACTCACGCGATATCACGTTGTCGGGAGGGTAGCGGAAGCTGAAGATCCAGTCCTCCTCCACCTTGAGGATGCGGCCCGTGATCCGGGCGTAGTACTCGTAGTTGTCGCGCCCGAACAGGTTGCTCACGCCGAAGTTGTCGATCAGGAACTTCATGATGCGCATAGCCACCTGTACGGAGACCGGTGAAGACGTTATCCGACACGAGACGATTCAAGCTATAGCGCGCCGTCCACGGTGGAAACACGGCTGAAACGCTGAGATCATCGGAGGAAATGACAAGCCGTCGGGTTACGCTACGGACTGCTCGCTCAAACCAAGCCCACTCGGCTGAAACGTGTCGACGCGGTCTGATTCCTCTTCGAGGGTCGCGGAGGCGGGCAAAACAGCCGGCGGCGAACAAGAACACAAGGCCAACAAACTGCACCACCAATCACACCGAAACCGGCATACACCAGTGTGCACAACGAACACTCGTTCCAAAATACTCTCCGCGTGCCGCAAGACAGCCAAACTCTTGCAGCGTCTACCGATGAGGTGACAGCTCCCATGCGCACACGCAGACACGCAGACACACACACAGCCGGCACGCCGCCCGCCGGCACGTCCGCGCGCCAGCGGTCGGCACGGCCACGATGCCGGCGGTCCAGACGACACAGAGCGGTGCGCGGCCGCGCCCGGCGGCTGGTCATGCTCGTGTGACGGCCGAGCCGCGGTACTCACGTCCACCTCCTCCTAGATACCCGGGGCCGAACGCAGAGCGTCAGTTAGTGGTCGCACCGGCACGAGCGGGCGCACCGCGCGGTCACACGCACCGTCCGGCGAGATCAAACGGCCGCGACTCCGGGCGACGCTGGGCGCAGGCGGCCGGCGGCGCGGAGCCGGACGGCGCGCCAGAGGGGCGCCCGGCGCGCGGCGGGGGCGGGGGCGGGGGCGGGGCCGGCGGCCGGCGCCGGCACGCACCTTGAAGCGCTGCACGTCCTCCTGACGCGCCTCGCGGCCGTCGCTGACGCAGCTCTGGAAGAAGGAGGGTGCCACGCTCACGCCCAGCGCCTCGGACGTCATGCCGGTGCGCGCCCGCTCGGCGTTCGTGGCGATCACGCGGAACGTGCCGAACAGCAGCACCAGCAGGTGCTGCGTGTACACCGGCAGCGAGGTGATGAGTCTGAAACCGACAGGCGCCGCGGTCAGGGGACGAACCTCGGGAGCGGCAGAACTCAAGTTCGAATCTCGCCGCCGCGCACCCGATGACGGCCGTGCCTGCTGACGTCACGGCCGGAGGCGCTGTGGTCTCGGTGCCGCGAGCGTCACACAACGGCAAAACACAGACCGCGCGGGGGTGTCGTAAGTCACTCGCGGCGCCGGTCTCGCGGGCGGAGAGGGCCCCGGCTGGACACGTCAACAGCGGCCGCTCATCGTCCGCAAACCGCCGGCCGTGCCAGGCCGCGGCCGGCACTCCTCGGGATGGCGCGGCCGGCTCACCGCCGGCCGGGCAGACCAACTGACGGGCCGACAGGAGCCCGTCTACAGGCCGGCCGCCGCGGCCGCCGCCTGCCAGGCCGCCGCCGTTCGGCGCGTGACGGCCGGACACAATGCGGTCAGGCCGGCCGCTTGTTTACAGATCGCTGTCGGCCGCGCTCTGCAGCTGTTGGCGGCTGACGGCGCGGCCGCAGCTGACGGCCGGCGGCGCGGCGGCCGGCCGGCCCCGTTCCCAGCCGGCCGCGGTCGCACCCACCGGTGGACGTCGTCCCGCTGCCGCTCCGGGTCGTCCAGCTCGATGATCCGGAACAGCTGCTGCTCGTTCTCGGCGCCGAAAATGCCGTCCGGGATCTTGCGCAGGAACTTCTTCAGCACGGAGGCGATGGTGTAGATGCTGTCGGCGGAGAGGCGGCGGTGAGGCGGGCCGTGGCCGTGCCGCTCGCTGGCGGCCGCCGCGCTCGGCCGGGCTCGGCCGGGCCGGGGCCGCCGCGGGGCCGCCCCTCCGCCGTGATAACATCGTGAGAATGGCGAGAGGAAAGGCGGACATCGTGATCGGCCGGCGATAAAACAGCGCGAACAATGCCGATTCGACCGCGCTACATTTCCGGCCGATTAAAAGGCCGGCCCGGATTGGCTCGTTTGGGGAAACACGAGCCTTATTTACACTCCATCTGATAAAGTCGCACCAAACAGCACAGACGCCCTGATAACGGCTGAAAAGATGGGCTTCCGCCCAGTCCGGGACGGGTCGGCTATTTTTACCCGTCGCAACGCCCGCATCACGACCGGTCCGCAAATTCACACCGCCTATACAAGGGACGACACGGTCAAGACCACAACACTGCATTCCGTATACGGTCTACTGAGCCCTCGGGCCGGCGCTGTGAGCCGGCTGTCTGGTTCTGGCGGTACCGGGCCGGACTGGCCGGCGCCGGGAGGACAGCGCGGGAGGAATGATCTGCCCCAGCGGCGGCTGTGCCGGACCCCACCGCAGAGAGAGGCCGGCCGGCGCGCACCTGAAGTTGTCCAGGTTCACCAGGCGGCCGTTCTGCAGGAAGTGGACCAGCTTCTTCATGTTGCCCTGGTGGCCGGGCGCCCGGAATACGTCCTTCTTGTACGGCGCCTCCTTGTTCAGTTTCAGGATCAGCACCTGCGTCAACAAACAGCCGGCCGCTGCAGCGCAGGTGGCGCGCCAAAACGGCGCGATAATGCCCGCCGCCGCCGCCGCCGCCGCCCGGTGCGGGGGCAGACGGCCGCCGCAGCCGTCCGTCAGGAGTCGGATAACCGGCAGACGGACTGAGCCCAGCGGGACCATGTGCAGGAGGCAGACCCGTCCGAGCGAGAGTCAGATATCAGCCGGCAGCACGTCAAACGTCAACGGAATCCGCGCCAAACCCGACACGCCCAGCGCGAATGGCAAGAATTACGAAACCAACAGCAATGACAGGCAAAGTAATCGGTCGGTAATGGCTTGTGACAACGCTTTCTTTTTCAACGCTAGGCATCAAAATACCGAACACTCTCTTCGCCATTCAGCGCATATTTACAGAGGACGTTTCATCTCACCGCCCCGCAACCTAGCACCGGGCGAGACATCTTCCAAACACGCCGACACGTCCGTGGCGGTGGTACAAATCAACGTCTGACAACCCGGCCCGCCCCGGGCCAGGCGTGTTTATATGCTCGCGCTGGACGATCTCGCGAGGGTCCACGTGGTCTCGATTACAGGAATGTTGTAAATTCCTCGCATATTCAGCCTGACACAGCGCAGGTCCGGGGACGCCTGATCCAGTGCCCGGCATCGACATTTGTTTACCGGACATCGATTTCCCGATGCTTATCAGCAACACGACGTTCATGCCAGCACGTCAATGAAGCGCATTTTTTCCATGTAGATCATGTCCAATCGGTGCAACCGAGGAGTTCCCACCGTTTGCACGCAACGCCAAAAACAAGGAAGGTCGGCAGGACTCATGAACTCGTACGAGGACCAGCATTAATACCATATCTGATCCACCATCAGGGTCCCGACATCCGTGTGTGTGTGTGTGTGGCGGGGGGGGGGAGCGTGAGTGAGCGGGGACCACTGCGCACCATGCAGGGTTCCGGCGGCCTTACCAGTAACGGACCGGGAATGTCATTCTTGCATACTTGGTCCAGCGGGAAGCCAAACTTGACCCTGCAACAGACGGCGGGAGTCAGCGTCGCGTGTTCGGCCGCGCCAGCCGACGGCCCCCCCCCCCCGCCACCGGAGGCTGGGCACCTCTGGCCGGGGGGGGGGGGGGGCCCCCAAACCCCAGGTCAGAATCGGGGACGGCCACCAGTCACCACAGGGCGACTGGTGATCAGCAACAGTGTCGACCACTACAGATCCGTGACTAAAGGCCGACTACCATTCATCCCCAAACGTCACGAGGGATGGCGGCGAATATTATGGACGAGCGTGACGGGCATATTTCCATTGCAGAAGAGATCAGCTTGCCTTAACGTGGTCTAGTCCGACTACGATCGTTTTCTAGTCCGGTATGGGAGCGGCACCACGCCGGCATTAGGTTGTGGTCGCACAGCTTCACAACCTTTAGCAGTTTTGCTTTGTTTGCTTTTGTTCTAAACCGCGTCAGTCACTTTGTTAAAAAGACAAAAGAATGGACGAATGCAGGCAAAAGAGGGGACGAGTGATTCAGCGCATCTGCTGCTCACAATGCTCACAAAGCACTACAGTCAGCACACAGCACGGGCCGAACTGGCAGCTCCTCTTCGTGGTCGCCGAGCCCGACGAAAAGCTTTTGCGGACGTGAATCAGCAGGTCTACGAACGACGCAGCCGTCGGACGTCTCGGCAACTGCGCACCGGTCGGGGCACGTCATACACAATGTTATCCCTTCTCGTCTCACCTGACAAAATACGACGTAAAACACAGGTCGGGACGTTACGCAACACTATTATGAAAACAGAAAGCCTCCTCTATATAAATAAGGAAGGCTGTCTATTTTCATAATCATGCCGAAGCCCGGAGCCTGTAAAGATCATATTGAACTTTATTAAGCTTTGTATGACAATGCCCAGATCGCACCTGGCGACAGGTGAAGATGGACCGGGATATGCGTCAGCCATACGAATCTATCATGTGAATCACTCCGTGGACTATAATCCCGGCACCACATGTTCCCGAGTTTCGAATAATCCCGCCACTGGCTGCCGGCCACAAGTGACTGGAGAATATTTATCGCCCCTTGCTCGGCGGCACGGTCGCCCGGGCCAGCGTTCCTCCTCTCCCATTCAGAGAAAGTCGGAGCCTCTGGCGAGGGTCGGGACCACCGTCACCGCACGGCGACCGCATCAGCCCGCTCTCTGGCGACCTCTTGGCCAACGGGTCACCGGGTGTATACCGGCCATTTGCCAAGTGGCTGATACCTTTTTGTAGAGCACGGCAGTGCCTTTGTTACACCGTTTCTTCATTTGTTCCTTCCTGACAAACACTGGGCACACGTTTCCAACCACTGCCTTGGTGGCCATTATTTGCCCCGAGGTACACAAAAACATTCCATGTCAGGAGCATCGCACGCCCTCAGCCGTCTTCAGTCCCGTTTTAGAGGGTAACTCTGCCGGGAGCTGAGCGGGGTTTCGGTGATGACCAGTTTTTATTTCGCCGTTTCCAGGCGACAGCGGCAGCGATTCGACAAACCAATCAGCGGCACCGCGTGCGGACGCTCGCGCTCGACTGGTTTTTGTGCCCCGCGGCGTCCCGATACGATCGCGGGCCGGGCTCCGCGCACAAACAAGGCAGTTCAACTCGGGGCTACGTCCGACCCTGCAGCGCCGGGACCTAATCCCATACCCCGGAACATATCGGCTCCGGCTGCAGCGCGTATACACGTCATCGTCGCCCAGGCGGCGCCAGGACTCCAAAACAGGTGCGCCCGTAAGCGGGCTAATCTCCATCCCTTGCTCATCTAACCGTCCGGGAGTCCAGCAGGGAGGTGAGGGTTACAGGACGCACCGGCAGTCTCCGCGTCTCACCGGTCTCCCTCCCCCGGCCGAACGGGCAGCCGGTCCTCGACCCCGCGACGGCGCCCCGCCCCCGCCCCCGCCCCCGCGGCCTGTTTCAGCCGCGGCCGCCGCCAGGAATTCGGCGCACGCCGCGACTGCGCCGTGTCTGTCGGCCGCCTGTTTACGTCGGCCCGACCGTGTCCGACCACGTGCGCCGGCCGGGCCCGCCGGACCGCCGGCGGCGCTGTCGCTCAGTCGCGGCACGAACAGCAAGCACTGCCTGCCCAACGGCAGGGACACGGTCAGGTCCTGTCAGGCAGCCGCGACACGGTCAGGTGCTGTCAGGCAGCAGGGACCAGGTCCGGTCCCGTCAGCAGGGGGTCCGGCCAGAAAGCCGGGACACGAGCCAGTCTCACAGCGAAATGACAGCGGTTAAGTGTGTGTGTGTGTGTACGTGTGGGAGGGGAAAAAACGGCAGGTGAAGAATGTACTTTCACGCGCAGAGATGACAGACGAGATATTTTTGCTCGGATGTTGTTTTCGTGCATGCCACGACGTAGTTTAGGAACGGCAGGAAATCCCGCTCACCAAGCCATTTTTAACTTTCACATGTTTAGCTCAAGGACACCAGTGGATGCATCTGGCCTAAGCTGATTAAAAACGAAGTGCCATAAAGCAAGCAGGAGTGAATATCGACAGAATGCTACATATCAAGGCAAAGGAAAACGTATGGACAAAACCAAATTACGAATATCCAAAACGACCCTAAAATGACGAGCACTGAGTGGGGCTAGCGATACTGGAGGAGAAAGTAAGAGATAAGGCATTTCCATTTCGTGCGAATTCTGTGAGACGTGGAATGCGAAACGACGTCAGCAACCCGCACCACCCCTCATATCTGTGATCTGTTCGCAGCCAACGAGCGCGCCACGTCCGCCACTGTATCAGACCGGGCACAGCGGTGCGGCGCGGTCTGACCCTGTCCGGCGGCGACTCGACCGGTCCCTGACTCAGGGCGGCGCCGGGCGGCCGCGGTCCTGAGTCAGGGCCAGCGTCAGTCGGCCAGCGTCAGTCCTGAGTCGGCCGACGGCGGCCCAGGCCCGCTGGCCGACAGCCGGCGGCCGGAGTAAGGCTGGTCCGCCGCCGGCGGCAGCGGCCGGCCGGACGTAGTAAGCGCGGCCTTGAACCGACCCGCCGGCCGTGTCGGCGCGCCAGTGCAGCGCAAGGGCCGGCGGGCCGCCCCAGCCGGCAGCGCCGCCCGCGGGGCTAATGGCGACTCCGTGCCCCGGCTCCCCGCCTCCGCCCGGCCGCGGCCGCCTGATAACAGACCATTAGACGAGACGGTGCGCGCGGCCTCGCTCCTTTTTACCGCTGATTGGCTGAATGGGCGAGGCGGCTCGCAGCGTGCCGCGACCGCCGACACGCGCCAAACACGCCGCGTCAGCTGAGGACGGCGCACGCGGTCCCGGTAACGGACCGGTCCAGGTCGCCGGACCGAGCGCTCGCCGTTGCGCGACGCGTCGCTGCCTCCGTCGTCCGCTCGTGGACGCCCGGCGCCCGTGTCGAAACACGGAGTCGTTTACGGCCGGGCGGATGGACCGCCGACACTAGAAGCCGGCCCAGTGAGCGTTGCTGATCTTTCACGACGGGCCCCGCAATATGAACATGTCGCGACCACTTAAAACGGCCCGGAACGCGGAAGTTTCGGCAATAATGAGCGTTCCTCACGCTTCCGGGAGCCCGCGCGGGCGTCTATTTTTGCTGCAGTCGGAGCGGCTAGCCTGCGGACAAAGGCATCTTGTTTACGCTATCGTGACGCAAGACAGATGGTTCCCGTAAACCGGGCCCGAGCGCGGTGCCGTCCAGACCGGGCACACGGCGCGCCGCCCTGCCGGCCCGACACGTGCCGGCCGCCGGCGCAATTGCTCCAGTTATTTATTCCCGACTAACCGCGGCCGTTTCTCCGAGAGAGCCCTCATTTGAAAGGCTGATGGTGCGGGCGTACGACGCGCGCTGCGCCGCCCGGTCGGCCCGCTCGCCGACAGCTGCCGGGCCGAGATCGCCAGCTCCGCGCCCGGCCGGCACGCGCCGCGTAACGCATCCGTCACGCAGCGTGACGCGTCCGGGCGCGGCCGGCCGTGACGGGCGTCCGGCCGGAGCGGGCCGCCGCGATGACGACGCTCGTCCTGCTCTGCGTGTCCGACGGCGGCGGAGAACAAGGAAACTGGCGGCGAACTGCAGCGGCTATCTGGTGCAGGCCCGCATTACGCATGCATCCGGCGGCCGACCCCGCTCCGGCGCCGATCCCGGACCGTCCCGCCGGCGCCGCGCGGCGCCGCACCGGCCGAGCACGCCGGGCCGGCGCGCCGCACGTCCGCCGTCGGCCCGCGGCCGGCCGGGCGGGGGCGGTCCGGCGGACAGTCGGCGCCGCGCCACTGACCGGCCGCCCGACCCGCGGCCGGACGTTCGTGACAGCCGCGCGGCCGCGGCAAAGCCCGGTAGCGGCGGCGTCCAGCGGGCCCGATATGGCCGGGACTAATCGCATTACCGAGGATACACCGTTCTGCGCCGTGCATTGCCGCAACAGGTGGCCTCCCGTCCGCTCTGTCGCAGTACGGCCGCTCAGCCTGGTGGGAAACAAAACCGGCCGGAAAACAAGGCGGACAAAGTTTGCCAAGTCCCCGCTGCATGGGACGCACTGCTGCACACCGGCTGAGCTCTGATCCCGCCCAGCTGCGTGGCCGACCTCTTAAAACCGGCACAACCTCGCAAACGCTTGGAAATCCGGCTGTTTCGCACGGAAACTCACGTCACGCCTCGGCTAAAGGCAAATGTCATCGACCCCTGCCAGCTGGTTGGCGGGAACACGGCGGGCAGACCTGACCTCGCTTTGGTCCGACGACGAACAAACCAGAACGAGACCCGGCAAACACGACCCAGCAAACTCCGCCCAGTCAGCTCCCCGGCAGTCCACGGACCCAGCACTAACCCAGCAGGCTGGACTCGGTACCTCCCGCCCGGGCAGCGGGCCGGCTCCGGCCGGCGGTCATACCTGCCGATGGCGTAGCGGCGGCGCTGGCCGCGCGGCTGCCGCGCCGGGCAGCGGTAGCACAGGGTCGCCATGGCCGGCCGGCGGGCCCTCCGCGGCGCCCGCGCGCTCTCCGTCACCCCCAGGCCGCGGCCGCGGGGCACTGGTCGGCCGCTGCCCGACGGCGGGTCAGCGCCGGCGGCGGCGTCCACGCGGCGGTCCGTGACGCCGGGCACGGCACGTCCGGCGGCTCGGGTCCGCGTCCCGGCCGCCTGCGAGCGGGCGGCGGCGCGGCGATCGGCTCCGCACGGGTCGTCCGGCGGCGCGGTGACCCGGCACGCTGGCGCCGCTCAGGACTGCAGGCGGCCGCGGGCGCGACTAGAGCCGGCCGCCGCCGGCCCGGCCGTGTGTCAACAGCGGCCGATACCGGCCGGAATGTGAAGGACACGACCGCGATCGCAGCCGATGGCTACACGCCCCCTCCCCGGCGCGGCGCGCCGATAAAACGCCGCCGCCGGCCGGCCGACGCACGGACGCGCCGCACCGGACGGCGAGACGTCACGCCGTCACGGGCGTCGGGGGGTGACCCGTGGCGGCTCACGGCCGGCGCAGCACGGGGAGAACTCTCCGCTGCCGGGGAGAGCATGACACGACGAAACGCAGCGCCGAACATGCTCTGCTGTACAGGTAGACTACGGTAGACAGAGACTGTCGCAGGAAAATCAGCCAACGGGAGATAGGCGAGCAGATACGACAAGTCGAAAGGCTTTTAATCCCAGCTATTTGACGCCCTCGCAATCATCTGGTAATAATTTTTGTATCAAGGCCGAGTTACGTCACTCGTCGAGAGTCATACCACACGTCCTCAGGTTCGGATTACTTGGTAAGGGTTCTCAGCATAATGTGATATGGTGTCCTCCACCGACAATGACACATGATTACATGCCATAAAAGTTAATGATTCAGACAGACATTAGTTTCAGCCGTTCTAAAACATATGCTGTCACTTCGTTTCGATGTTTTGAATTCTCCACGAGTTTTAGCAGCCAAACCTGGTTGTGAGGACGCCTGACCAGATAATTAACAAATTCTGCACGCTAAACAAAACTAGTCGGCTGTCTCCCATGGAATCGAGGCCTGATATTCGCACTGTCACCGACAAAGCAGCCCTCTGGCCGTCTGATTTTCCCACGTCCGACGACCGTTCGTTCCCGCCCGAGGCAAATGAACTGACAGAGCCCGGCCGACAAAGAGGACGGCACAGGACGGATGGACGGACGCGGCGACCAGACAGGTGGCAGGGCCGGCCGGTGCCCCGCTCCGCGCACCACCCCGCCAGGAGGGCCTAGCGCGCGCCAGTTAGTGGAGCTCGCCGGCCGCACCAGTCCGGCTCCATCAGCCGGCACCAGTCACCAGACGACACCTCTGCACCGACTCCGGACGCAGAGTTCGCGATGGGCGGCACGGCGCGGCCATTACAACAGACGCCGTCTGAACACAGACGGGGTGTCGGAGCAGGTAACTACCCGGCGCCCACGGCCGCCGCGCTGACCATGGGTGGACTTTATGGTAAGCTGGAGATGTAAGTGTAACCCAAACTTCGCAAAGACTTTACATAGGCCTATGCATGGAGAGAACAGGGCTCAGAATGGCGTGTGCATCCCAAAAAATTTGGAAAACTTCCGTTCCTGGCGCTGACACAAACGCAGCCATCCGCTAGCTCGCCGCGGTCCGAGTCCGCGGGCGTTCACTGCCGGCAGTCCGGTGCGGCGACCTGCGATGCGCGCCCAAACAGCGAGCGTCCGGTCACGGGCGACTGGAGCAGGCTGTTAGCCGGGGCAGCCAGACGGCAACGGCACATCGCAGGCCGGACGCCGGCCAGTCCTCGCGCCCGAAGCTAGAGTGTCAGAGCCGGAGACCCCGACGTCGTGTCGGAAGCGCGAGTGACGGCTCGGGTCCCTCGGCAATGTGGCCGGGTCGGAGGGCCGGCTGCCGGGTGGCGCGCGGCCACAGCGCATGCCGCGAAGTCGCCGCCCCGGCGGGCGGTCGTCAGCGCCAGCACAAGTTAGCTCCGGGAGGTGTGTCCCCGGGGCGGCGGTCAGCGGGCACGGCGGATGTGCCGCGCCGCCCCGGGAGCCTCTGTGGACCACGCCGGAGCCGGCCGAGCCGCAGCCGCAGCCGCCCCGCCGGCGGACGGACGGACGTGATAAGACAGCCGTGGCCCGGCCCAGCCCGGTCCGCTGCCGGCGCCGGCGGCGGCCGCCCGACCGAGCGGCACCGGTGCGATTCGAGTCAGCGAGGCGACACAAAGCCGTCGGGCGGCGCAGCGGCGCAGCGCGCTCCCGCCGGCCTCCGGACAGTGAACCGGCCGGCCGTGGGAGGCGCCGCTCCGGAGTAACATACGTCTTCCCCGGCAATAACTGCCACGGCTGAATGGCATTACCATGACGGCAAGCGTCACTGATGCCCGGCTGTTCGGTGCAGCGTGAGGATGCTGCAGACCGCCATCACGATGTCGCCGGATTCCGCTATCGGAAGACGATCACAACCGCCACAGCGCTCGCGTGCAGTCAAATCCGCCTCCCACGCCGCATCACCGGCCGCGGACAAACAAGCCTCGACGAGCCGACTATCTGTGGCGGACCGCCGGGGCGCCGCCGGGGCCCGGGCGGCGGCCGGCCGCGGCGTCCACGCCCGCCGGCCGGCGAAAGTGACGGCTGGACGCGCCCGCGACGGCGGCGACGCTGGCGGCCGGCCGCGCAGCCGACTGACGGCTGGGGGAGACCGTGGCGCGGACGCGTGGGCGACGGGCGCGCCCGGCGGAACTCGCCGGCCCTCCCAGACGCTGGTGAATCCCCACTTGCCACCGCGGCCACCGTCGGACGGGCCGCTCCAGTTCACAGGCGTTCTCGGCACGCCGTTTGCCGGAAGGCGCTTGCAAGACGCCAGCTGCGGCCGCCGATTTCCGCCGTGGCGCAAAGGAGCCGCACAGCCGGCGGCGGCGGCGGCGGCGGCTGGGCCGGAACGGTCGCCTTTCTCCGCGGGTCGCGGCAGCCGCACGCGGCCGCGGCGGCGGCGGCGCGCACCCACGCCATGCTCCGCGCCGACCGCATGACGCAAGCGAGCAAGATGGCGCAAACGGCGTGAAACCTCCCAGGGCGGCGCCGCCGCTCGGCGCGCGGCCCGGAGCCGCGTCCGGCACGTGCGGAGCTGCCGCGTCGCGACCTCCCGCCGAATGTCCGGCTCGGGAACGCAGCCAGCGGTGGGCCGGATCGGCCAGCGGCGGCGGCCGATCCTTCCGGCCAGCCGGCCGGCCGGTGACGTCACGGACCGGAAGTGGTCGGGTCCGGCCCGCGGCGGCCGGACGCGGCCATCAATAACGGAGGCGCGCCCGCCCTGTCTGCCGGCGGCCGCCGCCAGCCCGGCGGCTCGGTCGGCCGCACTCCGGTCGCCGCGGCGGCAGAGCACTGGAGCGAGCCGCCGCCGCCCGAGCAATGGGTGGATCCCCCGCCCTCCCAGGAGACGCAAATCCTCGTTGGCCGACCCACGGCACAGTCTCGGAGGAAGAAGCCTGATACATTCGTCAACCACAGTTCACTGTCTCGTTACGCATCCCAGCACACTTCACTGGCACGCAGTGGAATTTTGAATATGGGCGTCCGATCATGATGGCGATGATATGCCGATCCAATCTTTGACGCATCCATCTCACAGGAAAGACAACATGAAAAATGTGTGAGCCACTGTGTCAGAAAGAAGTAAAATGATGCTACTTATAATGCACTAGTTGGCAAATTCATGAAGCAAATTCCACGAGGTCCACATAAATTTCTGGCAGAAAAGAACTGATGGCACACAAAAAAGAATATGATGTAATAATGCCCAACAGCATCTGAAATATATAGCTAACAACAAAGACATGACAGATCAAGAGAATGTAATAACCTTGCACATCAATTTACTTGGCTTACTTAAGCTGTACTTCTGGTATGAGTTCAACATCACTTCATTATTCATACCACACTTCAAAACTCATCCACACCTGCTCAATGTTATGTGATACATATTACTGTGTATGTAACAAAAGTGCTTTGATACACATGAACTCCAAAATCATGTAAATTGGGAGCAGCACTGCTGCTGCATATCTGTAGAATAACTATGTGTTAGTGATTGTGACTATGCACATAAAATAGCCATTCATTTTCTAAATGTGGCAACAGGGCTGGCTTATCCTTGCCATGTGGTTAACTCCCTTTTTCATGTCTCCATGCTTAAAAATATATGTCACACCAACCCTTCACACAGCAAATACAAGACATGAGAAAAAAGTCTGAGGAGAACACAGAAATATTTACTTTTTTACAGAGGTGAAACTGCACAACTCATAGGCCCAACACCACCAATGTTACTCACTTCTCCAGCCTGCGTGGATAAGGCACAGCCTGCTGGCCGCAGGAGGTGACCACTGTGCCAAACGTTGCTGCTCGTCTATGCATCCTCTCAGTCCAGGAAGTCATCCCACATGTCAACTGTCAATAAAAGACATCAATTAGTAGAGGAATAAAACTGCCAAATTACTACATGCCTGGTAAAAGATGACTTGTTTTATGATCTTACTTGAACTGGTATTTTGTTTTTATGACCTTACTACTTATGATCTGATATGGTCTTACATACTTTTGTTATGGAACCTTCAAATCACATCATAAAACAACATTTTGTTATTTGACCTCTTAGTTTCATATGACCAACTTTACTTCTGACAAATACTGCTACTGGTCTATTACAGGTACAAGTCTATTTATGCACATCTATTTTAAATACAGGTTTAAATACAGGTCTATTTTATTTCCTTTTTGCAGCAGATTAGCTAATGCTTAGTACCAAGAAATCATGTGTCTATTGCATCTAATATCCATCCAATGGATGGCTATTATGGATCTGCATCATTAACACACATATCACCAATAACACACTGCAAGCTATGACACTGATACAAATAAGATAATAACAAACCATTGCAAGCTACCTAAATGACAAAAGCATATCCCAACAGACTTTCTGCACCTTAACTGTAGATTATGGCAAATTACTGTTCCAGAAACATTATGAGCACTTGAAGCATTACCTTTCCATACACCACTTCCACATTGAGCAGTAGTTGTAGACATACAGGGAAAACCTGCAAGACCAGGGATCCCAATGTAAGGGCACTAGACCAGCCATGAACCTTTTACCACGTCATTACCAGGTTAGGTCACATTCATTAGGACAGTGCACATTTAACCATTTTGATGACTGAAGGTCAACATGAATGATAGTGATGGTGGTGGGGATATTGTTGCTGAGAGAATTAATAGTGCATAAGACTGAAAGTTAATGAAACATCATTTAGTATACATAAACTGCATTTCCATTCTTCTTCAGGCTTAATTAAAAAAACAGCAACTGCTGAGATATGATGGTGAATTTCTTACCACAACAAGCCCTACACAGTTCTGGCATTCCAAGAGGGAGCATGGACAGGCCCATGGACAGTGTTCACTAAAAATTAAGATCCACCTGTTACCATATCATAACAATCTCCATCTGAATGGTATCAGTGGCATTTCAACGTCAAGGTTGCATTATTTTACCCCAGCCCACAGCCTGAGCGATCATAAATGCCTATGTTTTTACAAAAGAAAACCCAGCAGATAATGTTGCCCAGACTGGACTCCACACACTTACCTAAAAAAATCTCACAACAGTTGGACTTCGACCTCCACAGGCAGCACCGAAATCCACACCACGAACTCCGGCTGCCCAACTCCCACGTTCAATTAAGAGGGTTTTGAAGCAGCACACGGTCGCAACGAAGGCCGACATAGAGCCACAGGTTCCTCTTCATCCATGGCCAGTTAGTGTAGATTCAACCAGCCCCTCCCAACATCACATCCCAGAAAATCGATAGCCCCTCGGCGTCTGCCAAACGCTCCCGCCGCCCAGCGCCACGGCTGCTCCCACAATACGAGACTGGATCACAACAGCTTGTAGACCCGAATGCGGTGCGCTAGTGCGCCACTTCTCGCAAACAATCTAACCGCCCCAGGCCATTGGAGCAAATGCTAGAAATGTGTTACTAAATATTTACTTATACCTATAGCAAGCCCCTTATACAAGTATTCCTAATTTTGAGAAGTAAAAAACGGGGTTTCGAATCCAATAGCGCTGGAGGATCTTGAACAAGCCATACATGATTAAGGCGCAGTGACCGTTAATCTGTTGAGGTTTGCAACCTCGAGCGAAATGCTGGATCCCATTCTAGCGGACTGGATCCCAGTCCCTGTCACACCATGGGTTTTGTGGTTCTCTGAAGTGACCTGACCACGTTCTTGCTATCAATAACGGACAACGAGGCCCTATCTATGCATCTTAGTGCACGAACCACGGCCATGTTTCGGCTACACCGAAGAAATACGATTGTTTTGCATATCCTAAGCTTTTCGTAAATGACATCCCGTCCTTTTTACCAATTTGTGGGACTAAACGTCATGGAAATGTCGTCTTTCGCCCAAACTCCTTCTCCTTCCTCCAATTCCTCCGCAATTGGAGGAAGGGGGGGGGGTGGCAAAGAAGCAACTGGGTCAATGCTTCCCAGTCAACGCCCATAGGGTCAATGTAAAACTTCGAAAAAGTTGGGAGGCCGTTGCCCCCTGCCCCCCCCCCCTTCCCGCGCCCATGCCAAGTGATCGTACAACTGGCTACGCATGTGTTCATGCGGCGTGTAGCAAACTGCCACAGTGCTCGTCCATTTATGCGTAACATGTTCAGTCACAAACGAGAGACTTTCCAGAAAGTATATCAGGCTCTTAAACTTGTAGACTTCTGACGAACTCACGCGTCGTCACTTCAAACAAGTTATCCCGCTCTGTGATCATCTCGTTTCCTCTCTTACCGCCAGCGCCCCAATCCAGATAGCGTTACTGTCCGGGTGTGCCGTTTTGTCGCCATCATGCTAGATGTCGTCACTGCCGCGAGGTACCTTTGGTCCTCACGGAATATATAGGTGTCGCTACTAACCAACCGGCTACGACGTAACGTGGTTGCCTTTTTTCTTTTCTGTATCTCCTTCCGTGAACCGCGTCAAAACCCAACTCAGGTGGCCGTCTGATGGCCATGGCGGAGCTGCGGCCACCGCCCCACGAGCCGCGGAGATTCCATTACCGCACAGCTTGTCCTCCGCGTCTTTCGTAGCCCATTTCCACCCAGGGCCATAAACAAGGGTGGATTCAAGAAGAATAGACGTTGCGAGCTCCTGGCCGACCGATAATGCCGCACAACTGCCAAAAGGGACAAAATTCCCGGATGACTGAATGATCGACCGGACGAAAGGAAATCACCAGCGCCACGGCCGGCAGCCTCTGTCATGGTCAACGCAGAGGGAGTCCTCTCCCGGACTAATCTAAACCTAGCCAACCAAAGCAAAGGAAACAACAGCGATCGTCAGTGAGAGTCAACGGCCGGCCGCCCCAGTGAAGCCCAGAAAAAACACGCTCTCTCCATGTCTAGTTGACCACAAAGGCCCAGTAAATAATGTGAGAACGACCAAAAAAAGCTGCGGTACCTCCGGCCAGATCTGGGTACAGCAAGTACAAGCGTATTTGCAGAAATCCAAAGGCCCAGAGATCCAGAGAGCCGGAGCAGCGGTGATCTGGGCCGGGGAACCCACGTATCCACGTTGGAGAAGGCGTCCAGCCGGAGGGCATCGAGCTCATGCCGACACCGCCGGCGGAGGGGCCGGAACGAAGTTTACCGTCACGCTCACCAATAACGAAGAAGTGTACAGATCACCCGAACCCGAAAATGCCCACAGCGGACGCGGCATCGGTGAGCAGGAAGAGTTTGACTGAAGGAGCCGAAAATCCGAGCTCTCGTCAGACTTTAGACGGAGAGAGAAGGAAGACTGGCTCGGGCGGTGTAAGCGGACGGTTCTGCCCGGGAGTGGTCCGCTGCTTCGCACCTTGCGGGGCGGCGGTGAGCTGGGTTGAGCCTGGTCACCGTAGACTCAGCCAGCGTTTTTGGCGGAGGCGGCCGGGGCCCGGCGGCCCATGGATCACCGTCCTCTGAAGATCGCTGACTACATTGAGCCGTCAAGACGTTCAGAGTTACATGTCTCCAAGACGGATTGCCAAACAAGCCAACGGTCGTTACAGCACAAATAAGCTCGCGGATTCACTCCGACTTGCCAGCCCATCCACATTCTGACCAACAGACCCGAGGTCGTGCGGGGGTTTCAAGCAGTTATGGGTTCCACAAACGTTCTCTTTTTCAAACGCCCAAGGGGAGGGCCCGATCACCCTCGAGCCATAAGCTATTCCAAATGACGGAACGACGACGGGTTATTAACGCGCGCGTATGACGGCGCTTGCTCGTGCGTATGCCTAGCGGCAGCCGTTGCACCGCGATGTACATAGAACTTTGGATGAGCTGTATCTAAGGTTAAGGTGAGGGCGTATGTGTCGGACAACCGGCGGTGGCCGATCATGGCGTTTATTTATTGGTGCAGGACGTGTCGCAGTTTGACAAACAATAGATGGGGATAAACCGCGATATAAATACTTCAGACTATTGAATTTCGAAATGGACGAAAGGTGTGGATCCCAGAAACCGGTGATGGCAGAGGAGCGCCCAGAGGACGGAGACAATGTTGTTTTAGAGTTCAATTGACTGCTAGGTTGGTGTCTGAATTTGATCCGGATCATAGCGCTAAGATTCGTCGCCGTAACAAGATTTTTGGTCCGCTTGGCTGGACGAGCCGAAATAGAATCGGGTTAGTAGGTCACCCGGTTAAACCATGCTTGGTCAGTGGACCACTCGAGCCGTGAATTCTGACCTGGCACCCGGCAATCATTCCGGTGGAAGTGGTCTGGGACCAAGAATCCTACCGCGGTTTGTCTTTAGACGTACGATCAGACAACGTCGGCACCCGCTCTCGTCCGCTAATGACATCCTTATGGTAAGTCCGCACAATCCGATCCCGCTCTTTCTGTCAAAGAATACATGCAAATTTGAAAGTCAATTAGTCGCCCGGCTTAACCATTCTGGGACAGTGGACCACTCGAGCAGTGAATTCTGACTCGGTACCCGGCGGTGATTTCGGCGGAAGCGGTCTGACACCAAAAATTTTACCACGACTTGTCTTTCGGTGTGCGATCAGACGAGAACGGCAGCCGCCCCCGTCTGCTAACGGCGGCCTAATGATAAGTCCGCACAATCCGATCCCGCTCTTTCTATTGACGAATGCATGCAAATCTGAAGGTTAGTTGGCCGCCCGGCTTAACCATCCTAGGTCAGTGAACCACTCGAGCAGTGAATTCTGACCCAGCACCCGGCGATGATTCCGGCGGGAGCGATCTGGGACCAAGAATCCTACCACGGCTTGTCTTTAGGTGTGTGATCAGACGTGGACGGCACTCGTTTCCGTCTGCTAACGGCAGCTTAATGATAAGTTCGCACAATCATGTCCGGCTCATTCTACCGCAGATCAGTGTAAACTTTAGGATGTCGTTGCAACTGACCTCGGTCAGGTTCAGCTGTATAGTTTTCTGATTGCCACCGGTCCGCACCCAAATTACTAATTCTTTTTGGCGCAGGGCAGCAGAATTATCAGGGCGTTCTTTACATCACGGACTCAGGTCTCGTCAAATGATTCCAACGAATGCATTATTTCGTCGTCTTATCTGCGTCTGAGTCCGGACGTCGCAAAACTCTGATTCTCTGAACAGAACGCTTTCATGAATGGAGGATTGTAAGACAACTGAAGTCCGTACAGCCAGTTTACGTCGGAGTACTTTATTGACTTGACGAGACCATATTATTCTGGTGGGACGAATTTGCAATTACAGAGGGTCGCTAAAATAGGCTTATTTCGGGCCTACTCACGGCCAATTATAGTATTGTTAGACATCACCAGGTTTCAGGGAGTGTATGTATTTCGTGTGATCATCAAAATATCGTCAATGGAAAGGCTGGGTTTTTTTAAAGATTCTCTGCTGGATTTCTAGGAATTATTATTTGGAAAGTTTGTCATAAGCCCAGCCTAATTCAGTAACTAAATGAGCCGGCACGTTCCTTAGAGATCAGTGTCTAATTGCGAATGTGACTGATATAATCTTAGGCTTAGCATGTTCGATGCAAACAAACTGACCGCACGGTTCGGTTGTCCTGGAGCGTGTCTGGCAACAGAGGCGTCATAAAGTAAATCGAGAGACTTCCTGGCGGAAGAAACGTTCAGAATTCAGATAATTTACCGTAATGGACAGGATATGACATTCCAGTACTGGAAATGCTTTGAAAATGCTGGCGTGGCACAATGTGCCCTGAAATTAATCGTTTATCACGCCTAGTGCACTCCTCCTCCCCTCGGATCGATCTAGTGAACCGAACACTTGCCGTAATTTGAGCAAAATAAGCATTAACGAAAATCGTCAGAGGAAATCGTTGTGAGGTTTCGGCTCGCAGCGCACTGGTGCTGGCCGGACATATCAGCGCACATCCTTTTGATGACTGTCAACCGACTTTAAACGAGCGCAGCAAATGAGTGCGGCCGGCAGGAATCATTCATTCAGCATCACAAACGAAGTCTGTGACGCGCGCTGCTCGCGCTCTCCACAGGTGGGCCGATAGCGGCCGCGCGGTGTACAGACGAGGCGCGCGGCGGCCGCCGGGTACGGAGGCCCCGCGAGGCTGATTGTATGTGCGGAGAGTGATGACTGCAATCGAAGGAGACCGAATTCCTGGCGCGTCTCTCCGACCTGACGCCGAAAAAATAACGACAAGCCTAATCATACATTACGAGACAAACTATTTCATAAGTCAACAACAAAAGGGGTACAACGTGCAGGCATTAGCGAATTGGAAGATTTCTCTGATACCTTGTCCTCGAGATAAGTCCTTCAAGATGAAATCACCAGTTCAAGAGATAATTTGCCTTAATCAACAGCATGAGTCACGGGTCGCGGGTGAAATGTCAGGACCTTCAGCACAAGCCTGCCGTCTCAAGACTTTCCCCAGACATGAGACGCGAAACATTGAGCCAGATTATCATTTGTTACTGAAATGTAATTCGTCAACGGACCCGGTAATTAAATTCAGGCTACATAATAAAACGCAAGGACCGAAGGAAATCTACTTAATAGGGTATCGGTTAGGACGACAGAGGTTTGTGTAGCCATCCCAGGCTCGCGTGTCGGCTGCAGGAAAAGTTTTCTCTGCCGTATTTAATCTTACTCCTGGATTGACGTTAGGATGATCCTCGGCTGATTATCATGACTGAAGACATCAAAGAATCTGAGCTCTACGATCGCTGTCTTTCGCTGGATAGAAATTACGGTAATGACGCGTACTAGTTTCGCCATATCAGCGAGTATTCCGCCACTCCATTGGCAATAATTCGTTGCAACGCATGCGGCGAAGCTGTTCAGTGAAGCTGAGTTCCAAAGACAAGTTGGACGTTTTGCCAGTTGTTTCCGTTACTTTTGTTTCCATCGTTCTCTTATTTATTCACGCTTTACAAAAAGCAAGACCATTGCCACCAAGGCACTTTTTATCTCGACTTGGCAATTTCGCTTATTTCCGTTCCGGAATAAGTCTTTGGTCAGGCTGGGGTGTGTTATTTGGATTCAGGAATCTCGTTTCGCCAATATCCTCTACAAGGTTGGCCGTGTTGTTCATTAGCTGCTACATGCATCAGATAGTCACGGTGAATAAACTCGATTAGGGGATCAGCTCGTTAACTTCAGTCATTTCGTCTTGGACTGGACTTTTTCGGGCAAGGGTTTCTGATTATGCACGGGACAACTAAGTCCACATTTACGTCACAGCTTGTTGACATTTCCATCGGCAGTTTTTTTAAACTTCAAAATGGTCGCAGCCAAAAAGGTTCCGGAAAATTGAATTATTAACGGCTCGCACGGTTGGAGAACCGTCCCCGTCCATTGCATCTTTTCGGCGGTGGCCAGGCCAAGAATTCCCTGTATCCTCCTGAGAGCAAGATGAGGTCAACGTCAGACTCGGGTTCCTGCAGCAATGAACGTCAAGGATCAAGTGGCCGGTGCCATCGTCATATGGTTTCCCCGCACCCAGCCGTGGAGATGAGCTGAGCAACCACGGGCGCGCCTCCAGAGCGGTTCCGTTCCCCGGGCGGGAGAAACCAAAGCTTCTCGGAGAGGTAGAATTTAGTACATTACAATACAGCTACATCAATGACGGCAACTGGTCGTAAGCTCTGGTTCTCAGGACAAGGATGGAGACCTGATGGACGGTGCAGAGTACGGGCGGAATTAGCCTTGACACGGAAGGGAAAGTATCGGGGAAAGGGTAATGCGCTGGCCCATAATGGGTGGAGTTTGTTAACGTAGTCAAGCAAAGGTGGGCTGGGGTATACACACAAGTAGTGCAGGGTGGCGTACCCGCCACCTTGGCAGTGGCCTGGGGTTGTAGAGGCCCGTCTCAGGTACGCTTTGTTCCAGCCTGGCGATGCGGTTCCGCCTGCAGGGAAAGAGCGGCACTGCATCGTGGAACAGGCGGGCCGAGGCACCGGTTTGGCGAGATTGACGCCGTGGGACAAGGAAATCGCCCGAAAACAGATGGGCTGGAACCATATCAGTGGGGGCGGGGACACGGCGACTCCCAGCGGGGGACAAGGACTCAGCGAGGACTGGTGACCCCTGCTCGCAAGGTCAGGAACAAAGGAAAGGTGCCATGGACTGGTCAGGTCTTGACCAAGGTAAAAATGGCCCGGGACCGGTCAAGGCGCGGTAACCCGATAAAACCACTTAGTTGGGACAAGGGCCAATATTTAGTTTAGGCTGAAGACGATTCTTGATCACCCCGTTATTATCGGCCTATAACGAGACCACTTTGCCGTATGGTTGCACTAGAGCCACGGACAGTCCCAGAACGAGTCCCAATCATGGACGTAGCCAAGGGGGACCATGGGGGTCATGGCCCCCGTGAGTCAGGTGGTCTTCACTAGATATGTAGCAATTTTTCAGGAATATGGAATAGTGATTATATATATATATATATGTATATATATATATTGCAAAAGCAAACATTATATGTTTTCCTGTACGTTAAATATGAGGTATATCACATAGAATTCCTGCTTTTTCACATAGACTGGCATATGACCACAAAATTTGACATTTGCTCCCCCCCCCCCTGAGGTAGATCCTGGCTACGTGCCTGGTCTCAGTTACTCCAGGGACAGGGATAGGGACAGGGTTGCGGCGCAAACCATCCCGTCTGCAGATCCAAAGTCTGCCAAGCGGGAACTAGCTCTTAATTGCTGATTGTTTTGGGGTCGAGCATTTACTCTACCTTGAAGGCATCTGTTGCAACTGATAACCTTGCACAGCTGGAGGAAAAAAAGAGGCCGATCAGAGGTTGATTAGAGGACAAAGGAAAGACAGTGGCGCGTCTGATGCCGAGGCGATTGACATGGGGGGGGGGAGACGAGGACCCAGCGGTAGCGTATCGTTGCTTAGCGGGAATAAGCAGTGGCAATGGCCTCGGAGGTGAAGACAGATTTTCACTCAGCAATGCGAGGGAACCAGCCGCCCAAATCTTAAGCCCAATAGGTGGGAAGGCCCATTTACCCGTTACCCATTTTTTTATATTTATATGCATATTTACCCATTTACCCGTTACATTTGGGTTTTGGAAAACCCAAATGACCGAACGTCTGTGGGGTGCACAGGGACCCATCCGTCCATCCACCCAGCCGCCCAGATTTGCCCACTCACCCATCGTAGGAAAAATCTTTCCCGTGAGCATGAACTGCCTATATGATCGAGTCGAATATGATCATGCCTATATGATCGACTCTACTCGACTGCAAACCTCCACCTATAACTTTTGGTACTGGCGACATGACCTGACCATCTGCAGACCGACAGTGTACTCGTCCCGAAACCACTGCAGGCGACGGCTCCGCTGATGACGGAAGTGGGAGAGGCCACAGCTGTCTGGCAGACGCGGCACTGTGGGTGCGTTTGGGAGGAACCCAAACGCACCCGGCAGGGTCGGAGACACGTTCTGGCGGCCTCCTGCATCGGTTTGGCCTTTTTGCATAATGTTGCAGAATGCTACGCAATGTTGCAAGGGCCGATATCTCGCCGTGGCGCCAAACGGACAGATTTCGCGAGGTCGAAATCCATCAAAGGATCTTCAGACCAACAAGCCGCAAAAACCGCAATGTTGCACGACTATTTGCGACAGCAAATGACATGTCACAACATTAAATGCGCTTTGGAGTTGCAGAGGACTCGTGTGGTTGTCATGACCCTACGTGGACTTCCGGGACATGGGAGTAGAGAAGTCCAGGGCAGGGGCACAGCCAGGATTTTCTGAAAGGGAGGGGGGGGGGGGCGGAGCTGTGTGAGAACTGATATCATACGAAAACCGCCTGCTGGGAAGACGATATGTAATGAATTTCATTAAAAAGATTCCTATTGGCCACCGGCAGGTATTCCCGTAAATGGAGTAAGGCAAGACACCTCGCTCGCTGCGCCTGTGGCGTTAAAAAAACGCGAACCTAAGGAGAGGGGGGCCGGACACCCCCTCTAGCTGCGCCGGTGGTCCAGAATCCCACCCTGCTACGCCATTTTGAACACTTGGCTTGGCGCTACAGTAAAAGTTTTCGGATCTGCCAGTCGTTCTCTATATTTCTTTGGCTTTT